>CM030942.1:559796-1194796 GCA_018136815.1 Isochrysis galbana | reverse complement strand
GAACACCCAACAACAGGTCTGCCCCAGCCCGCCCCTTGCGCGCTTGGCCCCCCCTCTTCCTTCCCAGCCCCATCACCTTTGGCGCTGCCTCACCGACGCTTGCCGCTGCTATGGCCGCTCAGCGCACCGCCGCCCCTGTTCTAGACATCTGAGCCGCCGCCGCCCACCACCTATCTCCGCCGCCCTCCCCTTCCTTCCCCCACCCACCACCCACTGAGGTTGCGGCTGAGACGAACGGCGCTGTCGCGAGCACCCTACTACCGCTCCTACTGCCTCCCGAGAGAGGGAGAGGGAGGGAGGGAGGGAGGGAGAGGGGGGGGGGGGGGGGATCCGCTTACGGCACCCCGCACCCCCCATGAGCAATCTCCCGCAATAGTTCTCGGGGGATTTTCTCGGTCCCCCGGTAGCTCTCGGTGGGGCTGTTGGCGATCGGGGAAAAATTTCCCCCCGATAGCTCTCGGGGGGGGCCCGATAGCTCCTGGGGGGCGTTGGCTCCTTGGGGGGGAACATACACACAGGACCGTCAAAAGCAAGTAAATAAGATGAATTGAGCTCATTAAGATGAGAGTAGGCCACACTATGCGGATCGTCCCATGCAAGTGCGCCCGAGTACGGTGGTGGCGCACCACGCCCTCACACGCCGTGGTCGTCACGTTTGCCTTCACACTTATGGTTGCGCGGACGGATTACACAACAAGGGTGTGACCGACGTGGACGTAGATGCCGCCTGCGCGATTTGTTGTGCAGGCACTGGATCCGTTGTCCTGAGTGGCTTGCCGCGGAGCACTTTCTGCTTTGTCGAAGGCGTATTCTGGCGTGAAAGCACCCGGGGTCTATCCATCGACGCCGCCCTTTGCAAGGGCATGGTGATTGTTGTCCGGTCGGACATTCGACCGGAGTCCATCGACGTGCAAGGCTTTGCTGCGGCTGCAGCCTTGATGCGTTGGTGCTTCGCATCGAGGCGCGGGCGTACGACACGTTTGACATAGTCGGTGATGGTAGAAGCGGCAGCGACGAGATCTGACCTGGAGGTTCCAATCATTAGGGAGAACGGGGCGTCAGGCAAAAAGGCTGAGCGAGAGACGCACACATTGGTGCACTTACTCGTCATAGATCTCCTCAGTCAGAATTTCTTCGATAATGTCTTCTAGAGTGATCACGCCGATGCAGCTGCTCTTGCCCTTGGGCCACTCTCCGCGTGCCGGCAGGGCCAATCTGGCCAGCTCCGGGTGACGTGAGACGAAGGCCATATGGGCATGGCCTTGCTGGAACGTGTTGAGCAGTGCAAAGAGAGAGTCCTCCGGTCCGACCCACACGGGGGCATGTGCACGCAAGGACGAGATGGGCACAGCTGCGCAGGATATCCGGAGAGGGGAGGCTGGGGCTGAATTCGGGCTTCGTCCTAATTCATGGCGAAGGGCACAGGATGCGCAGCGAGTGCGACTAAGTTGCGCACGGCACCCGTGCGCAGCAATCCTATCCTGTGGCAACGCACCATCGGCAGGATTGAGCATTAGATGGTCCTTGACGTGCAAGAATGAGGAGATTGACGAAGCTTCAGGACCCCAGTAAACGGGTACTCGCGAATGGCCGCGAGTGAGAAGGTCGCGCATGATCGCGTGGTCCATCCGCGCCTGCGCAGGCAAGGCGTACACCGCCTCGAGCGGCACCATGACATCAACTACCAGCTTTGTGGACAAGGAGAGTGCACCGCGAACCTACAACCAGTAGATTGGCGGTCTCAGTGCACCCTGACTCGAGAACGGGGCCCACAACTTATGCGAAGTGCCGACACAAGAGATAGGAGAGCACTCCATCGAAGATGCGCTCCGTTCGGGAGAGGCGTGTCTCACCAAGTCCGCCTCGTCCTCATTGAAGGCCTCGCCCTCGGCCGCCCCTATGAGTGGGCATGCTCCCATGCTAAGTGAAAGGGCGCAATGTTGCCACGTGGGCGGTCGTGCACATCGTCAAGACGCACAGGATATAGTAGGTGCGAGACCGCACCTCTCTCAGCGGCGAGCTCTCTTTGCACGTCCACGAGTGCACGCACTTCAGCACGCGAGGTGAGGGCGGCCCGCTCGGGGATCAGCTTATCAAGCATCCAGCCAATTGGGTAGGCAAGTGGCCACATGATGAACACCGAGAACCAGACAATGGGCGCGAGTGAAGCAGCGATGCGCATCTTCGACGGACCGGTGAAGATGGCTGCGGGAATTATCTCCCCAACGAATAGCACTGCACTAACGGAGATGAGGATGGCGGCCCACTGTGGAACGAGTTTATCTAGGAAGAGCGGTAGGGCCTCGTTAGCGACAGAATTCAGCAGGAGCAACGTGACGAGCAGCTGGTGATGTGGTTCGATCCGGATGAGCGGCAGCAACCTGCTTGCGTATATTGCCTCGCTCACAGTCTCGCCTCGCTGCTTGATTCGCAGATCGAGCTCGTCCAGGGAGACCACGCCCATCGTCAGTCCGGCCGCCATAGCAGCAGTGAGCATGCAGAGCAGTGAGACGGCTAGATTGATCTGTGACGTGGGCGAAGCAGGGGGTTCGTCAAGTAGGGTTCATCATGGCAGTAAGCGAATGCAATCTGGATCAGATTTCCCAGGACCCTCGTCATCTCAACTCTCGCCTATCCGCCTCCCCCGCCCCATGTGGAGCCTGTACCGGCCTTGCCCCTCCTCTGTCTTCCTCCCTGCCCTGTCTTCGTGCTCCCCCTCTCACTCACAGCCACACCCATCATCTCGCCCCGCACAACTCCGCCGCGATATCCCTTTCTTCACCGGTCTCTCCATTCTCCCTCCCTCCCTGCCTCTTAGCTTCCCTCCTCCCCCTTCCTCCCTCCTCCGCCATACCCAGTCGCTTGAGGTGTGAAAGGTGGCGAAGGCGGTCTCCTCCCCGACGAGACTGGCAAGCTGCTTGCACAGCTTGTTCACAGATCCAGACGCCACCTCGCCCTCCAGCACAGACGCGCACGCTTCCGCTGAGAGAGACATTTCGATCTGCTCGCCTGCTCTCGCGCGCGTCGCCCGACGCGCGCTGGCCCCGCGCGCTCGCGAGATACCCTTTGTTACACTTTGGTTCTCTCAGTCCGTTCAGTTTTATGAATTCTCCTACCCCTACTGCCAGTAGACTGCTACAACAGAGGCTGCCGCTTCGTGGACAAGACACCGCCCCCCCATATATATAAAATGACTGAGCATTAGTACCACTACTCTCACTAGCCCCGGTACTAACACGACAACCCTCAGCGCACCTGCCCGTACACCTTGGCGCGTGTTGATGCCACAGACACATACACCTATGCCCCCCTTCGAATCTCCCCCCTCGCAAGCCCCCGGCTCCCATTCTAACTCCCCACAAGTTAAAATGAGGGAAAACCCATTGGGGCGGACCGACCTACGTCGGGCGACCCTCCGGGAAAAAGCACCGGGGGGGGGGGGAGGAACCTCTCGTCAATAAAGAGGATCGGCCCTTCCAGCTCGCGCCGTGAGCAGTTCTCGAGAAATAAATGACTGCGAGTCGAGTAGCCTGTGCCACCTTCAAGATACTCTCCCCGATCTTGAGCCACTCCCTTCTCTCTCCCGCCTGTCGCCGGCCGCCCCCTACCCGTTTGCTAACGCAAACGGGACCTGTTTCTAACCGCACTCCATCGGGGGGGTGCAAATCCCCCCCTCTCCCTCTCTCCGCTCTCACCCCTCGAAGTCCCTGCGGCGCGTCGCCATGCGGCGCGCCCTGACCTGCTCTCAGAGGTCCTGTGGGGGCTCCCAGAGGGCCAGCCAGGGCAGCTCAGGGGGCAGAGGAGGCTGGGGCTCAGCCCCTGGCCCCCCCTGCCTCTCCCACGCTCGCCTCGCTGGCCATGGGAGCCTCCCAAAGGCCCCTGTATGCCTGGCGACCAGGGACGGGGGGGAGTCAGCTCGAGGGCAGGCCCAATGCGGGCGTGGGAGTGCGGTTCGCGGCCCGCGCCCCCTGAGGGTCTGGGCTGATTTGATGAGTGCCCTGCCCCTGCCAAAGGGCAGGGGCTGGGGTTGAGTGTACGGTCCCACCCCGGGGGGTGTCCGCGATGGAGAGTGGGGGGCGCGAGGCCCCCATTGTCCCCCACTTATAAAAGTAGGTTGACACCGCCCCCCCATAGCCTCCCATGCTCCCATGGCCCGCAGCAAGCCCGCGCGCAAACCCCAGACTACCCGGGGCCAGTACACGGTCCAAGCTCGTGACTCTCGAGCCGAGGAGCGCGCGCGCGTCGTGCAAGATTTCCGGCAAGCTGCTGCGTAACCACAGGATCATGCACGCGATTACGCCAAGCGGGGTTCGGGAAGCAGCAGCGGCCCTTCTTCGCTTCTTCTTAGCCTCCCGTGTGGCGTGGCCCTTCCTCCCTCCTCGCCTGATTCCGCGGAGGTGATGCAAGCGCGCAAGATGGCGCGGCTCCGCGTCACTTACGAGTCGAGCCATGCCGCCTTGGCTGAAGAAGAAGCGGAGGGGGAGATGCGGTCGCAGAGAGCCTGGCCCTCGCTCATGGAAAGGAAGAGGACGGGAGAGAGCCGCCTCCACCCGGAGGTGGATGAGAGAGGCCGTCGGCCCCACGATGCGCCGACTGCCCGCCTCGCTGACTATGCTCGCGAGCGACACGGCGGCCCTCATCAGCGGTGGAAGCCCCACCGGAAGGGCGCCCCTGTAGAGGGAGAGCGTCGGCAGCCCCCCTGTAGGCGTCCTTGTCCGCCAGCTGCAGCTGCTGCTGCCTCTCCACCAGCTTCTTGAGGATGGCGTCAACTAAGTTTATACTTGGTTCGCCCATGGGGGGGCACGAGCCCCTCCCTCTCTCCACTCCTCCCCTGCCATGGGGGAGGATTTTAAAATTAAAATTAAAATGTTATATCCTAGCCAACCCCACTAGCTAATTGGACACAACTTTTCAGCCCCGGACTCCCGCCATGCCTGGCGAGCCAGGTGTCCGAGTGGTACCGGGGGGGGGGGGCATTGGGGCATTGCCCCCTCCCCTCGATATTTGTCCTCCCCCCAGTGCAAGCACCGGCCCTACGCACCCCAGCACACCCTCTCCTCGAGGCCACGCTGGGGGAAAACCCCTTTCGGGTAAAAGCAACGCAGGGGGGGGGGGCACTCGTGAGTTTAGGGGCCTAGAGCGCTAATCTCACTCGCCCGAGCGAGTGGCCGCGGCGAGCCGCGGCCCTTCCCTCCTGGCTCTGGCGCCCCCGTCTTCTCTTACCCAACTAGGTCTAGAAGACACGTAAACACCGGAGGGGAGAGCTGCCGCTCCCCCCTCCCCTCCCTCTTCCCTTTTCCTCCTCTCTTCCCTGCGGCGGGGGCCCATGGCGCGCGCCTGCGGCCCCTCGCTCAGGTCCCCAGATGGCCTGCAGGGCCTGGGAGCACAGCTCAGGGCTCAGGGGGCAGGTGAGGCTGGGGCATGGCCCTGGCCCCTCCTGCCTCTCCCTCGCTGGCGCTCCGCTCCCCTGCAAGTCGACTGGAGCTGGCTGGGGGGTCCTGAACAGGGGGGCCCAGGGGGAGGAGGGGCTGGTCAGAGGAATGGGCAGGCCACGACAGGCCAGGGCGGGCGAATCAGGCGTGCCTGTGGGGAGAGGGATGGGTCAGCAGGGCAGTGTGCTCCTGGCAGGCCATCAGGCGTGCCAGGAGAGCGGGTGGTTCTTCCCCCATGGCAGGGGAGGAGTGGAGAGAGAGGGGGGCTCGTGCCCCGCCATGAGTGAACCAAGTATAAACTTAGTTGTCTGCCATGGGGGAGGAACCACTCATGCTCCTGGCATGCCTGATGGCTTGCTTGCGTGCCAGGAGCCCACTGCCCTGCTGGCCCACTCTCTCACTGGCAGGCTCGCCCCATTCGCGCGTCCTGCCCCGTCGTGGCCAGCCCATCGCTCCAACCCACCCACCCCCCCTGGTCGACAGGCAGACAGGTGCAGATTGGGGCCCCCAGAGGCTCGGGAGCGCCAGCGAGGGCCGTACTTCACTCGGGTGGATGAAGAACCCCTATCCCTGGTCCCTGGATGAGTTCATCGTCGAGTCACTCCTCGACCGACGCGGCGAGC
This sequence comes from Isochrysis galbana, assembly GCA_018136815.1. NCBI lineage: Eukaryota > Haptophyta > Isochrysidales > Isochrysidaceae > Isochrysis > Isochrysis galbana. The sequence continues at coordinate 1,188,741 of CM030942.1, read as the reverse complement.
CGCCTCCTCGGTGCAAATACCTCACGTCCCCCTCGTAGAGAGAGAGAGGGACATCCCCTTCCTCCCGCCCCAGACTGGGAGGAGAGGAAGATGTGGGAGGTGCCGGGCGTTCGAGTCGATCGAGACCGGGCAGCCCCACGCGGCATAACGCAGCCGGAGCGGAGCAGCCAGTGCGTGAGTGGCACTGGCGGAGCGGCCGTGCGCGGCCTGCTCTCCCGAAGGAGAGGAAGAGAGGGCTCTGTCGCTGGCGAGGGCCCCGCGGAGCGGCGGCGCGACGGCAGCGAAAGAGCGAAGTCCGGAGAGAGAAGTCCAGAGCTTCGACGCAGTGTGAACGGGGGTTACGGGTTACTGCGAACTGCGAAACACCACATTTCTACCTGGGCCTACCCTGGCCCCTCCTGCCTCTCCCTCGCTGGCTCACACGCCCTTGCAAATCGACTGGAATTGGAGCTGGCTGGGGGGTCCTGAAAGCGGGGGCCAGGGGGAGGAGGGGCTGGTCAGAGGGATGGGCTGGCCACGACGGGCCAGGGCGGGCAAGTCAGGCGATCCTGTAGGGAGAGGAATGAGTCAGCTAGGGTTGTGTGCTCCTAGCAAGCCATCAGGCATGCCAGGAGAGTGAGTGGTTCCGCCCCCATGGCAGGGGAGGAGTGGAGAGGGGGGGGGGCTCGTGCCCCCCCATGGGCGAACTAAGTATAAACTTAGTTGCTGAAGTTGGTTGTACGGGCCCACCCCGGGGGGTGTCCGCGCATGGAGTGAGGGGGTCGCAAGGCCCCCATTGTCCCCCACTTATACTTTAAAATCTAAAAGTAGGTTTCTAGAAACGGGTCAATATGTTCGTACCTATGCTTTCGCCGTGCGACGTCTATTGACACGCCAAGCCACGGCTTTTCTCGCTCCCGCAAATTTTAAAGAAACCTCGGGCAATGCTTCCACTCCCGATAACTGTTGTAGTCCCAAAGGCCTGCAGCAATACCTAGGATGTCGCCGCACGTGCGCGATTCGTGAAGTCATGGTCGATTGCAGTAGCATGCGCTTGCTAAGCATGCCGTTTGAGAAAGATGGGTGATGGGAAACAACAACGGAAATAGCCAGGAGCGGAATGCCAAGCTCAGGCAGCTGAGTGCCTACCGGGGATCATGCACTCGTGTTTTCGCTGAACACCAGGCGGCCTAGACAGCCCTCAAGACCCCTATCGCCGATGCAATCTCCTTCACAAGCGCCACAAGTGGGGCGACCTCATCGACTCCGTTTGCACGAGAAAGGGCGATTCTAGCCTGAGCAAGTTTCTCAGTGAGCACGTCTCTCACCGCAGTCAACTCAGACTGCAGTACATCACTAGCGGGTGCGGCAGACACGGCCGCAGCCGCCGCTGCTGCGGCAGCAGCAGATTGCAATGCTGCTGCATGAGAATTCGCCCTTGAGTTATCACATGCGGCACCGCGGTGTTGAGAGCCGCTTGCTGCACTGGCCAGAGCTGCGCTATCACGATCACAACCCCGCGATGCAGATGGGAAGGAATGAACGCTGCTAGCTGTGAGCGAATCTGCAGGGCTGGCGTTCCATGCCGGTCCTCCAGGTTGGGACTTGCCACGGACTTCGACTACAGAGGTGCCGCGCCGCTCGTACCATGTACTTGTCCCGACTGAGAAGATGCGCCCGTCCGGACTCTGCACCAATGGCACATTTGTAACGGGACATGACTCAGACAGTAAAGTGTACCCTTCGAGCAGCTTCTCGGCTACCTTCGCGCTCAGACTGGTGCCAGTTGTGTCGGCAGCAACAGGTGGGCTCGAGCGTGGCGTGCGTGCTGCCGAGCTCGCACCGACCGAGTGAGGTGTCGGCACCGGCGATACACAGGCGCCACCAGCCTTCTCGGCCCCTGCGACCAGCAGCTGGCCTGTCTCATCCCTCTCATAGTATGCACCGTTGCCCACGCTGTAGATCCGGCCGTCGAGGGTGAGCACGAGCGGCACGTTCGTCTCCGGGCACGAGTCGGAGAGCAACTTGCAGCCTTCGAGCAGTTTCTGCGAGAGTTCGCTCACATTGCGGTTGATCCGTTCCTGGTCCATTGATACCACCGCCGCACTGGGAGGGAGGGAGAGGGAGGGAAGGAGAGAGAGGGAGGGAGGGAAGGAGAGGGAGGGAAGGAGAGGGAGGGGAGGAGAGGAAGGGAGAGGGAGGGAGGGAGCGAGCGAGAGGAAGAGCGGCGCACTGCTGAGTCGGCAAACCGCCACCCGTCGACAGAGACCTGTCGGCAGAACACGAGAACGACACGAAAACTCAAAACAACTCATCTCAGTATGTGAGTTATTCTTCTGCCAGTCTATCTCCCCCCCCCCTCTCCCCCCCCCCCCCCCCCTCTCCCTCCATCCTTCCCCCCCTCCCCCTCTCTCCGCCCCCCTCCCCCCCCCTCCTCGTTTCTTACCCGTCCCGCCCCATTATTTTTTCCTTGTGTGTTCCCGCGTCCCTCTCCCCCGCGTCTCTCATTTTCCCGCCTCCTGTTTCTGCCCCGATGTCCGACGTCTGTGACCCCCCGTGACTCTCCTGCGTGTTAGGTCTCCCAGCATGCCGAGCCCTCGGACACCCCGCTTGGGCCCAACCCGCCTCCCGTCCATGCCCACGGCCTGCGTCCGACGTCTCCCCAGCCCTCCTCTTTTCTCCCTACTCCCCATATTCATATCCTGGCTGGTAAAGATCCACAATTCCAGCCACACCACCACCGCTACCAATAAGAATATTATTTGAAGTGCTTTGTCAACTAAGTTTATACTTGGTTCGCCCATGGGGGGGCACGAGCCCCCCTCTCTCTCCACTCCTCCCCTGCCGTGGGGGAGGAACCACCCATCCTCCTGGCATGCCTGATGGCTTGCCAGGAGGCCACTGCCCTGCTGACCCCCCGGATGGGACAACAGGTACAAGGTCAACAGGTTTCGGGGGCCTATTCCTATTAAGAGGACCTATTGACAGGTCGCAATAGGTCCGTAACAGGTCAAAATAAAACTCATTTTACTAATAAGATAGATGTATGAGTATGTGATGTATATTATGAATATGATTGGCTTCTGACTTCTGAGCTAAGTTACTAGGGAGAGGAAGGGATCCGAGATGATTTGGGCGTGGCTACGATAGCGGTACCTATAGTATAGGCCTATAGCCACGCGCGAGGCGAGAATATTGAAAGGTTTTTTTTTTACCTATTACCTATTAACAGGTAACAGGTCTGGTAGGCCTCTTGACCTCTTAATAGAACCTATTAGAAGCCTATTGTCCCATCTGGGGCTGACCCACTCTCCCACTGACAGGCACGCCTGGATCGCTCGTTCTGGCCCCTCGTGGCCAGCCCATCGCTCCAACCCCCCCTCCCCCCCTGTTCGACAGGCAGACAGGTGCAGACTGGGGCCCCAGAGGCTCAGGAACGCCAGCGAGGGAGAGGCAGGGGAGGCCAGGGCCCAGCCCCAGCCTCCTCTGCCCCCTGAACTGGCCTCCAGGAGCCTCCAGGGGTCGCCAGCAAGCAGCTGCAGGCCTGGCGCAGGCACGCCATCGCGCGTGCCGCAGGAGAGAGGAGAGGGAGCGCGGAGAAGGGGGTGGGCGGAGCGAGAGCTCCGCCCACCGAAAAATATGTAAGTCCCGCACCTGTTTACAGGAGAAGTCGGGACTTAGGACGCCGCCAGCCCGGTAGGCATAGGAGGAGAAGGGGAGAACGGATCACCGGGGGGGGGCGCGGGCCACCGACCATATCTAAGCCCTTTTCCCCTATCCCCCTAGTGGTGCACGGGGGGAGTCGCCTGATGGCGGGGGGGAAAGGGCCGGCGGATTGGGGGTGTAGAAAGTTTTGCTGCGTGAGTAGAAAGTAGAGGGTCCACGGCCGCGTGTGCGGTGAGACTATTAAGAAGTTAAATTGAAGTGCTTTGTATAATCATAATCACTCATCGTGGAGTTGCGAGTTGCGCCCGCAACACAAAAAATGCAAATGCGTGCCTCCACGCGCTCCCCACCCCCAGACAGGCCGTCCGGTGGCCCTCCCGCATGGCTAATCATGTTCGCTGCACAAAGTAGGCCGCCCCGGCGAGGGGGGTTAGTGAGCCCTCTTGCTAGCTCCTCGAGGAGCTCGCGCGCTCCGTCGCCGCGTATGCGGGCGTGTCCTACGGATAGAGCTGCTACCCGAGGCCGCCCCACCGCTCGCGTGCTGCGACGACACCCGAGGCGGCCGTGTGCGGGCGCTGAGGCGGAGCGGGGGCTACTTGGCTCAGCTGGTCAAAAGGCTCGAGAGAGATGAGACGCACAGTGTCGTGCGCAAGGGCGGGATTCGCTCAGTGTTGCTGGTGGCCTCGCTGGAGCTGGCGTAGCAGGGGATCTCCCTGTGCGCCGGCTGGCGAGGCGGAAGCATAAGGCGTCTGTCGCCACCGGAGAGCACAACAATGCGACGCAGCGAGACCAAATCGCCGGCAAGCTCGATCCGGCAATTAGCGCGCCTGGCCACCTTTGTGCCCACGTCGCGCCTCATGGCGGGCTTAGATCGCCGTTTGGCGCTCCGCGGCCTTGTCGTTGCCGATGTTGAGGCTTTGTTTACGATGAGCAGCAAGTTCTGAGGTGCGAACAGCTGTCTCGTCAGTGCTCACGTGCACGTCCGGCTGTCCTGTGCCGGGCGCCAATCGCCTGCACCCCGTTGCTCACTGTCTGTATGTGCCTCATGTGCACCTCGCGGTTCACTACATAAGTTCACCACGCTGCCTAAGTATACGTGTCCGCATGTGTCATACTTGGGCGGCGCTAGTGGTAGCGGGGGAGGTGCTGATGGCGGCGGTGACGCAGGTAGGGGCGGGGAAGGAGGTGGTGGCGCGGCACACTAAGAGAAGGGGAGAGAAGAGGTGGTGACAACAGCTTTCTTAGAGGAGAGGGCGAGGGTGGGGATGACGGAGGCACATTGGGAAGAGGAGTGGAATGGAGGCACACTGGGAAAAGGAGCGGAGTGTGACGGAGGAGGCACATCGGGGCTGAAGGATCACTGGGAGGAGACAGAGGGCAGTAGCGGACTCGATGGTGGAAGATGGTGGCTGCTTAGGTGGGCGTTTCGGGCCGAAGCGAGGAAGGAGGTGATGGTGGGTTGGACCTTGAGTACTTTTTTGCATGAGCACGACTTGCGCAAGTGCGACGCAAAAAGAGGCGATGCCGTACTCCTCGCCTCGCTTGTTTCCATCGGTGCCAAAAGCAGAGCGCCCGAGTCGCGCAGCATTCATTACGCTCAATGATGCTTCTGAAGTTGTAGAGTGAGAGTGAGAGGGATCACAAGCCAAACATTGTCAGCTTTTGGTGACTGATCGCCAAGAGCTCCGGTGGAGGCGCCCACAAGCCCAGTAGCGTGATCACAAATCAGTATCTCGGCGCTCAGAAATCTCTATCACGATGCCGTCAACGCTCAGTCCTACTGGTAGCGGGATGCCGAGCGAGTCGCTCGGCCTCTGAAAGCACCAGTGCAGCGATAAGCTCTTGGCTGACAGGCGGAGATCATGCAGATTGAGCCCAGGCGTTTGTCCTGCCGGAAACGGGACGATAGGTGCCCATAGAGCCTTTAGTGTGGGCGTCCACAGAATGGGAAGCCCGCCTCTGATGGGGTCATCGGGCGCGCTGGTGCGCGTCTTGGTCCAGCCGCTCAGGCGAATCTCCGGCACCTTCCCTGGCGTTGGCGGCAAGTCGACTCGCAGCCAATCGCCCTCCTCGTCGAATTGGATCCTAGCCTCCGAGGCCGGAACGCCCCAGACGTCAACGCAAGCGCGCTCGGCGGCTGCGCTGCTGACGTACAGCCGAGCCCCCCACTGCCCGAGAGCTCCACGCTTCGAGACAAGTGCACCCATTGCAACGTACTCCAGGTATGGCCCCACCGGAGATTCGTCATATTGCAACGCGACGACCCCACCCACAGTCCAGCCGAAGAGGCCAAGCGCCACTACGCCGTCAGGCAGCGCGCCCGCTGGGGGGGTGGGCCTCAGAGCTGGCCGGAACCAGAGGCGCCCACGGAAGAGCCACGGGAACTGCTCGTCCTCGCCATTGCGCATCGGCTGGCCCACAGCCTGCGCCGCGCCACGAAAGACGCGTCGGAGAGGATTCTGCAACATCAGCACTGGCTTGCCCCGCGCAGCCGCCGCCGGCTGCACCGGCGCGTGCAGCAGCGCCAGCGACCAGCAGAGCAGCAGCGGGATCATTCGGGCGGCGAGTCGCGGAGATCGCCTGCTGCGCGGCTCCTCGCGCACGAATCCCCTCTCTCTCGCTCTCTCCCCCTCTCCTCCCTCCACCCTCGCTTTCTCTGTTTATCTACGTAACGTATCTCACTCTGTCTCTCTCCCCCCCCCCCACTCCTCTCTGTGAGTGAGACTAATACTTGTAGTACTCTCACTCAGAGAGCAGCACCTTCCCTTCCAGTCAAAGCGGCGGAACCGTGGCGAAAACGGGAGAGGGGGATGCGCGGCACGGCGCGCGCCCGGCCGTCCCAGCGGCCCCCATGGGGCTCAGGCGGCGACTGGGGCTGAGGGGGGACGCCGGACGCAGCCACAACGCATTGTCCCTGCCCTGATGTCTGCGTGCAGCCCCCAAAGCACCTCATTGGGCTGCAGCATCTCTTTTGGCCTGGTGCAGTTGCAGCTTGGTGAGGTCGCTACCACGGCTGGTGAGGTTGCGACCACGGTGAGGGCGCTGCTTCGTCCAGGGCTCGACCAAGGTGGGGTGGCAGGGCACCGTGATGGTGTGGGCTGGGGCATAGGCTACGGCGAGCGCGGTAGCTATGGCGATCGGCTGCTGCAAGCGATGAGGTTGCGGATGAGTGAGGTTGCGCTGTTGCGCTGCTGCGAGCGATGAGGATGCAGATGAGAGATTATAGCGAGAGCGCGACCATATCCATAACGAGGGTGCGGCGATGCGGCAAAGGTGCGACGACGTTTGCAACAGCGCGACTACGGCCTAAGCACATCTTGTGGGACGTAGTACTTGTGATTTAGCTGTGGGCTGTCCATACAATAATAGTAGATAAAAATAAAAATAAAAATAAAAATAAAAATAAAGTATTACTTATTGTTATATCCTCTATCCAACCCCACGAGCTAATTGAAATTGAACACACCGTTTCAGTCCCGGATTTCCACCAGCATAATGCCTGACGAGCCAGGAGCCAGGAGCTAGGTGTCTGAGTGATATCGGGAGGAGGGGCACTGCGCACTGCCCCCTCCCCTCGATATTTGTCCCGCCTCCGGTGCACGCACGCACGCACCGACCTTGCGCACCCCAGCACGCCCTCTCTTCGAGTCCACGCTGGGGGAAATCCCCTTTTGGGTCCCTTTCGGCTTTCGGGTAAAAACAACGCAGGACGCAGGGGAGGGGAGGGCACTCGTGAAACTAGGGGCCCAAAGCCAGAGCGCGCTAATCACTCTCGTCGTAGCGAGTATGGCCGCGGCGATGGCTTACGTCTTACGTCGCGGCCCTCCCCTTTTTGCTCTGGCTCTGGCGCCCCCGTCTTCTTTTTCTTTTACCTAAACAAGGCGAGAAGACAGTGGGTTGTCCATACACATACAAATCTCTTACGTATCGAGTAGGGAGGTCTTGACGCTTCAATCGGATCGTCCCTACGTCACCACCTCTACACTCTACACTCTCCCCGCTCACCGTGGCACACTCGCTACGACACGCAAACGGCTTGCAAGCGCACTTACGGGTCGCTCATTATGTGTATGTGTATAGTGACGCGCACTCCGCACTACCTACCTGTTGTATTTAGGCCTTTTGGCATGAATATTTCGGCACGAGTACGAGCCTTCTTCGCTATATACCGTCTTCTATGTTCGCCGTGGTCGCGCAAGGCGTGCAGATTCGGATTCTCCCTGGGCTCAAGTCCAGGTCCGCCGATTTTCATCTCGAAATTCGAGGATTTGAGTTTTATTTTTACCGTTACGGTAATTGTTCACGCGTCTAAGGTAAGAAATGCAGGTTCCCAAAGAGGAAACGAGCTTCGCTCCGACACTACCTACCTCGCCTCGCTCCTCGTGTGCCCGCGAGGCGCAGGCGAGGTGCAGGTAGGTAAGAGACCGAAGGAAAGGAACGGGCGAAGATCAAGCCAAGGCAACGGTAGGTGAGGGGGGGGGTGAGGGCAAGGGCGAGATGCGGGGGAATGGGAGGAGGGTACGCGAGGGTGAGGATGGCGGTAGCAGAGGCAGAGGTAGAGGTAGGGTGAGGGGGGCTGGCTATGGCTATCTATATCTATGGGCGGGCACCAAGGACCGAGGGCGATTATTCACGGCTGAGGCTGAGGCGGGGCAGGCGAGGGCAAGAATGAAGAATGGAGAATGGCGAGGAGAGAAGCAGGATGAGAGGTTAATGGCCCACACTCCACACACCGCACACATAATTTTAGTACTGATATACTATTGATACCACATGCCACACCCTCCTATTCCTCTTCCACTTCAAACCTTTCTTGCGCGCTTTGCTGGGGTTGGGGCTTGCACCGAAAAAAAAACCTTTAAATATTCTCGCCTCGCGCGCGGCACTGAGGTTCACTTTCGTAGCCACGCCCCTCCCCTTCTCACTCCCTCACTACCCGCCTTGCGGCATCTCCCCTTGTGCTCTACGTAGGAGCTCAGGTTGCTGGGGGAGTTGGGGTTGAGTTGGGCGGGGTGCACCTGTCCCCAGTCCCCAGCGAGTGCGAGTGTTCTCTGTTCTCGCCTTCCTTCTGTGTCATTGGGTGACCTGTTTCTTTTTAATGTTGTTCGGGTGTCGTGTCGAGTACTTCTTCATATTCTATATTCATATTCTCGCCTCGCGTGCGGCCTCGGAGTGACTACGTTGCAGTCGCGCCCGTCCCCTAAGTACCTTCCCTCATCCGTTGCCGTAATTACTTAGTGGTTAATGTTAATGGTTAATGGGGGTGGCTAGGACATAACATTATTTATTGCTTTTTGGCCGCACGCGCACTTCACTGAGGCTAGCGAGAAGGACGCACCACGAGCAACAATGGATGTGATCGCGCACTAAGCCGGGCGTTGTGGTGCGTTTGGCACGATAGAGGGAACACGGGGCCGTTGCGCCGTCCTCAATACTGCTAGCCCATTCCTCCGCCGCATGTCCGAGGAGGAAAAGGGCGCGGGCGACCGACAGCATACTCACGTTTATTTGGCAGATAGGGCGCCAGCAACCGTGAAGGCAGCCTCAATGGACTGCGCATAGTTGAGGCGAGGGTCGCAGTACGTCTCGTAGTTTTGCGTGAGCATCTCCTCGAAAATATTAGCGCACCCGCCGGTGCACTCGGTAACGGTGGTGCCACCGGTCAGCTCGAGGTGGACGCCGGCGAGTACCGAACCGTGTTCGCGGTGGATGCGCATTGCCTTGATGCACTCTCCGACGACGTCATCGAATTTGCGTGTCTTGAGCTTGTTCACCGCAGTGACGGTGTTGCCATGTACGCCGTCAGCTTGCCAGACGACCGGCACGCCTGTGGCCTGGACCGCCTTGATGTGCTCTGGGAGCATCGCGTCGATCTTTTCGTGCCCATAGCGGGTGATGATGACGAGGCGGCCCTCAACCTTATCGGGGTTGAGGATCTGCACCAGTTGACGGAGTTCAGCAGGCGACATGGATGGGCCAACCTTACAGCCGATCGGGTTGCAAATACCGCGAAAGTACTCGACGTGCGAGCCAAGAATCTGGCGGGTGCGGTCGCCAATCCACACCATGTGTGCGGACAAGTTGTAGTAGCCCTTGCCGGGCACCTCACGCGTTAGCGCCTGCTCGAGGTCTAGCTGCATTGCCTCATGCGCCGTGAAGAAGGTGTCCATTGTGAGCTGCGTTGGGTTAGAGAAAGGAGGGAAAATTGAGCGTGGTCAAAGGAGTGCCACGCGACGTGCCACGGGGCGGACCCACAGGCGGCGGCGCACATCGGGCGGGGACTCCTTGATGCCTGCCGCGACGGAAGACCAGGCCTTGAAGTTGGAGCTCGACTTGAGCTTCTCAATGTCGAGGGCCTCTGCAGTCTTCTTCGAGAAGTCCTCCTGCGCCCGCAGCGCACGGCTGCGAATCGGGGGCGGGCAGGGTCGGTGAGGATAAAATGTAGTGAGGAGGGACAAGTCGTCTCAGCGCACGTCGATTGCGGGAGACTCCGCATCAAGTGCCAGAGGCGGGCGCGTGCGGGCAGCGCTCACAGGAAGTTGAGCGTGGCAGCTGAGTGCCAGTAGCCCTCAAGCAGCCTCTTGGGATCCCAAGCCCGGTCCTTGGGGTCATAGCCGTTGATGTTGTCGCCCTTGAATGAGTAAATCTCACCGAAGCCGGGCACGTTTTCCGTGGGCTTGGAGCGCGGCTTGCCGTACTGGCCGGCGATGCGCGCAATACGGACGGCGGGCACCCCGGCGGCGCGCTCGACGATCGCTCCCATCTGCGTGAGGACGGCGAGCTGGTTCTCGAGGCGCTCCGGCTCACAGTCGATGAAACGCTCGGCGCAGTCTCCGCCCTGGATGATGAACTTCTCGCCGCGCCCTGCCTGCGCGAGCAGCTGTGTCAGGCGCGAGACCTCCGCCGGCTGCACGAGGGGCGGAACCTTTGACAGCTTGGAGATGACGGCCTCGTAGGCGGCCTGGTCTTCGTAGGTGGCCATCTGGTGGCACTCGAGCCCGCGCCATGAGCCGGGAGTCCACTCACGAGCGCGGACCTCGGCGAGCACCGCGGAGTCGTCGACGGGGGAACATTCCGCCATCGCTCTCTCTTTCGCTCTCCTCTCTCCTGCTGGCTGCCGCGCGGAAACTCTGGGGAGAGGGGGGGAGGTTGCTAGCTGGGGGGGAGAAAGGGAGAGCACCCGGGAGTACCCTCGAATAAGAGAAAAGAAGTCGCCGTGTACGAGAGAAGAGACGAGAGTAGGGCGGCGGCGCACCGCTGCTCCCCCCCCCGCCCCCCTCCCCGCTCCCCCCCCGTCGGGCGCCGGCCACGTCCCGCAGCTCGCTCGTAGAGAGGAGAGAGGATACGAGCGAGGAGCCACTGTTTTTATTTTAAATTCGCACGATAGGAAAGGTTAGCCTTCGGTGGGTTGAGGTTGCCTTGTGGTGATGTTATTATCACTACACGGCCTACGCACAGCTCACCAAGGGATGGGTGGGAGGGAGAAAAAAACAAACATCTGAAGATTCGGGGCCAACACCTACTACTGTCTAGATACCTGTTCGGCCTCTGACCTCTGAGGGCGGACGCGGCCGCTTGGCCGCTTTGCGCTTTGCCAGCGACTAGTCCGTGGGGGTGGGGGCAGGGGGCAGGGGGGTCGCCCTCGGCGGGGGGCCCGGAAGAGAGGGGAGGCACGCCGGCGCGCTCCATCGCGACCAAGTATAAACTTAGTTGCGTTTTGTCAGAGTTCAGAGTAGAACGAGGGGTACCTTGGGATAGTAGATAGTAGATAGTAGGTGTGTAGCCCGTAGCCCGTAGCCCAGAATCTGTGGAAATCAAAGCCGTAGCTTGGATTGTAACGAGATGAACGAGATGTAACGAGATGGCCTGATGGCCCGACGACGAGATGAACGAGATGGCCTTGACGGCCCGACGAGATGAACGAGATGGCCCGAGGGCCCGACGAGATTGAACGAGATGGCCTTGATGGCCCGACGAGATGAACGAGATTTTCGGGTAACGGAACTGGACGAGGAGTTTCCCCACTAAGCTTGGTCGTAATGCGGTGAAACCGATTTGCAGACAAGCGGGAAACCGGGGCGGAAGGAACTGGCAAGGAAGCCGGCAGGAAGGCAGAGGAAATGTCTTGGCAAGGCGGCGGAGGCAGGATTTTTTAACAGTAGGCGGAGGCAGGATTTTTAACAGTAGGCGGAGGCAGGATTTTTTAACAGTAGGCGGAGGCAGGATTTTTAACAGTAGGAAGAAGAGCGTGGAATTTAACTGTAGAAGAAGAGCGGAGAGGAGAAGGAGCGGGGCTCGAACTGCAGAGCGCTCCGTCCGGACTCGAACTCGCGACCCAGAGCAAAAGGTTGGTGGAGGCGGTGGGTTGAACCACTATGCCACGCGCATAGGGCCGAGGGGAAGGGCTGAGAACCGCCCTATATACTCTGGGTTTTTTTCTCTTCTTTTTCACACTTTTCTTCTTCTTTCTTCCTCTGTTCTTTTTACTGTTTTACTGTTTTTTTCTTTACTGTTATTTGTTTTTGCCTCTGAGACATCGCGAATGCGACACCCCCCGACTTAATCACGAGCGTCCTCGCGAGCCTTCTGCAAGCGGAATCCTTATGTCTCTAAATTGTGGAAATCAAAGCCGTAGCTTGGATTGTAACGAGATGAACGAGATGTAACGAGATGGCCTGAAGGCCCGACGACGAGATGAACGAGATGGCCTTGACGGCCCGACGAGATGAACGAGATGGCCCGAGGGCCCGACGAGATTGAACGAGATGGCCTTGATGGCCCGACGAGATGAACGAGATTTTCGGGTAACGGAACTGGACGAGGAGTTTCCCCACTAAGCTTGGTCGTAATGCGGTGAAACCGATTTGCAGACAAGCGGGAAACCGGGGCGGAAGGAACTGGCAAGGAAGCCGGCAGGAAGGCAGAGGAAATGTCTTGGCAAGGCGGCGGAGGCAGGTTTTTTTAACAGTAGGCGGAGGCAGGATTTTTTAACAGTAGGCGGAGGCAGGATTTTTAACAGTAGGAAGAAGAGCGTGGAATTTAACTGTAGAAGAAGAGCGGAGAGGAGAAGGAGCGGGGCTCGAACTGCAGAGCGCTCCGTCCGGACTCGAACTCGCGACCCAGAGCAAAAGGTTGGTGGAGGCGGTGGGTTGAACCACTATGCCACGCGCATAGGGCCGAGGGGAAGGGCTGAGAACCGCCCTATATACTCTGGGTTTTTTTCTCTTCTTTTTCACACTTTTCTTCTTCTTTCTTCCTCTGTTCTTTTTACTGTTTTACTGTTTTTTTCTTTACTGTTATTTGTTTTTGCCTCTGAGACATCGCGAATGCGACAGAATCTTTAGATGATTTTTTCCCGACTCCCGACCAACAGGCGACAGGCCATGGCGGGCGAATGGGGCGAGCCTGTGAGTGATCTTACCTATTCTCGGGCCAGATCGTGTGGTTTTTTTTGTCGTTCTTTTCCCGTCGTTCTCTTCGTTCTCCTACGGGCGTGTGCTGCATGGCGCGCGCCATGGCCCCCTTCTGGGGGGCCCCTCGGGGCCCCCCAGAGGGCCAGCCAGGGCAGCTCAGGGGGCAGTGGAGGCTGGGGCAGTGCCCCTGGCCTCTCCTGCCTCTCCCTCGCTCGCCTCGCTGGCCCTGGGTGCCCTCCTGGCGGCCTCGGTGGTCTGTGGCTCAGTGGTGAGGGGGGGGTCAGTACGAGCGAGGGCCAGTGCAGGCGAGTGCGTGCGGCGCGCGGCGCGCGCTCGGCGAAGGCGAAGGTCTGGGCCAGATTGATGTCAGCTCAGCCCCTGCCAGCAGGCAGGGGCTGAGGTTGGTTGTGCAGGCCCACCCAGGGGGTGTCTGCGATGGAGAGAGGGGGGCGCGAGGCCCCCATTGGCCTCCTACTTATAAAAGTAGTTGAGAGGGAGAGGGAGAGGGAGAGGGACAGAGAGAGGGCGAGGGCGAGGGCGAGGGCGAGGGCGAGGGACGAGGGAGAGCGGAGAGCGGTGGTGGGAGCGCGAGAGCGAGAGCGAGAGCGCGCAGCGAGCAGCGAGAGCGAGAGCAAGAGGGGAGGAGGGAAAGAGAGCGGAGCGCGAGCCGCGGGGAGCGAAAGGGGGAGCGAGAGAGAGGGAGAGGGAGAGGGAGGGAGAGGGAGAGGGCGAGGGAGAGGGAGAGGGAGAGCGGCGGTGGGAGCGAGGCCTGCTATCTCAAAATGTCTAAGTGTGTATGTACGAGATGTGACGGTGTGATTGTGTGGTGTAGAATCATGTATCATATCGACATTTTCATAGTAACTAGTAATTAGCGCACGCTATGTGTATGTAAACAATATACACCTAATTTGTGATGCAGATTACACACACGCCGCCGATCTACGTACGACTCAGCAGGGTGTATGGGTTCACGTTTACCCGGTGTTGACCCACTTTGCGTTAACACCTCCATTGGCTAGGTGTGGCACATGCGTTAACACCTCAATCTGCAGGTGTTGGTACCAGCAGCGGGTTAACACCACACTGCCGGCGCTATGTACTGCTGTGCACCCACGCACCCACGCACCCACGCATAGGGCGGTCAAACAGGGTTTTTTTATTAGGGGTAAGAAAATGACCATCTCACGGTTGAGAAAATTTGAGGATTTTCCTCGGTAGGAAGTTCCCTATACACCCCCTCTTCAATCTTCAATGGCGTTGTCGTAGTCCGACTCCGACTCTTCCGACTCCGGGGCATTGTCCTCCTCCTCCGCCTCTGATGCCGTGATCTGCTGCACCACATTGCGCAGGGGGCGGGGCTCGGACTCGGACTCGGACGGCGGCACCCTCTCCCTCTCTGAGGAGGCAGGCCTCGGCCGCTTAGCGGGAGCTAGCAGAGCTAGAGGTAGAGGGCGTCATGCGCATGCGCATGCGGGGGGGGAGACGGGGGGGGGGCTGGGGGGCTTCGGGGCCCAAATTTCGCTTCGGCGCTACGCGCCGTTCTTCAGCGCTTTGCACTTGCACCCAAATTTCGGTCAAAAATTTCTATTTTGGCGGTCCACCCAAATTTTGCAAAACATTTCGCGAAACTCTGGCCTGAGCCAAACCACATGTTCGAGTAGAGCGCGTGGGGCAGCCGCGGGCAGTCCCATACCGAGTAGCGTGAGTGGCGAAAGCTTTCTTGTTACTTGTCTCTTAGGGGTCTCTACCCTTGCACGGTCCGTTGTCCGTTCAAACGACTCAACCGCCGTAACCGACTCAACCGCCGTAACCGACTCAACCGCCGGTCACGTAACCGACACAAAAACAAAACCCCAACAAGAACAAATGCTTTGCACACCACCTAGCCATAGCTAGGCCTTGGGTTCACGACACACATGAAGCCTTGCATGAAGCCTTGCGCTTCTCACCCCCCCTTGACCTGATCCCCCGGAGAAGGGCAACAAATGAGGGATTCGCAAGGCAGCAAGATCTCAGATGCGAACCATGATCAGCCCACGGAACTTGGTGAACTTGTTCGCCGCTAAGGGCTTCGTCATCATGTCGGCCACATTGAGCTCGGTCTGAACGTGGTAGACACGTAAGACATTCTTCTGCGTGAGCTCACGTACGTAGAGCTCACGACGATGGATGTGACGGGCCAAACCCTTCATGATGGGATTGTCCGCGAGTGCCTTTGCACCCTTGCTGTCGGACAAGAGCGGGCTTGGTTCCGCTTGCTTCCAACCGAGATCCGCGAGCGTGTTACGGAAGTTCTCGATACGCTGCGAAGCGAGGGAGGCCGCCATCGTTTCCGCTTCGTTGGCCGACAAGGAGATGCTGTTTTGGCGCTTGCTGCCCCAATCGACGAGGCTGCCATTGATAAAGATGAGCCAGCCGCTCGTCGAACGTACTACGTCCCACGATGCGTCGACCATGCCGCGTACCATGCCTTCACCTTGACGAAAGAGGCCGATGATAGGGCTATCGCCATTGTTCTTGTAGTACTTGAGGCCCATGGTGCCACGGTTCTTGAGGTAGAGAAGGCAATGCAGCGCCGCGTGCCAAAGGTTCACGGTGGATCAAGTTGCTATCGCAAATCTCTTGCACCTTGTCGCTCTTGAGCACGGGCTCATTGTCCGAGTGCAAGCGCTTCACGATGAAGAACCCTTGCGTGTCTGCCAAGAAGCGCTGCAACATCGTTGGATGCTCCGACTTGAAGCGCATGGGATACGCGAACACGAGGCCGGAGAAGACGTCGTAGAACACGTCCACGTACTTGTAGCCCGTGAGTACGCTGCGGCAAGGCATAGTGAGGATGTCGTTGGTGATAACGTCCCCAACGGCGCTTGTCATCCATGGTCCTCCTCCTCCGCCTCCGGGTCGACGTTGCGCATTGGCCTTGAGCGCGACCTCGTTGACGTCTTCCGCCTTCCTTGCTTGAAGGCGCTTGAGGTTGGCGGGCACGTCGACGGAGTAGTCCGGCAGGCGGCGGAGGCGATCATCGCTAGGCGATCCAAGTCGCGCGCGCCAAATCTCCTTTGCCTCCTCATGCGTGGCGTGCATGTCCTTGTGCTTGTCGGTGGTGTACGGTCCAAGCGAGTACGCCTTGGTCGTCTCGCCCTTGGGGATGGGCCGTACATCCACATAGAAGCCTTGGGAGTCGTCACCCATGGTGAAAGGCATGAATGCACCTCCCGGAAGTTCAAAGCCATTCACCTTGCCCATGATGCACTTCATATCATCATTGCGTGAGCACGCCTTGTGGGTGGAGAGCATGTTGCGTTTGAATGGACCAAATGATGCGTCGGGCTTCTCGACCACATGCCATCCAAGGGGTGCACCGGCTTGGGGGCGCACAAGTGCAAGGAACTTGGCGGTGCCGGTGCCCCAAGTCTTGATTGCCTTGCCACTTGCCACCTCAACCATGTCCGTGCGCGTCTCATCCACGCCGTCCGGGAAGAAGCTGATGTCGTTGAAGTAGTCCGCCCCGGTGGCGCCCGAGTCGATGAGGATGCGTAAGGCATCATCCTCGGTGTTCTTGGTCGTGGTTGCACAGATCTTGTTGCAGGTGAAGGTGAGGCGTCCACCACTTTGCTTGTTTTCCTTCTTCATCTTGGCATCATAGAGGTTGGCCTTGATCTTGGCTTGGAGGCCCTCCGGCACCTTGTCCCAATCGATCAAGTGCGCGGTGTCGGGGTTGGACCAGCAGATGCCCGTGTGCATGCGGTCGCAGTGGGAGCAAGGCTTCTTGTCCTTGTTGTTGTTGCTCCTACCACCTCCACGCCCACCTTGGCCAGCCTTGAAGCCCGCCTCATAGGCCTTCTTGATGGCATCCGTGTCATCCTCGGTCTTGGTCGCTTGCATTGCACGTTGGCCCGGACGTACCGTGGAGCGCACCGCCTCATGCTTATGGGCGATGGCCGCAGCCTCCACAAGGTTCTTGTGCACCATATCAGGCCTCTTGCGGTGCTCAACTTCCAAGGAGCCCCATGCCTTGTCCACTTCACGAAGGACTCCTTCTCCACATCCAATGAAGCTCGCTTTCATGTCGAGGCACAACTCGGCGACGGAGACTTCGCGCGCGGTGCCCTTGAGTCCTTGGAAGATGCCAAACATGTTGTCAAAGCGGTTGGTGACCTCCTCCCTTGAGGGGAACTCCTGGAGGTTGGTCATCTTGAGTGTGTCATACTCCATCTTCTTGTCTTCAGCCTTGTCTTCGGTGTTGACCGCCACGTGCAACTCGTCGATGTGTTTGAACGCACGGTGGCCGTCGTACTTCTCTTCCTCCTCATCCGTGTAGAGCACATCCAAGGTGGCCACAAGCTTGTCATCCTTGATGCACATGATGAGGAGGTCATATGCCTTGTTCAGTTCCACCTGGGTGGCTTCCTTGTCCTTGTCGGCGTCATCGACGCTTTCCGTCTTGTTCTTGAGCATCGCACGTCGGCAACCGTTCTTGCCGGCCATCGCGAGCAACTTGGGCCTGAATGCTCTCCATTCAGCACCATCCTTGTTGTAGAAGAAGATCTTGTCATTGTTCTTGTCCATGTCTCTTTGTCTCTCGGCGGGGGTACCAGAAGAGTGGCGAAAGCTTTCTTGTTACTTGTCTCTTAGGGGTCTCTACCCTTGCACGGTCCGTTGTCCGTTCAAACGACTCAACCGCCGTAACCGACTCAACCGCCGTAACCGACTCAACCGCCGGTCACGTAACCGACACAAAAACAAAACCCCAACAAGAACAAATGCTTTGCACACCACCTAGCCATAGCTAGGCCTTGGGTTCACGACACACATGAAGCCTTGCATGAAGCCTTGCGCTTCTCATAGCGAGACGAGGGCTAGGTGTAGCATGGTCTTAGTTAGCGACGCAACGAGCAACGAGGGGACGAGATCAGAGGATCAGAGGACACGAGGACACCTAATTAGGTGTACACCAAGGCACATGGGGACTATGAGTCCCTTCTACTACAAAACTCCAGACAGTCCTCCTTTTTGTCCGTCTTCACTCTCCCTCTGTCGCTCGCTCGGCGGTGTGGCGCGGGCCGCCGAAGGGAGGGGCGACAGAGGGAGGAGAGGATGGAGGGCGCCGACGGCTGGCTCGCAACGGATGGGGCAGTGCCGCTCGAGGACGTTGTGTACACAGCGACTCATGCGGTACATGACAGCCTGCTCCGTCTCGCGCACCAGCTGGGCGCACGGATGACCGAGCCGCACCGGCGACGGGCGCTTCGCGAAGGGCTCGCGCTCTCTCGCTCGCTTCTCGAGAGAGTTCTCATGCTCGTGCGCTGGGCTTCGGACTCGCACGCGCACGCGCTTGCGGGCTCGGCGGAGCTGACCGACGCGCTCGAGCAGCAAGCCTCGATTCGACGCGTCGCAGATGATCTCTTCCATATGCACCAGGCGATGCCGCTCGCGAGCGCGCCTGCACCAGACGTGTTTGCAGCGCTCGACGTACTGAGCAGCGGCACGTACTCGCAGCTGCCACGTAGCATACGCGCACCCGTGCCCGAGAAGCCGCCCACGCGTCGTGAGACCTGCTGCGCTCTCCGCTGGCTGCGTGGCGAGATCCGCAAGAAGCGCTCGCACTGGAGGTTGCCTCCAGGGCTGCACGTGAATCCACTCCGCGGGGCGATCCACTGCGTCGTTGATGGGGAATACGAGTTGGCGATGACTGCTGAAGGTACCGGGTACCGGGCTCCCTTTATACGTTGCTGGCTGCATGGTCTACCGACGCCTCGGCGGTTCAGGCTTTGGCACCCTTGTAAGGCAAACGCCGCACTCACCCTCCACCATGCTGCTCCTTGCTTGGGTAGGTGCTTCCGGTTCGATTGGATGGCGGCTGATTCGCCTTCGTATCAACACGGGCGCTACTGCTCGATTAGCGGACCACGGCTTGGCGACGCCGGCACACTGGCGCCGTCTCTGGCTTGAGGTGGAGGAGGTCCTGGGGCGCCGCCCACGGCAGCCGATGCTCCTTGTGCATCCTTCCCTCCATGCGGCGTGCGCCCAACTTGGCCTGGTGCGCTTGCGTGCACAGGCTGCGTCGCTCGCGCGTCACGCTTGGGCCCGCAGGCTCTCTTCGAATGCTAAGCTCGGCCCTACTGGAACCATCCTGTCCCTCGTGCTTGATTACCATTTCAGCGCGGTGCACGCCTTTGGCTCGCATGGCACTGTGGCAAGCGCTGATGCGGCCGGGGTGCCGTTAGGCCGATCCTCGCTCACAATACGCCCTGCGCCATCCCACGGGCTTGAAATTTCGCACATGCCGCCCATCCCGCGGGTCGAAACTCCAGGTCCAGTCGGCAAGATGGCTAGCCACAGCTCTTTAGCGGCAAAGGGATCCTTCCTTAGGGAGGACTGGGAGCCCTTGTCACTCTCAGATCTTGATGTTGAGTCCATCTTGCTCAATGCCATCCGGGCCAGGAGTAAGGCGTCTCTGGACGCACTCAGGACGTCGCTGCGTCGTTGCCCGGTGCGGAAACCCGCAACCATCGACGCTCTACAGGTCAGTGGGGCCGTAGATGTTGATCCCGCCACGATTTTCTCCCATTCAGGGATTGGGGATGGGACACAGGACGCCTCATCTGAGGAGAAAGCTGCTGTCCCACTATTACGCATCTCGCGTGACCTTGCTGTGGTTCACCGGCCTGCAAATGGCCGCGCTGCTCTCTTGGGCGAGGCGGCAGGACTTGTCGGCCCATTGTTTCAAACATCCGGTCAGACCATTGGTGCTCGGTTGAGTGTAGCCCCTGTTGGCGAGGGCGAGATGCATGGCGCCGCTCTTGCCTTGCAACTTGCAGGCCTGCGAACGGTTATAGCAGCGGCAGGACGGGCTCTTGGTCTCGAGCCGTTGAGCGGTGCCCTGCCCTCGATGCCTGAGAGAAGCACGGCCCCGAACAATGCCACAGTGCGTCTAACGGCGAAATGCCGACTCGACAACTACTTTGTACTGCCGTCACTCCCCGATCATGTCCTCCGCGCCAGCATTTTGGTGCTTGAGGGCGATGATGAGACTGCGCTTGATGAGCCTCAATTCGAGCACTCGCTTCTGCGTTTGGCCGCCCATTCCACACGGGAGCGATGCTTCAGCCTCCGGCCACGACATGTGGTGTCAGCCTTGCTGGTTTGGTCGTCGTTTGAACCCCTTGGCGACGATTTCGATTTGAATCTCGCAAATAGTACCTCAGGAACATCTGCCACCGGAATTTCCGGCAGAGATTGTTTTCCCTCCTGGATGGGTCTGTCAGACGACTGGGAGGATATTGGGGAGCAGGGCATACAAACCGCAGAGCGGCGCGCTGTGGCGAGCCTTCGCATCGCGCACACGCTGTCCCAGCAGATAGCCCGCCGTGACGTCGTCCTCGCTCAACTGGATGACATGAAGCTCGTTGCTCAAGTGCTTCCTCTTGAGAGCTCATCAGGTCAACATCTTGCCGCCGCACGAGAGGCATTTGCTGCCGCCTCGTGCGGGATCCAATTGTGTGCCCGAGCTGCAACTGCTAACGAGGAGATAAGCTGTTCGCTACACACTTCACGAAATGAGAGTGAGGCCTCAGCCGTCTTTGCGAGCGAGAGTTTCGTATCCATCGGATCCAACCGCGCGCCACTGGTTCGGCTTTGCCCTGGTGGTGCGTGGGTGGCAAGCTTTCCATTTAATGGCCTCGAGCCTGAGAATGAGTCCATTGTCGGCCCGACGGCTTCCAACGCTTCCGTCCGGTGCGATCGCGGCCTCTGCTTCTTCGAGTATCCTGTACTGACGTCCCATTCGATTAGGGTGCTCATGATCGATCTTGAGGCATTGCATTTGGTCGAGCGCTTCGTTGGCCAACTCTCGCGCATGGCTTCGACCTCTACTTCCGTAGCCTTGGGAGCCCGCGTGCTTCATGCCTCGGCCTCAGCGATTGCGGTAGAATGCAAGGATGGCAGGGTGCTGGAAGTCTCCTTCGCGGTGGCCTATTGTGGCGGCAAGCAAGCCGATCGTCCCGTCGAGGGAGACGCTCCTCCAGTCCTTGCAATCCAAGTTACCATAGACGGCGAGGAGCCTGCTTCTACCCGACTCCAGTCGGCGGCGTTGGAGATACGCAAATACGGCTCACTCCAGGCAATGATCGTTGAGATCGCCTCGTGACGATGACGCTGTGCTACTATGTCATCCTGCGAGCATTGTGGAACAACCCGTAACTCAGCAACCGCTAACTCGACATCTAGCGCTCGCCTGGTGTTCGGGCCTCATATTGGTAGCTTCCCACACTGTGCCCGTACATACATAGTAATCTCGTTACGATTAGCGATGCGGCCCCCCGTCCTCCCCTTCCGCGTGAGCGCTCCCTCTTTCCCCCTGTCGGTTCTTGTGTCGAAATAAACTCTGTCGATGGCGCGTCCGCTAGAGGTGGGGGAGACTGGATTGAAAAAAAAACTCTTGTTGATCCGGAGGCCCAAATTTTTATCGTGGGACCGGGGGAAGATTTCCCCTCGTCTCTCTCCCAGCGCGAATCCGAATCCGAAGCAGAGCGATGGCGACCGACCCGCCTGATAGCTGACAGGCCGACCTTCCGCCGCCGCCGCGCTCCAGCGAGAGCACGGCGGTGGTCAGCCCCCCTCCTTGTCGCTGGTGTTCGGACTAAATGCTAAATGGTCCGGGGACACCGATCGGCGGTCTCACCGGTATTTCATGCCTACGCACTTGGCCGTCTTCTGCTTCACCTGCCCACGCAGCATGGCCGCCAGCCCCACCCCACACCCCACACCACTTCCAAGCCTCCAACCTCAACCCGAGAAGGATGGCATCGGCTTGCCTACGCGCTCCTACGCGCCTACGCGCAGATTCCCATGGGGGCTCGTGCCTCCCCATGGGCGAACTAAGTACTACCTCCGTTCCAAAACTTAGATGCCTAGGAGACTTGAGAATATGGGAAGCGAGTGCGGGACGCTGAGCCGTCGGACTTCTGAAGGAGCCCAGCCGGCCGGCGGATGCCCGGCTCAACTGTCAACTATCGATGCCATCTCCATCTCCGGCGCGCGAACAGCGACCTCTGCTGCGCCGGTAGCAACTGGGCCGTTGGTCGCTGCAGCACTCCTGCAACCTTGAACCCTTGGGAGTGCGACGCTACATCTTCGGCTTCGGAACGAGCCCAAGCCCAAGCCGCGGCCATGATTGCACATGCATGCTGAGGCGCTCTGATGCCCCGCACGCCCGCCCCCGGGCTCTGCTATGATCTCTGCAGGGCCTGCGGGGACATCTTCACCCGCGCCTTCACCTGCGTCTGCGTCTGCGTGCAGCATCGGCCAGCGGCTCAGTGCAGGGGCAAGGGCCCATATTCCCAGTTGCATCTTACTTCGTGGACCCCGAGTGCGAGTGGGCGTGGCAGGGGGAGCAAGCTCCTCCCGAGGTCCTCCCCATCCTTGCGTTGCCTTCTCCTTCCCTTCTTCAGGAGTTGTATGTAGGCCACAGATGGGACGTCAGGCTTTTATCAGGTTCTAATACTAGGTCGCCAGGTGTATTGGACCTCATAACCTGAGGTAACCTGTAACATACGTACTACTAGAAATTAAATTCAATTTGTATTATGCATTAAGTGAATGAAGGAAAACTAGCGAATGGGGGGAGAGCCAACGAGGTGCGAGAGAGAGAGAGAGGGGGGGGGGGGGGGGGGGGGGAGGGAGGGAGGGAGGGGGAGAGAGAGAGAGAGAGAGAGAGAGAGAGAGAGGGAGAGAGAGAGGAGAGAAAGACGGGGGGGGGGAGAGAAAGACGGGGGGGGGAGGGGAGAGGGGGAGAGGGGGACAGATAGAGAGTGTGCTGAAACGTCTCCTGAGAGTCGCCCGCCCCCGGGCTCCATTCCCGAGGCCGCCCTTGTACACCTCTCCTCCTTCCGCCCGCAGCGCGCGCGCGCTCGCGCGCAGACACGGTAAACTGGAAAGAGAGTGATGCGGCTACCTCCGGGCGAGCTGAGCGACGTCGGCCACAGGCTGCTCCGCCCATTTGCGGACGCTGTCTATGCTGACGTAGATGGACTGCTCCGCGGCATCCTCAAAGCGGACGAGCTCGCTCAGACTCAGCCGAAACGAATCATCTACAACGGGGTGCGCGCCCAGTTGCTGTGTGTGTCATACCCCCCACCCTGCACCCCCTCCTGCACATCATCATGACCAGAATGCCTTCAACTCCACACAGGTCGCGATTGCACGCCGTCGGCCCCTCATGCGTTGCAGCTGACATCCTCCGGTCCTTTCTGATGAATAGGAAGCGTGGCGTCTGCTCGTAGCCACTGCGGCTGGCGAGCAGAACAAGAGGTCAAAGCCCGACGCTTCCGTTATCAGGTCCCCGTCTGGTGACCCATCACAGCGTGGCACAATGGCCAGGATCCCTAGCATTCATGGGCTATCAACCATGTCGGGCAATCCCTCAAACGGATTTGGACGTGGCTCTCTAATGCCACCCAGAGCTGCTAGTGCTAGCATTAGGCGCGGACACATGCGTGGGACAACGGGCTCTCCGTCAGCTTCTGCAGACTCGTCGAATAGAAGACCGATGACGGCTCCCTCCCCACTGCCATATGGAAGAGCGCTTGAACTCTCCAGGAGATTGGATGAGGCGCTCGTTCAACCTGCGCGTGAGGGCTCTTGTGAGAATGCTAGCCCAACCACCGCAGCAGTTCAGCCACTCGCACATCGGGCTAAAAGCATGACACGGTTTGGAAGTACACTGCGGCCACAGACGTCGGCTTCTTCACTGAGCCTTTCACGTGCTGAGACGAGGACGTTGCGATCGACACCCACACTGACCAGGGTGGAGGCGAACCCTGAATCGTCGAGCGCAAAAAATGGCAAGCACAACGCCCACAGAACGATGTCGATGCATGTTGTTGACGCTGTAACTCTATCGGCGACGGGAACAAGGATGTCTGACCCACGGGAAAGCCGCATTGGACGTGCTGATAGCAATATCTCCTTGTTGCATTCTGCCTCATCTCCTAACCACCCACGTAAGTCATTGTCAAGCCGGTCGATGGCACCACGGGATGACTCGCCAGTAAGACGAGACGGCGCACTTGGTAGACAGCACAGGCTGTCAGCCTCTGCTACACGGCTCCCAAGGTCACGGAGCCTTCGTGATTTGGCAATAGACGAAGTCCAACGTACGCATGACACCATGCAAGCCGAGATACGGATGGCATCAAAAGCTTTGGCTCGCCGAGATGCAATCAGGCTAATGAGGACTGCCTCTAATGAGATCGTCATTCCTTGAGGCTGCGCCTTCATTGCCATCCTCATCTCAGCATCTCAATTTGTGGTAAATCTCCTCATTCACATTGGAAGACGGCCATGCGCATAGCTTGCCACGTGCGCCCGCCGTGCCAGTATCCGGCTCCAAATTTCGACGTGTATTGTGGCGTCGATTGATTATTGGTGGGGAACGTAGTAGTACAGATGCACTTCCCCAGGTCATTGACGCCAACCTATCTAAAATGAGAGGAAGGCATCGAGAATCGTATCGCAGCCCGCTATGTTTTTCTGGCGGCTACCGTAAAGATGTGTTGGCGCACAATTGCCGTTGCAGCGGCGGTTGCTCTCGCAATCCTGCTAGCATGTAGTATGTGCCAGCTTGTGTGGTCTACTGCCTATCCCCATAGCCACGCGCGAGGCGAGAATGTTAAAAGTTTTTTTTTGTGTGGTCTACTGCCTGAATGGCCAGTGGACTCTCTCGGTACGCAGTGGCGCGATCGATTGTTGATCGCCCAATCCTCTCTCATCAATTAAAACAACTAACTTTACAGTTGGTTGCGCCATGGAGCGCGCCGCCGCTCCCCACCTCTCCTTCGGGCCCCCCACCGAGGGCGCCAACCCAGTACCCATGGAGCAGTTGCTGGTTGCTGGCGAAGCGACCGCGTCCGCCCGCGGAGGCCGAACAGGCGAGTGCGATCTCGGTCGCGCCGCACGGCCCGTGGCCTCGGCCACATCCAGCACAGCAGCCATGCTGGCCCACCCCATGGTGGGCAACTGGCTGTAGACTGCAACTACCCAATAACAGATTGAGACCGCCATCCTCCATGCCGATTTTTTTCTCTGCGGTTCCCCTACAAAGACCAAAAGCGTTCAATTATCCCCATCCCTGCTACCACCTTTCATTGTCACCTGGAGGTTACTTGACTCAACTTGACACTTCACATGTTGAAAAACACACGTGGTCTGACTCCATTAACTCGATTAAGGGCAGGGTCGATATCTCGTTGAAATCACGATCCACGTCTCACACACAGCACTGATGAGTGCATGTCCATACCAAAGAGCACCGACCACAGCAGAAACGTATACGGGATTGCGGCAATCCTGCCGCACAGGATTCCAAGAGACCTATCGAATAAGACGAAAGAGGTGCGGTGTGCCTAAGGGGGAGATGCGAAGAGATTGCAAATTAAACCTGACTGCAATCACTGAAGTAGATAGAGAAACGCGGAGAAGATAGCGAATTCAACCTATTTGCGAGGCGCCTAGGGGGAAGAAAGGTGGGGAAACTTCCCTTCTCTTCGAGGGAAAGAGAGAGGGCGCTCCACAATCTAAGATCCTATGCGTCCAAGCGAAGCTTTTGACCGAGAACGAGAACGAGAGAATTATAACGATAATACCGAACGACGAAGAGAAGCCTAACGAGTGTCGATTCGCGAATGCGACGCAGGATGGCTGGCGGCATGGGAGCGAGTGGAGAGGGGGGAGCCTCGTGCTCCCAATGTATGTAGCGAAGTATAAACTTAGTAGTAGTTGGAAAAGCAAAACTTCTCAATAGTTCTCGTCACGCGCGCAGCCCTAGGCTTGTTACTACGCAGCCCCCGCGCGTCGAAAGGAGAGGGAAGATGGCGGCGGCGGCGGCGGGGGGGAGTTCACCCAGTTTCTCAAGAAAAAATTGGTCCGCAGGTGGACTATGAGTTTGTCCTCTCCTCCCCCATTCCTACTAGAAGCGTCCCTCCATGTCCACGTTCAGTTATCAACAATAGCACACGTGGCATAGTCATGATTAGCGGATCAGACCCTTAGTTGCGGGTCAGGACCCGTTGGCCGCTGAGCCCCGAATAGCCGTGGCCGGACTCGTCTCCGACTCGGAGAATCGATGCTCCATGCTCAATCTCCTTCGCGCCGGGCCCTTGCTTTCTTCTCGGGCTTGCTTGCGGCAACCTTGGTGCCAGATGCTACAATCTTCACATTTGGGATCATTTGGCGCACTAGCTCGTCATCTGTCATCGCACGAATCAGCTCTGCCTGTCGTGTCGTCGCCTTGAAGGCTGGGCTACAGAACATCCCGGTGCTTTGCCGTGCAGCCTTCCCCTTCTTCTGGTTCCCGGGGGTGAGCTTTACACGAAATTTGTAGTTTGCGAGCACGGAATAGGGAGCACACACGGGGACTGCATATAGGAGCTCTTCCTCATCCTCGGGCATCGCGGTGAGTGTGTCGTGCAATACAATCTTGGTGCGCTGCTCAGCATCCAAACCTTGGATGGTCGGCTCCGCGAGAAGGGCTTGGAGCTCTGTGTCCCCGGTCGTAGAATCACCATCGATGGTATCGTCGTGTGTTTGATCCACAGCGTCCTCATCAGCCGCGTGCCCCTGCCCCTTGCGCACAGCCTCACCTCTCTCAGCCTGTCTTTTGGCCATGCGCTCTAGGTTGTCGCGGTGGCGCTGTTCCCGAGCTGCATCCCTAGCCTCTTTCTCCTCGATCTCCCGTTGCCGAGCTTCTCTTGCAATCTCTTGCTTGCTCTTACCGGCCGAGCCTAGTAGTTCAAGCATCATTGTGCGGTCGTCGTCATCTTGATCGGCATATTTGCTCTTGATCTTCTTCAACTTTGCGCGCTGGCCTCGCTTGAGTTTGCCTGCGGCGTCAGACGGCGGCACATCGGTGCTAGAAGATTTACCCGAGAGACGCTTAGCCCCGCGGTCCCCCTCTTTCATCTTCGAGAGCACGTCATCAGAAGACGTCGCTTTCCGACCCCGACCTTGCCAAGCAGATGCGTCCTCCGCGCTACCGGCCTCGGTTGTATCAAATGATGCCAAATCCGCGTCACCCTGACCCTGCGCATCCTTAGTCGAAGAGACTTCTCGCCCGAACGCTGCTTCGCTAGTCCTCAACGCACCGCCACCATTTGATCGCTTGGAGACGAGTCCGACACGCATTTTGCCCCCGGGTCCCAATGACAAGACGCTGAGGTCGGCATCCCTTGAGCTATCATCGCTATCCGACCCAGCGGCCTCTTCACCACCTCCTTCATTTCGAGGCGCATCGGACAGTACGCGAGGTGCGCCGTCATCGCTTGTGGCACGAAGTTCGGACCGAACTCGACGTTCTTTAAGGTGAGCAGCCACGCGATGAGTTGGCACCTTGAAGAGGATGCCGAATCCCATCAGTAATTGGGAAGGTGGCAAAAACTGCTTGTGACCGGTCACGATGAAATGTCCTGGCGGGGGACGGTCACCCGCGGGCGGCACTTTCAGCACTTGCTCATGACGTACCCACCACGCCGATGTGATATTGCGTGACGTCCATGCAGGCGACCGACAGAGCACAAAGCTGCCCGCTTGGGAGAGGGTAAGGGGGGGGATTTCCGTGGTTGGGGAGCCGTGCGCCTTGACGATGCACGGCAACGCGCCCTCAACGTCCGCATGGACGAACACATCGGCAGGTCCCAAATGCTTCTTGACCAGCATGTCCGCCTGCATCCCATCTTGGCCGGTGAGCACCAAGAAATTCTCCGACGAGATGAACCACGTAAACTTTTCGTACCAGAAGGTCTCCCTTACCGCTCGAATGGACGCTCTCACCTTGATGGCAGCGACAGAGGCGGATGCCTTGCTTTCCGCTGATTTCACAGCTCCCTCAGCCGCCGCGATGGTCTTGGCCGTCTTGGCAGCCGCCGCCTTGGTTTGTGCGTAGAATGCCCGCGCGTTGGCGTGCGCCGAGAGGCGCACGTCGAGCTTAACTAGCGTCGCCGGACGCGTTAACTCCTCTTCAGTCGCCTCGTCATCCTCCTCCTCAAGAGCAATTGTGATCGAATTTTGGGCCAGATCCAGATTGACTACCATTGCAGCGAGCTCGTCGCCCGACTTAGCGGCTTCGTCGATGAGCTCGCGCAGGGAATCCCAATCCATGCCGCGCGCGAGCCCTGCCCGAATGGACGTCAAGAGCGACTCAACCTCTTCGGAGCGCAGCTCGAGCATCTCACCACGACGACGGTCTTGCTCTTCCTTGGCACGAAGCTCTTCAATTCGATTCGCTTGGGATTCCTTGACCTTATCCACCTTCCTCCAAGCGGCCGCTTGGCGTGCCGACACTTCATCCACAGTTTTCCGCATCTCGATCTTCGCATAATACTCATCCACAGCTTGCCAGAAAGATTCAAAGCGATGGGTCTGGCGGTTCGCGAACTGGCACAAATCGTATGGCGAAAAATCTACAAATTTTGACCCATCGCTATTTTCTCCCGCGACGCTCCCGCTCCTTGTCCCCTCTGCCTCAGCTGTCACTTGTGCTTGGTCCGACTGGCCCACATCACACAACACGATGATGCCGCTTGGTGGGAGCTGCTCCCCCTTCTCCTCGATGCCTTGACTTCCGGGACCTGCAC
Source organism: Isochrysis galbana (assembly GCA_018136815.1). Taxonomy (NCBI): domain Eukaryota; phylum Haptophyta; order Isochrysidales; family Isochrysidaceae; genus Isochrysis; species Isochrysis galbana. Next base: position 1,160,051 of record CM030942.1, on the reverse strand, counting down.
CGGTATCCATGGCCGTGCCCGACTGCGGCTGGGACATCAGTGACATGTTGAGCGGATAAAAGAATGCCGTCGCCTGAACGAGAGCTTCGACCAGGGCATCGAATTGAGCACCGGCCTCCCACGGGCCTGATCCCATCTTGATCCCAGTCTCGAATTTGGAAGCTGTATAAGCGTGCTGGATCAACTCACGCCCTAGCGGCACTGTGCGAAGCAGAAATGGGTACAGCTGCTGCGCCGGGTCAGCCGACTTCATCTGCTCGGCCAGCCACTCACGAGACACTGGTGGCATGGTGCGCGAAGCTCCCAGTGGGTAGTGATCGTGCACGGTAACACGCGCGTCAGGGTTGTGCTTGGACCTGCGGGAGGGTGGCACATGAGGCAATGAACAGATGCACGAAAGCTAGGTTAAGTGCGCCCACAACAGATTGCTAGGACAACTGACGGAGCTCGCTCTCTTGACGGCGGCGTAATGCCATGACGCCCAACCCCCCCGAGCAGGCATGGGCTCACGAGCGAAGCAATGTGAGGATCGTGTGCTTAGCGTCGGTGAGCACCACGTTGCCCTTGTCATACAGCTCGACGACGAGGTGATGGCGTGCCTCTCCCGAGCCGCACACAAAGACGACCACGCGATCGGTTCCAAGCTGGACGATCTCCTCGATACGCTTGGACTTAAGGTGCTTCCGCAGCTTCATCGTGAAGCCTGATGGCGTATCTCCCTTGTCTCGTGCGTATCGTGTCAGGTGGAACCGCACCCCAGACTCGATGAGGAGGAGCAGCTTTGGTGAGTCGGGCTTGGCCAGCTTCAGCACATACCTTCGGGTGCGCCATCCATGCGGGAAGCGCTTTCAGTATGCGGTTTGTGAGAGGCTGGCTTGGAGCGGGTGGCCACGGGCAGCTGATGCATGCGTGCGCATGAGCATGTGTTGCACAACCCGCCAGCAGAGAGAGAGAGGGCAAGGGGGGGGGGGCGGAGTGGGAGACAGAGGTCACTGTTCTGCAGCGCCCGTCGGCAGAGAGACGAGGGGAAGAGGTTGGGGTGGGGTAAGGGCGGGGGGGAGGAAGGGAAGAGTATCAGCTCACGTCTTTGGGTTGACGTCGTAGACGTTGGAGATGCGGTAGCCGTGGACGAGTGGTGAGAGCGAGCTCGCCATCGCACGCACGTCGAGAGAGGAAAAGCGCGACTTGGGTGCGGGCACCATCGGCCACGCGCGATGGCTTGGGTTGGAGGGGTAGGTGGGGAGTGGGGAGGGAGAGAGAGGGAGGGAGGGAGGGAGGGAGGGAGGAGAGCGCGACGGAGAGAGAGAGCGGGGTGGGGGGGATGGTTGGGAGGGGAGAAGCGAGATGGGAAACGCGAGGCAGGCAAATAGAAAAGAGCTTTGCTACTCGAATAAAATAGAAGAGCTCCGTTCTCTTTCTCCTCCTTCGTTCTCCGTTTATTGATTTGTAAAACACCTTTCATCTATCTCTCCTCCTACAGTAAGGGTGCACCATTAAGAAAACAGGGATTTTTGCCTTCTACATTTTCTACATAAGCCGACTCCCACACCTTGATAGTTTCTTAGAAGCCGCGGGGTCTTTACTTTCACTATTACTATTTACTATGTTTTGTGTTTTGTGTATACATATTCAAGCAGCCGAGAGCAGAAGGAAGGCGCAAAAGTATAAGTGCGAAGTGCCCCCGCGGCCCACGGCCAACGAATGGCCACTATTGACCACAACAATCGGCTGACGGCTGACGGCCCGCTACGCGGCGACAACGACAACTTGCTTGGCCCGCCGGCGAGGCCCGCAGCCGCAGCGCATAGAAGATAGAAATGGTTTTCTTGCGCTGAGTTTCTTATCCTCAGGTGGAGGCCTCTCCGTTCAGCTCCATTTCTTATCGCTAGATGGCCAATTTGCTTCTAGGTTTTCTTAATGGGGGGGGGTTCTTAATGGTGCACCCTTACTGTACCTGTGTATGTAGGTAGTGTGTGTTCAAGGGAATGCTTATTACTGGCGGTAGGAGCGTCGCAGCGTCGCGCAAGTGGCGCAGGGGAAGGCCCCCCACCGGTATCACTGTTTTTTGGACTGTTTTTGGCTGTGTTTCCATGAAAGCCGCCAAAAACAGCCTGCAGCCTGTTTTTGTTGTGTTTGGAAACCTTGTGGCTGTGTTCTGTGTTGCCCACCTACCTAGGGCTGCGATGGATTCACGAACGCTCCGGCTCGTGACGCCCCATGGTCCCCCATCCCACCCTAGATGTGAAACACGGTGGGTTAGGTCTAGAAACACACCAAAAACAGCTGTTTTTGGCTTTTTTGGAAACACGGTGAATCACAGTACCGAAAACAGCGGGTCATATATATATATATAGATGAACTAAGTTTATACTTAGCTCGCCCATGGGGGGGCACGAGCCCCCCCCTCTCTCCACTCCTCCCCTGCCATGGGGGAGGAACCACCCATCCTCCTGGCACGCCTGATGGCTTGCCAGGAGGCCACTGCCCTGCTGACCCTCTCTCCCACTGACAGGCTCGCCTGATTCGCCCATCCTGGCCCGGCGTGGCCAGCCCATTGCTCCAACCCCTCCTCCCCCCCTGTTCGACAGGCAGACAGGTGCAGCGTGGGGGCCCCTGAGGCTCAGGAGCGCCAGCGAGGGAGAGGCAGGGGAGGCCAGGGCCCAGCCCCAGCCTCCTCTGCCCCCTGAACTGGCCTCCATGAGCCTCCAGGGTCGCCAATGGGCAGCTGCAGGCCTGCCGCAGGCGCGCCATCGCGCGTGCCGCAGGAGAGGGGAGAGAGCGCGCGGAGAAGGGGGTAGCTCCGCCCACCGAAAAGTAGGTAAGTCCCGCACCTGTTTACAGGATAAGTCGGGACTGAGGTCGCCGCCCACTCGGAGACGCAGGAGGAAGAGAGGGAACAGATCACCGGGGGGAGGCGCGGGCCACCGGACCATATCTAAGCCGCGACGATGAATTGAAGTTGGTTGAAGATTGGACAAGGGTGGGGGGGTGCTTTCTGGATGAGCGAGAGGAACCGCTGTACCCTGGGGTGAGCCATGGGGAAACGTTGGAGCAATTCCTGCTTTTTGGCCTCGAACACCAGTTCCATGTCATGGTCAGGGTCGTCGAGTAGGATGGCGCTCTTGATCAGAACGTCGAGAGCGACGATGTGTGCACTCTGGGTGTACGGCGTGAGAGTTCGCTTGACCGCGGGCTCGACACTGGAGTCGGTTCCCTCCTGGGTGCATTTGCGCTTGGTGGAAGTCTGGGAGCGCTCTTCGAGTTGAAACTGGTTGGAGTGAGCGCCTGGCGATGCAGCGCTCGTGGTGACCGGTGTGTGCATGAGCATTTCGATGGACGAGCAATAGGTGAGGAAGGGGCACGAGGAAGGGCAGGAGGAAGGGCAGAAAGGGCAGGGCAGGAGGAAGAGCAGGAAGGGCAGGGCAGGAGGAAGGGCAGGAGGAAGGGCAGGAGGAAGGGGGCAGGAGGAAGGGGGCAGGAGGAAGGGGGCAGGAGGAAGGGGGCAGGAGGAAGGGCAGGTCCTTCCGCACTTTTCGCCAAGAAGGAACGGCGTGCAGAAAAAGTTGTTATGCTGCATGATGAGTGGCAATCACACTTTGTTCCGCCCGTCCTCCGCGCCCAGAGTTCCCCCGCGAAAAGAGTGAACGCACGGCGTGCACCTTCCTGGAAGTTGCTATGCGCACGCACGGCGCCCCCGCGGGGGGTGCGCCGGTGCACATCGCGCCGTGCCCACGCACGGCGTGCACATGTGATTGCAAGTCATCACAGGCGCTGTGTAACGAAACATCTCTTATATGGCCAGTTTACGTAGTTGTGGGCCGCAGGGGCTACACACATGGAACGGGTTGACATGCGCGCGCACGGCGTATCCGCGGGGGGACCGATGCACATCGCGCCGTGCCCATGCACGGCGTGCACCGATGTGATTAGCGAAGAAGCTTTGACGGCCTCTCTCTCTTATAATTTTAACAAGATCTAATGTTAAACAACTACAATACAACTGTGGACATTTGATCGCTCAATTCTATTGATGTCCCACTATTGACGGAACGACACCTTGGTGTGTATCCTGGTCTAGGGCTCCCCCAGATACAGTGATAACACCTATAGTATATGGCCCCTCCCCCCGATACAGTATCCTGTATCTCCCATCTAGATCTAGATCTAGGGTAAGAAAATAATGGGCCACAGGAGACGAATTTCGTCGATCGTCGAATTTCTAATCGCTGTCGCTGCGCACGCGACTTGTGCTGACTTGTGTCATAAATGGTATTGACCGTCTACCTGCTGCATGTACAGCCACGCTCTCCGCGCGGGGGGAAGTGGGGGGTGGGGGGGCTCGAATCTTGACTACGTATTGACTCCCATTTCCGGGGCTCTTCGTGAATACACGTATTGGTATCATTGACAAGTAGAACTGGGCCCCCCACCCCCTCTATTTACACTTGCCATCGCTCTAAGCACTAAGAAGAGATATCGCGATATCACGCCAACACAAAAGCCGCCGAAGGGCCGAAAGGCCTGTCCCACGAGCGCTCCCCACATGCACCATGCACGGCCCAAAGTAGAAAGTAGTGCACGTGGGCCAAACCCAAACCCCCGGAAATCGAAGGAATGACGAGGGGGGGGGAGCGGAAAGGGAAGAGTGAGTGAGGGTTGATGGCGATGGCAACGGGATCCCAGGAGCGGGTAATCGTAGTGGCAGTAGCTGGGACACCTTCAATGGCTTTTTCCCATGGGCGGGCGCTTTCCAGTTCTCGGCTGTTCAAGAAGTACAACCTCCTACGATCCTCCCCAACAGCAGAACAGAGCTGTGAAACGCGAACCCTAGGTTGTTCGTCGAGAGGAGGAGACGTGTCCGCCACTACAGTATGTAGGTTGCCCTTCTCGCTTCACACGAGGTTGCGTCGCCGATCTCGCTGGGCAAGGAAGCCGTTTCCTCGGGCTCGTCTGATGAGGTGATGATCTTGTGTGATGAAGTGATGAAGAAGCTCTCCCCCGTGGAGTGGCGCAGGGAGCGGTGAGCGGTGAGTGGCTGCGACGGCGTGGGGGGGCGACGAGTACCCCCAAACTGAGACTATGGAAGCCTCGTGGTAACTTCCCTCTCTTCGCGCGGGGGGAAGGGCATCTGGGCTGAATCCAACGAATTCGGGCGGGGGGAGGGGGGGGAGGGGGAAGGCCGGGGGCAGGGGCCGCGGCAGTGACAGCCGCGGGGGTGGGATGGGGGGTGCGTACCGTAGAGGAGCGCCGTGGAGAGAAGGGAAAAACGGAGTTTTGTTTGGGGGAGGGGGAGGAGGAGGGGGGAAGGGGGCAGCCGAGAGCGAGCGAGCGAGCTGGAAGGGAAGAGGGGAAAGGGGGGGGGGGGGGGGGGGGGGGGGGGAACGCCCGGGGGGGGGGGAGAGGGCCGGGGGGAGGCAGGGAAAAGGGGGGGGGGAAAGGATGATGGCCGTCCGCGGGCTCCCGTTGTGCGTGCTCTTCTTCTCCGGCGCGCTGGCACCGGCAGATGGACTACGCGCGGGCTCGGAGATCGCACGTGTGGGATCTAGGTGGTCACGATTCTCACCCTTCGTCTCGCCCATCTCGCTCGACTTCTCGCCCTTTGCCCTCACGCAAAACTTCCCTTCTGCAGCGTTTGCCACTGCCCCTCCAGTCGCGGCGGAGCAGCCGTCACCCTCGGTGACTCTTCTTCTGGACGACCTGTGCCACACGGTAGGATACATTGGCACCATCGGGGCCGAGGTAGGCGTCACCCTAAGGTACCTCAGGCTGCCCTCCACAGGGCAGGTGAAGGTGATCGCGCTCGGCTCGCGTGCGGCACTCCACATCTTTGTGAAGAAGGCCAGGCAGACGTGGTCGGAGGATTTGAGGGTCACCTGGGCCAAGTCTTGAAATATATTTATCTTGTCGAGTCTGTGTACGTCGTGTCTCGCCCCCCGCGCGTGCGCTGCCATTGTCGTCCACCATAGAGGTGGGGAGAGTCACCATACCACTGGGCGTGGTGCTCACCGTCTCGCAGCCACCGTTGCCACACTTGTTGGGTCTCCGAGTCGTAGAACGAACCGTATCATGTACTTCCTGCTCCAGTGCAACAACCGCGACAATTTGTTTCATTGCACATTGTGGGCACGTAGATTTCCCTGACATTGCCCTGTGGACTCTGTGGCTCAAGCCTCCCTTGAAAATGACACGAAGCGCCCACTTGATCGCATCTACTGGGCGTCCAATACCTGCTCCTCGAAGTGGAGCTGCGCCCTGAGGTTTCTATCGACCGGGTCATTCTACCCCTGCCATTCCGTGATCCCTCCGGTTTGTCGTCTTGTCACCTCGGATCCTTGAACACTTGTTGTACGTTGCGACTTGCGTGCTCACCTGCTTGATTTGAATGCACGGTGATGCTGTTCTAGGTCTGAGGCCCCCATCTGTGGCGCGCCATCATTGTGCATGTGAAGTGAACCCACACTTTGATGTTTTGGGCCATCTGCTGCTCCTGCACTCGCGCAGGCGAGCATTGAGGCCGGCTGTTTCCATCGCCATTGCCTTCTCTCCTTAGTACTCGCATTTCAACATCGTGGAGCCATGTACACACTTGTTGCGTCGTTGCTTGCGCTTGCTCGCTGCTCCTCGATCTCTCTGTTCTCGTCCATCGCTGTAGTAGTCGCCTTGTCTTCGAGGTTCAGAGTGTATGCACCGAACAACCTCGCTTGTAATCCATCCGTGTACTCGCCAGCTTCCAAATGGAGGCCTGCGAACGAAACGCTATGCACCCTGCTCATCACAAGTAAAGCCCTCGGGCTTCTGTGCGTGTGCTTTTAGCTTTTTCTTACTTTACACGCGTTACAACAGTGTGGTTACACACATTGCACAGTCACTCAGTCTTTGAATAGTACTACTCAACTAAGCTTATACTTAGTTCGCCCGTGGGGGGGCACGAGCCCCCCTCTCGCCTCTCCGCTCCTCCCCTGCCATGGGGGAGGGACCACCCACTCTCCTGCTCTCCTTGCACGCCTGATGGCTTGTCAGGAGCACACAGCCCTGCTGACCCATTCCTCTCCCCACAGGCCCGCCTGACTCGCCCGCCCTGGCCCGTCGTGGCCAGCGGCCAGCCCATCTCTTTGACCAGCCCCTCCTGCCCCCCTAGGCCCCTAGGCCCCCCTGAACAGGACCCCCTAGCCAGCTCCGGTCGACCTGCAGGGGCGCGGAGCACCAGCGAGGGAGAGGCAGGAGGGGCCAGGGCCATGCCCCAGCCTCACCTGCCCCCTGAGCTGTGCTCCTACCTAGGCCCCTGCAGGCCATCTGGGGACCTGAAGTCTGAAGTGGGGGCGCAGGCGCGCGCGCCAAGAGGCTGCAACCTCACTCAGGTTTGGTTATTTTTTTGACAAATGCCCCCATGAATGAAATGGGTATATAACGTTCATGGACAAGGCACCCCGGGCCTCCGACCAACCCTTGGAAGCACACCAGGAGGGAGTAAAATGTTGATAACCTCAATATTTGGACAACGATAACCCTCCCGCCCCGACGCGCCGCCCCGGGGCAACATTGTCACATTGTCGCATCCAGAGGATTTTATTTATATACTCTATGCGGATGCGGTGTCTCTATCATGCGTTGTGTAAAGAAAATTGAGTGAGTTTTGTTTTCGCCAATGAATTGTCTCGAAGCCTCGCCGCGCACTGCACGCCGAATTTGTTTGGTTGTCCTGCTTACTTGTTTCGTTAGGTTTAGGTTTGTTTGTGCGATGTTGCGTTAGTTTTCGGAGTTTTTTTGTTGGTGAGTGAGTGATGGGGTGGTGTCTCGTGGTCCCTCGTCGCGATGTAGCATGTAGCGCGCTCCCTCCCCCTCTCTCAAGACTTCTCTTCACTCTGTGTCTGTGCCGCTAGCTTGCCCCATTGAGACTTGCCACGATCAAGCATCCGCTTGATTCTTGATTCGATTAACTTCTTAATATTCTCACCGCACACGCGGCCGTGGACCCTCTACTTTCTACTCACGCAGCAAACCTTTCTACACCCCCTCTCTCCCGGCCCTTTTCCCCCCGCCATCAGGCGACTCCCCCCGTGCACTACTAGGGGGATAGGGGAAATGGGCTTAGATATGGTCGGTGGCCCGCGCCCCCCCCCGGTGATCCGTTCCCCCCTTCCTCCTATGCCTACCGGGCTGGCGGCGTCCTCAGTCCCGACTTCTCCTGTAAACAGGTGCGGGACTTACATATTTTCCGGTGAGCGGAGCCCTCGCTCCGCCCACCCCCTTCTCCGCGCTCTCTCTCCCCTCTCCTGCAGGCACGCGCGATGGCGCGCCTGCGACAGGCCTGCAGCTGCCTCTGGCGACCCCTGGAGGCTCCTGGAGGCCAGCTCAGGGGGCAGAGGAGGCTGGGGCTGGGCCCTGGTCTCCCCTGCCTCTCCCTCGCTGGCGCTCCTGGGCCTCAGGGGCCCCCACTCTGCACCTGTCTGCCTGTCGAACAGGGGGGGAGGGGGGTTGGAGCGATGGGCTGGCCACGAGGGGCCAGGACGCGCGAATCAGGCGAGCCTGTCAGGGAGAGAGTGGGTCAGCATGGCAGTGGCCTCCTGGCAAGCCATCAGGCATGCCAGGAGAGTGGGTGGTTCCTCCCCCATGGCAGGGGAGGAGTGGAGAGAGAGGGGGGCTCGTGCCCCCCCATGGGCGAACTAAGTATAAACTTAGTTGCAGATTCTTGATTCGATAGTTTGAAGATTGAAGACATCCCTCACTCACTCGCACGGCCTCACTTGCACTCCGCGCGCGCGCCACGCCCACCCATCCATCATGTGGTTGCCCGCAGTGACCCTCTTGCTTGCCCGTATGACACATACGCCCGCTTGCTCAAGGGAGTGAGCTGTGCTCTTGCACAAGGTGCTGAGTGTGGTTGCCTCACGCCATTCCTCGCCATTCCCTCGCTTCTCGCCTCGCCTCCGCCCCGCCATGCCGGGGGAGTGGGAGTGGGGGTGTAGAACGTAAACGTATACTACGTGTAGGTAGTGGTTCCATGCGCCGCGAGTGCGGTAAGAATATTATGAAGTTTTTATTAATATTATAAAAGTAGTTGTTGCCGTGCTAGAGGCCAGAAGGCAGGGTGTGAAGGTGACTGACATTCCCCCGGAGGAGTGACCGGTGAGGGGGGCGTAGGGCGCCCCCATTGACCCCTACTGTAACAATCGATTGATCATAGGTCAAACGATAAAAATAGTTTTGGATTTGCGCTAAATAAACATTCACGCTAAGACTCTATAGCCTTCCTACTGCTCGCTATCGCTACTCCCTTTGACGTCCTCCGTCGCCTCCGCGCGCCCTCTTACGCCCACTAGCGCGCCACCGTTCGCCCTCGTCTGCCCGCTGAAGTCCCAAGATCCTTTCCTGCCTCCCGCGGAGAATGTGTGCCACGCGCCGCGCTAGCCGCCGGTGCCGTTGCGCTTCGTCAAGGAGTGGCCATAGGCCCTCCGGATACGCTCGATCTGACACGGGCGCCGCTCCTAGGTGAATGTTTGTGCTTCATAGTTGTGCATGATGCATGACTGGATCGGAGGGTTCGTTGGCTTGTATTTTGCCTTTCGGCATTGAGATGAGCTCTTTACCATGTCGCATGTGGCTTACCCCTAGAGATTGGACGAGAGATTGGGCTTACCCCTAGAGATTGGGCGAAGCAAGTCGGTTGTCTGGACCAAAACAAGGAACGTAATACTCCGAAAGAAGGAATTTGGCTGTTGCTGAGAAAACGAGAGCGTGCTTATTCTCGCCATGGTGGCAGCTTGCCTCACTTCCATTTGCATTTCAAGCCAGACGACGCCATTATTTTTAGTCTCTGTATTGTCGACAATCCGCGGGCTTCCCTCGAGAAAACAACTTTGAGAACACTTTCTTGAGGCTGATAATGATCTTGTGGGCAGCATGAAGACACTCATACGGAGGAGATTCGGCCTCCCCGTAAAGATGTAGAGTGTAATAAATGACACGCGCCTCCTGCCTGCTGAATTAGGTAAACTACACTCGTTCCTACCTGCCTGAAACCCTAGAATTCTTCAATGACGCCCTTCCATGTTGGTGCAGCGTTTGCGTACCGGTATCGCTCCTCATCCGTCTCGCGTGCTCGGTTCGTCTTCTGAAGTGGCAAGCCCGTGGGTCGGTGCACTCACGCGCGTGAGAGCCGATCGGGCAGTACTCGCGTTTGACGGCTGTCACTGGGCAACGGCCGCCTCCCCCGCCCAGTTGTGCCATGTTGCGCTCGGCGCCGGCCGTTTGTGGCGACCCCCCCAACAGCGCGTACCCCCGGGGCAGGCCTGTGGCGATGTCATGCGGCAGCATAGCCTCATATAGCTTGCTAATCTGCACCCAATAGGGTGGTAGCTTGAAACGCGCAATGTCAAGAACCAGAGCGGAGTCGGAGGCCTCGTGGTATGCTGCCACTGGGGAGAAATGGCCTGTGCCAGTTTGACCGAGAACGGTGCGCAGGAAGGACAGCACCAGATGGGGTGGCTTCGAGTCGGAGCAGGCTGCACGTACAGCCTCACGGAAGGAGTCTTCAGTGCACTCCGCCTCGCCCCACCTCTCCCCCTCAACATTCGAAGTAGCCAACCCCTCCTTTGGCCTAAAAACGTTGATAGCGGCGCCCTGACAACGTCCGAGGGCGGCAAACTCATCGAGCGTGATGCCTTCTTGGTGAATAGCCTCCAGCGGCTTACAGCAAGAGGCAGCGAGGGTATGCTCATCAAACCAACGCCAGCCTCCCTTCCACGTGGTATTTGGATCGATCCGAAGGGTGTTCAGCATCATAGCTAGACAGGATGGGCCACAAAACGCTGGTTCACCCTGGGTGATGAACTGCTCCGCGAGCGGGAAATAGCCTGTGCACGCAGAGAGAAGCCCAGCATACTGTTAAAATTGGGCGTGGCGGAGTTGCAGGCACTGCGTTGTGCCATGGGTAGAAGGAAACGGCAGCTCATGGTGCCGGCGCACCTTCTGCGGTACCGCTGGCAGCGGCCTCGAGGAAGCGAGCCTTGCCCTCCGGCGATGAGAAGCCAGTAAGGTTTGGCGGCAGCTCTCGCTGGTAGAAGGATCGCCGCCTCATCAGATCGGGCGCAGCGGACTGAGCCGCCTCTTCTCGCTCGAGCGGCCGACTCTCGCACGTCTGACAGATCCGCTTGAGCGCCGCCTCCACTGGCCTGCTCTCACACGAGAGGCAGATGCGTTTAGGCGTGGCCTCGAGGGGCGGCTCGGCGAGCGCGGTGCTCAAAGCACGTCGGACGGCGCGCGTGGCTTGCGTGTGCACCGGTGCGCACCCTCGCGCCCAGCCGGCTGCCCAGCCCCGCCATGCCGCCCAGCCAGCCGGGGCGCGCCGCATGGGGAGGGCGACCCGCCCGCTCTCCGTTCCCGTCCCTCCTACTCTCTCGCCCTCCCCCCCCCCCCCTGCCCCTCCCCTCTCCATCTCCCTCTTCCTCCCTCTCTCTCTCTCGGATACACAGACATTTACATTCACATAAACGTAGAGATTGTGAATCCCTGCCCTCCCCCCTCCGTACTCACGTTCCCGCGCGCCCGCTCCCGCGTGCCCGGCTATCCCGCGAGCGCAAAAAACAAAACACGCCCTCACACTATCAGCCCTATTGTGAAGTTGTAAAGTAAATAGGAAATGGGAAACACGAAACACGTGTTCACCTCACCGTTCACGGTTCACCGTTTCCCTGTGTTTCTACGGGGGCCAAAACAGGTCATTTGCAAAAAAAACATCTGAAGGTTTCGGGCTACACGCCTACTATAATAAAACATCTGAAGATTCGGGCTACTCACGCTAGCCTACATGTGAAACACAGTGGGGGCTGCTTCCAAACACAGCAAAAACAGTCTGTGTTTGGCCATTGAAGAAACACAGTGAAAAACAGTGGGAAACACAGATGCCGGGGCTCTTGGCTCGCGGACTCGCATATGTACTTTTTTGCACTACTTTCTACTTTTACTTTTACTTTATACTTTATACCCTTTTTTTGTCACTCCGCCACTCCGCCACGCGCTCGCTGGCTTGGTAGCGCTCGGTGCCTCGGTGCCCCCTGCGCCTCTGCGCCTCTGCGGCCGCGATCGCCCCCCCTCCCCCACCACCATGCGCGCCACCGCCAACCCCAACCCCGACCGCGCCTCACGCTCAGCCGCGGCAGCTCCCATCACCCCCGCCCTGGCCCTGGCGGAATGCTCAGACGCGCCACCGCTGCCACCGCGCGACACGCCTGCGCATCAGTGGGGGCTGCTCCTCAACGGCAATGGAGGGCGCACGCAGCAGGTCGAAGCGCTGGCCTGCCGTCTCGAGCAGGATGAGGACCCAGCGCCAAAGGGGCAGCAGGCCGCGGAGGGAGAGGGAGGTACCGTATTCGACGTGCTTCCCACGCGCGCCACAGGTTTGAGCCAGCCCCATCTTCCGGGGCGTAAGCGCTCAACCTCTGCCAAGCGCATTGACCCTGTGTGGGAGTGCGTAATGGTGCTATCAGAGGAAGACCCTAACCACCCAGTGTGGAAGTGTGGGGGCTGCGGCGAGATTCGTAAGGGAGGAGCGACGAGGGTCGTCGATCACCTTTTTGGCAGAAGCCATTCTGCCAAGTGCAAAGGTGATGACCCCAACTTCTTGCTGCTCATCGACGTGGTGCGCAAGAACGAGGTGTCCAAGGATGTAAAGAAGAGGGCCAAGGCGGCTGTGAAGGAGGTCAATGAGGCTTCCTTGAGTGGGTCTTCATCTGTGGCGCCACCCTCCTTGGTGTGGCGCGAGAAAGGTCAGAAGCCACTGGACTTCAGCGTCTCACAGAAGGAGGCGTGCGACGATGCGATCGCAGAATTTTTTTATGCATGCAATATGCCGGCGGCTGCAGTTGATCATCCCAAATTCAAGAAAATGGTGACAGTGCTGAAGACGGCGCCCGCATCGTATAAAGGGCCAAATCGCCAGGCTCTGTATGGGCCGCTGCTTGATAACACGGTGGCGAGGCTGCAGCGAGAGCTTGATCCGTTGCGACACCATGTGCTCTCCAAGGGGTGCACGCTCGTCTCCGACGGGTGGGATAATGTTTTGAAAGATCACCTCATCAATGTGCTTTTCGGCAATCCCGGTTGCATGCTTTTCGACGGTACCGTGAGGGTAGCGGAACGCAATTGGTCGGTCTACGGGCAGATTCACACCGCTAATCGGTCTCGAATGAGCCATAAGACTGCAGACAAATTAGTGTATTGTCATGAGTCGATGCACGCACAGCTCCGAGTGCAAGATGCAGGTTGGGTTCCCGAAGTGGTGAAGTGGGACAGCGACGATGATAGTGACGCAGAAGATGATTGGATTGCAGATGACAATTCTTGTCCAAGTCTGCAAACTATGAAACATCTGATAGTGTGATTGGTGATTGATTCGCTAACTAAATGAACGCTCAACACCAACACACTTACTCCTCACTTCTTCGTCCTCGTGTAGCGACTGACGCTCATTGCTCCTTTACGGCGGCCTCTGGCTCTGGCCGCCGGCCGCGCACGCACGCGCGCGCCTCTGTGTTTCCTCTGTGTTGCGCCTCAAGAGGTTTGAAACACGGCGAAACACGGCTGTTTTCGGCTTTTGTAGAAACACGGTGTTCCTGTGTTTCACATGTAGGCACGCTAGCCATACAGTCCACGTACTCACGGTACTCACTCACGACATCGCCTATACCCCAGTTTACTCACTCCCTTACACCACCCCCTTCATTCCTTTGTCTTTGGTATCGGGGGGGGGGGGGGGGGGCGCGTGCACTACAACGGGCCAAGCGCAGGGGGTGGGCTGTGGGCTGGGGCAAACCTGCTGGTGTGGTGTTCCTGTGGCAAAACAACATAAACGCCTGTTGCATGTGACACTTCGTGCCCCTGGGAGGTCTCGGCCCCCTCTTCTCGCGTCTTTTTCAAGTATCTCCGCGTTTTCGCAGCATTCGTGTGTCGCTCGGGGTGTCGGCCTGTAAACATACCGTAAACAGGAGTGAGTCTTACCTTTCTTGGGTCAGATCGCGTCGTTTTTTTTGTCGTTCTTTTCTCGCGGTTCTCTTCGTTCTCTTACTTACGGGCGTGCGATGCCTGCGCGCGCCATGGCACCCCTTTGAGGGGACCCTCGGGTCCCCCCAGAGGGCTAGCTGGGCCAGCTCAGGGGGCAGTGGAGGCTGGGGCTGGGCCCCTGGCCTCTCCTGCCTCTCCCTCGCTAGCCTCGCTAGTCTTGGGTGCCCTCCTAGCGGCTCAGGTGGTCTGTGGCTCAGTGGTGGAGTGGGGGGTCAGTACGATCAGGGGCCAGTGGGCCAGTGCAGGCGAATGCGTGCGGCGCGCGATGCGCGCTCGGCGAGGGTCTGTGCCAGAGTGATGTCAGCTCAGCCCCTGCCAACAGGCAGGGGCTGAGGTTGAGTGTGCAGGCCCACCCAGGGGGGGGTGTCTGCGATGGAGGAAGGAGGAAGGAGGAAGGGGGGCACGGGGCCCCCATGACCCTATCAGTTTTACTGATAGTTGGCTACACGCCTACTACTCCTAGGTTAAGGTTACCCTGTCGCTGCCACGACACCGCCCTTACATATCCCCTCTCCCTCTCGCCACCTCCACCTCCTCCCTTTCCCCCCTTCACTCCTTTGTCTTCGGTTTCCGGGGTCCAACTCTGGTGCACTACCAAGAGCCTGGTTCGGAGTGCGGGTTTGGGGCAAGCCTGTTGGATACAATGCCACCCATTTGTAATTACTACGAAGGTTTCGCTGAGTCTTTCCTTGACGTCCGGATGCGATGGGAAATACGTATTCACCGTATTTATTTGGCCAGAGGCCAATTACATATGTATTTGGCTGTATTTGAAGCGCGTCCTGGGTTGTAGGCCTCGAATGTATTTGGCTGTATTTGTGACAGGCTACAGGCCTCAAAAAAACAGATCAACGGTCCAGAAGCTCACTCAAGGATAGACTGTTCGTATACCCGAACACATCGACACACGACAGCCTCAAAGCTCTTTACCTCATAGCATGGAGGTACATAATAGGTGACTTCTACAAGGTAGAATTTGACAACTACACCTTTCACCACTTGCCGGTCATTGACATTGAAAAGACTCTGAGCAGATTCACGATCCTCACTAGTCGCTAGAGGCCTCGTACCCCCGGATAGGTCCTCGACCGCACGTACCAATAAAGCCTCCCAAGGGAGAAAACCTAAACTCAAGTCCCCGCGCGAGCTTTGCGCTTTGTTTGCGCCCCCGTCTTTACAATCAACAATCAACGACAAAGGCACACTAACGTTGGGCACAAACCTGTCCGCGGTAGCGCAAGCGCTCCGCATAGTGGGTAGACTCGCCTAACCGCGCACAAAACAAAGCCGCGACCCACCCGCCTGCCTGACCTCTGACCTCCGCCCTCAGACCCACCGCGACTTAGACGCCTACCTCACTGACTCACTGACTTAACAAGGAAACATGGAAACCGATAGCCCGATGGCGCAGGAGGAAGTAGAGGACAACCTATCGGGGATCGGAACACACCGTCTGCTGCAGGAAACCCCAAACACGCAGCCCCTAGGGAGCGCACGAGGGACGAGCCGCAAGGCAGGTGGAGGGGGGAGATGAGAGATGAGAGTAGCGGGCGTGGCTGCACAGTAAGAGTGCGGAGTCGCGCGCGCGGCGAGAATATTAAGAAGTTTTTTTGTCACACTCGTCAATTGTCAATTGTCAATGACGTTGTACGTTGTACGTTGTTGTCAACGATGTGACACATGGCGTCTGCCCGAATGGCATTCCCGAATGGCCACCCCGAGACCCCGAGAGGGTCATCTTCACCGTCCTCATATCCTCGATTTTGCAGATGGCCTCACATGCTCGAAACTCCACCCCCCCAAGCGCCAAGCGGTGCTGCGGTGCTTCCTCCCGACCAACGACCAAAGCGGCCTTGGCTTCATCCTCGGCGACTACCTCCGTGATGCGTGATAGGAGACGGCCTCGTCCTTGTTCTTAATCCCGAGTTTGGTATTTGGTAGCTGACCGCCGCACTTCCATCATCGCCCTCGCCCACCGCGAGAGAGACGTCGGCATCACCTACGACGGCGGCCTCGCCCTCTCCTCTTCACCGCGCTTCACGGCCGCCATTGCCACCCACGTCGACCTGTCTGCTGTCTGAGCCCGCCCCTGCCCACCTCGAAGCCCTCGCTGATCGCTGATGCGACGTGGGGCGACTGAAACATCTACGCCGTCCTCCTCACCTTCGGCGGCAAGGACACTCCCCAAAATCCCAGCAGGGCGGGCTCTTGCTCTTGCGCTCTTGCAGCACGTTGTTTTCCTCGGGGTCCACGGAGATTTACTCCGTAGTCGAGCAAGTCAAACCCCCGGAGTGAGACCCGAGGGATACCCCGTAAAAACCCTTGAATAATGAGGCTCCCCCCCCCCCCCCCCCCCCCTTTCCCCCCCCCCGTCTGGACCGGACTTGCCACTCTCCGCGCTGCCGGCGGCGCCGAGGGCTCGCCGAGGAGGACTCGCCGATGCTCTCCCGTGCGCTGCGCGGCCCGCTCGCGGCGGCTGCGGGCTCGGTTGCGCTTGGCGTGTGCCACGCTGTCGCTCAGTGCAATGCTGCCAAGCCCGAGTCCACGCACTCCAGCTGGAAGACCCCTACACCCACAATCGGCGCGGCGGAGTACGAGGCGGTCGTGCGTGAGGCGATGCAACGGCTCACGGAGGAGGCTCAGCAGCAGGCGGGGAAATCGACCGAGGACGTGCGGCGCGAGAAGATGCCACCCAAGAAGCCTAGCCCCACTGACCCCTCCTGGAGCTACACAAACGTCGGCGAAGCTGCTGCTGAGATTGTCGTTCGAGAAGCCATGCTACGGATGGCAGAGGAAGCAGAACTAGAGACGCAGCGTGAGGCAGAACGGGAAAAGGAGCACCCACTCTCCGATGCGAGCCTGGATCGTGAGCCGGACAAGGTGCGGAGCAGGCTACTTCGTCATACGACCATGGAGCAGGGTTTGAATCGCCTCAGGCGCCAGTCGACATCGCACGACGGCTCGCACCGATACCATGCGGGGCAGCACATCGAGATTCTCTATGTCCCCCAGCGTATGCTGGGAGGGATTGATGTCGGCCATCTAGCCGTGCTCGTAAAGGATTCCCCGAACGACCCCTCTCCACCCACCACCTTCGGACTCTACGGCAAGGATTTTCGCAATGGGCTGCCTGTGGTATCAACAGAGCCTGGTGTAGTGGTGTCACCCGATCCGCTGTATGCCAAGGCGTTGCGAGATCCCAAGCTCCGCAAGCAAATTATGAGGCTCTATGTTGGACAGCTCACCTCTGTTCAGGCTGACAAGCTTAATTTCTGGGCAGAACACTTTCACGATCACCACGGCGGCCATTTGGTCAACGTCAGAGGACATGAGCGTGGTGTGGCGCCCATCAAGGGCACGAAATACCAAGGTTCTGCTGTCGCAGGCGACAATTGCGCGACATGGGCGATTCGCCACTTTGTGCCAGATGGACGGATCGAATGCCCCATGGGTGGCTCACTCCCACGCCTCTGCCGTGCTTCCCTGAAAGCCACAATGTACAATGATACGGTGACTGCTAGCAAGGAATCTCAAGTAGATGATGGGCATCCCATCACAACTGCGGCGTAAAACCGAAACTGGCATGGGGCTACCTAGACCGACATGCTCCTTTTGGATGGTACCCGTCCGATTCAGAGCATGAAGATGACTGCTCCCGTTGGCAGCAGGTTCGTGGCACTAGGAGACCGCGAATACTAGAGGATGTCATCATCTATTGGTGGAAGGCTTTCTACTCGCAACTCCTTTCGCTCAGATTTTGTAGCAGCGATGTCCCATGCGCACTCCTCAATTAGTCGATTGCTCTCTGACCAGGAAAATCACTGGACTTGATTCTGATGAGTTTTCTTGATCACGCATATTCAATGGAATGCTGATGGTTGGAAATACATGTGTCTTTGGTGTCTCGAGAGGTGCGCTATATGTCGACTCCAACCAAAATTAGATTTTAGATGTAGGTGCAGCAACCATTCCGCCTTGATTTCTTCTCGACGCTCCCGTTTTCTGCTAGCTTGGTTTGTCGCATGGTGAACTTGCATATATGCGTTTATTGTAAATATTCAGAAGCAAGGGTGCTCTCTGCCAAAACTCAGTCGAATCGTCCTCCCGATCTAGGGTCTAGGATCTAGGAGAATGCCGGAGACTGGCTAACATATTCGACACGATCGACAACATGGCCCACCACTCACCCGAGGAGGTAGAGGCTCACCACGTCGAAGTCGACGGCGACGAAGGAAAGCGGCAGCTAGGTTGCCCGTTAGAGGCTGGTCCTTCGTCGAGTCGAGAGTCGCGAGTAGGAGTTGGTGCCGGCTGCTCGTCGATTCGAGGCGACGGAGGCGACGCGGCTGCTGCGGTGGATCTGACGATCCCTCGCCCCCCCCCGGTGCTTTTCCCTGTTTAGTCTTCAATGTACGTGGTACATTGGCGACTAACTGGGTTTTCACCCCGATGACCGATGAACTTGTGGGGAGTTCTAACGGGAGCCGGGGATATATCTCCATGCTATCAGGTATCAGGTAAAGATAGGGTTTTTAGGCTATCGGGCGTCGGTGTGTTTGGATATACGGATAATCTGTCTTTAACTTTTTGTATCGTAGTCCTTTTGTGGTCCGGTGTGAACCGTGAACCCCGCTATCGTTTCTATGGTCTTGAAGATTTGCTGTGTGGCGGGGCATCTGGCCAAGTGGGTCGAGTTTTCACGGTGTTTTCCGCATCGTCTCCAGTCTGCCGTCTTTTGTGGTCGCCGTGGCGAAGCGATTTCGCGTGCCCGGTCTCCCAGTGGGTGATGTGTTTGAAGTGTAGATGTTTGCGTCTGTGTGTTTTTAGCAGAGGGCCTGTAGTCGATAGCGGCTATCCAAACGACAGAAGAAGACGCCGGATCGTGTCGTTTTTTTGTCGTTCTTTTCCCGTCGTTTGCTTCGGCTTCTCCTACGGGCGTGTGCTGCATGGCGCACGCCATGGCCCTCTCTTGGGGGGCCCCTCAGGGCCCCCCAGAGGGCCAGCCAGGGCAGCTCAGGGGGCAGTGGAGGCTGGGGCAGTGCCCCTGGCCTCTCCTGCCTCTCCCTCGCTCGCCTCGCTGGCCCTTGGTGCCGCCCTCCTGGCGGCCTCGGTGGTCTGTGTCTGTGGCTCAGTGGTGCGAGGGTCCATGATGCATGATATGGACGTATCCATAACTAAGGGCGGAGGACGTTGAGCATATTCGTCGCTGCTTGGAAAAGGCGCGCGAGCAGAAGTGGCAGCTGCAGGCCGACTTCGAGGCGGCAGCGGCCCGAATAGGGAATGCGATGGGGGTAGCGTGTAGCGTAAAGGGAGTGAGAGTTTGGTGTATAGGTGATGGCGCAAGTCAGCACCGTGAGTGCGATGGACCCCTCGTGGCTAGCAGTGGTACTCAGAATCTTCAGATGCTTTTTATCTGTTTCTTTCACGATGGACGATGGGCGACTCGCATACCGTGGGCTTAGTCAACGCGATGATTTCCATCATCATGCCATAGTCCGCATCACACGCATATCAACACCAACCGCACACCTATCGCCTCCCCAACGACATAATGGGCTGTGCGTCCATTTGGCATGAGGTATTATGAATGATTCAAGACCAAGATCTCGCCGATTCCATGCCCAGTGATGCGCCACACATTGAATCAAGGGCCCGAGGAGCAACGAGCGCGTGCGCATATCGAAAAGCGTGCGCACAGAATTGGAAAATCCTCCATGTGTGCACGCACAGTGCATCTGATGACGACTATCCTGAGCCACAACGCTAGATCAGCCTGAAGAGGGCTTCCACGCTTACCTTAGGAAGGACGATGTCTCGCACACCATGCTGCAATACGACTGCATACATGAAAAAAGACCTCATTAGCGTGTCTATCAAGCTGCAAGTCGAAAACCTAGAATTTGTTTGCGATACCGCGTCTAAGACTTCTTCTTCTTGCGAGCCACCGCACGTCCTTCGCTCCCGGCGAGCGTCCCCTGCAGCCATTCGCTCGTCTCCTGGGATCCAGATTGGGGATTCTTGACTGAAGCGGTGGCCTTCTCCTTCGCCTTTCCCTTGCTCGGCTCGCCTGCAGAGCCGGCGCCCGCTCCCAAGTTGTACATGATGGCAAATAAAAGCACGCCCGCGGCAATAACACTGCTCCCAAGTAGCAGCGTGTCGGAGGACATAACCCCTCGGGTCAAAGGCACAAGGGTTACTGTCTCGTTGAAGATGACGTCCACAAACCGGGCCATGTCACGGTTTTGATAGTGGATGGCGCATGTCAGCCGGTACTCGCCCGGCTTCAACGAAGTCGGGGGGACAAACAGATAGCGGAAAGAGCGCTGCTCACGCGGTCCAAGGGCATCGCCGTACGACTGCCGGCGGAAGTTTCCCAGGCGTTCTGCCGTTGAGACAGTCTCCAGGTGGCCATCAATGTAAGTTACGTTGTACATCTTGCCACCAAGGTTGCTCAGCGACACCAGGAGCGTGTTGTTAGCTCCGATTTCTATTTCTGAACACGCGAGTAGGGGGCCAGCACATAAGCAAGACGGTTGGCGAGAACAGCTAACCCCGAAAAGCAGGTCGGGCTGGGACGGACACTCACTGTTCTCAATGGCGTCAGGAAGCAGTGAAGCCGACACGACGTGCTGGCTGGGGCCCTCCTCGATGTCCTCCTTGAGTGCGGGGTCAGAGAAGTCGGTGCGGTCGATGTCGTCCTCGGCACGCATCACAACTATTCACGCGGTGCGTGCGGAGGGAGTGCGGTCAGCTTCGGACCACCAGGTGCTGTCGGCATGCGATGCTGCTCGCACGCTGCGTCTGCGCAGACCTTAGGCCTTTGCATGCGGGAGAGGAGGCGGGTGCTACCTGCGGCTGAGAGTAACATCCCGAGGAAAAGAGCCCTTGACGTCAGCATGCTTGCGCAAGGTTGAGAGGGAAAGAGGGGGGGGCAAGAGAGGGGAGATGGGGCGAGGTGGGAGAGCCTGGCTCCGACGCTGTGCCCCGACGCCACAGAGGACGAGGATTGGCGCAGAAGAAGGAGAAAGAGGAGGCCGAGAACAGGAATGTAGCTCTAGAGGAGGAGGAGAGAAGAGATAGAGAGAGCGAGGAGGAGATAAGGAGCAGGGGTGGTACGATGAATGAACATCTTATTTAGGTGAATCACAGAAAACAACTTGTGAGGGGAGATGCAATCCTCGGACTCACTTGCTTGTTTACTTTCTTTCTTTCTTTCGGGATGAACACCTCTACGTGCCCCGTCCTATAAAACAAATCACCCAGGGCTCGCCGGACTCGCGGCTTTTGTATTTGAGTATTTGGGGTGGCGGGCGCACGGACGCACGGAAGGGGAGGGGGGGGGGGGGTCACTGGGGAACTTGGGGAGGGGGGGGGGGGGGGGCAGTCACCTGGTGGGAACGTGAGAACGCGCTGAGGTCCCCTCAGCGCGCTGCGGAGAGGGAGGGGATCACGACCCCGGAGCCTCTTGTCGGTGATCGGTGAGCCGTACGCCAGCGGCTCGAGGCGCTTCCCTGCCACCCGGGAGGTGGCGTCGCAGACTCAGCACGAAGTCCTCTCAGACCCACCACCGCCAGATCCGCCGCCACCGCCAGACCTGCCACCGCCAGACCTGCGCCCGCGTCTCGCGTGCTCGCAAGGCGCAAGGCTAGGGGAATGGCCACACCATGCGAGACGATGGAAGAGGGCAGAGGGCAGAGGGCAGGAAGCGCACCCGAGTGCCGAGGACCTTCCTGGAGTTCGGTTCGCCCCGTGGGAATGGCGGCCTGCGTCCAAGCAGGCTGAGTGTCGGTGCGCCATCGACTGCTGACCACTGACCAGCCACAACGCACAGCACCTCCCCCGCAACCGCCGCCGCCAGGCTCACCTTCCCTTGAAGGTCAGCCCCCTGCGCCGCCCAAACCCCATGGCCATGACCCATGACGCATTGCAGCACTCCTAGGGCCTGACAAGAGTTGCCGGCAACTTTCCGAGCAACTTTGGGGTGTTTGAGTTTGAGCGTGCGAGCAACTCACGAGCAACTTTAGGGGCTACAGGCAACATTGAGCAACATCGAGCAACTAACGAGCAATTTTACCCCTAGAAGAGCACCTAATCCTAATGAGCAATTTCGGAGGGAATTTCTGACCGCGGTTGCTTGGAGTAGTGAGCTGGCCACGACGGGCCAGGAGGACGAGCGACGAGCGATCTAGGCGAGCCTGTGTGTGGGGGGGAGAGTGAGTCAGCATGTGGAGAGAGAGGAGTGGAGCTGTGAGCTGTGGCGCTGTGGCTGTGGAACGTGTGGAGGTGGGGGGGCTGATGTATGTAACATGTGAAGTATAGCCACGCCAACAACCGCCGCGCACTGGCGGACCCGTTAGCTAGCGCATTGCGACAGCGAAGGGGAGCCTAGGCCGCAATGAGCGAGCAACTTCGAGCAACTTGGCGAGCAACTTAGCGTCTCTTTTGACCCATGTTGAGCAACTTTTGAGAGCAACGTTGGGGGTCCTAGCGAGCGCAACTCTTGTCAGGCCCTACAGCACTCCTTTGTGGTGGGAACGCCGACAGCCTCGCCTCTAAGGTGTTCACAAGGTTCGCTTGTGCCTCATGCGGCAACAGGACATTGGCGTTGGGCAACGGCGAGAAGGTGTACGGTCCTGGCCCCTCCTGTCTCTCGTCTCTCCCTCGCTAGCGCTCCGCGCCCCTGCCAGGCCTGTTCTCCATAGGTTCTGCTTGGCCTGCCGTGTGGAGGGACGCGACTCGTACGCATTGGCTCGGCCTCAGATGGTGGGCGCGTGGGCGCGGTCGCTTCGCCAGCGACTGCTCCGCATGGACTGGGGAGCCGCCCTCAGCGGGAGGGGGCGAAGGAGAGGAGAGGGGCGCCGGCGCGCTCCATGGCAATCAACTAAAAAGTTAGTTGCTCCCACCGCTTTAGAGATATAGACATAGCAATGTAGTAGTTCCTATCATTCTAGAGTAGCAAGGAGGAGCTGGGATCTTAGCTCCTATGCTTACCTCCTCGCTTCAAGCTAGATTGTGGCGCAAGAATCCTTAGATCTCTAGCTTGAAGCTAGATTGCGCCACAATCCTTCAAGCTAAGATCCCAGCTCTTTAGAGAAGCGAGATGGACTGGTCCAGCTCCTATGCTTACCTCCTCCTCGGAATGCACGTTGCAGGCCTCTACCTCTTGCCCCTGCCTTTGCGGATGCCACGCCCACGTCCTCCTCCTCGCCCCCCTTTGCCACCCCGCGCGCTCCCTTTCCCGCCACCTGTGCGGTCTCTGCTCTTGAATTGCACGTCTTTAATTACCGATCGCGGTACGTACAGGACGCCGTTGCGAGTAGCGTTGCCATCAATATTCGTGTCCGTGCGCACCTTCTTGCGCTCTTCAGATCTCTCTTGCTCTCCACCCTTGACTGTCGATCGGCGCGCCTTGTTGCCTGCCTCTCGGGCCAAATCGGCCGCTGCTGCATCTTGTTTGCGCTGTTTCTTGCGAAGCTCAACCAGTTGCTTGTACGGACGCTTCTGGTCCTTTGCAGGTTTGAGCGCCAATTGGGCCCGCCTCCTTGCCACCTGATCCTTCTTAGCCAGGCCGCCCAGCACCTGCGAACCGAGCTCCTCGACTGCCCGCGCCATACTACGGAATTCAGCCGAGTCTTCTTCGGGATCTCCGGCTCTTCGCGCTCCTTTCCCACCACTCTCGTCCTTTCCTGCTGCCTCCCCTTGGTGGATCTTGGAGGAGTTGCTCGAGAAAAAGCTGTTCCTCTCATGCCGTGAGGGTGCCCTCCGTCCTGTAGCCGAAGCAGGCGGCAGCCGGACGGCGGGCTTCTGCGCAGGCTTTGGCGGTGGTCGCTCGCGCTCGTTCACCTTCTGCGCAGCGTGCGCGTGCGTGCGCAGCGTCGACACTAGCAGCCGCTGCATCTCGGCGTCGAGCGGCATCGCCGACGGGCACGCGGACCGCCCTCTCGGCAAAACACATGTGAATGCGCCTTGAAGACAACTTGAAGATAGAAGAGTACAGAAACATTAGAAGTTATAACTCGTATTCTATTTCTATTTCTATTTCTACACTCTAAGTTCGAAGTTCACTTCATCAGACTTCTCCCTCCTCTCTCATCACTATTCTCTGCCGAGCGTCCGACCCTGCCCACCAAACTCCAAACGCTCGCCCCCTCTGACCTTTTCTCTCGTTCTCGTTGTTCAAAGTTCAAAAAAAAACTTCTTCGTCGTCGTCGTCGTCGTCGTCGTCGTCGTCGTCTTGACTCTTGATTTAAAGAACTTCTTAATATTCTCACCACACGCGCGACTTTGCAGAACTTGCTCGCAGCCACGCCCGCGTCCCTTCCTACTCCTTCCACCTGCCTTGCGGCTCCTCCCCTCGTGCCTCGTGCCTCGTGCCTCGTGCACTACGTTGGGGCTCTGTCGCATCCGCGATCGACCTTTTTGTTTTAGAAGTTGTTTGCGTTTCTATGTCCCCTCCTTGCAGGCTAGTCACTAGTCACCGTCGCAAGATCCTACATTCGCCCATTCGCCCTCTTTGCCCTCGCCTCCTTTGTCGCCTCCCTTGTCGCCTGCTTGCCCCTCACCTGGCTTCATTCATGGCTTACCTCCTTGTGTGCTCCTAGCGTTTTTAGGCTAAGTCGCGCGTTCAGGTATCGCCGGTGCAAGGAACCGCCCCCTTGTGTGACCCTGATTCCCCCTCAGGTGTTGGCCGTTGGATTATATCGTGGCGCTATTTTACTTCGGTCTTCATCAACTCACTTAAGGGTTTTCGAAAGATTCCTTCCTTATTCCTGTGCGTAACTGTCGCCCCCGTCGGATCGTCCGTCGCCCCGTCGCTCTCTTGTCGGCATTCTCTTCCTTGTCCTTGTTCGGTCTGTCAGTAGGTTCCTGTGCGTTCCGTGATAAGGAGGATACGTAAGTGTGGAGAGTGTGTTGTATTCCTGCCCATCTGAAGGCTGTAGGCATGAATATTCGTGTAAGGTGCGCGCTCACAATTACAATTGAACAGTTCCCCGTGTTGCCGCTGACGCACAAGACACACAGATTCGGATTCCCCATGGTCTCAAGTCCAGGTTTGCAGATTTTGGTCTCGAAATTTGCGATTCGAATTTTGTTTTTGCTGTTACTATAATTGTTGGCTCGTTTAAGGTAATAAACCGGCATGACTTCGACTTCTCGTTCTGCAGTCGCTCTGCGAGACTCTCTCTCTCTCTCTCTCCGTCCGCCTCTCCTCGGCCGACGGCAGGAAGATTCGTCCAAAACATTCTCCGGTCCCAAGATATCTCGTGGGGGGTCTCTCCGCGCTCCCTACTACGGTCGTAGCAGTTTGAGTCCGGCTGAGCGCCATTGGACAGTCACTGAAATCGAACTTCTAGCAGCGCTAGAATCGATCCGAAATTGGAGGCCTTATCTTTGGGGTCGCCACTTCACCCTCGTCGTAGACCATTCAGCTTTGCGCTGGCTTCACACGATGAAAGATCAAGTCACCGGTGGCCGGTGGGCCAGCCTCGCGCCTCATGCGATGGGTCCTAAAGCTAGCCGAATATCGATTCGACGTCTCTCCGCGCTCCGCGAGGGAAAGGACGCGATCTCGCTCCGAGATTGGCCTCGCGCCCTCCCACGCTGCCCCGCCGTGCCCTCGGTCCCTCGCCCCCCCGCGGCAGGTTCTTTCCCTCGGCGTGCCGTCCGTCGCCTCCGGCCCTCTTCTCTTACCTTCTCTCGATGTCATCAAATGTTCCATGACCGTCTGTTGTCTTCTCTCGTCTATCGGTCATAGCTCCCCAACGAGATCTGCCCTCGTTGTGTCGGCCTCCCCTCTGTCGCATGTCTGCGCGTTGCTGAGTTGCCCTGGTGCCGACGCCTGGCCGTCCGTCCAGTTGTGGTTAGTTTTCGCCCCGTTTGGTTTAGTTTGTGTGGCTCTGTGACCTCGAACTTTTTGTAGCAACTTCGTCGAGTCCCACCGTGTTCCCAAGCGAGTCCCCCCCGAGTTCCCGAGTCTATACCCCGAGTCAACGAGTCAATACAAGTCAAGCACGCGCCTTAGCCACCCCAGTCGCCTGCCACCACCTCCCACAAGCCTCCTTCCACACTTGCGCGCCCTCCGTGTGTCGTACGTCGTGCGTCGATCACCATGCCCGTAGTCACCCCCGAGGAAAGCTCCATGAGCTCCCACCAAGAGCCGCATTCCGCGCTAGCTGCCGGCGCGCCCTCGCAGGCAATCTCCAAGAGTGAGATCAGCCTTGCTCTGACAGAGTGTTGACTTGAGTGTGGTGTCATCTCGTCGGTCCATCGGACTCTATCCGTCTTTCGTCTGTCGTTCTTCGTTCGTCGCTCTCGTTCTCGCTCTCGTTCCCGTTCTCGTCCCTCGTTCTCAACACTACCTCAATACCAAACCTCTCCACTCCCTCAGCCCCAGCCTATCAATCCCGATCCGCCGTGTTCAATTAGCTGACGTCAACCAACGTGGCGAGGCCGACTCGCAGCTCACCTTCGCCGGCAAAGGTCAGACGTCAGACGGCTCCATACTCCATAATAGCGCGCCCTCCTCGCCAATGTGTTCCTGCACATATCACATATCTCCTCTCGCCTAGTGCTTGCCTCCTTGCGTGCCCCTAGCGTTTTAGGTTCTGTCGCACGTGTAGATATCGTCGGTCCAAGGAACCGCTCCCTTGTGTCACGCTGATCTCCCATCAGGTGACCACGCGAGGCAATAATCGATTCGTGAAGTCGGTCAAAATCCCTACCATCAATGATGACCTCGACCACTGCATGAGGGTTTCTGACAACAAATGAGGAGTTAGATACGGGGCTGTTGCAGGTGTTTGAAAATCATCTGTAATCAAGCCCGCTGCAGATAGAACTATCTTTTCCTCGTTAGCTCCACCCTCACAGTGATTGGCGGAAGAAGGACTCCTAGGAAGACTTTTGCCGTCTTTTCTCCCTTCTTTTTCCGCCGGCTTATTCTGTGTGAGAGAGTCTCTACCTACCGAGTTCACGGGGCCCAATTACTACTGCTGCCACTACATGTAATACTATATAGTACGATAGCTACAAGAGCCATTTCTGCTTACTTGTATGCGGCGCAAGACGGCCAGCAGCAGAGGAATATATATATGGACACGCAGTACTTCCACGTTTCCAGGCCAGAAAAATGAGGGGAAGAAAGAAGGCGGAGAGAGAGAGGGGGGGGGGCGCGAGGAGGCGGAGGGAGGGGGGGGTGGGGGGGTGGAAATAGGGGAGAGGGAGAGGGCAAGGAAATAACGAGAGAGTGAGTGAGAGAGAGAGAGTGCGAGAAGAGCGAGGGGGGAGAGGAAAGGAGTGGCGGAGTGGAGGCGGATGGGCTGCGTGGGCTCCAAGCCTGCGAGCGACTCCTTCTCTCCGCACACGCCGACTCACGACAGCTCACCACGTGAGCTGCTCCTACTTCGGCTCGTCTCAGCTCACAACGTACCGTCGCTCGACCGCTTCTCTCAGTCAGACGTGTATGCCGTCGCCTTGCTGTGTGAGAATGGGAAACAGGTCGCAAATGCTTGCTGGCCAGTCAAGCCGGACACGATAGATCCATACTGGGACAGCTGCCGCTCACTCGGACTTGCCTCGAAGAGTGCCAAGCTCGTGATACAGTTCTTCGACCTCGACGCAGCACATCCGTTTGATCTGACGAAGAAACTGACCGCCTCATCGCCGGACTTCATTGGAGATGTTGAGTTGGGCGTCGAGGAGTTGCCGGCGAACGGCGAGACCGTCCGCATCCCATTGCGCACGAAGCATAAGTCACGCATTTCCGGGCCAGCCTACTGTGTTCTTGGCCGAGCGCCTCCCGAGGCGTACACTGCACCGATGACCAAGACGCTCTTCCTAGTCAGGCATGGCGAGTCGGTGTGGAATGAGGCGCAGGACGACAAGGACGTCTTGACCATGCTCTCGGATGTCGATCACCACCTCAACCTGCTAGGTCGCAAGCAGGCGGAGCGCTTGGCCGCCCACCTTATGTCCGAGTTTTCCATTGACGACGGAGCCAAAAGTGGGATTGCAGGCGTGCAAGCGGTGATGTGCTCACCTCTGACACGCGCAGTTCAGACATGCATGATTGGTCTCCGACCTCTCCTAGTAGCGGGGCCAGCTGGAAGCGATCATCCGCAGATACAGATGGTGGAACTTAACCCAAATCTGCGAGAAAAACGAAATCTGATGGGCAAGGACTCCTCAGGTCAGCGACATGCAGAACGGGGATTCGTAATGCGTAGATTCGCCGTCTAGACACCCAACTCTTGCACGAGCCCAGTGCCAGTTGCTAGACTTCCAGCACTCACATTGGCCCCGCACGGCTTGTGATAGGCAAATACATCGGCGATCGACTCGCAGAGGCCATTCGGGAATCACTGCGCACTCTCTACTCAGACGACCCGATTGCCGCCGAAGGCCTGAAAGACATTGAATTGGATCTACGCCTGGTGCGGATGGCACGCGTAGTGGAATCACGGAATCGCGTAACGCACCCCTGCATTGTCACGCAGGCCAGCTGGCTTGCAGCTCATCCACTCGATTACCCTTGCCCTGCGAGCGCCCCCGCGAGTATGCTTCTCCTACGAGTCGTTCCCCCTCTTCCATTTTGTGAACCAGGTTCGCGACCGCTGGTGGATTGGCCAAAAGGAGTCGGACGACGCCCTTGTGGGACGTATCGAGGATTTGATGGCGCAGATCAGGTATTCTCCTCATACATCCATAGCTTTCGTCGGCCACTCGCACTTCTTTCGTTTCCTCTTCCAGCGCTATTTGGCTGCGACCGCGGATGTCCTCAATTCTGATGGGTCACCGGCGGACGCAAAGGATTTCCTATCACAAAAGCTGAGCAATGGTGGCGCCGTGCGATGCCAATTGAATTTCGACGGGGAGGCCGCGTCCATTACCTCCACCCAATTGCTTTTCGACACTTCCCTCGTTGATTGAATGCAGCGTACGGGAGAGTGTGTGGGCGACTGCTGCTAGGATGTATAGGCCGCGAGGGCGCCCAAGCCCGAGGGGTGGCGGTTCACGGGAGGGGTGCGCTATGCGCGATAGGTTGTATCTAATGAATGTGTTGGTACTAAGTTGAAACTAAGTCCTGCGGAGGTTCACATGGCAAATAGATATTTAAAAAGTTGTTAATATTCTCGCTGCGCACGCAGCCTTGGACTTGGGTTCACTCACCTATGCCACCTATCACGCCTGCTACTCTCTCGCGCATCAACTATCAACTATCAATAAACTGATAGGGTCATGGAGCGCGCGCCGCTACCCTCCTCCCCTGCCGTCACCCACGCCGCGCCGGCCGATCGGGCCGCGACCAACGCCGCGCCGCCGAAGCGAGCGCGAGCAGCACCCAAGACTGACCAGGTGCGCACGAGCCACGGGCCGTGCGCCACCATCAGCACGCCGTACATCCCAATGGCCACCGCATGGCCACCATGGCCACCCAAACCTCTCCACCTCTCCAGCTCCACACGGCCAGCTCCAAAGAGGGCCACAGAGGCAACAGGACGCACCCCATAGGGAAAGCGGGCTGGGCCCCTACACAGTCGCGGCACTGGCCTCGTGCATCATCACGAGACACAGACACAGGCACCCGACCACGGATCACCGGGGGCCGGGGGGGGGGCGCGGGCCGCGGGCCACTGGACCATATCTAAGCCCTCCACCCCAACCCCCCTAGTAGTGTACGTGGGGAGCCGCCTGATGGCGGGGGGAGAAGGGCCGGGGGAATGGGGGTGTAGAAAGTATGCTACGTGCTACTTGTAGTAGGTAGTGGAAAAGCTATTGTTATTTATAGTTTGAGCGCACAATGAAGCGTGCCGCGACCGCTCCCGAGCCTCAGGCGACCCTCGCCACTGCGCCCCACCTGGGACGCCCCATGCCGCCCGAGGCGGCTCGTCAGAAAGCCCTCTCAAAGCCCATCCAGCCCATCCAAACCATACCCGCGCGAGCGCGCAGGGGGGCGAGCATTCGCCGCGAGTGCGGTAAGAATATTGAAAGTTTTTTTTTACTAACCCACTCTCCCACTGCCTCTCGTGCGGCGAGAAGTTGTGCCCGGGCGCTCGCGGCAAATCGCTTTGCGTTGTGTGCGCGCCCTCCCCGCCTTCCCGCCCTCACACCCTCAATGCGCTTGGCAAGCCCGTGCCCGAACGCATCTTCGCCCGCCTTGCCCAACTTTGGGCTGAGCGCCACCACTCGGAACCCCCTCGAGCCCATGTCGCCACCGCGGTCGAAGACGAAGCGTCCCTCCTTGCCATGGTCGACGGCCTCGAAGGCGCCCCCACCCCTCCTTCTTCCGTCGAAGCCGACGCTCCACCGCCGCCCTCTTTCTTTGCGGGCTCCCTCAACCTACATTTATATAAGTGGGGGACAATGGGGGCCTCGCGCCCCCCTCACTCCATCGCGGACACCCCCCGGGGTGGGCCCGTACGTTCAACCCCAGCCCCTGCCCTCTGGCAGTCGGGTGTATTGGGAACTTTCTCCCAAAAAAATCCTCACAAATTTCCTCAATCCTCAATTCTGAGATGGTAATTTTTTCACCCCTGCAATAAAAAACTGTTTGACCGCCCTACTTGGGTTATTACGCTTCGTTGTGGGGGCTCCGGGGGGGGGGGGGGTCCTGGGGCGCCCAAAGGGCGCCGAATATGTGCTAGATTGCATGGGTGTGTTCCGGAGTTTCTACAACTCTACTTTGGTGTGTATTTCAACTAGTATTTCGCTCAATCCCAATCTTGAATTTTTCATTTTTACACCCGAAGAAGTCAAAATAGTGTTTGACCACCCTAGAGTTGGAGCGCCCGGGGGAGAGGGCACGAGGCGCCTCCGAAATGTGAACTAAGTTTATACTTCAAATAGCAATATCAAGAACACGCACCGCACATCGCACACAAAATCCAGAAGACACGGCAATACACGCCACTCGGCCGCCCCATACCTATGCTCGGGCGAGATCTGCAGCAGGTCGCAAGTGTCTGCAGCTATCGAACAGCCGAACGCGAGGATAAAGATCGGTCGAAGTCATGGTGTTCGTAGGGGATACACATGGGCGGTGAAGACTTCGTATTCACATGAGGCATGGCAATGAAGAAAGAAGATGGCACGCGCACAGAGACAGAGTAGTTGACGGTGAGAGGGGTGTGCGCCTTGTGAGCAAGTCGTGGCAAGTCGCGGAATTCTTTAGGGCAAGATCTGGTCATTTCGAGACGATCTCTGCCTTCTTGTGAGCGCACCCCGGGGAAGGGGCCTGCGCCTTGAGAGGCAGAGGCGCACCGTCGTGCAGTGATGGCCATTGCGAACCGAGCCCCGCCTTTGTGCAAACGCAGGCCCCAACTGGAGTTCCAAGCAGCATGGGTGAAGCATGCCAACCACACACAGAACATTGCTCGAGAATTTCGTGCACCCTCACATTTTCCAAACGGCATCGTCGTCGCCAATGACCGGACTTTCCCGGCGGCCATAAGCGACAGCGGGTGATCGGTCGGTAGAGGAGCGACGGCCGTGCTGCCAATCAGCGCCACGGCCGCGCGGCCACCCAGCGCCACGGCCGCGCGATCCACGCCCTCGCCAGCCGCGTCCTCGTCCTTGCCCTTGTCCCCGCCCGAACTCATCGTAGCGTGCCGCATCCGCCGCCGCTTGCTCGAGAATCTCGGCGGCGTTACAGTCCAGTACGCCCTCGAGCCACGCCTGGCGCTCACGGTTTTCAGCTGAGGCCGTCATGAGAGCGGCGCGGATGCCTAGGTCGGGTTGCTTGCCGGCTGCCATCATTTCGTTCAACAAGCCAACAGGAACATCGAGCAGCAGTTCGCCGTCGACAACAGCGCTCGATGTGCCGTTGATGGCAGCACGATACGTCGAGATCTCCGGCTCGACACCGCGTGAGACCATCAGAGCCATCAGCTTGCGCACCGATGTAATGTCGCCTGCGCGCCCGAGGGCACGGATAGCAGTGTTGTAGTTGACGACGTTAGGCTCAACGCCGAGCTTGGGCATGGACTCCACCAACCCGACCATCTCTACGTGCTTTCCCGCGCGGTCGCACGCCTGCAGGAGAACGTTGTACGTCGCCACGTCAGGCGCGACCTCAACCGAGTACATGCGCTCGATCAGAGAAAGCGCCCGATTCAGCTGGTTGTTTTGTGCGCACGCAGACAAAGCAGTCGTGAACGTGGCTACATCAGGATGGAGGCCTTTGCTCTGCATCTCCTTGAGTAGATTCATGACCTTAACAGTTTCACCACCACGACTGCACGCGTTGATCGCAAGACCATAGTGTACCGCCTCACACGTCATGCCCAGCCGCTCCATTCGACGGAGCAGGTGCACGGCCGTGTGCCAGTCGCCCGCGCTCGAGCACGCGCGGAGCAGCGCCGCGTATGAGTGGGAAGTTGGCTCAACGCCGCCATCTGTCTCCATCTCGCGCAGGATCGAGAGCGCCTGCGAGAGTCGTCCAGCCTTGGTACATGCTACGAGAGCCGAGTTGTAGCAGAACGCGTTGGGCTGGAGTCCATCCTGACGCATCTCGTCCAGGAGTTTCAGAACGTATCCGACACGACCGTTCCGCGCACATGCCGACATGACGTTGGAGTAGGTGAGGACGTCCGGGGGCACACCTGCATCACGGCTCTCTTCGAGGAGCCCAAGCGCACGTTCGTGCTCACCAAGCAGATCACAAGCTCGAAGGGCGTGCTTGTACGCGGCATCGTCAGGCTGAAGACCCGCATCACACGCCTCATCAAAAGCTGCGAGGACAGCGCGCGCACCCCGCTTCCGCCCGTCGTCCATCTTGCGCGGGCCCATGCCCCCCGAGAGAGCGCGCATCAACGTATTATACGTGCGGATAGTGGGACGAAGGGGCTCAGTAGGGTGGGCCATCTCAGCTCGCAGCATGTCCCACACGGCCATCACCATGTCGAGTTGGTCCGCTTTGGAGCAGCAACGGAAGGCTGACTCGAGAGCTGTGGCCGACGGCCTAATGCCTTTGTTACTCATCCGAGAGAGGAGAGCAAGCGATTCCTGCCACTTGGCCTTGCGATCGCAAGCGCGGAGGACGCACTCAAAATGGTTGGGTGTGAGCTCCAGCTGAGCTTCCTCGAGATCGTTCAGCATCGCCGCGCCAACCTCCCACACACCCCGGGCGGCGCACGCCTTGATGGTCGCCCAACCGATGGCGGCGTCGATCGGGTAGCCCTTGCGGTTCCACTTGTTTGCCAGCGTCAGCACCTTGGCGTGGTCGCCCGTGAGGGCAGCCTGAGAGATGGCGCCGTGCAGATCAGCTGCATCCTCAGAGAGGCCAAGCGGCGCACCACCGTGCCATAGCGCGTCCAGCTGCTCTCCGCGATGCTTGAATCCACCATCGTGCCAGCCGTCATCACCACTGCGCCGAGTGCGGCCACCCGACCGGCGGCCGACACGATCGGTATTGCGCCGGGCGTCAGCATTGCGCCGGGCATCAGCCTCAGAGAAAAGGTCGTCGACCCACGAGGAGTCGGCGGCGCCGCCGTCAGCAGTGGCGAGCGGCGTCGAGATGTCGTCGAGGCCTTGCGCCCACAAAGGAGGATCTGCGGCATAAGCATTGTCCTCTGGCTGTGAGATACCACCTAGGTCATCGGGCATGTCGCCACCGAGGTCCTTGAGCATCGCATCGATGTCGCCAAACTCGTCCCCTAGATCCTCGTCACCGAAGTCATCAAACATGCTCTCGAACTCGTCGTCGGCGGGTGCCGGCGCTGTGGCCTGCACTTGGGCGTCGTTGTCCTGCGCAAGTAGTGCGGCACGTAGCGTGTCGGCCTTGCCCGTGGCGGGCAGACCGGCCGCCTTGCACGCGGCTTGCAGGTCACGGTATGACATCTCTCTAATTGTGTCGCTCATCGCCGACGGCTGAGTGGAGCGGATGTGCAGCGGGCGACCGAGACCCCACAGCGCGGCTACCGCCTGGACGAGGACGAAGATTAATCCGAGGGCTCGCATAGTCGCCCGCCCTTGCCGTATAATTCTGCTCTCACTCTCTGTCTCTCCCCCCTCTCTCTCTGGCCAGTAGATGGGGCGGGCTCGCTGAGCTGCCACGCGTCTCACGCCTCCAGCTGCCTTCCTCGCTCCTTCTCTCCTGGTCGAGCGCGCTACCTTGGCACCCACTCGACTTGCCCGCTAGGTCTCTTGCGGCGCGCACCCCGCCTGCGGTGCCCTGACCGCTCACCACTAGCCGCTGGCCACCCACCCCACGAGAAAAGGTCGGGCGGCTTCACTCCTCTCTTATTCTATCTTGCCGCCTTTAGCCCTCTTTTCTCAGAAGGAGAGGGAGGGAGGGAGGGAAGGAGGGAGGGGGGAGGGGAAGAGAGAGGGGGGAAGAGGAGTGGGGAGCGAGCCGCTCTCTCTGGCCGGGGGGGAAGGGCGGGGGGGGGGGGGGGGGCGGGGGGGGGGAGTGGCGCGGGGAGGGGGGGAGAGAGAGTGGTGACGAGGACTCCTGTGTTGAGGACGCAGAGAGAGAAGAGGGCGGGGGGGGTTAGGGAAGAGAGAGAGAGAAAGGAGAGGAGAGGGAGACACAGGGAGAGGGGGGGGGGGGGGGGGGACGCCGGCCTCGAAAAAAAAAGGGGGGGGAGGAGGAAATCTCACTACTTTTGGCGAGTGGACGGACGTGCCTGCAGCAGACACACCAAGTAAAAGGGCGAGCTTAGAGAGTTGTATTACAATCACAATTTCACGAAGCTCAACGCTGTAGAGAATAGTAGCTATGTAGCTATGCTAGCCGCACGCACACAGGAAAGGCCAAACAGCAATCGGCCATGAGTGCGACCCCATGCAGATCCCTGCAAGTGCCAACACCAAAATGCTGATAGGGATCATCGTGAACCTCAGCACTATGCCTTACATTGAACGCATTGAAAACAGGCGCAATCGCATGCCTGGATGCGAAACGCCTCTTCAGCGAGCCTAGCTGCCAATGCAAACCACCGGCCGGCGCGAAGACCTCAGCAAAGGGCACGGGCCCCCGCCCCCAAGTAGCGATTGAAGTGGCGACTGACGAGGGACACCAGGAAATGGCTACGAACTGCCTCTGAGAAGCCGACATAAGTTAGTCTAGCTCGAAGAGATGTCCGTTCCGCAGTGCGGGCATGGCTTGTCGCGCAGCATCCTCGCTCAACGTAGCGGCGGGAGGCGCGCCATTGCCCTCGCCCTCGTTCGCCTCGTCCTCCTTGTTGACCATCACCCACTCGGGCGAGGATTCCCCGTCGGCAACAACGCTACTTTCGCGCTCCGCCAGCGCTGGAGGCACCATCACCTTCTCCTTTGGTGGCGTGGGTGGCGGCACGGCGGGCCTCGGCTCGTGCCTCGACGGCCCCGTGTCCGCATAATAGCCCAGGCCCGCTGGACCCAGCTTGAAGACATTACCCTCGCGCGGGCCTTCAAACAGCTCCGCGGCCTCGAAGCCTTCTATAGCTCCAGCCGACACTGGTGGCGGCGGGACGGGAGCGCCCTCGGCCCCCGCCGCCAACGCCTTGTGCGCCGACTCGGTGGCGCACGACGGTGGTGCTCCTCGAGCGAGCGCCTGAGCTCGCGCCATCGCCTCGCGCGCCGCTTGTGCAATGGCCGCCTGGCGTGCGGCCTCCTTGACCTGCGCTGCAGCACGCGCACGCTCCTCGCGCGCCTTTCGTTCGCGCGAGCGGCGCTCCAGCTCCGCGGCCTCCGCCTCCGCCTTGACGATCGCCTCTGCCGCAGACGCGGCAGCCGCTTCGGCCGCTGCTTCCTCCTCGCTCTGGCCCGACGTCGCCGGTGTAAAGATTGCTGGCGCGATCTGCTTGACCACTACCGGGAGCACAATGTTGAGTGAGTGCTTGGCTCGGTCGAACTTAGCTGAGCCACGTGTTTCGTCCACCTGAAAAGGGAAGTCGAGCTCGAGCTCGTAGCCGTTGTGCTCCTCTCGAAGCGAAAGGTGGCGGCTGGTAATGTCCAGATCGACGTCGGCGGCGGAGCTCACTTCTGGGAGCTCGACTCGAATCAGCAGCTCCTTCGGACGTGTTGTTGGTGCCGCGCCCTGAGATTCAAGAGCGTGCGTGAGAGCAAAGCCGTTGCATGGGAGCAGAAGTGGGCGGAACGCATGACTTGCAAAGCGTCGCGCACACGAGACGGGAGAAGAGGCGCTGCGGCAACGGCTAGTGGCGCGACGACCACTCGTAGAGGCCGCGATGGGGCACCGGGCACGCATAAGAGGCAATCACCTGCAGCCGTGGGTCGTTCCATGCACCACTCAACTCCGCCGCTTGAGTCCCGCGATGGACAAGTGTGTGTTTTGGGGTGCGAATCGCCGCCTTGCCGTCCGAAGACGGTGCCGCGGCTCGATTGGGCTGTGCTTTTTTGGCCGGCGTAGCCTTGGCGGCCCCAGCGCGGCCATCGCGAGTGCCCGTCTTGGCCGTGCCCTTTCCGGCCTCATCCTTCCCCTTCTTCTTGGGCTCAAATCCCCCGGCAGGCTTCCACGCCATGGTACAACACCCCTGAGCCACGCCATTCTCGTCAACGGCCTCAGCATAGTACTTGGTCTTAAGGACTTTAAGGCCGTCGACGTCCAGGATCATGCTGTGATGGCTGGCGCATTGCTCGACTGCGGTGCGCGCCACCATCTGCCGCCAGCGTTCGCCGATCACGCCCGGCATCTCTGCGCGCGACAGCACCTCTGGATGGAAGACGATATCGATGACAATACACAGGTGGCCCACCTTATCCTTCTCTTCGCGCGGGGCCGGCGAGCACAGGTTGGGGAGCGACCAGGACTCTCCTCGCCGGCCATCTGGAGACACGACGGGCTTTGACTCGGGGGGGGCAATGTCCGCATGCTGGCAGACGTTGATGAATACCTTGCCCAGATCGCGGTCGAAGTCCTTGCGCCCAGCCTCCTTTTTCCAGGTCTTCACAACAAAGCCCTTCTTGGGTTTGAGCAGCTGCGACCCATCTGGTGGGGGGGGCGGGGCGACACCACCGCCACCGCTGCCCGGGGGAAGGCCACCGGCCTCCAGACTCTGCACGCCAAGGCCTACTCATTCAACCAGTGGGCGGAGGGCAGGGTGGGAATTAGGAATGCCGACGTCAGCAAAGGGCCGAACTCCGCGCTTGGGGAAACTGCCCGGGTGTCCGGGCGGGTACCAAACAGTCACTCAATTGTGAGTCATGCGGTTACGGTCATGCGGGTTGCTGCTCTCACCTCCGACGGCCGCAGCACGCTGTTCCGCCTCGCACTGTGCAAGATACGCTTCCGTCTCAGCCTTGTGCTTCGGGTCCGACACCTGTCACGCAGAAGAACCGGCACAGCGGGCGTTGAGTAGCGCGCTGGTGCAGGCATCGGCCCAACCCAGCAGGAAGAGCACATACGCGAGAGGAGGAGCGCGGGAATGGCGGGGTGCGAAGAGAGTGTTTTCGCGCCATATGCATGTGCTGGCGCACCTCTTGGGCGTACTCGTCGAACATGGCTCGAAACTCTGGCTTCTCCCAGCACTCGTGGATTCTGCGCACTTCTTGCTCGGTCATCTCCTCCTTTTGCATGCGCAGACGCGCACGCGCGTGGTCCTCCTCATCGTCTTCGATCGAGGCATTGATCCGCTCCCACTTGGAATAGTCGGTCATCTGCCTGAGAGCTCTCACTCTCTCTTTCCCTCCCTCCCTCCCTCCTTCCCTCTTTCTCTCTCTTTCTCTCGGGGCCTCACCCAGCTGCGGACGGCAGCAGACGTCCTCACTCGCCGCTGTCTGCGGGCACGGTCACCCCGATGGGCGTGGTGGATGTGGCAGCCGGGGGCGTTGGGAGTGGGCGGAGCGCTTTGGGTGGTTGTGGAAGAGGGTGAAGGGGGTGGGGGTGGGGGCAGGAGGTGGGGAAGGGGAGGGGAGGGAGGGAGAGAACGGGGGGGGCCTGAGTGTGGAGGGGCGAGTGTGGAGCGACGGCGCGGCGGCCGTTGTCTCTCTCTCTCTCTCTCTCTCTCTCTTCCCCGCCCCCCTCCCCCCCCTCCCCCCCCCCCCCCCCCTCTCTCTTTCTCTTCCTCGCTCTCTCCCTCCGTATCTCTGTCTCCCCCTTCCCCTCCCCGTGGGCCGTGCGTGAGAGAGGGAAAGAAGACGTGGCGGTGGGGGGGGGGGCGAGGCGAAGAGAGAGAGCGCTTGCGCGGGGAGAGAGGGAGAGGCAGAGAGAGGGAGAAAAGAGAAAAGGCGGGGTCTGCGCGCGGCTCGTGGTGCCCGTTCGTTGGGGATGCCAAACGGCGAGTTGGAAAGCGAGGCGAGAGGCACTCTATGAAGAGAGGAAGAAGTCGCGATCGATACATTAGAAAGGGGACGACTGCCGGCGGCCGGGAGGCTCCGACGAGAGAGAGAAAGAAAGGAGAAAGAGAGAGAGGAGAGAGAAAGTTGAGGGGGGGAGGGAGGCATGGAGGGAGAGAGAGAGAGCCTTTCGATTGCGGCTTCTTCCTCTCTCAAGTATTCTGCTGCTCGCCGCCGCTTTCGCCGCTTGATAGGAGAGGGAGAGGGAGAGAGGGAGAGTGGGGGGAGGCAACGGCCGGCGGCTCGGAGGCAGGCAAGAAAAGAAAATAGACTGCAGGTCAAGACGGGCCAGGAGAGAAAGGGGGGGGGGGGGGGGAGGACACACATCTCTTCCATTGAGAGACGGCGGCTAAAGCACATCTCAAAGAAAAAAACAGAACAAGTGCCGCCATAAGAAAGGGGGCGAAACGGGCTGTGCACTTCTACCTCTGCTTCATGAGTAGGCGTACAGGTATCCAGAGTACTTTTATTGAAAATCTGCTTGGCCGCTTGCCGCTCGCTCCCGCTCTCTCCTCGCGCCCCCCCTCTCCCCCGCCCCTCTCTCTCTCCGTAAAGGTAACCATTTCTCCGATTTCACGGCTGGGATGGGAAAGACAATTGAAACTCGGCCGCCCCCGTCTGCTCAGCTCGCGGTCCTCTTCTCCTCCTCTCTCTCTCTCGCTCCCCCCTCGCTCTCCCCCCGGCGATCTCCGCAGTGGCGCCTCCGTCGGAGCGGTGAGGGCTCCACTTCTGCTTCTTCTGCTGCTGCGGGCGCGGGGCACCACGGGGTCGTCCTCGTCGCTGATGAGTGCGCGAAAGCCGGACGGTAGGGAAGCGTGGGTCGGCCTCGAGTCCAACCCCGAGGTGATGACCAAGTACGCCCACTCGCTCGGAGTCGCTGCACAGTGCGCATGCGCCGCCAGCCACACGGGAGAGAGCGAGGAGAGGAGAGGGAGGAGAGAAGGAGGAAGGGGGGGGAGGGGGGAGAGGATAGGGTGGTAAGAGGGGGGAAGGCGGATGTAAGGAGCGGACCAGGATGGAAATCGCGGTTTACATCGGGGGAGATGGAACTCGCGAATTAGGGGAGATGGACGAACAAGGGAGGTACTAAGGGGATGAGAGACGGATCAGGGACAGGCGAATGGACCAAGTGAAAGGCACGGACTGAAATATGTCACGTAGGTCAGGGGGGGGAGAGATGGCGTCGGATAAGAGGTACATTCAGCAGGGAGCAAGATTCAGCCGTGGACGGAGCGCACAGGAGAGAGGGCGAGGCCGGAGGAGGGTTGGGTGGTTGGGCCACAAGCAGAAGTGGCAGAAGGAATTCCGACGCCCCTTGGCAGCGTCAGCGTTCGAATATTTTGAAGAAAGCGTGGTGCATCCGCGCGTCGTTCGCAGGTGGGGATTCAGCGACTGCTGGGGACTTGACGATGAGGCGCTTGCAATGGTGCCCTCGCCGTGCGTCGCGTGCATCTTCCTCTACCCGTACTCTCAGATGGAGGCGAGGAAAAGGGCACTCGGCGTGAAACGAGGCCAGGCATATCCGGATGTGTGGTTTATGCAGCAGCAGGTTTCCAATGCTTGCGGCGCGGTTGCCATCATGCATTCGGTACGCTGGCTTCACGCCCCATTGGCTTCTGATTGCTTAGCAAGTGTCGAGGCTGAGGTGCAAGGGGCAAGCGTTTGGCGATTCAGAAAGAGGCGAGCATTTCAGGAAGCCATCATTCACATAGTTCGCGCAACCACATGGTTCTCAGGTGATGAATAATTTAAAGCGCATCGGTGAGGGCTCCACATTCCTGGAGAAATTCCGCGCTCAGTGCGCTGATGCCAGTGCCGCCGAACGCGCCGAGCTCTTCGCCCCAGCCATGCGAGCGATCCACGAGTCACACGCGGCTGACGGCCAGACGGATGCACCCACACCAACGGCTGAGCTTGACTTTCATTTTGTGGTGCGTCACGTGGCCCTAGCCCGGAGGATTTGATGCGCCTCACCATGCGCCATCAAGTCACCAACCCCCGCTGCCAATCACCGAGCATCATTCCTTGACGGCAGGCATACGTTGAAGTGAATGGGCGTGTGTACGAACTCGATGGCAACAACGATGGCCCTCTGGATTGTGGATTAGTTGGCGCGGAAGGCCTGCTGAAGAAGACTGTCGAATATGTTAAGGAGAACTACATCTCCGTCTTCCCCGATTCCCACTACTCACTCATCACCCTTGGGCCGCGTCTCATTCATTGAAGTGTACTTCCGTCGGAAGTGCTCAAGACGACACATTGCCAACCGTGATCCACCGGTCGTGCATCATGTTGTGAGGTCTCGCCAGATTGTGCATGTGTCCTTCATCGGAAGTTCTTTGCTTATGTGAGTTTCCTGCAATCCACCGACGGTGCGACGGCCCAGGGGCGAAACTGCTATGGGCTTACTTGTGTTGGTCCTGAAGATGTGTGTTCATGCTGATCGTATGGTCGACAACTTGTGGACACGATTCCTCGCCTTGCTCGTTCTGCTGGTGCACTGCTTCAATGGTTGCTGCTGTTCTAACCTCTTTCACTGCCGCACTCTCGCTATCCTCCATTTGCTCTCTCGTCTCGTGACGTCGTGAACCTTCATGTAGTACTACCTCTTCCTTCACTCATCGTTCTAATTGCTGTCATGCTACTATTGTGCTCTGATATGCTCGGTGCACAAGGTAGCCTCCGTCGGCTGTCGTAGACACCCTGAGGCGCGAGGTGTGTGTGTAAAAGAAGACGAGACATTAGAGAGAAGGAGAAGGATAACTACATATCAGAGGCAACGATTCGGAGACTTCGATGCCGCTCTGCACGTAGAGGAGCCGCGAAGAGCACGCGCTGTGCGCTGCATGGGCTTTAGGCATTGCGAGACTGCAACAGCTGCAACTGCCTAAGCTCATAAGTGGTGCGTTCGTGTGGGTTGGTGCTTGTGGAAATAGGCGTTAAGGCAGGTGGCAGGTGGGGTGACAACCCATTTTAATCGATAGATTGAGCATTAGTGCCGCTAGCCTATTGCAACTATGCAACCAGCCGCCATGCACCAACATGCCAAGACCTTCCGTACCAACGATTGTCGATCGATTGTCAGGGGACAATCGATGGGACGGGAGCTAGCCACGACACACATGCGTTCAGTTCTCTCATGCACCTGAACTATCGGTAAACTGATAAGATCATGGAGCGCGCGCCGCTCCCCTCCACCGCTGCCGCCGCACTCGCCGAGATCAATGAACTGCTCATGCTCATGGAAACCCCGCTGCTGCCGAAGCGACCGCGCCAGGATGACCCGCCCGACCAGGCACCAGGCACGCACCATCGCCACCGCTCCACACCCCCGCACCACGCACCACGACCCACGGCCACTGCGCCACACCCCCGCATCACTGCGAACAACGTGATGCCGCCTATCCTCATCGGAACTGACAAGCTCGCCAACATGCGCGTCGGCTCCCTACGATCCTACGATCCGCACCCTCCCGCGCGCGCCACTTCATGCGTTCATGCGCCGTTACGCCGTTACCACACGCTTCTCCAACGCGTCGCCGCCGGCGAAGTCGCCTTGCGCCACGTCGGCACCGAACACATGGCGGCCGACTTTCTCACCAAAGGCTGCCCAAGCGCAAACTCGACGCGTGCGTACGCTACGCGACAAACGCCTGGGCCCACGCCTCCAACTGAGCGCACCTCTCCCCGTCTCCCCCCTCTCCGCCTTCTACGATGCGTACGCCACCCAGACAGCGGCTCTCGCATCTCGCATCGGGGCGGGGGGTGTTGCGGGTAAAGTGGACCTTGCCAATTAACAAAACTGGTTCACCAGAGAGCACTTACTAGTTCCCCAAAAACCTACCAGTTAATGGTAACCCACCATTTTCCTCGGGAATTTTTCGTGGCGGCAAGACCAAAAGCGTTCAATTATCCCCATCCCTGCTAACACCTTTCGTTGTCACTTGGAGGTTACTGTCGCATTCATCCTAGTCCTAGATGATGCGATTTCCAGGCTCTTGTTTCCAGGTCCTTCGCCGTGCGGCCACACGGTGAAGCTCAGGTACATCTAGGTTGGTAGGGTTCGTCCCTAGCGATCTAATAATAAAACAACTGAGCGTTAGTACCACTACTCCCACTAGCCCGGTACTATCACGACACCCCTCAGCGCACCTGCCCGCACGCCTTGAAGTGGTGGCACAGACACATACACATATGCATCCCTTCAAATCTCCCCCCTCGCAAACCCCCGGCTCCCATTATAACTCCCCACAAGTTACAATGAGGGAAAACCCATTGAGGCGGACCGGTCGACGCCGGCCGACTCTCCGGGGAAAAACACCGGGGGGAGGGGAGGGACCTCTCGTTGAGAAGCTGAACGGCCCTTACAGCTCGCGCCGCGAGCAGTCCTCGAAGAAATAAATGACTGCGCCCCCCGATACCTGCCACAAGGACGTCTTGAGCCACTCCCTTCCTCTCTTCCTCCTGTCGCCAGCCGCCCCCCTTCGCCCGTTTGCTAACGCAAACGGGGCCCGTTTCTTACCGCACTCCATCGGGGGGGGTGCAAAACCCCCCCTCTCCCTCTCTCCATTCTCCTCCGCCCCTCTCCCTGCGGCGCGTCGCCATGCGGCGCGCCACGGCCTGCTCTCAGAGGGCCTTTGGGGGCTCCCAGAGGGCCAGCAAGGGCAGCTCAGGGGGCAGTGGAGGCTGGGGCTCAGCCCCTGGCCCCCCCTGCCTCTCCCACGCTTGCACGCTTGCCACGCTGGCCATTGGGGCCTCCCTGCGGCCTCTGTATGCCTGGCGACCAGGGGAGGGGGGGGAGTCAGCTCGAGGGCAGGCCCAGTATGGGCGTGGGAGTGCGAGTCACGGCCCGCGCCCACGAAGGGTCTGGGCCAGGATGATGATTGCCCAGCCCCTGCCAGAGGGCAGGGGCTGAGGTTGAATGTGCGGGCCCACCCCGGGGGGTGTCCGCGATGGAGAGAGGGGGGCGCGAGGCCCCCATTGACCCCCACTTATAAAAGTAGGTTGACGTCCCTAGCGATCTAGAATTCGAGTTCTCGTTTCGTTCCTTCTATAGCCTGTCTGTCAGGTCTAGATTCCAGGTTTCCTCCTTTCGGGCAATCTTGACCCAAAGGAGCCAGGTCGCCTGTCACTCGCTGCGCGCTTGCTTGTCTCAGGCTTTCGGGGTGCACCCTCGCCAAGCCGCTACCTAGGGCTCTAGCGTCGCCCTCCGGTCTCTCCGTGGGTACCTACCCCTTTGACGTGGTCTACTGCTACTGCGACGTGCTCTCGCTAGCTCCCACTCACAACTTCGTGCCTGGAGTCTCGGGTTACGACAAGCTGGTCGTCTTCATCGACTCGCTCACTCGATGGATTGAGGCTGAGCCGTCGAATGGGGATCCCTCGTCGGAGATGGCCTTGGACATGTTCATCCGCTTGATTGTGACGCGTTATGGTTATGGAGTCCCTAGGCAGCTTCGAACCGACGCCGGTTCCAATCTATGTTCG
Source organism: Isochrysis galbana (assembly GCA_018136815.1). Lineage (NCBI taxonomy): Eukaryota > Haptophyta > Isochrysidales > Isochrysidaceae > Isochrysis > Isochrysis galbana. Next base: position 1,116,233 of record CM030942.1, on the reverse strand, counting down.
GTTCTTGTTTCGCGTATTCTGGAGCTTCTCCACAGCATCGGAGGGCGATGGGGGTGGTGATGGAGGCGCGGCGCCGGCCTCGAATGGGTGAAAGACGGCGGTAGCCGCGAGCTCGGCCTCTGAGGAGGCGCGGTCTTCGGGAGTGGTGGTGGGCAGAGCGGGCAGGAGGCCCGCTTCTGCAATACTCACAAAGAGAAAGCATAAAGGGCAACCTAAACCGTCTACGCGGAAGACTGACGATCACTCAAGTATCACCAATGAAGACTGGAAATATATTATTTCACGAGATCTTTAACGTCAACAAACGTCAGGTAAATCGGACCCCTTCGTTCAGGCTGACATGGTCCCATGGGCTCGGCTGCTTTGTGGCACCGAGGACAGCGGGGAGTCTCGTTGGGCTCTATCGCAAAGATTGCGGCAGTGTCCTGTAGTTCCGATGTACCACAGGGGCACATCAACGAGGTGTGGTACTCGTCGAGCACAATCGTCACTCCCTCATGATCCCCGCGATCTTTCGCGATTGAACGCTTTTCCATGTGTAGGCTGATGGTGATTGAACGCTTTTCCATATGCGGTGGGGGTGATGGCGATTGAACTCGTTCCACGTGTAGGCTGATGGTGATTGAACGCTTTTCCATGCGGTGGGGGTGATGGCGATTGAACGCGTTCCACGTGTAGGCTGATGGTGATTGAACGCTTTTCTTTGATGTGGGTGATGGTGATTGAGCGCTTCTCGCCTTGGGTGAGCCCCCCGGGAGTTTTTTTATGGGCTTGGGGGGACGGTCAAAAAATGTAGCCCCTCCCCACATGTTAGTAGTTACAAATCAGTGTTTGACCGCCCTAAAATTGCTGGATATTTTGTGGATATTTTTGCTAGATATTTGGTTCCGATTTTGTGGATATTTCTGCCAAGGCCTAGCACCTAGCTAGCATCCATGTTTCACATCTAGTAATCGGGAATCGGGCAAGCACCGCGCCCGGTCTCGATTTGAAGTTGAGTTTTTATTCCCATTGCTAACTATACTCTAAACAAACACTTATACAAGCATCTTTGCCTTTGCGGGGCCGATGCTCATCCGATGCTCAGTGACAGGCAATTAGCACGCCACATCTCCCCAGAGTCTCCCCCGCTCCCTCGTCGAGAATCAAGCAGACGCCGCAGTGGCGTTGGCAGCGTAGGGCGTCTAGTGGGTTGGTTCCGCTCCTGAAAAAATCAGAATCAGGCAGACGCTGCAGTGGCATTGGCTGCGCAAGGCGTCAAGTGGTTCCGCTCCTGAAAAAAAGTGAGTGGAAATCCGTGACATTAGCACATATGTTTATATACTGCTTATCAACCCTAGCTGCCATTTATGCAGCACGCGTGTGGCTCAGTGGTAGTCTACACTGTGCGGCTCTCGGGACTCCTGTTCGAGTCTCGGGCAGGCCAGCGTAGCAAAGTGGTCAATGCGTCGCACTTGTAATGCGAAGGTCAGGGGTTCGAGCCCCCTCGCTGGCAATTTTGCTGTTTTTCCTTTTGCCAGTTTCTCGCATCTTTCAATTTGGTCTTGCGTGCCAGTGCCAATAAACAGTACCTTTTTCAATGCTTCTTCCCAGTTTTAGATGGACAACCATTTTTCAATGCTTCGCAGTCGTAGATGGACACCGCCGTAACTTCTTCTTCTTCTACTATTTCTATTAGAGTCTCTAGCTTTATTTAGTCTTTTAGTCAACGTACCTTTGGTCATTGTCATTGTAGTTGTAGCCGTGGTGTTGCACATACAAGCTGTACACAAAAGCTACCGACCATCGACAATATCGACAACAGACGACAACAGACCAACCGCATGAGAATGAGCATGAGATTCACATCTTGATCTTTATTTTTCATCTTCTTCATTATACAAATCAAATAATATTATTGATCGTAGTTCGTACTTCCACCTTCCACCACCACAACCAACAACAACAACGAAATTTTGATTTTTAACCAGTTTTTTAATGTTTTTTATGGGTTGCGGTGCGGCAACGGGCAACGGGATGGGGCTAACACTCACTCAGGATAGAGGACAGGACTCCCTACCCCTACCTCGGTAAGGCGTGGAACAGCTTCGAATTTCGGCTATGATCATAAAGCATAAAGCAGATATCGGATTTGTGCTATGGTCTATCGGGAGCCGTTTCTCCCAGTTGTCGGGGCTTGTGAGACGTCGGCGTTAGTGGTTCGTTTCTTGCAGACTGCCTGTTACCGGTGTAGACGGGTGGGCTCGGGCGGTGCGTCCCAACGCCAGCGGCTTCGTCATTCCGTGGTGTTCCGTCTCTGGTCTCTGGGTCGATGAGGCGTTGTTTAATGAATAATATTGATATTGAGCGGAATTTGGAATTTTTCATTATGGTTTTATACCGCGGTGGCTGATCAACATCCCAACCATCTCGATGCCATCACTCATCGTCATCGTGTCAAGTATCAAGTGTTATATCTGTACATCGTCAAACGTCAAACAACTCAGTATCTGGTATCTAGCAGTGGCTGTCTCGACTCTTTCTTGCTCCATCTCCATCTCTTTTCTCTTTCATTTCACATTTCAGCCAATCTGATGGATTTCCGCTTCATGAACTCGTCGACGACAGGGTTGGGCCCTCGAAAGGCGTAGAGAGACGGTGTGAAGTGTGTGAAGGTGTGACCAAACGGGGGGGCCCTTCTTCGGATGGGATGAACTCCACCCGACGGGTTTTAAGTTTTAGAAGGACTTGGAGGTCGCGTGCCGCCGACAGCTCCAGAATCAATATTCTTGTAAACGGGCATACGGACATTTGATGGCTCAACTTGATTCCGTCCAATATTCCAAGGAACGCGACAACGCGACCTCGGAGACCGGAGGGCCCGCCAAAAGCAAAAGGCCTGAATACCATAACACCTAGCACCTAGCACCTAAGGAGAGGGGCGTGTCGGCTCTGCTTTTTCTTTTTTGGCTGCCGCCCGTCCGAAAGCATCCCGGACTGTGCCGAGAGCGAGGCCGGGAGGCGCGCGCGAGTGAGAGAGAGGGGGAGGGAGAGGAAGAGGGAGAGAGAGAGAGAGAGGGAGGGAGGGAGAGCGAGAGCGGAGCGAGAGAGGGGGGGAGAGAGGGCGGGAGGGAGGGAGGGAGGAGAGAGTGCGCGTGCTGAGGGAGCAGCGAAGGGAGAGCCGTGCTAGCGGGCTCAGAGGGTCGGGCCACAGCCCGCCTCATGTGCTCACACCTGCTGCTCTCCCTCTGCTGGATGAGCGTCTCGACAGCGCTCGCCGGCCGGCAGCGCATCTCGTTCGACTTTGGCTGGCGGCACCGGCCGGGGCTGCACGAGGGCTTAGTGCCGCGCAGGCCGCCACTGCACCCGGAGCCGACCACCTCACCCGACGAGGCGGCGGTCGACTACGATGACTCGGCGTGGCAACGGGTGCAGCTGCCACACGACGGCCTAATCGATGGCGCCGTCCCCAGCCGCGAGGCGTGCCCTAGCGGCTGCTCAGGCCGCTCGTTCATCGCACGCAAGGTGTTGTGGTACCGGAAGCGTTTCCGGCTACCTGAGGCGTGGCGAGGCTCCGCGGTGTGGCTCGACTTTGAGGGCGCTTTCCGGGACACCCGCGTCTACTTCAACGGAGAGGTAGTCGCGCACCACGATTGTGGCTACACGCCGTTCCGGGTGCGGCTCGACAACACCTCGTCTATCGCCTATGGTGATGACACCACCAACGTGCTCGCCGTCTTCATCGACCCAGACAATGGGGATGAGGGTGGCCGCGATCACGGCTCCGGCTGGTGGTACGAGGGCGGCGGTCTATATCGGCACGTATGGCTCACCTGTGCTCATCACCTGCATGTGGAGCAGGACGGACTCTTCGCCCACTCCGACGTGCGCCCACGAGGGCGCCAGGGCCTACGAGCGGCAGCGCAGTATCGCAGCATTGGGCGTGCGGTGGAGCAGGTCGCGGAGGGCTCACAGTCCCTGCTGGCTGAGGCGACCTTGCACGCTTCGGCCACCATCACGGGCTTAGGCGAGGCCATGGGAGCATGCTACTCTTTCGAGTTGAGCACCGCTGCTGGCGAGCATGTGGCGCGCACCGCAGTCACCCTGCTGTCAATCCCCGTGACTGGCGTTGCCACGGCACGTGGCACCATGAGCAACCTGACGGTTCTTGCTTGGTCGGCACAAACGCCAGTGCTCTACACTCTTCGCATCAATGTGTGGGCGAGCCAATTGCAGGACGGTGTGTGTGCAGATGCCTCCAAGCAGAACGCGACCGACTCGGTGAGCGTGGTCCACGGCTTCCGCAAGCTCCGATTCGATGCAAACGATGGCTTCTTCCTGAATGATGAGCCCTTTAAGGTGCGCCAGTCTTTCGGGTTGGCGGGCCCCCCTTGTGCAGCACACGGTGCGTCGAGGCGCTCTGCGCTCTGGATGCGTGCTCAGGGGATAAGCCGGGCCTCCAGAGTCCCCTAGCTCAAGCGCGTGGGTGGAGAATGGTGCCGCCCTCAAACCCAAACCTCACCTCGTGTCGTGGAGCAGATCCGTGGCTTCTGCGACCACAATGACTTTGCTGTGGTGGGGATGGCGGTGCCCGAGCGGGTCAGCCTTTTTCGGGCGCAGGCCCTGCGCGCCGTTGGCGGCAACGGCCGCCGGATGTCGCACAACCCGCCAGACGTGTCCGAGCTCTCGATATATGATCGGCTTGGCATCGTGGTAATGGATGAGAACCGTCTCTTCGCCAACTCCACAAAGTATGTGCACAATATGGGTGTCCTCGTGCGGCGCGACCGAAACGCACCCTCGGTGGTGGTGTGGTCGTTTTGCAATGAAGCTGGCTGCGAGGGCTGGCGTGAGGCGGGTGGCCCGCCGTTCTACGAGGTGACAAGGCGGTACGACGGCTCGCGCCCAACGTTGGGCAACATGTTCACCTTTGGTGACCTGCTCTCCAACACGATAGATGTGCAGGGCTTCTCGCACACGGAGCGATCCCAGTTGGACAAGTGTCACGCCGCCTTGCCCAAGAAGCCCATCTTCATGTCAGAGTGCTGTTCGTGCAACACCGAGCGCGACGAGGACGAAGGCTGCGAGACGCTGCACGACAACCCCCCCTCTATCGGATGCCGCCAAAAGGCCTTCAACGGCCGCTGCGCCCAGCACTACACCAACGCCTCGGACGGCATCTCCTACGCGGCGGGTACCATGGTGCGCCGGGCCGCTTCCCCTCGACCGCCCGCCGTGCGCCTGTCAGTAGGTGCTGTCTCCCGCGGTGCTTCTTGGTCCGTCAGCGTGTAGGGCGACAGCTGACACTAACGATATCGAGCCGTGCGAGTCCACCTCTTGCGGCGTCAGCCCGTTTATCTCACGTGCCCGTCGTCCCCTGCCCTGATGCCCTCTAGGTGTGGACACTCTTCGACTACTACGGTGAACCATCCGGAGGTTGGCCGCGTGTGTCCTCTTCGTATGGCCAGTACGATCTTGCTGGGTTTGCAAAGGCCTCGGCCTTTTGGTACCGGACGCAGTGGTTGCTGCGCCAGCCTGATACTTCGACGGACAAGCCATTCGCTACACATGGCATGCACGAGGTGCACATTGTCGAATCATGGGAAAGTCCCGCGGCGGTTCGCGCTCCGCGCGCAATACGTGACGTTGGGGCAACCGGGGAGGCGTTGGGCAATTCCGAAGGACTGCGAGACATTACGGAACCCGCCGGGCCTCAGGGCGAATCAATGACGAGGGCAACGCGCTCCATCACGGCGTATACGTCTGCGGCCTCGGCCGAGCTCTTCGTCAACGACGTCTCAATAGGCGTGCGCTCTGCCAGCTCACTCGCCGCTGGCGGCCCTACGTGGGTTGAATGGAAAGATGTGCCATGGAGCAACGGTACACTACGCGCTGTCGGACGCAACGCTCACGGGGCCACCGTCGCGTCGGACGAACGCGTCACCGGGGGCCGCCCCTTGGCCCTCCGTCTTTCCCTCGACGCGCCGAGCGAACGCACGCTCACCGGGAAAGCCCTCCTTCTCGACGGGCACGACGCCGCGCTTGTGCGTGTCGAAGTTGTCGACGGCGCCGGCAACGTGCTTTGGGGCGCCTCGCCCAACATCACGTTTGAAGTCGTCTCTGGCCCAGGTGTGCTCCTCGGCGCACACAATGGAGATACCCAGAGTCATGAGCCGAACTCCGTTGCGTGGCGCTCGGCGTACCACGGCAAGGCGCGCGCCGTAGTACGCGTCTCCTCCACAGCCGGACGGGACGCGATTGAGCGCAAGTTGATGCAATACGTTGACATAGAGGTCGCCCCCAACCTCGCTGCGCCGCCGCACCCCATCGTGATTCGCGCCTCTACCCCGGGGCTTTTGCCCACGACTGTTTCAATCCCCACCTCGATCAATCCAACCGATGGGGTCCTCTCCGTGGCTGCACAAGGCGCCGGCCGGCCGGTGCCGCTTTATCGATGAGAAGGAATCGATGAGTGAGATGGAAAGGCACAGAAATAAGAAGCTACGTGCCTCTTCCGTGCGCGCCGTTGGGCTGGTACTTCTCGCTAGCTGATTACGCATGCAAACCTGCGACGTGAATGTCTAGCCGCTAGCCGCCCTGACGGAACAGCAAATTGGAAGACGAAAACACTCGTGCACATTCCACGAGGCCATCGGGTCAATCGTACGCGTGTGTTGTACCATCGCAGTGGTGTGGCACATAGAAAAATACTTTTGATGATGCCTACAAATATTACTAACTCTCCCTTCCTCCGGACACCCGGGGACGACGCCCTTGCCCCAAATCCCATTCGCCTTGCCGCTTCCCACCCACAAGGTGCAACCTGAGGTCCAGTTTTTTTTCAACCCCGCCCACTCCCCCCACTTTAGTGCATCGTAGTCTGTATGTTGTATTTGCGCCTTCTCAACCATTAACCATCGTACCGACGTTGCTGTTGACCATCTTGTTTATGGACCTCAAATGGCTGGCGACTGCGTGGGTTGGAGTGACCACCGCGCTCTTCATCCTTATACTCCTTGCACTTCAATTAACTTTATACTTGGTTGATCCCATGGGGGAGCACGAGTCCCCCCCCCCCCCCTCTCCACTCCTCCCCTGCGGTGGGGGAGGAACCACCCACCCTCTTGGCATACCTTGTACAACTAAGTTTATACTTGGTTCACCCATGGCGGGGCACGAGCCCCCCCCTCTCTCCACTCCTCCCCCGCCATGGGGGAGGAACCACCCACTCTCCTGGCATGCCTGATGGCTTGCCAGGAGAACACTGCCATGCTGACCCATCCCTCTCCCCACAAGCACGCCTGATTCGCCCGCCCTGGCCTGTCGTGGCCAGCCCATCCCTCTGACCAGCCCCTCCTCCCCCTGGGCCCCCCTGATCAGGACCCCCCAGCCAGCTCCAGTCGACTGGCAGGGGCTCGAGAGCCAGCGATGGAGAGGCAGGAGGGGCCAAGGCCATGCCCCAGCCTCACCTGCCCCCTGAGCTGCGCTCCCAGGCCCCTGCTGGCCTCCTGGGGACCTGAAGAGGGGCCGCAGGCGCGCGCCATGGGCCCACGCCGCAGGGAAGAGAGGAGGAAAAGGGAAGAGGGAGGGGAGGGGGGAGTGGCAGCTCTCCCCTCCGGCGTTTACGTGTCTTCTCGCCCCGTTTGGGCAAGAGAAGACCGGGGCGCCAGAACCAGGAGGGAAGGGCCGCGGCTCGCCGCGGCCACTCGCTCTTGCGAGGAGAGATTAGCGTTTCTGGGCTCCTATTCACGAGTGCCCCCCCCCCCTGCGTTGTTTTTACCCGAGAGGGGTTTTCCCCCAGCGTGGACTCGAGGAGAGGACGTGCTGGGGTGCGCGGGGTCGGTGCGTGCACTGGGGGGAGGACGAATATCGGGGGGAGGGGGCGGTGCCCCCTCCCCCCGGTAGCACTCGGACACCTGGCTCGTCAGGCATGGCGGGATTCCGGGACGGAAAAGTTGTGTCCAATTAGCTAGTGGGGTTGGCTAGGATATAACATTAATTATTTTATTTATTTTATTTATCTTGGCATACCTTGTGGCTTGCTCGGGAAAAAAAAACTGAAGATTCGGGACTACAACACCTACTAGCGGCCTTATGGCTTGCTCGGAGCAGACTGCCATGCTGACCCGCTCTCTATCCCTGTGCCGTGCGACCCTCCCCTGCCGATATGCCGATATTTGTCGATTTGTCCCCCCTCAAGCCAACAGTGCACGCACCGAGCACCGACAACTAACTTTATAGTCAGTTGCCATGGAGCGCGCCGGCGCTCCCCTCCTCTCCTTCGGGCCCCCCGCCGCGGGCGCCCAACCAGTGTCCATGGAGCAGCCGCAGGCGAAGCGACCGCGTCCCCCGCTCACCGGGCTCCCACAGCCACATGCGCACTCGCAAGGCCGTTCGGCGGCTCAGATGGTGGGCGCGGTCGCTTCGACAGCGACTGCTCCATGGAAGGTGCGGGGCCGCCCTCGGCGGGGGGCCCGACGGAGAGGGGAGGCGCGCCGGCGCGCTCCATATGGCAACTAACTGTAAAGTTAGTTGATCGGGAGTGAAAAAGGTAGGCTACAGATGAGCGAGAGCGAGAGAGAGCTTTAGGCCCTCGTGGCGAAAGCGCTCGGCCTCCCCCTGTGTTTGTCTGGCGATTCTTGCTGATTTCTCCAGAGTGTGTTGGGCTTGTTGAGCAGCTTTGTTGCATTTGTGATGTTGGTCTGGCTGACCGGCCGGGGCTGCCCCCCATGCTTGCGCACGGAGCTAGAGCCCAGTGCCACGGCGTTGTGAGGGGCCAACCAAGCCCGGAGGCTTTCCCTATAGGAGGATGGGCCCTGAGGCTCCATCGGTCTGTGGTGCTGAGTACTGAGTGTGGTGGGTCGACTGGTTGGTGTGTTGTGCTGGTGGCATGTTGGTGGTGGGTTGTGCGTTGTTCTGCGCAAGGCTCGCGGCCACCTGGACGCCGGGCGCGGCCCCTGCTTGGGGCTGCACGGGCGTCGACGCGTCTGCCATGTCCTAATCGGCCGGCGTGGCGGGGTGGGCAGGGAGGGTGGAGGGGGGTGGCGCTCGCTCCTGACATATCGTTTTAACGATAGTTCCTCATACCAGAATAAAAGGGTACCGTCCAAAAAAAAACCCAAACTCCTGGTTGTACCTTCTCAATTCTCATCCAAAATGTCTAGATTGCAGATTGTTGCGCCTCTCGTGCACGCGCTCGCACTCAACGGGCACAGAAGCAACGCAGAAGGCTTGCCCACCGCGCTTTGGCGCGTCCGTTACCATATTCGTGGAAAGTGCGCTCGAATGAGCCCGGTGGGAAGCGGCTTGCTTGGGCTCGCGCGCAAAGCATTGCGCGAATCTCAGGGTGCGCCTTGCGTGCGGCTACCGTCAAGCGATAGACGCCAAGTAGCCCGGCGATGGGTAGTCCGACAGGGACCACAACAGGTGCGGTCATCGTAAGCACAGCGCCACGCCACGCTACAAGCTTGGCGACTGCCATGGAAGAGGCGCCCTCACACGGAGGGCGCCCCCACAGATTGAGCTTGCCATCCGGGTTATACAAATTCAAGCAGGAGCACGGAACCTCCACTTGAGCGGCCTTCCAGTCGAAGTGTGTGCCGCAGGCGCTGCATGTCATATGAGAACAGCCACCATTCTTTTCAATGCCGCAAAGGCAGCCAGGGCAGATCTTGGTGTGCGTTTTCTGCGCGTAGCGCTTGTATGACTGCATCTCGGGAGTTGGTGCATTGGCGATGCGGGTCCGGTATGCCTCACAAGTCTCGTTGAGATGAGCTCCGCCGTGGCGGAAGCAATACTGGATGCCGCACTCGCAGGTCAGCTCATTAGATGCTCCGAGCTGCCACACAGTCAGCCTACGGCACGATAGGTCTGGACAACGCCGCGCCCGCGAGCTTTCCTGCACAACAATCAGCTTTTTCAATTGCTCAATTTTCTCTGGAGTACCATGGACCGTCTCGAGTTCCGCGAGGTCGGACGTAAAATCCCGCAAACCCATCTGGGACGGGGGCACAGGGTTTGAATCGATCGACATTGTCTTAGGAATATGCAGGTCAATCCTCTGCCGCGAAGGCGGTAAGTCTTCTCTGCCCCGCACACGTCTACCTTGCGCATGTCCTTGGACGGTGGCATGCGTGCGGCCCATGCAACTCAGGGTTGGGCATCGGAGCAAAGACGCGTCGTGCTCTTCGAGGGCACGCTCCAATAAGACTGCCCAGCACCATGCACAATAGATTGAACCACAGCAGGCAAGCTTTAGACAAGTCTCCTTGCTGATCCACCTGTTCTCCAGACAGATGCCACACCGGAAGTGCTGTTGTCTAAATGCCGTTGAACCAGTCCTTGCGCCGGTCGACGCATCTACGATTGTTTCGCAATCAATGCACGTCGTGGCTTGGACGAGCTGTTGCTTTGGCGACGAGCACGCCATATCTATGTGCCACTGTGACTCCTCTGACAGCTCCGTTCCCGAGTCTCTCTCGTGCGCACCTTGGAGCAACTCAGGCGGATCATTTGGTCCGTTCTCCACAGGTATCTGTCGTAGAAACAGGCCCAACTGCGAGGCACGGCGCCAGGGAACGAACAGCTGCGATTTGATGGGCACTCCCACGGCGAGTGTCGCCGCATCGCTTGCGGCCATGGTTTCAGCCACCACTTCCTCGGTGGTCCACACGTGCTGTGCCCGCTTCTGATTGCAGACTTGGTTATGCGGACTGTCCTCCTTGTCGAGACTCTCTGCCTTGTCTTGGGACGCCCGCTCTTTGACCCAGGCCATTGACGCTGACTTCAGCGCCTCTTTCATAATGCGCAGTTGTTCTAGCGCAACTTGACCCGAAGCCTCTGCCCGCTTGGCTGCCTCGTTGAGAACATTCTCTTCAGCCGCTCGGAGCTTACGCTGCTGCGGTTGAACCGAGAAGGACATCGAACGGCGTGCCGTACTTGGTGCGTTTTTGAGTGCCATACGACTATTCGTTCGTGCGTCTGCGAGCTGTATTTGCCGCCCTCGAGTGCAATGTCGCTCGTGGAGGTGAGTGAGGGAAGGGCGGGGGTGGACGGCGAAAGGCTGGTTGATGGTTGCTTTTCGGGACACCGGCCGGGCCGCGTCCCCGCCCGCCGCCCCTCGTTGATGAAAGGCACAACGTTTTAGAAAGAAGAAACTGTTGAAATACGCTAGTAATGGGGAGAGGGAGGAGGATAAGGAGGGAGGGTGGGAAGCAGGCGAGGAGGAGAGAGGCAGAAAGAAGTATGTAGCTACCTACGAATACCGTAAGAGTTGTGCTGTTGTGGAAAGAGCTTGCGGAGTAAGTACAAAATACGGAGAAGAGAATCAAAGGATGAGGAAGCTAGCGACATGATGGCGTCAGCTCTCTGCTGTTCTCTCTCTCTCTCTTCTCTCTCTCCGACGACAGCCTGACGTCAGCTGCGACTACCCGGAGAGAGCAATCGGCCATAAATATTTCCACACCTCTCTTCTCTGTACTTATTTATTCTCACCATTGACGTGAACAGACGGTTCTCACCGACGTGAATGGATCGGATGATCGGCCGCCGGCGGCGATGTTGCGCCGCGCCGCTCTCGCCTGGCTTCTCGCGTGCGCCGCCGGCGTGTGGCTGCTCGGCACCCTCGTGCTTGGCTCATACGAGTTGCGACAGGCCGTTCTCCACCCGTACCGCCACAACACTGCAGCTGCTAACCCATGGATTGAGGCCGACCCTCGCACGAGCCACTTTGTCGATGAGCTGGGGCGCGTCCGGCTCTTCCATGGGCTCAACGTAGTCTTCAAAACGCCGCCGCACATCCCTGATCCTGGGGAATGGGACGCCGAGACGTCCTTTGGCCGCGCCGACGCTGCTAACCTCTCCGCGTGGGGATTCAACGCAATCCGGCTTGGCGTCCTGTGGGCGGGCACCTTTCCCGCCCGCCGAGGGGCAGTCGATGCGTCGTACGTGGAGAAGGTCAAGTCGATCGTCCGCACGTGCGCAGAGTTCGGCATCTACGTGGTCTTGGACATGCACTCGGATGTACTTTCTCGGCGCTTCTGTGGCAACGGCCTGCCAGACTGGGCAGTCGACGAGGCTCTCCACGCAAGCGGTATGAACCCACCCCATGGAGACTTCCCTGCACCCCTGATGATACCGCAGTCGCACTTTTTTGGAGCATCAGCAGCAGCATGGTCCCCAGCAAACCGAAGCAGCTGCGACGCGCACATCGAGCGGGGCTCTTGGCGGCTGCTCGGACCACAGGCGGAATTGGCGAAAGGGCAACAAACTGTCATCGCCGCGGATTTGCAAGATCAAGTGACAGGAAGGGTCGGAGCTAGCGGCTCGAAAGTTTCTGCATTACCCTTCATTGAGGTTGTGCCAGATCATGTCAGCGTTGAAAAGGATGGATGGTGCGCGGCGGAGATTGTCGCAGCGGCGGGCGCACGCACGAGCACTGAAGTTGCGGCGCTGCTCGACGCGGCGGGCTTCTACCCCCGACTCGAGGCATGCCTTGAACGAGACTTCTTTGGCTACTACAACACCAATGTCTCGACCAAGACAGCGCAGGTGAGGCGGGGTCATTTGGGACGGCGACGAGCGCCATGCCATTTTTCAACGAATACAGGTAGCAGCAAGACCTACGCCACGCCGCTTAGAGTACGTAGTGCACACCCACAATCTCTCTTCCTGCCTCTTTGGCAGGCGCTCTACACTGATAAGGCGGGGTTACGCACGGCGTTCAGCGAGCATTGGGCACATATTGCTGCGGCCGTTGCCTCCGAGCCTGCTGTGCTAGCACACGACCTCTTGAACGAGCCATGGCCTGGCGACACGAACAATCCCTGGGAGTACTCATCTTTTATGTCTTGGTGGTACAACTCACCGAGAGCTGAGCATAACGTATTACTTCCCTTCTACCGCGAACTTGCGCGTGGGATCAGGAAAGTTGATCAAAAGCACATCATCGCATATGAACCGGTGAGTCCACCCTCCTCTCCACTCGATATGCGTGTGGTCGTTTCGGGACGGCTTGATGGTATCGCTTGAGGCAATGCGTGGAATTGCCAAGCCGCGTCTGACCGGAAGCGACAGACGGCACGGCTAGGCCTTGTGATGGCATGGCACAAACAGTCCTCTCGCAACATGTTTATCATCGCCACACACACACCCCACCACAGCTCTCCCTTTATCACTTGATGGTGTAGATCATGTGGGATGTGTGGACGTCAGGCTTTCGAGGCGATGGGGTTGATACGAACCACGCTCAGGAGGCGGCTCGTGCCCAGCGGAGCGATCGAATCATCGGCGAAGCGCTAGAGCCGAATGCTCAAGCAAGCGCGTCATCAAAGGATGGATCCAGTAGCAATCGGTGGTGGGCCGATGGCTCGGATGCGCAAAGCGGTCGACCTCGGGAGGCCTTATCGTGGCATGCCTACTGTTGGTGGGCACCAAATGTGGCACCGAGCTTCAGCTGGCTTTGCGCTGCCTACCACCGCCACCTCTTTGCCATCCAGGTGGGCAAGACGCCGGTCCGAAATGGACGCCACTGTGCGCGAGAATGGGGCTCACACTGCCGTGTATGTCCTAGTCCTGCAGGCGTTCTCTGCCCGCCTTCAGCGTGGCGGAAGTTTCCTGTCTGAATTCGGATCGCTTGGCTCGACGCCGGTGGAACTTGCCGAGATTTCTCGGGTGGTGGCTATCGCCGACGAATTCCTGGTGTCTCGATTTTATTGGCAATACAAGAATTACAAGGACATTACCTCCTCGGGCGGCTATTCGAGACTGAGTGCGCGCTTTTGAGAATACTCTCACCGCTCTGCGGGCCACGCATCCCCCACGTCCCTATGGTGTGCAGGAGAGCGTGAACGTTTGTCCGCTCACACGTGTTGCGATCACGATGGCCGGCCTTGAACATTCACATTGCTGTCTCCCACACCATGCTCGCAGGCCTTTATCCTCATGACAAGAAACTTGCGAAAGAGAAGCTTCGCGCCCTCGCCACTCCCTACGCTCAAGCCATCGCTGGTACCCCATCACTCATGCGATGGGATGGGTGGTGGCGGACATTGGCGTTTGAATATACTGCGGCCTCGCCACGCCGTAATGGTGCGAGCACGGTAGCAACGAGTGGTGGCCCCGGCGATGCTACTGAGGAGAATGCGGACGCGGACCTGTCACGGACGACCGTATTGCACGTCGCGTCGGAACTTCACTATCCAGGTCGCAAGCTGCATGCATGCTCAAGAAGAGGTTCCCGATCCCCAGAGTGCATAGGGCTCGCACAGGTTGATACGACGAGCCTTGCTCACGTTCATGTGCTTAGTTTAATGTCTTCTCTTCACCTCGTACTCATGCCTTGTGCCTCCGACTTGTTTGCTCAGAGGGCTATGCAGTTCTCATCTCTGTCATTCTCCCGCCTACGACTTTACTTGGGCGCATTCTTCATGTGAGCAAGAGCGCTTTCGAGGCCGTCCGGCGCGCCCTATGCATTGGGGGATCGCCCCTCGTCATGAACACTTCTCCGAATGAGTTGGCGAATGCACCGCAAGCTTCGGATTCGACCGGTAGCGACACCCGGGGCCACTTGGATCCGGCAGGCGTGGGACGTGGTCTCTCTATCGCCTCGCGAGTGTCAATCGACGGGACCTCCAGACTCCTCTTCACGCATCCGCCCGAAGCTGATGGCCAAAACCTCTTTATTTGCGTGGTGCCATGCGATGCCTACCACAACGAGTATTGTACCGGAGGAAGACTCGGAGGCCGCCACAGAGGCGTCAACGGCAGCAGTCCCGGAATATTAAGATCCGATGGATCTAGCTCTAAGCACGGGGACCATGCGGCATGGCTTGGGGCTTGGCATCCTTGTGTTTGGCGTTCAGAGGTGAGCGCACGGGCATTGGCTCTCTTGACAGGCCCACGCCTGAGCTTTGCATTTTGGTTTTGACTACCTTAGCCGTGGACGTCTTACCTTGTGAGATCTCACGCTCACACCTCCACGCATGGTGGGCACCATTCATTATCGAGTCTGCGTTGCACACTCACGCCATCTTTCAGGTTCTCAGTCTCTACACCATCCTCTTCCTCTCAAGTGCCATGCTCTTGCTCGATGCTTTCATCGCCGTCAAGCACTTACGCAACCACTTCCATGCGTCTCGACCAGCCTTCAATGCCGTCCACTTGCTGCCGAGTGCGGCTTTTGCCACGCTAGTCGTAATTCAGCTCGTCGTAGCCGTGGTACTATCCGGCTGCCTCTACCACGGCGATTCGTGGCGCTGGCTCGTTTTTTTCGTCCTTGGGCCGATCCCCCTATTCATGATCGCATCATCCACTGGAACGCAGGTGAGGTGGCACGTCGGTATCCTTGTGGGATCGCGCCATCTGCCCTCGATTACTCACCCGCACGTGAAGCATCGTGTTTCCCAACATGCATTGCGATTGTAGGGTGGCGCTTACGGCAGCATGAGCCACGATGCCCCCGCCTTTGCGTGCACAGACCGCTTTGGTTGCGTCAATCCTCGGTTTCGATCTCTTGATCTGGCGCCTCGGCTACTATTTCCTCTTTCACGCGCCCGGCGCCTCCTCCACGGTTGTCTTCGTCTTTTATCGGTGTGCCGTGGCTGTCGCCGTGGCCTTGTTGCTCCTTCGCTCATCGACGCACTTAGGCAGGCGCGCCCGCTATAGAACGTACATTAAGGTCTCCTCCGAGAATAACATGTTAAGAGTGGACGAAAGCTCCGTAGCCGACATCAATGATGAGGAGGCGCGCGGCCGGCAGCCGTCGCAAGAGCAGAGCTACTCGGACACCGTATCGTATATCATTTGTGGCGCCGGTCGTGGCGGTAATGGCGATACGAGACGAGGTGATAGTGATAGTGGTAGTCGAAGTGGTAGTGGTAGTCGAAGTGTGCTACGAAGTGGTAAAGGAAGTGGTAGTGGTAGTGGTAGTGTGTAGTGTTAGTATTGTGCAGTGGCTGCAAAAAAAATGAAGATTCCGGGCTACACACCTACTATCTCAAGGTTCCCCTTTCTCTACTCCGACGTCGCCCTTAACTCCCCTCCCTCCCCCTCCTCCCCCTCCCCTGCCCCCCTTCATTCCTTCATTTTCGGTTTCCGGGGTTCGGCCCTGGTGCACTACCACGGGCCTGGTTTGGAGCGTGGGTTCCGGGCAGGCCTGTTGTAAGTCTGTTTTGGTGGGGCGGGTGACCGGCTGCGTGGGGGGCGCCATCTCGTGGTCTCGGAGTGCGGGTCGCGTTTGGGTTTGCGGTGTTGCCGGGTTGCGTCCGAGTCTAGAGTCTTTTTCTCGGCTTAGATGTGTTTCTCTTTGGGTTCCTTCACGAAATGTGCTAGTGCTAACCCCAATTTGGCGGCTATTTCTTGGAGTTCCCCGCTAGGTTTTAACTCGCCACTAGATCCCGTTGTGAATAAAGGATGCATATCGTTGATATCTATCCTTTTCTTCGGTTGCCTGCCCAACCCCGCTCGGGCGGCCCTTGCCGAGTCTATCGTATTCGCGAATAGCAGGGTTTTGCCTGGTTTTGTGAATCTTTCTATTATCCTTATAACGTACCGATTCTTCTGAGAATCCGATATCGTCAAAACGTATCTTGTAGAAATCCGTTGGTATGAATCTCCACGCCAACATGCTGTAGAGGGTGCCTAAGCCGTCGGTGCTCTACGCTCTACGCTCTACCCCCGGGGTGTATAAATTGTACTACTATAAATAAATAGGTTGTCTGCTACTATGGCTTCAAGGCTTCTTCTCTGCTCCTGTCACTCTAGGGAGTGAACCGGAACCGAGTTAGCCGGTTCAGCGTCCGTCCTGAGGCCGCCCACGGGTCTCCCCTCATGGATCAGTAAGGCGTGGAACTAGATACCCGGATATCTAGCAGATATCTACCTATCTAGGGCGCTTTTTCACTATTTCTATCTATGTGGATAGCGCCAATGCACTATCTATATCTAGGTGGATAGCAATCGGCCGAAGGCTAGATATCTAGTAGATAATTACCATATTAGCGCACCTACATACACTTACAGAGCAAGCAGCGCGCTCGTGCGTACAACAGCTACAGCATGGCCCCACCGACATGCAACCATGACGGATTGGAGGTTACGGATGGAACAGGAGGGACCGAACGGGACGGAAGGTAGGCGGCGGCAGGCACGGCATTTCGGCCATTGGCGGGCGGGACGGGCAGACCATCTTCCATGGTTGGAGGATGGATGGCGGGCAGTGGCGAGGGCGAGCGCGAAGACGGAGCGGACATAGCTGATAGCGAGGGTGAGTGGGTGAGTGAGTGGATTTAGTTGGTGTTGTAAGATTGCTTGTTGCGACTGAACGAGAGCGAGAGCGAGAACGAGGGAGCGAGGAGCGACTGGGACGAGGGACGAGGGCGACAGAGGCCGACAGGATACCAATCCGACGAGTCCGACAACAATCCGAGACACGCACACTCGACTTTCACTTTCACCCAACCTTCCTCCATACTAACGTATTTTTTCCACCTGGGCGGGGAAGACACAGAAGGAAGGAAACAAGGAAGAGAAAGCCGACACGAGAGCGACGATGCGACGGAAGAGCCGACGGCGAACGGCGGTTACCGCGAACGAGTAGGTAGAAAGTAGGGCTTGGCGGAAATGTCTCGTTTTTTCAGCCCAAATGTCTCTCAGAAATGGGCGAGACATGTCTCGTCCTGCAGCCCAAATGTCTCGTAAAATGTCTTGCAGTTCAGTTTTTTTTTCGTGGTGCGCAGCGCTTGTGGGCGCGTTGGGCGGTAGGGTGTTTGCTCATTCAGCCATCTCAGCAGCCATCTATAGACGATAGAGATAGCGTTGCAAATACACAGGACTCGCCACCTCTATTTCCATCGCCCTTGTCTTCCCTCCCTCCACCTCCTCCCCTGCCCCCCTTCTTTCCTTTTTCTTCGGTTTCCGGGGTCCGACCTCGGTGCACTACCTAAGGTCTGGTTTGGATTGTGGGGTCCGGGCAGGCCTGTTGGTCTTTTTTCTCTGTTGTGCCGCTTCTTTTCGGTCTTGATTTGGTGGTCATGTCTCGTCTAGCACGCATTGTTGCTATCGGCGCCCTTCTGTGCCGGTTGTACCGGTGTTATATTCGTCCTCGTTGCCTCATTCTTCTGTCTCGTGTACAGCGTGCGCGATCCTCAGCTTGGTGGCTAGCTCGGCTAGCTCCTCGCTGGGTTTGAGCCCACCTCTGTCGCTTATGTGAAATACGGGTCTTAGGTCGCCTACATCTATCCTTTTTTTGGGTTGTCTTCCCATGCCCGCTTGAGCCGTTCGCGCTGAATCGGTTTCATATGCGAATAATAGTGCTTTACACAAGACAGTGTATCTCTCTATTATTCTTATGAGTATCGATTCTTCTGAGTAGACTATATTATCATAGTGGATTCTATAGAAGTGCATATACAGATGCGCAACGGGGGGTGGAAGGCCATGGCGTATCCCTTGTTGTAGCCTTTGCAGCCCTTGGGCCCCGCGTGGATACTCAGGTCCTTGATGTCGCCGCCAAGCTCGCGGCAGTTACGTACCGCGTACTCGATTGGGTACGGGGCACCATTGATCGTGAGAAGGATTTTGCGCGGGAAGTCGAACGAGTTGAACGAACCTTGCTTCGGGGTCACGTACAGGTGGTATACTTCTTTCTTACCTTGGGTCACGAGGATCCCTTCCTTGGTAACGATCTTCGTCCGCTCTTGATTTCCTTGGATGAAGTAGAAGCCGTGGTTTTCGACCGCCTTGGCGAGTGTGCTGATGGTGATGTGGCTTTTCAGCTCGAACTTGTAGTTGCGTACCACTAGATGCGCCGAGACGTCCCTAAAGGCGCCGGCTACCGCCTTGTCCGATGCTCGGGGGAGGCTCTTAGTCTTCTCGTCGAGCGTTTGGTACTTGACCGCTATCGGGCACGGGATGCCCGCCTTGCGGAAATCCGCTACGTCCTTGTATTTCTCGCGAAATTGATTGGCGCAGTCCGCTGTTACGAGGATTTCCCATGGCCCGGAGGCGCTCTTGGACAAGAAGTCAGGCTCGAGGTCAACGCCCTCTAGCTTGTTGAGATGCGCGACGATAGCCCCGAGGGTCTCTTCGTCCTTGGCTTTGTGGCCCTTTTCGTAGGCCGTGAAGGAAATGATGATCTTCTGGTCAATGGGAAACTCTGCCTCCTCCTCGGGCATGGGCTCGAGGTCTTCGTCGAGGAGGGCCACCTGAGTGGCCGGGGTGAGGAGTGTGGTTAGTCCCATGTGTGGTCTAGTCTCGTTAGGGTCCATGAGAATTGTTGGGTCCGAGTCGGTGTCGCCCTTTTTCAAGGGTTGTGTGTGTTGGGTGTTTTGTGTTGGCTCTTGTTTGTGCTGGTGTTTGTTGTGCTGGGCCTCTTTGGCCAGTGTTGTGACCGTCGACTGTGCGTCTGAGACGCGTCTGGCCTCCGGCCCGTCCGCTACGTTGGGGAGCTTCCCCGTCGTTCCCTCTCCTGTGCTGTCCTTGGCCCCTCTCCAGTGGGTCCACATCTGTTCCATGTTGGGCCCCCTGTTTTGGTACGTAATGCCCCCCTTGGGGTTCTGAATGTATTGGTGCCGGGCCGGCACCTCACGCCGGAGCGCGAGGGCGGTACCGCGGCTGTGTAGGGTCCAGGCCCGGAGGCCTTCCCTGATGGAGCGTCCCACTGGGGTGATGTGTCTGGTGTGGCTGTGGGATGTGGCTTGTGTGTGCTGCATGCTGACAACAAGCATGCTGGTCGTGCTCTCCTCGTTCTCGGTGGTGCGCGGGCGCGGCCCGCCGGCTCCTGTGCCCACCTGACTGGGGGGGTCGTCCTGGCGCGGTCGCTTCGGCGACAGCGGCGTGTCCGTGTGCTCTTCGTCCATCATGGCGAGGGCAGCGGCAGCGAGAGCGGGCGGCGGCGCGCGCTCCATGACCCTATCGTTTTAACGATAGTTGGGGCGGCGAGATGCGAAAAGCTTTTGATAAAACGACGGTAGTACGAGCATAGACCGAGGAACGAGCGGACTTTCTCGAGGGAGTTGATGTCGCGCAGGTTGATGGCACGTACGACCTCGATCTTCTTGGGGTCCATTTCTAGGCCGCGGCGGGAAACGACGTGGCCCAGGTACTCTCTCTTAATAGCAAAGAGGACACATTTGGACGCCTTGCACGTGAGGCCGGCCCAACGGAGACGCTCGAGCACGAGGTCGAGGCGGTGGAGCATTTGGTACTATGTTACCTAGTAGTAGTGCATTTCGGGCTCTTTGGTACTATAGTACTGTAGTTAATATAGTACCAAACAAAGGTATACCGGGGGGCCTTTTGGCAAGTGGCTCTGTGGTGGGTGGCGTGAGCGCGGGGGAGAGGGGGAGCGAGAGGGGGAGCGAGAGAGAGGGAGAGGGAGAGGGCGATGGAGAGGGAGAGGGCGAGGGCGCGAGGGCGAGGGCGAGGGAGAGGGAGGGAGAGGGAGAGCGGCGGTGGGAGCGAGAGCGAGAGCGAGAGCGCGCAGCGAGAGCGAGAGCAAGAGAGAGGGGAGGAGGGAAAGAGAGCGGAGCGCGAGCCGCGGGGAGCGAGAGAGAGGGAGAGGGAGAGGGAGGGAGAGGGAGAGGGCGAGGGCGAGGGAGAGGGAGAGCGGCGGTGGGAGCGAGGCCTATCTCAAAATGTCTAAGTGTGTATGTACGAGATGTGACGGCGTGTGATTGTGTGGTGTAGAATTATGAATTATATATCATATCGACATTTTCATAGTAACCAGCGCACGCTATGTGTATGTAAAAAATATACACCTATAATTTGTGCTGCAGATTGCAGATTACACACACGCCACACGCCGCCGATCTATACGTACGACTACGACAGAGACAGAGACAGAGCTCCGCCGACCTCCGCTACTACTACTACCCTTAGTACTGGTAGTAGGCCAAAACTGCTACTATGTTACATAGTAGTAGTGCGTAGTGCTCGAGTGCTACTATGTTACATAGTAGTAGCTCCAGTACGGGGTTGGTAGCCTTGGTAATATAGTACCAAGCTACTATATTCACAGCCTTACGCGCCACGGTCAAAAAAGCAGCCCAACCCTTACTAATAGTTAAAAAGCCCCTGTTTGACCGCCCTAGGGAAAGGGAAAGGGCTGGGGGAGTGGGGGTGTAGAACGCTTGCGTGAAAGCAGCGAGTCCAGAGCCGCATGCGCGGCAGGCATATTATAAAGTTTTTTTCAGAATCAGAATGTAGCGAAACGTAGTGATGTAGTGATGGGTGATGAGGCATGGGCATGGATGAGGCGCCAGGGAGGAGGGCGACTGGGTGGAGAGAGGAGGGCGACTGGGTGGAGAGAGGAGGGCGAGGCCGCTCCCCTCCTCTTCGAGTATTGTATTTTTGGCCATCCACGCCCCCCCCCCCCCCCCGCAACGGTCCCTCCCCCCCCCCCCCCCCCGCGCCCTTGAGGCAGGTAATCCTCTCCTCCCGCCCCCCCCCCCCCCCCCCCGCCCCCCCCCCCCCCCCCCCGCGTTCGTCTGCGGGGCCCTTCTCATCACTGCCCCCTCCCCCTCTCCTCCCCCCTCCCTCCTCTCTCCCTCCCCCCCCCCGGCCGCGCGCCCACCCCCTCCTCTCTCGCCACACCGCCGTGTTCAAATCATCTCGCTCCCTCGCAGTAAAGGAAGGGGGGCGGGCGGCGGCGGCGGCGGGGGGGGGGGCGGGTAGAGAGAACACCACGAGTCCGAAGAGCCGCGCGCGGGGGGGAGGGGGGGGCGGGGGGGGCGGGGGGGTAAGGATTTGACTCTTTGTGCTCTGCGCGGGGGGGGGGGGGAAGGTGGGGGAGGGGGGGAGGCGGGCGAGGGGAAGAGGGGAAGAGGGGAGGGGAGGGGGGCGGGGGGCGGCAGGTGGCGGCGCGGGGGGGAAAGAGGGAGGAGGGGGGAGGGGAAAGGGGGAGGGGAGAGGGGAGAGAGAGAGAGAGAGAGAGAGAGAGAGAGCGCGGAGGCGCACCGGTAGAAGAGTAAAAGTACAAAGTAGAGGCATCACTTTGTTAAGCGTAGAGAGGGGCCTCTCTCCTCGGCCTGCATCGGTAGCTCCTCGACCAGCGAGAGAGGGGTGGGTGGGCAGGGGAAGAAAGAGAGGGAGAGAGAAGAGGCAGGCCGGCCGGCTGGCGGGGGTCTGCGTCGCACGCGCAGATGATGAAGGACGAGGAGAGGGAGCCGGAGCTCGAGGCGCCACCGCCGCCGCCCGAACCGCCCATCGATGAGCCGCCGCCGGAGCTCACCACTGTGACCGCGATGCCAATCGTGGGATTCGACTCGTCGCTGCTCCCACTGCCAGAGCCGCCCACTGCAGAAGCAGAGGTAGCGGCGCAGCCGATTGTCGTCGCCGTCAGTCCGCTGGTCGATCCCGACCAGCCTCGGCCGAAGAAAAAGCGGCGCACCCCCGGTGTCAAGGTGCCAAGGTGGTCCGAGGAGGAGGAGGTCAAGCTTCGCACTCTCGTCCAGGAGCACGGAACCAAGGACTGGGCAAAGGTGGCGACGGAGCTGGGCTCGCACAGATCACCCGCCGGGGTGGACCAGCACTGGCAGATTCTAAGCGGGAAGCGGCGGCGCAATGGCAAGGCGGCGCACACCGACAGGGTGATTGTTGCGGCGGAAGCCATCACCAACGCCGATGCGGTCGCCGTTGCTGGCATGCCGGTTGCAGTCACAAGCATCGGAGCACCTGCACCTGCAAAGCCGGCGAAGCGCGACCGTCGGAGTAAGGGCAAAGTGGCTCGGTGGACGGCAGACGAAGAGGAACGCCTGCGTGGTCTAGTCGGAGATTTGACCGACATCAACTGGGACGAGATAGCTCAGAAACTTGGTACCGGCCGTTCAGGTGCAGGGGTTGACCAACACTACCAGATCATGACTGGCAAGCGCAAGAGCTACTATGTCAGTGTCGCAGAGAAGCGGGCGATGGCGGAAAATTCCGTTGCCGCCCCCATCGCCGTCGCTACGGTGCAAATTGCTGACGCCACGGCCGTCGCCGCCAACAACGCTCCCGAGGCCACTGCCATGGCTATCTCGGAGGCTGCTACCGAGGGTACCGCGGAGGCCACCGCCGAGGCCACCGTCGAGGCCACTACGGATCCCGCTGTCACTGCAGAGGCTACCATCACCGCCGATGTCCAGGCCGACATGCCCCCGGATGCCACGCCCACAGTTGCAGTATAGAAAGGCCCTACTCGGGCAGGTCAACAAGGTGCAACTGCTCCTCTTGCACTGGTCAACCAACAAGAGGAAACTTTCGTGAGATGGAGCTGCCCGGCCGTGAGTTGCAGGAGTTGATTGTCCCACCCCTTGAGCACTTAATGTCGTGCTCGGACCTTTCCGGACATCGAAGCGCAATTCACGAGGAGAGAAAAAATTGATCAAGATCGCACGAGCGGCGCCTCGCTCTGTCTTTGTACGCATCGCTTCAAAGCTGGAGTTTGTGTGCACCGCTCATATCCCAACGTTGTTGATACGCGCATGACCATTCATTCCCATCGAATCTCAGTGTTCAAGCCCTTGGCTTACACGTCAGGGGCACATGCGCAAGGCTCTTCGGACGTGCCTCGTGTGAGTATGAATTCGTGGATATCTCCTAAGCATGAGTGGTACCAGCCGCGTGGCATCGCCGGCGCAGCACCTGGCAACACCCGCAGGTATGCGGGGGCGAGTTCTAGACGAGGACGTCTCGCTGGGTGCTTCTACTCACCTATGTGCTAAGCGTATTCCTTGATTTCTGAGCGACCCATGGGCAAAAAAATTGGACTACAAATAAAATAAAAATTGGACGGCTCGAACGCATTAAATAAATGTACTACTAGTACTAGTACTTGTTTTTCTTGAAAAAGCCGGCTAGACCTGCTATACTACTACCCTACGTCGGGAGATCCTGACAAACCTTGACGCAAGGATGGCTCAACAGTGCAACCGCTTTTGATGGCGTTTGGCACTCTGCGCAATTGCAATTGCAATTGGCAATTGGAATTGGCAATTGATAGCTCTTAGCTCTTACCACTTCCACTTGCAAAAGCTGTCAACAGTAAATATAACTACTAATACTAGCACTATAAAAATTCTTGGAAGGTGCTTCCCGCGTTTTCGCTTGTCCCAGAGTTCCCGAGAGTCGCGCCCATCGCCCATGGCCGCACTCCCAGGGCCAGGGACTCTGGGCGAGCTCTCTCGACCGCCATCGCCCCATGCTCGTGTGAGCGGTGTCCCCGCAGGTGCCATGCCTCCCTCCAGCCCCAGTCAGTGCTCCCTGTGCTCAGCCCTCCTTGAGCACGGTCGCCCTTGGAGGGCCCCATCCCATGCCTCAACAACTCAACAATTCTCTACATCTACATCACAAGCCCCAGCCACAGCCACAGCCACTCCACTCACTCAGTCACACGCGCCATCGCGCGTGCCGCAGGAGAGGAGTGCGAGCGCGGAGAGGGGGGTGGGCGGAGCGAGAGCTCCGACCACCGAAAAACAGGTAAGTGGTAAGTCCCGCACCTGTTTACTGCTGTTTCTGTTTATAGGATAAGTCGTAAGTCGGAAGTCAGGACTGAGGCCGCCGCCAGCCCGGCCGGTAGGCATAGGAGGAAGAGGGAGAGGAACGGATCACCGGGGTGGGGCGCGGGCCACCGGACCATATCTAAACCCTTCACCCCGATCACCTAGCACCTAGTACTAACTATATAACTATAGTAGTGCACGGGAGGAGCCGCCTGATGGCGGGGGGGGAAGGGGAAGGGCCGGGGGAGTGGGGGTGTAGAAGTAGAAAGTATGCTACGTGTAGGTAGTGGTTCCATGCGCCGCGAGTGCGGTAAGTAAGAATATTGTGAAGTTTGCTTCTTAGCAGTTAGCAGCGGGGCAAGCACTTTGAAGGTGCTTCGCGATAGTTGAGTGTTGAGTGCTCTGAGCTCCATATATTACACGGTAAATGGACGTTCCATGTATTGTAAACACACCCCGTCGTCGAGGCAACTGCGACATGCAGCACCTCCCAAGGTGCTTCACCGCTTAAGAGATAAAGACAGCCACTATCACTCCAACTCTCAACTCACTCGCTCCTATTACAGCATGTCTACACAACGGTTCACACCCCATGATGATACACTCCGATGCTTGCCATAAGAGCTTCAAGCGCAGATCGCCAACATCAAGTGCGTGAATGGGATGCATCTCTCACTCGCCTCTAGAGTTACCTTGAACTCGTAAGTTGTTAATTGGAGGAGGTGTCCGGATCACTCTTGCTTGGATACGTTGCCGTTCGAAAGTAAGACATGAGAAAATGATCTCATCGTGCCGATTGGATCGGCACTGTTGATCTCGGTATGCGACATCTCCGCTTGTGTCTGCCCCGTCTCTGATCTCGGCTAGAGCTGGTGTGACGGGCGACAACTCCAAGCTGCGCCGCAGCTCCTCTTCATGAGGTAGAGGTGCCCACCGGACCATCTTGCGGATTGTCGCATGATGTGTCCATTGCCGCAGACGCTGACTCAGATGGGCGCGCCGCGCACATTTCATGCGCAGGATATGCGCCACATTGTCGTACCAGTAACGTATTGCCATGACGAGGGCACCCACGGTGAAAAAGAGCTGCAATAAAATCATATGCCGGTAAGTGCTGCACACCCGCTTCCATTGCCCGATGGCAGCTCTTTTCTGCCTAGCAGCGCAAAAAGTATAAAAAGCTGTGACGCGCGTCTCCTCAACGAGGCGACGCTTCATGAGCGCATGTGTCCGAGATCGCATGAGCAAGAAGCTCCCCCAGCATGCGTGCGACGTAGGGCGTTGCCACATGAGCTCCTCCCGCCGCGCCTCCTGGTCCTCAACTGCGCTTCGCTGCACCATATTTGCTCTCGCAGCTGGAGAGGATGTGTGGATGCCAAGCGGAGTTGGCTGTAGCCAACCAGCCCACGCCTCTCTGCGCGAGGCGCAAGTCTCCTCCCACGAGAGTCGCTGGCGGAGCCTCCGCCCATTCTTGCACCATGAGCTCCAAGCCGCAAACCACCGCCTCCGCTGGTCGAGCATGGCAGGCCCAGCGCGTTGCGTGCGGCGAAGGCAGGCGATGCGGAGGCGGAAGAAGCCGCTGTGGAGCCTGAACCACGCGCTTGCCGCGCGCACCGCTGCGTGGCCTCTCCACTCGACGAGGGCGTGCCGTAAGCTGGAGGAATCCATCGGGCACTCCACGCAGACCCGACAGGTACTCACTCGAGAAGAGCAAAAGATGGAAGTGCGCGCTGCTGTAGAAAAGATGCAAGAGGGGAGACTCGAAGAGAGGATAGAGCATAGAGGAGGAGGAGATTACATAATTAGAGGGGCCGTGAGGAGGGAGAAAAAGAGGGGGTGGGGTGGGGGGGAAATAGCAGGTACACCCCCTACTACTCCGTAGTGAGAGCAGATTTACGGTGGCACTCAGACGGTCGCGCTGCTGGGGCTCTCCGACGACCTCCGCACCTCTGCTGCGCGCCAAAAGAAGAGAGAGAGAGCCTCCGAGCAATCATTCGGAGCCTCGACTCGGCTCTGTTCTCCTCCTGTGAATGATTGCGGTGGACGACAGAGAGAGTTGTACTTATAGTGAAGAGGGTACATACTACTACAGAGTACAGGCGATGTTGAGAGAGGAAGAGAGAAGAGGTGGAGGGGGAAATGCACAGATAAAAGTGAAGAAGAGAAGCAGAGGAAGAAAGAAGGAGAAGGAGAAGAAGAACAGGCCAGCTTCACCCACAATAAAGTACTGTCTTCACACTATAGCGTACAGGTAAGAGGAGGGAGAGTCCCTCCGAGACCAGAGACGACCAACAACGGAACGAACGGCGGAGAGGAGCGCGAGAAGGGCGCCCGCTCGCTCGCTCTCTCGGTCCCTCCTCCCTCCCTTCCCCCCTCTCTCGCATTCCTGTGTCGGTCTAACGTGCTGCTGGGGCTGGTGGCGGCGTTGCTGCAGCTGTCTGACTTTCCACACCATGCCTCCTCCCGGCGAGCGCCATCGTGGGCCGCACGGCACCGTGCGATTCCGCACGACGTTCCGCAATACCATCTACGACGTGTTCCGCGCACGCGGCTGGCGGGAGACAGACTCTGACACGGAATGGGACGTAGCCTGGGTGGACGTAGGCTGGATCCGGGACAACATGGACTCGATGCATTTCGAGGAACACCAGCGCATCAACCACTTCCGAAACCATTATGAGCTCACTCGGAAAGACTCCATGAACAAGAATTTGCGGAGGATGCAGCGTCAATTGCAGAGGGAGGAGCGGCACGACGAGGCGCGCAAATATGACTTCTTCCCGAACACATACGTACTGCCTGTCGACTATGGCCTGTTCGTGGAGGAGTTCAAGAATCAGGCTGGTGCAGTGTGGATCATGAAGCCCATTGGAAAGGCGCAGGGCAAGGGCATTTTCCTCTTCAACAAGTTGTCACAGATCAATGATTGGAAGAAGGACAATAGGTGGAAGCCGGATAACCCACAGGCGGAGACATATGTCGTGCAGCGATATATTGAGAACCCGCTCCTCGTCGGAGGCAAGAAGTTCGACCTCCGCATCTACGCGCTGGTTACATCATTTAATCCGCTAATTTGCTACTTGTACAGGTCCGGGTTTGCACGCTTCACAGGCTTCCGCTACTCTTCCAACACGAAGAACCTCTCCGAGTCATACATGCACCTGACCAATGTGGCGGTGCAGAAAACCGCTCCAGGCTATGATGCAGGCGCCGGATGCAAATGGGCTCTTCGCCAGCTAAAGCTGTACCTCATAGGAAAGTTTGGGGTCCAAGTCACTGATAGGCTCTTCTTTGAGATGCAGGAGTTGATCATCAACTCGTTGATATCCGTGCAGAAAGTGATGATCAATGATAAGCACGCGTTTGAGATGTACGGCTACGACATCATGATCGATGATGCGCTCAAACCATGGCTGATCGAGATCAATTCCTCGCCGTCTCTAACTGCAGACACCCCGACGGATTATGAGCTCAAATTCGGTTTGCTGGACGACCTGTATACGATCATCGACGTCGAGAACAAGCTAGGTGGCGCCCTTGAGGAGAGCGTCGGAGGGTTCGATCTGATATACAACAACGGCCCCGTGAGACCGGAGAAGAGCTCGTGCTATACCACCCGGCTCGGATGCTTTGATGATCGCGTTAGAAATCTGAAGAAGCTGCACAAAATGAATGCAAAACGAGCTGCAGCTGTTGCCACCGTACAAGCACCGACGTCTGGCTCAAGATGAGGATCACTTGCTCAACCATGAATGATTGTGCGGTGGATCGAAAGGACTTCGGTCTTGAATTGAAAACAATCATAATATTCTCGCCTCGCGCGCGGCCCTAGGGTGCTTAAGTTGCAGCCACGCCCGCTCCCATCCTCACTCCCTCATCCTTCCTGCCTTGTGGCCACTCCCCTTGTGCTCTACGTGCTACGTAGGGGTCAGGGATGTGGGTTGGTAGGGGCAAGCGGCGTGTTCCAGTCCCTGGTGGTCAACTAGTTCCCGCCTTCCACTTGCAACTAACTTTGTAGTTGGTTCGCCATGGGGAAGCGGGGAGGGCACGCTGCACGCTCCCTCTCTCTCCCCTGCGGGGAGGGAACCGCTCAACCCCCCTGCTAGCCCGGTCACTCAGTCTTTTCAACCCCACTATTTCCCACCTCCCATGGGTGTCCAAGGATTCCGCAGGGTCCCCTCCTACCTGCCCCGCCAGCCGCATCCCCCCTCCTGAACAACCCCCTCTCACCCCACGAAAGGCAATGATGAGGTCAGTGAGTGACCCCCCGCTCTGCCTTGCCCCGCGCGTGGCGGTCTATTTGGGGAGATTGAGGCGGGCGCTCACGAGTGGGAATCAGAGTGGTAGATGTGTGGCGCATCACTATTACTATTACTATTAGAAACGCGGAGCTTCCGCGACGTCCGATCGCGCGTGATCGGCCGAAGAAGCTGGCCTGGAGGCTCTGAGGCTGGAGGTGGTGGCCATGCGCCATGCAGAACCCAGAGCTCTCGCGAACAGGGTGGGGGGTCACTAGTAGGTCGCAAGCTGGTTCTTAAGGGTCGCATACACTCGTATTAACTCTTCCTGGCGCCCCTCGCACCGCAGGAATGCGGAATGCCTCGATTCGATCCGGCCCGATGCCCAGGGGCCGGCGCCACACACGGCCGACTTCAACGCGATGCGCGCGGGCGGCGGCAGCGGTGGGTGTGGAGGAGATGTGGAGTGAAGCGTAGTGGTGATGTTCAATCGGATGTGGTGGACTTCTTGGGTATGCGTGTGTGAGAGTATGTCCGTGTAGTGGTACCGCAAGGACCGCGTGCCGTGCGGTGGTGCGGTGGTGGAGGGGGTAGGTAGGGTGAGGCGGTGCCGTGTAGAGGTTGCGAAGAACGTGCAACTCGGCAGGAAGCGCGCCGAGAAGAGCTTGGTGAAGGCCTCGCTGGAGGCCGACGTGAGGCCGCGCTCTTCCTGCGCCGCGAGCCCCTCCACATGAGGGCAATTGCCAAAAAAAAATCAAACTTGAGGTTGCAGCCTCTGAGGAGAGGTCGAGAGGTCACCTCCGCTATAGGGCCTGACAAGAGTTGCCGGCAACTTTTCGAGCAACTTTGGGGTGTTTGAGCGTGCGACGTGCGAGCAACTCACGAGCAACTTCAGGGGCTACAAGCAACATTGAGCAGCAACATCGAGCAACTAACGAGCAATTTTACCCCTAGAGCAGAGCACCTAATGAGCAATTTCGGAGGGAATTTCTGGCTGCGGTTGCTTGGAGTAGTGAGCTGGCCACGACGGCCACGACGGGCCAGGAGCCATGAGGACGAGCGATCCAGGCGAGCCTGTGTGGGGGAGAGTGAGTCAGCAGGCGTCTGCTCCTGGCAAGTCATAGATAGAGCATGCCAAGAGGATGATGGGTGATTGATGGGTGGTTCCTCCCGGACTCCCGGAGGAGTGGAGAGAGGGGCGGGGCTCGTGCCCCCCATGGGCGAACTAAGTATAAGCTTAGTTGGACAATGACAAAATACATAATGACGACCGACGGCCACGCCGACAACCGCCGCGCACTGGCGTACCCGCTAGCTAGCGCATTGCGACAGCGAGGGGACCCAAGGGCGCAATGGCGCAATGAGCGAGCAACTTCGATCAACTTCAAGCAACTTGGCGAGCAACTTAGCGTCTCTTTTGACCCATGTTGAGCAACTTTTGCGAGCAACTTTGGGGGTCCTAGCGAGCAACTCTTGCCAGGCCCTACCCCTACTCCGCTACCTACTCGCTACCATGTAACATCCATGTACCATATTACCATATTACATATTATGTGGAGGTGGAGGAAAGTGCGAGTGTGGTGTGGTGTGTGAGTGCAAAGGGTGGGAATGGACGCATGTATGACTTGATGGAGACATGAGAGATGGGGGGAGCTGAGCGCGGGTGGAACCTGGACAGGATGAGGCACGAGGGAGGGCGGTGTCAAGCCCAGCTTGGACCTCTCCCGAGTGCTCGTGCTCTGGCGCGAATAACTGCTGAGTGACGGCAGGGGTAGACATGACAGGGGCAACAGGACCGGCGCAGATCACGAAAAGGACAGAACAAGAAAACCATGACACATAGGAAGGGGGGTCTGAGGAAAAGAAAAACGAACCCGACGAACGAAGAACTTGAGCTTTGCTTCGGTCTCAGGCGCGGCGGGAGAGGGAGAGGAGGAAAGGGCCGCGCTCTTCATGATGCTATCAGTTTAACGATAGTGGGTGTGAATAGCAGAATAGCCAGCGTAACACGCACACGTACACACATCATAAATGGAGAGCACGAGCACACAGGCAAAAGCACACACGCAACAACAAAGCGAAGCCGAGACCCAAGATGTTGTGGGGCCCACCGCAAAAGCGTGCCCCCAACATCATCGCAAATGTCCACCTCAATCCACTGCCATTTCTGCGCTATGCTGAAGGGTTTCAGGCCTCCTTTGACCAGACAAACGTACACATATCGATTTCCATAAACTCACACGTAGTGGGTGGGTGAGGAGGAGGTATCGCAAACACTTGCACAGCTCGACCGTTGATGCCGCAGCGCGCCAGCGTTCACTGCGCATGGGGCCGCAACGGTCGTGTAGCACTGCATCCAGGGCTGCTTTCTAGCTGCTGGCGTTGAACCAGAGGAAGCACGAACTCAGCTCGAGCTGCTGGCGTTGACCCTGACGAATCGCGACGCCTCGTTGCAACCCATAGGAGCTGGTCCTACCTTCGGCCTCATCTGTGTCATTGCTGCGAGCAATGGTGACCACACGCCTACTGTTCTCGGGAAGTTGCACCATATTCGAAGCGAGGAGGCTGTCGAGACAGGCCACCGCGTCCATCTTGCCGAAACACCACCAATGGATACAGTTGAAATGCTGCATTTGTCTAAACCGCATCCGTGTCAAGGAGCTCTTGAGCATCCCCCGTCTTACTGTTCCACGACACAACCTTCATTCCGCAGAAAATGAGATATAGGAGGTAGATTCCCGCCGACAAGTAGCATGCGGTCGCCGCAGCCGACGCGCCCTCGTCGGAAACCCCAAGGAACCAGTTATTCCCGGAGCTCAGGATGTACCCCATGAAAACCTACGCGTGAACACGCGAAGGGGAGAGGGAAGATGAGGCTGATGCAGTGACGTGGTTGATTAGGCCCGTGAGAGGCGCATTCAGCAAGCCATGTACACACTGTGCAAGAGCCCACATAGTGATAACTGTGGTCGTAACAGCGCGTATCGCAGACATGGAGAGGGTGGGTGGGGGGGTGGAGAGAGAGAGAGAGAGAGAGAGAAATGAAGCGCCCAAAGAGACCAAGCAAGTGTCGCCACAACTCACCAGCCCCGCAGTGCCGAAGATGGAAAGGCCTGTGCAGAAATATGTGCAGCATGTGTCAAACGCGCTCGGCATGGCGCCTTCCCCCCTCCTTCTGCAGCCTGCGCGAGGACAGAGAGGAGGGTGCAGAGCAGTGAGCAAGCGACAGGCGCCACGTGGCACTGCTCTCTCCCTCTCAGGCATCCAGGGCAAAGGCGGCTCGAGCGGGCGGGCGAGCGCGCATACGCCGACCCTCTGAACCCCCCTGCCCTCTGGCATCGTCCTCGCCTGGCCCCCCGTCGCCCAGGGCGGGCTCCGTCGTTCTTTCCCCCCCAGCCCCCTCTGCCCCTCCTCGGCATCCTCTCACCGCCAGCGCGAGTCGGGGGCCCGCAGGCGAGAGAGCAGGGAGGAGGAGAGAAAGAGAAAGATAAGAAGATAAGAGGGCGGGGGGGGGAGAGAGAGCGGCGTTTGGGGCGCGCGGACAAGCGCAGATGACCTTTAGGTAAGATATTGTTCGGCTAAGAGGAGGGAAGAAACAGATAGAGCGGCGACGAAAGTTCGGAGCTCCGGCGACGACGATGGGAGAGGAGGAGAAGAGAGAGAGGAGAAGAGGGAGAGGGAGAGAGCGGGCGGGGGCGGAGGAGAGGAGGGGGACAGGCAGGGGGAGGGGGAGAGAAGGGGGGGGGGGGGGGGGGGGGGGGACCGAGAGGGGGGGAAGGGGGGGGGAGAGGGGGGGAGGGGGGAGGGGGGGGGGCAGCGACCGACGCTCGTTGCTCCCCCCTTCCCCCCCTCCGGTATCTCTCCGCCTCGTCTGCATCCCGCTCACTCTTGTAGGAGTACGGCTACTGTACTTTACTCTACTCTACTACTCTACTCTATAATGAAAGGTTCTGATTCTAGAATTTTTTGCGGGGGGTTCACTCCGGGGGTCTCACTTGCTCCACTACCGAGTGAAGCTGCGTGAAACCTGAAACCCGAGGAAAACATCCTTCTGCCTCCTGCAAGAGGCCTGCTGGCAGCGAGCGACCTCTACCTCCAATATCATCCAATATCCACCCTCCTGTCGCATTCGCATTCGCGAATCGACGCTCGTTAGGCTTCTCTCTTCTCTTCGTTCGGTATTTATCGTTATAGTTCTCTCGTTCTCGTTCTCGGTCAAAAACTTCGCGTGTAGACGCCTAGGATCTACGGTTGTGGAGCGCCCTCTCTCCTTCTCTCGAAGAGAAGGAAAGTTGTCGCATTCGCGAATCGACACTCGTTAGGCTTCGCTCTTCTCTCTTCTCTTCGCCGTTCGGTATCTATCGTTATACTTCTTTGCTTTCTCTGGTTCTCGGTCAAAAGCTTCGCTTGGATGCATGGGATCGTGGGTTGTGGAGCGCCCTCTCTCTTTCTCTCGAAAGAGAAGGGAAGTTTCCCCACCTTTCTTCCTCCCAGGCGCCTCGCGAATAGGTTTAATTTGCTATCTCCCCTGCGTTTCTTTATCTGCTTCTGGGGGCAATCAGGTTTAATTTGCGACCTCTTCATATCTCCCCCTTAGGCACATCGCACTCCTTTCGTCTTATTCGGTAAGTCTCTTGGAATCCTGCGTAGCAAGATTGCCCCTCGTTTCCGTTATGGTGCGATTCCCGTTCCAGACAAGATCGCCGACAGATCGCCCTTTGATCGTCGTCCGTCGTTGTCGGATCGGAGTGTTTGGGTTTGATTTCAGTCGAGTTATGTGAGAAAGTCGTGGGGCGAGAGTCGGGGTGTTTTCCAGGGTGTCTCTGTCCGTCGTCCCGTCGTCAGTCGTCATCCGTCGCTCTCGCTCTCGTCGCTCTCGCTCTCGTAACACTCAGACCCTACAGTCTCGCCTCTCCTCACCAGCCCCTGCCATCACAGCCCTCCTCTCACTCTCACTCACCCTCGCCTCTCGCCACTCGCTCGATGTCGCTCTCGCCGCCGTCCTCGCCCTCGCCCAAGCCCGCCTGCCCGCCTTCCTCTGCTGACGGGCTTCAGCCCGTCATCGTCTCCGAAGCCGTCTCCTCAGCCGCGCCTGCCGCCGGCTTGCCACCTTCCTCGTTGCCCTCAGGCCCTATGGGCCATACCAATTCGTCAGGTGTAGAATCTCATCCGGTGCGTCCCGCGCTGGACGTCTCAATGGGGGTCTCCCCCACTTCTGCAGAGTCGGGCATCATGCCTGCCTTGCCCCCTTTCTCCTCTCCGGACGGACATCCACCACCACCCTCGCAGTGGGAGGTGATGCCCTCACTTTCCTCTCCTCCTGATCTCTCCGCGGTCCCCCCACCATCATCTCCGCCTTCGCCGCCGGAACCCATGGGGGACAGGTCCAAGCCCGAGTCTCACCAGGGTGAGGATAATCCTCTGGAAGGATTCCTCCCCTCTTCTAGCGCGTGCCTAGAGGCACCACCACCCTTACCATCGGACTCTGAGGCCGCCTACGAGCTCTACCATGCCTCGCTCGAACGCCTCTCGGTCGCCTCGGTCGCCCCAAGTCAGCCGTCTCGTTGTGGAGAGGCCCCGGGCCTGCTGCCCGACTCCCTTCTTCATTTCTCTCCTTCTCCACCGTCTGCTCGCGGACCAGAAATGGCGGAACTCTGCGTGGGTCCGCACGTCCCTCGTTGTCACCATGGGCGAGGTGTAAATCTGGGCTAGATGCGCCCATACCTCGTCCGTTATTGGTAGTCTCGTTGCCCAGTTGTCGGGGCCCGTGCGTGAGTCGCCGGCGTTTATGGCAGGCCGTTTGTAGGGCTCTCGTTAGGTGTGCGACTTCAGTCGCGTCGAGCGTTGTTTGACCGTCTAGGGTGTATTCGTCCGGCAGCGGGTATTCTGTCCTTTTGTTTGATTTGAAGCCTTCCCCCATTTTGCGGGGGGAGTCGGGTCTAGGTCGGTGGGTGCCGCTATCGTGTGGTCGCCGAGGATGGGCGTGCCCAAGTATGAGAGTTCGACTTCGTACCATTTGCCCCCCTCCTTTGCGAAGTATTCTCCTTCTTGGTTTATATGAATCACGGGGACGGACAACGCTTAAACCGGTAGCCCGATGGCACAGGAGGAAGTGGAGAAAAACCTATCGGGGACCGGAACACGCCGCCTGCTGCAGGAGACCCCACACACCCAGCCCCTAGGTAGCGCACGAGGGACGGGCCGCAAGGCAGGTGGAGGGGGAGCGAAGGCAGCGGGCGTGGCTGCATAGTTAAGATGCAGAGTCGCGCGCGCGGCGAGGATATTAAGAAGTTTTTTTTTATGAATCACGGGGATTGGGATTTCCGTGTTCAATGGCGTGTTGGTCGTGGGGTCTCGTGTTTGGGCGGCAGCGGTTTCCTGGTCCGCTGCCCTTATTAGGTCTTGCGCGTGTTTCACTACGTTTGCCCATGTGCCCGTCCAGACACCCAAATGGGGTTGCCCGACCCCATCCAGAATTTCATTCACCCGACTCCCGGCGGGGAGGAGGGCCAAGGCGCCGCGCTAACCGCCGGTGCCACTCGCGATGGAGTGGCCCAGAGCCCTCCGGCTCCGCTCGACTCGACAGCCTGATGGCGGGGGGTGAAGGGCCGGGGGAGTGGGGGTGTAGGAAGTTTTTGCTGCGTGAGAAGAAAGCAGAGGGTCCACGGCCGCATGTGCGGTGAGACTATTAAAAGGTCTATTTATTGCTCATGCTCCCATAGCCATCATGTAGTGCAGCACAAACATGCAAAGTCAAAAGAGCGGCAATCGAATAAGAAGTCAAGGGCACGCGGACAGGTGACGGGTGGGCACGTGGGCACGTGCTTCGAAGGCTCCCAAAAGTACTGCAGTAGGGGGCACCTCATTCAAACAAGGAGAGAAATTCTTCCGCACCTTGTTCGGCGGATGGTAGTCACTCACTACTCGTAGACAAGTAAGTCATTCGCTCATCCTCGTGGAT
This sequence comes from Isochrysis galbana, assembly GCA_018136815.1. Taxonomy (NCBI): domain Eukaryota; phylum Haptophyta; order Isochrysidales; family Isochrysidaceae; genus Isochrysis; species Isochrysis galbana. Next base: position 1,080,573 of record CM030942.1, on the reverse strand, counting down.
TGACCTCGAGGATTGCAGCATGCGGCAGTGCAAGGAAGAACCAGCACCATAGCGCACGTCGAGTCTCGCGGTAGCCCGCTCGCTCTAGAAAGCTAAACCTGTTAAGCCATGATGCTAGCGCCGCAGGATTAAAATGCACGGTGCAAGCACATGCTCAATGATAGCGCTTCTGGAAAATGAGAGATGGTCGATGGCTCCAGGGATCAAATGTTTGCCACATCGAGGCCGGCCTGCGTGCGCTGTTGAACATCGAACACTAGATCTGGCCAGTTCGGTGTGCCTAGTCTGCGCGTGCCGATGCGCCCGTTCTTCTTGAGAACGATCGTGAACCCACGCAATGGTGCGTTTGGATCTTGCTTCCGGGCAGCATCGAGCTCATCGCCCAACGTCTCAGCCCACATGCCCACTGACTGCGCCTGCGCAAACAGGCACTTTCCTGAGGAGTTCGGTATGTCCTCGACCCACGGCAATGGTGGCTGCGTCTTCACTCCACCGGAAAGAGGAGGAGGAGAGGCAGCACTCTTGCCTGATGGCTCCACTTCCGGCATTGCTACATCGGATGCTACCTGCTCCAGGAGCTGGAGGGAAGGCGCTTCAAGGCGCGGAGGCCCGGCAACGTCGCTGGTGGTAATGATCGGGACTATGAGAAAGTCCGAGGCGATGAGCTGGTTGGCTAGCTTGGTGGCTTCCTCGACACTCGCACAAATCTTTTCCTGTGGGGCACACATGATGACCACCCGCCTAGCCTGACCACGACCCCGGCGTAGATCAGAAAGCGAGGCAAAGGAACCGAGCTGAAGCTGAGGTGGTCTGCCCTCGGCAACCTTTATACCATCAAATTGCCGGATGCGCAACGCAGCCAGCCGGGCGCCGAATGCGATGCGGCGCAGCCTCGCCTCACGGACTGAGAGCTCCCGCCGCCACAGCCAGCCAGTAGTCGCCATCGCAGCGAGGTCGATGCCTAGATCGAGAGCGGCCGAGTCAGAGGGAGGGCGAGCACCAACTGCCGAAGCAAGGAGACCCGTTGCCGAGAAGTACGTCGCGATCCCCGCTGCGCCAAACAGGACCGGCCAAGCGAAGAGTCGAACCTTTGCAAACGGCGCCTCCACCTCCTCGCGCAGGCGCTCTGACGAGCTGTACTCGCGCGCGAGGGGCGTGCGAGCGCGCGGAGGCCAGGAGGTGCGCGCCACACCCGAGCCGAGCGCTCTCGGTAGCGCCGTCTGAGACGCAGGGCAGACCAGCGCTGTCTGCGCCGCGATCGCCAGCGCCAGCGCCGCCATGGCTCACTTGTTCCACACGCGGACCAGTCAGTGCACGGAAACTACCCCTGACGCGCGCACTTGCTCCTTTTGGTAAGTCCCACTAGCCACTAGCCACTACTAGAGGCTGCCGCGCTGCCGCTCGCCTCGTGCGCGTGCCCGCCTCGTGGGCGTGCCCCTGTTCCCCCCCAAGCAATCATGGCCACCAGGAAGCCCCCCAGCAAGCCCAAGCCGCCGAGGCCGAGGGGCCACTACACAGTCCATGCCCACGATACGCGCGCAGAACCGCGGGCGCGCGTCGTCCCGCACAACATAGGGCGGTCAAACGGCTATTCTAACTTCTAAGGATGAAAATTGACCAAGTCAAGATTGAGGATTCATTACGAGGTTTTTGGATATGGTGATCTGATAGGTGTAACTAGCACATATCCGCATATGCGGTGCCCTTTGGACCCCAGACCCGTCGATACAATGGGAAGGCAATGTACATGTGTCCAAGTTAGAAGAAAGATTACAAAATATAGATGAAGGAGTAGTCAACTAAGTTTATACTTGGTTGCCCCATGGGGGGGCACGAGCCCCCCCCTCTCTCCACTCCTCCCCTGCCATGAGGGAGGAACCACCCATCCTCCTGGCACGCCTGATGGCTTGCCAGGAGGCCACTGCCCTACTGACCCACTCCCTTCCCCACAGGCTCGCCCCATTCGCCCATCCTGGCCCCTCGTGGCCAGCCCATTGCTCCAACCCCCCCTCCCCCCCTGGTCGACAGGCAGACAGGTGCAGATTGGGGGCCCCAGAGGCTCAGGAGCGCCAGCGAGGGAGAGGCAGGGGAGACCAGGGCCCAGTCCCAGCCTCCTCTGCCCCCAGAGCTGGCCTCCATGAGCCTCCAGGGGTCGCCAGCAGGCAGCTGCAGGCCTGCCGCAGGCGCGCCATCGCGCGTGCCGCAGGAGAGGAGAGAGAGCGCGCGGAGAAGGGGGTGGGCGGAGCGAGAGCTCCGCTCACCGAAAAATAAGTAAGTCCCGCACCTGTTTACAGGATAAGTCGGGGCTGAGACCGCCGCCCACTCGGAGACACAGGAGGAAGGGGGGAAAGATCACCGGGGGGGGCGCGGGCCACCGGACCATATCTAAGCCCTTCACCCCTATCCCCCTAGTAGTGCACGGGGGGAGTCGCCTTATGGCGGGGGGAGAAGGGCCGGGGAAGTGGGGGTGTAGAAAGTTTCCTACGTGAGTAGAAAGTAGAGGGTCCACGGCCGCGTGTGCGGTGAGACTATTAAAAGGTTTATTATTAGATGAAGGAGTAGTGCTTATAACAAAGGCTCACCAGTCACCAGAAACCGAGTATGCCTGTATGCCCTCGCGAAGCGGCAAGACGCCCTCAAAGAAAATTTGAAACTTCAAACTCATATGACAGATCAATTGTCACGCCGCATCAATACACTAGCTAACGTCATACTGAGGTTGGTCAATCCGATGCCTCAAAACTATAATGAGCGTGTGTCAGACACACTGTGTCACTCCGTCAGCTGTCAGGTCGTTAGTTCAGAATTGCCTAGCTAGATAGTACCGGGCGGAGGTATGAATTTTCTTGTTCAGTCTTCCTCAAAATCGCGGACCCTCACGGTGTCAAATGGGGAACATGTCATAGGCTCTTGCGGGTGCGGGGAAAGGTGAGTGAGGTGATGGCGATTGAACGCTTTTCCATACGTGGGGGTGATGGCAATTGAACGCGTTTCCACGTGTAGGCTGATGGTGCATTGAACGCTTTTCCATGCTGTGGGTGATGGTGATGGAACGTTTTTCCATGCTGTGGGTGATGGTGATTGAGCGCTTCTCGCGCCTCAGGATGCGCGATCCAGGCGAGCCTGTGGGGAAGAGAGAAGAGAGTGGGTCAGCAGGGCAGTGTGCTCCTAGCGAAGCTATCAGGCATACCAGGAGCGTGGGTGGTTCCTCCCCCATGACAGGGGAGGAGTGGAAAGAGGAGAGAGGGGGGACTCGTGCCCTCCCATGGGCGAATTAAGTATAAACTTAGTTGCATGAGAGTGTAGACAGGCTCGAACCTCGCATCACTCTAGGCTGACTTTTTGATTTGTTCTTGGAGGTTGACGTGTGCACAAGGCAACTTACAGCTACGTACGAACATCCGATGCTCACAGCGCTCAACCAACAAATACGGCGGCCTCACCGCCACCACCTCGTACGACGCCACCCATGAAACCACTCACACTGCGCACCACCACAGCATCGGCATGACAGTGCATCACGCCATAAGCATGGTTCTTGGTGGATTGATGGAGAAGTTTGAGGTCGGTGACAAAGTTGAGCGCCGCATTACCTCCTCGGGCTGCGATATGCGCGCGAGCAAGGGCATGCGTCTCTGCGACGAATGCGTGACAAAAGTTGGCAACTCCACCTTCTTCGCGTAGTGTCCATGTTTCCTTAATCAAATGCAACGACAGCGGGCCAAGCACACCGAGTGTGATGGCGCCCGGTACGAAGGAAAGTGGTACTAGCTGCACCTCGAAGGACTCGGAAGGGGTTGCCGTTGGGACCCCCGGTTGGGAAGCTAGCGGTTCGGAAGATACGCTAGAGGGGCCTTGAGTCGCGGCCTCAACTCCCGCGGAGGCGCTCTTGTGCCCGCTGAAGGCTCCTGACGACGAGCCTTGCCATGTATCTGCGGATGCACTTTGCGTGCTGTTGGATGCGGCTCGTGCCGGTTGGGGCACGTCAGCCTCATCCGTAGCCACAACACCGCCCACGAAAGCCGCGACTGAGGGGGCAGCGGCTCCGTGTTTGGTTGCAGCGGCCACGGTGCGTGTAGCGGTGGAGTCGGTGCGCGATAGAGCGACGGGCGCCTCGGGTGAGTACGAGAGGGCAAGAGCATCCAGCTGCAGCTCTACTTCCGTATCGGACGGCTGCGACACGCGGGTGGTCGTCTTGAAGACAGCGCTGGCGCGCATTCGGATGACCTGGCCTCAAGGAAGGGAGGCGATGTGGCCGGGTAAGTTCTTTCGATCTCCCCCCTCAAAATCCCCGTCGTTTCACCATGGCGCGCGCTACTGAGAGTACAACCACTACTCAATATAGTCCGACTGGCGCATGCACTCCAACACACCTTGAAGGCCAACGCTGCGTGCATCTCGTGGAGGATACGCGAGAACTGCTGATTCAGCCGGTTTGCGGGAATGGTGGCAGGGTCGACGCGTAGGCGACGCGCCAAGGAGAAGAGGCGTTGCTGAGTGGGTGCCACACCCCGGCGCTCCTCGGTCGCAATCTCTGCAGCAAGTTCAGCTTCAGACGCGAAAAAGAGAGGATCGCCGGGTAGGGGAGGGTCTAGCAAAATCTGAAACGTGGTAGGAGGTATTGAGGCCGTTCGTGAGATATAGGTAGCGGCGACTGGGTGGAGCGTCCCCAAACGTTACAACATCGCTCCACGCCTGTCCACACCGGCGCACCGCGGTCATGTCTTCATCCATCTCATCATCCACGTCGACAACGAAAGCGGGCTTTGCCTCGGCTGCAACCGCGCCACCTGCCATTGCGTAGGCGACGGTACTAGATTTGTCATCACGATCGTCATCCTCCGAGCTCGATGAAGACGCTACGTCGCCATCCGCACAAATGCACGCAAGCCTTTCTCCAGCTTGTTCGTCATCATTCCCACGGTTGCCTGCCATACCAGTGTCGTTGCCATTCCTACCGGCGCCCTCCGCGCCCGCACCGCCGCCACTTTCCGCGCTACTCATGCCCACGCGACCCACACCAGCACCGTTTGAGCAAGAACTCGATGGGAAATTGCTCTGTCCTCCGTTGTTGCGCGTTCGCAGTGAGCCGCTGCTCATTTGGCTCTGCCCACTTACATGTCGCTCCGGCGGTGGAGCTCCTCCTCCGAACGGCATAGCTTCAGTGTTCGCCCCGTCGGCCATCACTGGGGCCGCCGTCATACTGCCTATACCTGGCAGGAAGCTTCCATCAGGCAGCTGCACCGGAAGGGCAGCTTGAAACGCAAGCTGCTGCTTTTGATCAATTTGCCGAGAAAACTTGGCAGCATGCGCAGCATGTGCAGAAGCCGAGTTAAGCGAAATAGCCTCGATCTGGCGCTGTAGATCTACTAGGTGCTTATCTTCCTCGTCGATGACCTCAAGGTTCCTCCGGATGGTGAGGGGACGAGTGGGTGGAAGGAAGGGTAGACAAAGCGCTGTGCCTTCAGCGGTGGCGAACATCAGCGACTCCCCAACGGTGACGGAGAGTCTGAGACCGAAGAGGGCATTCTTCCCATGAATCTTAAGCTTGTGTTGCAGTTGTCGGTGCAAGTCGTACTCGAGGAAAGGGAGCGCCTGAGAGACTGCCGTCGCGTGCGACTCGCCTTGCAAGCGCTTTTTCTGGCGGCAAACACGCGCCTGTGCAGAGGGAGTGGGCGGTCCATCGGGCTGCTCACGTGCTGATAGGGTCCTCCTTTGGTAATGAAAAGGAGGCTTCAAAAGATCCCTTCTCGTTGCGCCGCACCTTTCCAACGACAGCTCTCCGACAGCGGTGCGCGGGCCCACTCTGTCTTACCTGAATAAGACATGGCTCCTTCAATGCTGGCAGCCACGGTGGCTTGTCGATTGTGGCAAGCAGCAGCTCCGGCACGTGTTTCCGTTTGCACATGGCGCAAGGTTCGATGCGCACGGGGAAGGGTGCGTCCGACGGAGCATATGGCGTGTGGCCAATCGTGCACGGCGATGGCACGCGGCGGCCAGCCCCGGCGGCAGCAGCGGCAAGTCCTGCGTGTAGCGGCATGGCTGGGTGCGGTGGCAGGCCAGCTTCGCGCTTGGAGAGCTCCTCGTCCGGCAGCCGCATGCGAACGGCAGTCCCAGAGGCGGAAAGGATTGCAAGCTCGTCATGAAGGGATACTGTCTCGCTATACCTGAGCATGGCACAGAAATGTCGGGGCCCGTGGCAAAGCGTTACTGAGACGGCTGCGTGCGAGGGGTGTGTGGAAGCTGGCATGTGCCACATGAGTGGCGTGGCGTGGTCGAATGACAGCGTTGTTAGGTCTGCGAAAGTCCGGGTTTCTGGAATGGGACGGATGGCACGCCAACAACCGTGGCACTGAGCGCACCCGATAACTGTATTGCATGAGAGCGACCGTGCGTGCGCTCGAATCTCGCCTCTAAGCTCCGACCACCAGGCATCACGTGTTAGCTGGTGCTCACGGGAGGAGGCAAGGAGCTTTACGGATCGTGCTGAGACGACTCCCCCGACGCGTACCTACACGGAGAAAGTAAGGATGAAGGGGCTGGATCGGGAAATCGTCCGGAGACTTTTGGAGCCCAGTTGCATACAGCCAAAACACGCTACCCCTGAATGTGTCGTACGATGGAGCTCCCGACTCCGTGTACGTGCTCTGCACGCATTTCTCTGAGGTTGTGAGCAAGCGCTCACCGGTACGTGCTGCGGGAATGATTCCATCGTGAGCAGCGCAATGTCAGAGACCGTTCTCGCTGACCGTCTGCGTCCTGTTCTCTGGCTGCCACCTCTTCCCTCGGTGCCAACGCCCAATCCCGAGGTGCCGTCGGCGTCGTCCCTTTCGGCCGCAGGCAGCTTGACCCGAGCCTCCAGTCCCGCCGATGGCCACGTGCAGGGTGATGTGCGCCCAGGAGAGTAGCAACAGGGGGCGAGATGGGCAGGCGAGAGGGCGGAGAGAGGGCGCGAAAGTGGCGGTGGAGCACACACGGAGCCTCCAAGCGCACTTCCTAGAGAGTTGCCCAAGGCAAGACCTTGGGCGCCCATACTGCTGCCAAGCATTGCCCCGCCCCCGCCAATCCCGGTTGCGAGAGCCCCTGTCAACGATTCGACGCCCATTCCCATTCCAACTGCTGCCGCCATTGCAGCTGAGGCTGTGCCCCCTGGCGTCGAGCTGAGCAATGGCGACGGTGCACCATCGGCTGGCGACATTGCCACGGCAGGGCTGCCAATGGTGCTGCCCCAGCTAATACTAGCTGGAGCACAACTCGAGTGGCCGAAATCTTGCGCGGGCTGGCTCGGGGTGCTAGTCGTGGCGCAGAGGACTTTGCCACTGCCCCAGAGCTGCTGTCGAATGGCGATCGGGTCAGTGGCATGCGAGCGTGGCGAGCGCAAATGCGGTGCCACAGTTGGGCTTTGGATTGGAGGTGGTAGGTTTGCGGGGGCCGGAAGCTGAGCATGCTGCGCCAGACCTGCCACGTTGGGTTCGACGGATACTTGCACCCGAGGCGAGATGGGCTCAAGTGGTGGCAGCGGTGCGGCGCCGCCAGCACACTCTGGCAGGCTCCCAACGGAAGGCACGCCCATATTGGCAGACATGGCAAGGGAAATGGGTGGCATCTCGGAACCACCGTGAGGTCGCGACGCCAAGCAGCCTCCCACGCCACCAGCAAGGGTGACGTCTATCAGCGAAGCTCCGATTGTCTCTTCGATCACGCCTCCACCAGGCAACGAGGCATGGTGGAGCATGCCAGCTGCGCATATGGCGCCGCCAGTGTCTGCAATGAGCGAAAAGCCATTCGGGCACATCAGCGTGTCTGAAGAGCCAATGGCAAATGGACGAAGCTTGACACAAGTGCCGAGCCCTCGTGCGACGATCAATCCCGACTCCTCACCCTCGAGGTCGAGCGTTATTGAGAATGCCAACACTGCATTACCGCCGGCCTCAAGAACCTGCATGGAAAAGGGGCAAGGGCATGGTGAGATGGAGGTGCGGGCGGAATCCTCTAGACGTGGTCGAGGGAGAGAGCGAGCTAAGTCCCTCAAGTCGCTCCCGAAGGAAGGTACATCCACGCCGTCGAGCGCTACCTTAGACCCCATCTGCCTCCGCAGCTTTCCCGACAGCTCATACAACAGCTGCTGCCTCCGCTCATTTGACAATCGCGCTGTGCGGAAAGAATCCACCCAGTGGTATCTATGCGCAGGGCGACGCATAGGGTGAGCGCCCGGCAGTAAGACTGGAGGAGCAGCAGCTGGATTATTCTTGCGCGGCGCACTAATGCGCCCACACCATGGCTGAGCTCACTCTGGGTCAGGGGCTGCAATGAGTTCTTCGACAAGTCCCACGACCGATGCAAGACGCATGCCGACCGGAGGGGCACCTAGCCCGAAGAATTGGACGCCTGCGCCAGACTCCTTGAAAGGGTTGACATCGCCGATGAAATCCATCTTGATGATGAGCGAGAGTTCACCGCAGAAGCCCCGCAGCGTGTCATACAGTGGATACCATCCCGAGAGCTGAGTTGGCTGCAGGAGGAGCGGGTTGAGGTCGACCGAGATAGCGCCAATTTCGTCGTCAGACGACATGATGTCCTTGTCCCAGCACTGGATTTGAAGTGGGTGGTCCTGGAGCTCATTATCGTCTGCGACCTCTATGCGGAATTCCTGGTTCCAAGTTGGGTTGAGTGTGCGCCGCGCCACGTGTGTGCGCAGTTGCGGCGCGTCAGCGAAGCTGAGCGTGATGTACGCGTCAGTCAGCTCTGTCGTGCGGTCCATCACAGGCAAGTTACGTGCGCTGCACACGCGTATCTTGATGGCGGCAGGCATAGGGAAGGGTGGCAGCGGCGGTAGTGGGGTACGGCGTGGAGGGGGAAGGGTGCGATGGGCGGAGAGGGCGGAGAGGGCGGAAGGAGAAGGGTGGCGCGAGGGGTGGGGGGAAGAGAGAGAGAGAGAGAGAGAGAGAGAGAGAGAGAGAGAGGAAGGGGGGGGGGGGGGGGGGAGGGAGGGAGGGAGGGAGAGAGAGAGAGGACGGGGTCTCGGCGTGCGCGGGATCCGTCGGCGGCGCGGGCCGAGGGAGGCAGCTGCCCTGTGTGCGCGGAGGTGTGTCCGTCTGTCCTCACATGCGTGCCGTTCTTGGAGTAGCAATGGGGTTCGAGGTCTCTCTGCCGCCGCGGTAAAATGAGCCAGAGCCTCGCTGAGATGGCTCGCCGGGGGAGGGCGGGTGGGGACGCGGAGAGAGCGAGCAAGAGCCCGGCTGACAACCCTTTGTATAGGAGAGAGACCGCGCCGGCAGGCGTCTGACGCCAGAGACGAAGAATGGTGGAGAGAGAGGGAATGCGCCATGAGCCGTCAGCGCGAGGGCGATGCGGCCTGGCCAACAGCCAACAGCGCACCTATGACCTTTGGGTGCCGTCCTCATTTCCGCCCGAGTGTTCTTGACAGTGACAGTGACATCGGCAACTATTGATAAAACGATAGGGGAAGCTGGAGCGCCTGCCGACTCCCTCCTCCCTCCTCTCTAATCTCTAACTCTAAGGTCACGTTCAGTCGAATGTGGGACAGACTCAAGTTGAGCCATCAAATGTCCAAACGAGCCTCAGCCGGTGATCATAAACCATATTTTATGTGATCTCTCGGGCCCTCGGTGTCGGTGGGTGGGAGGCCCGAAGCAGAGGGGAGTCGCGGCAGCGCGCTCCATCGCAACCAAGTATAAACTTAGTTGTAGTTTTATTTTGGCTAGGAAAACGAACGGGGGTAGAAGCTAGAAGCTTTCCTTTCAACATATCTAGCGGAGTGCATTAAGGATGCCCACTATCCACTATCCACTATCACCACATCACGAGCCTTTTTTCTGACGGCGGCGGAAGCGGAAGCCATAACAATAAGGGTGATCAACAGTATAAACTTAGTTGTCGATATGCTCTCGGAGGTAGGGTTGTCAAACAGGGGCTTTTTAACTATTTGCTATTTGTAAGGGTTGGGCTGCATTTTTTTTGGACCGTGGCGCGATGCGCGATGCCCAATAAAAAACCTAAAGGGGGGGCCAGCCACCTGCCGCCACGAAAATCTTCGCCAAGAAATGGAAATGGGGCGATTCGCCCCCCCTCTCCCCCCCCCTCCGTCTCCTCCACGCGCGCTCACGCTCTACCCGTAAAGAATTTGCGGTCGCGCCCGCGGGCGGGGATCGGTTCACGCCGCCTGTCACTGTCACCAGAAGCCCCATAAGCCGAGCCCCTACCCCTAAGTAGAGCACGAGGGGGCGAGCCGACGAGCCGCAAGCCGCAAGGCAGGTGGAGGGAGTGGTAAGGTATGCAGGCTTGGCTGCAGGATAGACGTGCAGGGTCGCGCGCGCGGCGCGCGGCGGGATCATTAAGAATTTTTTTTTAGGCCAAAAGGCAGAGTTTGAGGGTGACCGACGGCCGGCGGGTCCCTCGGATGGGAGTTATTGGAGCCCGACCGAGGAGGAGGGCACGAGGCGCCTCCCCCATGTGAACTAAGTATAAACTTAGTGTATACCAAAATCAAGGAGTACCGGCTGGATAGCCAGGTCTCAGCTCTCAGTTGATTTTTTTCTACACAACAAGGACCAGTGCGGAGAAGTCGATGGCACACGGGCTTTGTCGGCTAGGATACTCTGACGGTTTCATGCTCACGCCTTCACTGCTGCGCGCCCTCTTAATCTTTCCAAGCTCGCCCGCGCATTCGCACAACACTAGTACAACACTAGTACACCCGGCACTGTTTGCTGTTTGCCGAGAGTATATATTTCGTCATGCCGCACAACAAGTTGGCGCAAGACAACTTGGAGGAGGGGAGGCAAGCATGCACGTTATGTGCATCCAAAACATATTTTCTCCATGTGGTCGAATGCACGCACAAGGATAAGATGCACCTGCTGCACAAGATCCGCCCGTCGACTGCCGCAACCCAAGACCAGCTCGCCTTCCGCAGTCTCATGTGAGCCCATGCTTTGTCAGTAGAGCACGGAAGGCGGAATACAAGTCCTCATTCTCCTCCCCAAATATTTGCTGCGCCTGCCGCAGCGTCTCCTCCCGTGATTGAGCGTGATCATTGAGGCGCTTGATGTTGGCCAAGAAGGTGTTGAACTGGTCGTACCTGAAACAGAGCGTTGTGGCAAGTGCGTCACCTCAAGCACACCGATCATGCAGTGTTGAGGGCGGTGACTACCCGCTGCGTGAGTTGGGTGCGCATGCCCTTGTTCAAGGACACGGCTCCGGCGGGCGGAGTGGCGGAAGAAGCGAGCGTACGAGAGGCGGAGTCTTGCTGCCCGAAAGAAGTCCTTCCCGTCTAGTGCCGCCGAATTCCCCTCTGCCGCGGGAGCCGGTGCCGCCCCTGGTATGGGGGGTGGCGACATGGCTGGTGTCGGGATGGACGAGCCCGCCATCGATTGTGCAGAGTTTGCCACGGGTTCGCGCGTCCCCAAGTTAACAGCTGGCGGAGAGTGGAGCGGGGTATAGGCACGTGGAGGCACGGCGCCGGCCCCATATGCTGAGCTGCTGCAGCCTCCACCCACTGCGCCTGTGATCCCGTAACCAAGGGCAATAGAGCCAGCATTGTACTCGCTTTGTAACCCTCCAAATGACGGCCGCGTTCCTCCCAGTGGCTGATCATTCTCACTGATGGACTGCATAATGGCACGCTTGAACTGATCGAGCTTCCCCAGCCGCTCCTGCAGCTGCCTTACCTCATTGAAGAGAGCAGTCTTCTCATTGATCAGCCCAGCGTTCTCGGAGGCGAGCTCCCTAGTGCGTTGCTCACTCTGGCTGAGCTGCGCCTCGAGCTCGCCAACTCTCCGTTCGAGCAGCGCCACCTGCGTCTGCCTCTCCTTGCCGTACGCGCGAAGCGAGTGCAGCTCCGCCTCCAGCTGGCGCGCTTTCTCGCCGTATGCGAGCTCCACCACCTGGAGGCCGAGCCGAAGCTGCTCATCGGGCTCGCGCGGGAGCGACTGCAGCAAGTGCTGCGACGCCATGACGCGAAGCAAGGTGACGGCTGGTGCGTGGAGAAGGAGCGCAAACCGAGGGGGGGGGGGGGGGGGGCCGAGAGTGGAGAGAGGAGAGAGGGGAGACGGGAGGGAGAGAAGCTGGGAGGGGCTGAAGCGCCGCGTCGGCTCGCCCTTCACCGGCCGGTGCTGCGCCCCTTCCGCCAAGTCAAACAGGAAAAAAAAACTATTGAAGATTTGCTACTATAACTACTACTAGCTACTACCTCCGTTCCAATACTGAGGTCCCGCGGGTGTATTTGTGGGGGGTGTTTAAAAGTAAATCCGCGTTGTGCCTCACGTCCCCCGGGTACCTTGGGGCGTCTCCTAGTGAGAGGGGCAGAGGAGAAACTCTCCCAAACTCAAAGGAATAAGCCACTTTCTTTTTTTAGAGAGAGAGGGGGTAAAAATTGCGCGCTTGGCTGGCGCTTGGCGCTTGGCGCTTGGCCTTGGCGGGAACTCCCGTATTCCCGTGCTCCTGTGGCGCGAGCCGCGAGCCGATGGCGCGGCTGAAGGTGGTCGAACCGCCGCAGCATGGCAAGCGCCACCGCTCGCAGCGCGGCAGGCAGGAGACACCAATGCAACCTCCTCCCCACCTAGCTCGCCCGAGCCGAGCAGTGGCGAGGACGAGGAGGAGGAGATGCCGCTGGCGAAGCGACGGTGCAGTCTCACACTCAATCGCCAAGCGACGATTGCGGTGGCGTATGAGCGCCTGCCTGGGCGCAGGGGAAGCGCCGAATGGCGGCGCGCCCGCGGGTCAATCCGACAAGAGATATGTACAAGTACAAGAAACGAGCGGAAGCACCTATTTCGGTGCTTCGGCAGTAAAGAGTTAAAAAAGAGAAAGCCAGAGAAAAGAAAGAGAGGGAGAGAGAAGGAAAACGAGGTGAGAGAAAGGAAAAGAGGAGAGAGAAGCAGGTGAAGGAGAAAAGTCTCTCGAGGTGGCAGCGAGCGGCGCGCGAGGCGATGTGGAGCGGCGGCGTGTTGCTGCTCATGCTGGGCGCGGGCGGCGCGACATCGCGCTCGGAGCTGCGCTGCGCGGCGTGTGCACACGTCGTCGAGCAGCTCATGTACTCACTCGACGATAGCCGGCAGAGCCTTGAGGCAAGTAGTGGAGCCGATGACGAAGCTGCGCACAAGGCGAGAGAGCAAGAGAGCAAGAGAGAGGGGTGGAGGAGGGGAGAGAGGGAGAGAGGGAAGGAGGGAGGGCGAGGGAGGGGAGGAGGGAGGGAGGGAGCTGGGATAGCGAGAGAGGCAGAGGAAGGGAGCTGGACAGAGGGGGGGGGAGCTGGGACGCAGAGAGACAGTGGGACTGGGGGGGGAGGGAGTTAGGGGAAGGAGGAAGGTCATTGGGAACTTTGTCGGGGGGAAAGGAGAAAATATTTCAGCTCCCCCCGACCCAGAGGAAGGGAGCTGGGACGCAGAGAGATCGGAGACGGGGGAGGAGAGGGGGGGGAAAGGAGTGAGACAGAGGAGAAGAGGAAAGACAGACCTGCCAAAAGTGCTAGGAAGTCGTATCCATGGCTCCTTACAACTGGGAGAGAGGGAGCGGGGCGCGGCGGCTCATGCTGGTCGCTCGCTCGGGCTGTGTGGTGCACCTCGTCTCATGTCGCCTGCCTATACCATCACACGCGCAATGTGCGGCTTGCTTTCTGGGTCGCTAGGTGCTGCTGCTCTTGCCGCTTTGAATGCGCTCCTCTCGCTGCGCGGGTCGCAGGCACAGAAGACACAGAGAAAGCGTTCGCTCAAGAACGAGTATGAGGTGGCTTTGCGCGTGGCTGTGGAGGAGGAGATGAAGAAGGTGTGCTACCGCGACGCGCTTTCAGCGTCAGATGAGTTGCGCTCTGAGTGCGAAAGACTAGTGGATCAGGAGTCTGAGACGCTCCCACGTGCTATCTTGGACGGCGACGACGGCTTCTGTGCGAATTTTGTGGGCGGTGGTGCATGCGCCGACTCTGCTGCGAGGGATGCTGCTAAAGCTGTTTATGTCAGCAGCAAGGTCAGGAGTAGAGAGGGGCGTGAGAAGCATGAGAAGAGAAAGCGCGACGCCTCTCGGAGGCGGGCAAAGTCGAAGGAACGCGACGCACAACCGGCACCGAGGATCCGCCTGAGTCAAGAGTGTGAACTCTGCGGTCTGTTCTTCTCGCAGATGGCAAGCACACTGGATGAGACCCGCGCTTCTCTTGCGCTTTCCGAGGAGGCGGCTTTGCGGCGGCAGCAGCAAATTGAAGGTGTGCAGAAGGCGCAAACGCGGCGATGGTTGAAGATGGAGTATGGCCAAAACTTGGCAGCGGCGCTCGAAGACAAGATCAACGGCATTTGCACGAGCGATGAGCTCGTCGGCATTGCATGTTCGGACGACTCAGAAGGTCCTCGATGGCAAGGAACACCATTTCTTCGGCAGCCGGACGATCGGCCGTTTGAGCGCGCCGCATGTGCCGTGCGTGTGCAGGCGCGATGTGGCGCCCTTGTCGACCAGGCCGACGAGGCCTTGCAACGCTCAGCCCTCGATGGCCATGACAGCAGGGCTTGTGCCTGGATATTGCCGTCGTGCACTGTCGAGAGGGCAATGACATACAATACCACGCATTGGGCTAACGCAGAGGCCCGAGAGGGCGTTGAACATGTGCATGTAGATGTCGTTAAGGACGAGGTATAGGCGAGCTGTTAAGTTGTTGTTCTAGTTGCAGGTCTACCCGTAGACGAGGCGAACTCGGCGATAGTCGCTTCCCGCACGCTTGTATTGCCCGCCATTTACCTCGGTTGGTGGTGGTGCAAGCTGTGTTCAAAGTGCCGTACTCGTGTCTCGCCCTCACTGCCTTCCCGTCATCCCCTGCCATCGCCACAAGGATGTGTACGGGGGGAGCCGCCTGATGGCGGGGGAGAAAGGCCGGGGAGTGGGGGCGTGGGGGCGTGTATAAAGTATGCTACGTACTACGTGTAGTAGGTAGTGGTTCCATTCGCCGCGAGTGCGGTAAGAATATTAAAAGCAAGCTGCAAATGAACGACGACAACCTCGGCCTCGTGGCGACAGCACTCGGCCTCGCCGAGAGACTCGCCTGAGGTCGGGGCACACCTCCCTCCCCGAATATAACCCTCACGGAAACAAAAACACCACAAGCGAATGACAACCCGCCAATGACGAGACACCCGCGTCACAACAGCAATCTAACGGGCCACCCGGAGGCACAGGCACAGGAGGAAGGCGAGAACAGACCACTGGGGGCCGGTGCACCCCGCACCCCGCCCAACCCAGCACCCCCCGCCCCCCCGCAACCTGGGCCCCTAAGTAGAGCACGAGGGGAGTCGCCGCAAGGCGGGAAGTGAGGGAGAGGAAGGGAAATGGGCGTGGCTACAATAGTTAACCCCACGGCCACGCGCGAGGCGAGAATATTAAAAGGCTTTTTTTTAGTGTTGGCCCTGAATCTTCAGATCCTTTTTTTTCCAGCGGTGCTTAGATGTGTTTGTGCCTTGGGATTCGGTGCGGTCATTCATGTGCGTCATGGTCATGGCTTGGCGTGTTGGTGCAAGGCTACAGAGAGTAGCGGCACTAATGCGAATGCTTAATAATAATACTACCTCCGTTCCATTACTGAACCGCATCGCGAAAACAGGGGCACTAAAGTTTACAGAAAAGAAATTCATGTTGAGAGGGGAATAGCGGGTACACTGGGGCGAATGACCACCAAAAAATTTGGCACTAAGAGCCATCAAGGCCTGCCGAATATTACGTTTTTGTTATTGACAAATAAGGATTTTGGCGCCGCCTAGACGGCCGATCGCCTTGCCACGAAAAATCTCGCCAAGGTGCGGGCCATCAAAAGTCCCAGTGCACCACCCGAACACGGGGGAAAATTTACCCCGCATATATACATGTTATATTTACTAGAGTATTCGACCCCTTATCCCCCACCTCCCCCCCCAAAACACACACACACACACTCAATTGCATCGTGATCACAGCAGAGTAACCTGCAGACACAGTCCTTTGTGCTCGGCTGCTTTGTGGCACCGAGGGCGGCGTGGAGCGTCATTGGATGCGACCTCAAAGAGCGCCTTGTACGCTGTCTCAAAGACACCTACTCTGCTCCACTTCATGAATGTGCCATGCACTGTGCTGTATCCAGACCCAAGCGACCTCCACGGTGCCCCATCCACAGAATATGACACATACTGTCCAGCATCTGATTCAAATCAGCTCTTGGTCTACCACCGGTGATGGGCAGCAGAGAATTGATGGCGGACGTGATTGCTCTCCACGTGCCCTGACATCCATTGTATTATTACCACCTTTCGGTGAGAAAAAAACTTTTCGTACGCACCCTAAAGCCATAGAAGACGCTGATTGCACTTGTGAGGGGCCCGCCCTTCGGAGGGAATACACCCTCCCACCCCAATGTGACTGAAATCTAGAGTGCAATGCCTGTAGGTGTTTCGTGACGGGTATTACTTCAGTCCAAGGAGGGCACCAGATCAAATGCGTGCCAACGCGGAGCGACGTCACACCAATACGTCCGCCACGTCCACGTACCCGGCCTTGAGCGCCACGAGCGCCGCTTCCGGGAACACCGCGTGCCGCAGGAAGCGCTGCAGCTCCCGCACCAGCGCGAGGTTGCCGCTCCTCGCCGCTGGTGGCCGACCTGAGCGCATTGGCGAGACTGAGCAAGAAGAGTTGGAGAGGCTGCTCCATGAGTATGCCTATGACCTTACCTTCGCTCAAATTGAAGAGATGATCGGGCTGCCGCGGGCGACGGTATGATGCCGCTTCATGAAGAAGAACAAGTGGCGCGTAGTTGGTAAGTCGACAAAGCCCGCTCTCACAGATGCCATGCGCGCATCCCGTCTTGCATGGGCAGAGGCAAACCTACACAACAATTGGGACCTGCATGTGGACCTCGATGAAAAGTGGTTCTATGTGTACACTCATAGCGGTAAGTTGAAGCTGCCACCAGCTCGGCTTCGTCCCAAAACGGTTAATCGGCGAAGCCACCCATCTGTTGCAACTGACGAACGCGTACCTAGACGAAACGGGGGAGCCAGGACTCCTCCTAGCGCTCGATTGGGAAAAGGCTTTCGACAGGGTCAATTGGGAGTTTTACCACTTGGTCCTCGAAAAGCTAAAATTCGGAGAGAACTTCAAAAGGTATGCGAAGGCTCTCACGAATTCCGAGGCAAAACCAATTCGCTACATAAAGGCGAACGGGGGAAGAAGCTTCCCTTTCAACATAGCGAGCGGCGTCCCACAAGGATGCCCGCTCTCCCCACTGGCCTTCCTCTTGACGGCAGAAGCCCTCACCAGAGCGATAAACGAAGACGAAGACATCGAGGGCATCATAGTGAACGGAGCCGAACTAAAGATAAGCCAATTCGCGGACGATACACAACTCTTAGCGGCAGACTACGGTAGCCTGGCGCGATCCCTCGGCTGGGTAAAAAGATACGCGGCGGCCTCGTGTGGCAAACCCAACGATCAAAAGTTCGAGGGACTAAGGATGGGCTCCCTGAGAAGGAAGCGCCCACCCGCGAGATTCCAAAGGTACAAGTGGCTGAAAGGAAACGAGTATGCGACCATATTGGG
Source organism: Isochrysis galbana (assembly GCA_018136815.1). Classification (NCBI taxonomy): domain Eukaryota; phylum Haptophyta; order Isochrysidales; family Isochrysidaceae; genus Isochrysis; species Isochrysis galbana. The sequence goes on along the minus strand of CM030942.1, from coordinate 1,063,011 downwards.
GGTCCCACTAGGTGGGCCCCGGGCCATCAAAGAGTTCTGGCGCAAACTAGCCGACAAGATAGAGAGGAAAACCACTATATACGCGCCGCTAACCAATAATCTATCTATACATGGGAAAACGAAGGTGGCTAACTTCCTAGTATATTCTATACCTAGATACTGGCTGCAGACACTCGCAGCCCCTAGATCATTCCACACGGCGGTTAAAAGAGCCGTAGAAAGAATCATGTGGACAAACGCACGCACCGGCCGGAAGCTACAATGGATAAAGCACCCTGAGATCCCGACGAAAAACACTTCGGAGAAAGGGCCACATCTAGGGCTAGGACTGCTCGACTGGGGCAACCATGTCAAAGCTTTACAAGCCAAATGGATCCTAAACTATCTTGACGCACGCCAAGCACAATGGAAACAAGTGCTTGACGCGTGGTTCTGCCGCACGAACCTAGGAAGAGCAGCGGTTCTCTCGACGGTCCCCACGAACAAACTCACCGATGGAATAGCGGGCACGAGTAAACTTCCCGCGTTTTGGAAACAGGCGCTAAACAACATTCGCGAACTTAAACTCACATCACTGAAAGTAAGTAGAGAAGGAGCTCTCTCGCAACCCATGTGGGGTAGCCCAACGCACCCGGGACCTAAAATAAACCCCATATGGATAAAATTATGGAACAAGCTTGAATGTAATACCACACATAACGTATTCAAAGACCACGCGGCGAACACGCCCTATAGCAGTGTTGAATGCGCGCAATACCTCAGGAACAATGACACGTATATACACTTCCAAGGTGAATATATCCCGAGAGACAAATTCTTGGAAACATGGGATACGATAGTCAAACACGCCAAGGAGACACTGGCAGCGGTAGATAAGACGGCCGAACTAGAATGCGCACCACCGGGACGAGAAGAGGCCGACAATGAACACATCTCGGAAGAACCGACGCCCGAACTGCGGATAACGGTAGACGGGGAATACTATGTGAACATCAAGGAGAGATGGCACGAGGCGGAACTCTCATACCTAGGCACGCCCATAATCGGAAAAAGACTACCCGCCGCGCCCTCGAACCTAGACCCATCCCCACCGGCGCAATGGGGGGGAGGATACAAAACCAACAAGAGACTAGAATACCCGCTGGCGGACGAATATACATTAGACGGCAAGACGCCGCTGGACGGCACCGGGGTAGAACATCTAACCGAGGCATTTCAGCGTAAAGACCGCAAACGCAAACGCCTCACGGGGCCGGCCAAATGGGAGGAAAAACTCCAAATACCAGGGGACACATGGGCGCACCTGGCGCGACTATACACCACGCCAATGGTAACGGCGAGGGACATGCACCTACATTTCAAACATATCACACACAGGCGAGTGGGCACGTACAACCGCTTTCCAGACAGAACCAGCACGTGCCGCATTTGTGGGGAAACGGATGAATCCTCGATACACCTAGGCGAATGCCCCGGGATAACTAACATCCTAGGCGAACTGAATAAAATTGCACGGTTCACACCAGGATTAGAAAGGAGCAGGGAAGAAACAATTGTAGACAACCTATTCATATACCCAAAAGGAGACGCCCCAAAAGCGATATACGTACTATACCTATTAGCGTGGAGATATATACTCACGGACTTCTATAGGATACATTACGACGGCATCAAATTCTCGGAAGAATCCATACTAATAAGAATAATAGAGAGATACACCATACTAAGTAAAGCACTCCTCTTCGCACAAGAAACCGACTCGGCGAGAACCGCCCAAGCGGGCATGGGAAGACAGCCTAAAAAAAGGATAGACATGAATGACTTGAGACCCGTTTTCAACAGGAACGACAAAGGCGGTCTTAAGCCCAGCGCGGAGCTAGTGGAACTAGCCTCCAAGCTGGGGATCGCACACGCTGTCGAGGGGACCATGGACCAAGGGAACAAAGGAAATTGAAACATGGATACACCTACCTAAGCCGCTGGTAGAGACAATGGAACCTGGATATAAACCAAACAAACAAAAAGCGACCAGACGGACACATTCGACAACAAAGACAATTCCAGAAGGCCTGCCCGGACCCCACACTCTAAACCAGGCCTCAGGTAGCGCACCGAGGCCGGACCCCGGAAACCGAAGAAAAAGGAAAGAAGGGGGGCAGGGGAAGAGGTGGAGGGAGGGATGATAAGGGCGGTGTAGATAGCGAAGGGAAATCCCATAACTAGTAGGTGTGTAGCCCTGAATCTTCAGAAGTTTTTTTTTTTTTTTGAAGCTGCCACCCGGCGTCAAGAAGCCAAAACAAAGACTGGCATCTAAGCGGTTCATTGGAAAAGTGATGCTGTTGTGTGCGATCGCTCGTCCTTGTGCGGAACACAACTTTGATGGGTTGGTGGGCATTTGGCGTGTGTGTGAGCGTGTGCCTGCCAAGCGCGGCGACAAGCGAACAGGTTTGAAAAGGGGCGATTTGAGAACGATAGATGTGTCGATGGATGCGGACAAATTCGAATCTATGATGAGAGAGCAGGTGATACCAGCAGTGCGACAGAAGCTTCGTTGGGCGTCTCGCGTCTTCATCCAAATGGATAACGCGACTCCCCACAAAAGCAAGAGCAAGAACCCCAAGGAAACTTTAGGGGCTCGCCTTAAAGATGTACTCAAAGCTCCTCGCGTGCACAACCGTCGTGCTGGCCCAGAGATTGTTTTGTTTCCGCAAGTGGCGAACTCCCCCGACACGAACGCCTGTGATCTGGGGTTCTTCAAGTCGCTAGACTCACGGTTGCCCAGGTGTCGCAACTTCAATTTGGACAAATTCACCGAGCAGTGTGAGCAAGCATTCAATGAATACCCCTCTGAGAAACTTAGTGCTCTCTTCAATACCAAAAGCATGGTGTTGGCGCGCATCGTTGAGGTGGATGGATCGAATGAATATGATTTGCCACACTGCCGTGATGTGCTCGAGGACACGGAATAGAACACCTTTCTTTGTGACCTTGTCTATTGGTGTGAACCACACAGTTGAGAGGAAACAATATGTTGGTGTCAAGCCCCAATGTACCCTCTCCCCTCTCATGTCCTTGGCGGGGCTCCAATATTAGTGTCTAGCTAACTATCATTATTTTAAGCCTCCTTGACGTCTGAGTAATGGAACGGAGGTAGTATTATTATTATCAATAATGTTATCCTTCCGCCCACCCCACCACGCTGACGGATGAGCCCATGCTCGACGCCGTGCCGCCGAAGCGGCAGCACGAAGGCCCACTAGCCATCCAGGTGCTCGCGCTCGTCGCACCGACCGCCCTCATCTCTCACCGCACAAACTCATAGCCCAGTCAACTCAACTAGGAGTCTTTCCTTTTGCTCCATGCGGAATGCAATTGCTGCTGCCTCTCGGGCCGGGAGGCCACCAGCAGCCAGCTTGACGCGGTCCTCTTCTGCAGTGGTGGAATAAGAGGCGAGACTGCGACGCAAGATTTCAGCGTACGCGGCGTCAGCGAGAGCGGAGACCGAGTTGTTCGCCACCTCGGATGAATCACCGGCCCCATCCTTTAGCAGCAGTGTCGGTGGCAACGCGCCATTCTCTGCGAGTTCGAAGAGGGCAGCACGCAACTGTGCTCCTATGGGCTGCCATTCAGCCACCTCCCCGTCGGCTTGATTGCGCAAGAGGAATGGATGAGCGGTGGAGATGAGCTCGTTGCAGCGAGCCAACGTCATGTCAACCGCGTTGCTCGCTAGCATGAAGCCGAACTGGGAGAGAAGCACTAAGTTAGGCAGGTTCCCATAGGTAATGAAGACTTGCTGCCCAGCCTTCATACGCCCACGCGAGACAAGTAGGAAAGCGCTGCCATCAGGGGCAATGCCCCTGTCTGCATTATGGGGCACGTTGTGGTTTGCCAAGTCGGCAATAGGCACGAGGCCGGCCGACCCCAGCGCACGTGAAGTAATGCATGCAACGGCCCAGAGGACGTCGTCGTTAGTGGGAGGTTTGCCTTGGAGTCCGAGCTCAACCCATCGGTCGGCGCGGAGTTCCTCGTCTGATAAGAGCGGAGAGTCTGCGATCCCCTTCCGCCGTTGTGCAGAATCTGTGCTCAACTGCGCATTCTCCGCCAGCGCCACCTCGTGAGGATCCCATAGAGCGGCCGGTCCGCACGCTGCAAAATCCTCCGGAGATGGCAGGAGTTCAATATAAGGAGCGAAGATGGAGTCCACCCGTCGCGCTTCGTGGAGCAGCGCGAGCGCAAGTTTCCCCATTGTAGTAATATTAGGCTCATCTGTCCGCCAGAGCCCACTGACCGGACTGTCCTCGGCGCGCTTTTCGTCGAGAAGCAGGTGGCGTGGCACAGCGAGTAGTGGCTCTCCGCTCGCGACATCCCGTGTTGTTCGCAGGCCGCGCAGGCCACCGCCACAGTCAGCAAGCTCAATTGCATCTGCAACTCCGCCCTCCAATTCGAGCCAGGCGCGGAATGCAGCCCACGCTGGGTCGGCCCCTAAGGTCGAGGTGCTGGGCCTCCCGAAGCCGCCCACCTTAGGCCTCGTGTTCGCCCGCTTCGGTATGCCCCTACCCTTCTTCCTCGACTTTGCCGCCAGGCAGAGAGGAGTAGGAGAGCGGCAGACTGCCTCTGCAAGCAGGCTGCAATGGGCCCTGCGGTCCACCAGAGGCGAATGGGCAATCCAGAGCGCTGTGACGGTCAATAGTATGGTGAACATGGTGAAACTCGAAACGGAGGGACAAGAGAGCGCGCCAAAGGAGCGCGGGGCCGGCTGGGGAGGGGTAGGGAAGAGGGGGAGGGAGCAGCAAGCGCGGGCGAGAGCGGGGTCAGCGCCACCTCGCGCGAGACAAGTTCAGTCGTTCTGTCCGGTAGATTATTTCTATAATAGAGTTGTAATGCGACAACTCATCATCTCATCATCTCATCATCTCCGTTACGGGTTACGGGAGCTCTTTATTTTTGGGGAGCACTCTTGGCTTCACACCGTTTTCTTTTACGTCGCCTCGCCTACCCGCTTCTTCCCCTCCCCCCACGGCGGTCCGCACGCCCCCTCCCTCGCTCGGACGTGGAGCTATGGGCTCGCCCCCGAACTCCTTCCTCCCCCTCCTCCTTCTCTGCGCCACTGGGCTGGCTGTTCGGCTTCACACACGCTCAGCTAATTGGCGCATTCCGTCGAGGAGCCGCTCGCCGCCCCTCACCGCACAGCTCGATGAGCCGCCCGACTATGAGTGGGAGCACCAGATGGCTCCCGCCAAACGACTGGCAGAGCACATTCCTAGCTGGGCCGCGCAGATCATGCTCGATGAAGAGCAGCGCAACGAATACATGGAGGCACAGATCAGGGCGCGCACATCTGAGTACAAACCGGTCAGCGGGCGCGACTGGCACGGTGAGGAGTCCCATGGGATGGAGGCTTTCACGCCGCTCGAGATCGCAGAGGATTTTAACGCGCCCGCCGAGTCTGTCATGGCCAAGATACTGGAGGTTGGCGTACCTGAACGAGACCTGCGAGCCGATCGACCTCTATCCGAGATGTGCTCATCTTCACAGGTGGGACGCAGACCCCTCTGGCCATGATGGAACCAGCACCGGAGCTTGGGAGGAGGTGATGCCATGGGATCTCAAACTTAAGGCTCACAATTGGCACATCTGCTTGGCTGCCCTTGACGTGCAGGTATCCGAAATAACGTCTTTCATGCAGGGCTGTGATCCGATTGAATTGCGTGATGCGCTGGCAGATGAGCCACTTGCCTCGCTCGCTGCTGAGGCCGGTGTGGAGACTGAAGTCATTATCGAGTTGGCAAAGATGATGAAGATCAAGACATTTCTTGGTGGAGACACTCTGCTACCGCACAATGAGTACAACGCCATTCGCAACGAATGCATGCGTGGCGCGCGATGATGTCATCGTCGCCGCTGTAGATTATTGTGCCCATAGATCAAGAAACGTTTGGACTCTGACCGGCATTGAGTATTCTAGGGAAGCGGAATTGGGGGTAGGTGGAGGGGATTAGCAAACGTCAGCTCTGCCCTATGGCGCGCGCGCCCGCCCAGCTTCCCTTCCCTCGTCAGTGACATACTACGTGCGCGAGGGGGTTCAACTTGAACATTTGATGTCTTATTGTGCCAATGGACTGTCCTTGAGAAATGTGAACATGTTGTGCGTTATTATGCGAGCGCGTCCAAGGGGGGGCACGAGCGCCCCCCCCCCCCTCCACTCCTCCCCTGTAGTAGCAACGACACCTATATACGATTTAGGGGAGGGAACGTTTCATAAAACCTTCTAATATTCTTGCCGCACTCGCGGCGAATGGAACCACTACCTACTACACGCCGTAGTACGTATACGTAACAGGTAACACTACCGTAGCGCATACTTTCTACACCCCCACTCCCCCGGCCCTTCTCCCCCCGCCATCAGGCGGCCCCCCCCGTACACTACTAGGGGGATAGGGGTGAAGGGCTTAGATATTGTCCGGTGGCCCGCGCCCCCCCCCCCGGTGATCTTTCCCCCCCTTCCTCCCGTGTCTCCGAGTGGGCGGCCGACTCTCTCCCGACTTATCCTGTAAATAGAGGTGAGGGAGCCTGGGTGAAAAAAAAACATCGCTGCATCATGGGGTCAGAATATTTTTTTCGCGGGACATGGGGAAGTTTTCCCCTACCTCTCCCCCGCGCAATCCGAAGTGGGAGCGGAGCGATGGCGACCGACCCGCTGGGACAGGCCGACCTTCGCCGCGCTCCAGCGAGAGTGCGTCGGAGGTCAGCCCACCATTTTTGCTGGGGCTCGGACAAGATGGCCACGGGTGACCCGTCGGCGGTCTCACCGGTGTTTCGCGCCACCGCATTCGACCGTTTTTTCTTTTACCTGCCCACGCAGCATGGCTGCCAGCCCCACCACAGCACCCAACATGCCCCTGGCTGAGAGGGTGCAACTCGAGGTTCCCTTTTTTTGTCACGCTCCTCCCGACTTTTTAGGTATATAATTTCTACTGACCCCTAACTTCGCCCCCTAAGTCGGGAGTCGACCGCGCGCAAACAAACATGAACACGGGGACCCATCGTGGAAGACACGATCGCCCCGCCCTTGTTGAAGAATGCAACCATGCCCGCTGCCCTTGTTGAAGAATGCAACCATGTGGGCGTCCGACTGCGGACGTCCGCCCTTGCACGCGCATGGGCAGCACGCCGGGTGGCGACGTCTTCAGAAGACTTCACACCATTTCCACGCCGTTTGATTGAAAGGAAGAAGCAAGCGATTCCCCAGGAGTCTGCAGGATGCACTTCGCACCAGTGACCAGCCCCCTTTCTTAAGTCGTGGGAAAAGATAGCCGAATGGACTAGATCAAGACTAGTAGATACCACATCCGACTATATAGACCTTCTCAGAAAACAAGCGAAGCCCCCGCCTCCTCCTCCGGAGGAGATAGAGTTAGTCCCTCAAGAAGATCCGGATGCACACGATCTAGGGGACATTCTTGTGGACAAAGACCTAAACTTCTATCTGCGCCGAAGAGGCGACTACCACGAAGTTCAGCTTGATGTCATGGGAGAGCCCCACATCCACGAGCGGATCAGCCCGCAGCTACTGCCCGACGACCTTTTCACTCCACTAAAGTGGGGACGAGCGTACGACGGCCCGGCGGAAACAGCGTATCCGATACCTCAAGAGTACACGTTAAAAGGCACGCAAACCACGCTAGAGGATGTGAGTGTCAGGGTCTTGACCAGAGCTTTCCTCGCACTGAGGAAAACAAAAGCGCAAAAATCCACACTAAGATGGGAGAAAAGGATGCCGGTCCTCTCGGGAAAGTGGAAGCAAATATCGCAACTATACAAATATAACTTTCTGAACTAACTTTATAGTTGGTCGCCATGGAGCGCGCCGCCGCTCCCCACCTCTCCTTCGGGTCCCCCGCCGCGGGAGCCCCCCCAGTACCCATGGAGCTGTCGCTGGCGAAGCGACCGCGTCCGCCAGCAGAGGCCGAGCAGGTGAGCGTGACTCAGGTCGCGCCGCACGGCCCGTGGCCCCGGCCACAACAAGGAAGACAGCCATGCCGGCCCACCCCATGGTGGGTCACAGGCTGGAACAAGCATCACACCAACACCAGCCCAAGAGAGACAGACACCCATCAGGCATGCCTTATGGCAGAGGCCTCTCTCACCCTGGCGACGGCCGCGCTGCCTCGGCGGCGCGGCCCGAGACCGGGTGGCCCTTATGGGCACAACCCCAACACCACCAACAAAGCGCACATGGACATTGACTCACCAATTGCTCAGCACAAGACCTCACAAATGAGAGACTGCTTGAATGCGCCTTGGGGCGCACACTACACCGACATGCCCACCACCCACACTGACCCACTCACCGACCCGCCACTCCCGTCCGCCCCTGCCACTCAGGAGCCGCCCTCAGATGAGGAGCAAGGCGCCATGGACTCAGACGCAAACTTCGAACTGTCCTTCCACCAAGAGGGCGACTACACCTTCCTAGACGCCACGGTCTACGCCGCAATTGTAGAGCTCCTATTGGAGCTCGAAGGAGTCGACCCGGAGCCGGACTTTTGGGCCCGCTCCATTCGCGGCCCATGGCATATCGCTGTAAACGAAGACTGCGCGCAACAATTTAAGGAACGCTATGGCGACATCACCACACTCCGCATCAACCAAACCGACATCTCGGTCCGCGTCCAAGTGGACTCCATCGACGAAAAGATCAACAAGAAAGGCTCCACGTCACGCAAGGCGCTATATAACGCCCTCCAAGACGTTGCGGCGCACTTGGTCATCGAGGCCGAAGGCCTGGCACAAGCAGCCCAAATTAACTTGAGCGCGATCATCCTGGCAATCGAAAAAGTAGGGCTCACCTTCTTGAAGGGCAACCGAGAACGCATGAAGCTCGAAGGCGAAGCAGGCACATTCGTGTCCAAGGCGGCCTATTCGACCCGCTGGCATCTTTATGTTTCAGCGGGCCAAGGCTCGTTTCTCGACGGAAGCTTTCCTCGGAAGCTGCTGCTTCTGGTTGACGGGCGATTTAGTTCAGCTGAGCTCAAGAGGCGTGGTCTGTAACATTTGGCTGAGTGTAGGCTATCAATGTGTCAGTGCAACCTAGCCCATTTTTTGCGGTTTATATGGCAAAATCATGAAAAAACGAACAAAAATAAAATACTTTTAACGATAGTAAGTGGGGAAAACAAAACGAGCACTATTACGGTTTGAGAACGACATTCACGTACTCATTTTCAGTCTGTCCGTTTCGAGGGCCTTCAAAAACATTGGTCGTCGATCGGCTCAGCCTCGCGGAATGGGCGAAGTAGAGGGCTGGCCCCTCTACTTGAAGCGCTTGCTCGACTGGGAGGCCTCCCAACAAGGTCGGATGGGTATGGCTGGAGCGGCAAGGGTCTGCCAGAAGCGCCTGGGCAGATTCTGCTGTCATCTGCCACGATCGCGTTCGCCTGGGGACCCCAGAGTGCCCAGCGCTCTGTTGGGGAGGCCAACGTGAGCGCGGATGGTACTGCTGTGGGGCATGTAGCCTCCCTGAGAGGGCAGCTCGGGGCTAGTCAGTCGCGATCAGGTCGAATGGTTGCTCGCACGCCGTGAAATGCGCCGCGAGCGCGCGCCGAGGGCCTCCCTAGCTACCTGGAGGAGTGGCTCCTGTTGGCGCTCGCGAGTGCCCATGATGCGTGCTGAATTCTGGCCTCAGAACGCGCGATGCGTCGAGCGATGTTGTAGACTCGGCACAGTCGGCTCTGATATGCTTGTGGCGGGCGAGGGGTAACGCATAGGCCCACACCCAGCGCTATTCACGGGTAAAGGCGCGTCGGACCACTTACCACTGCTAGGGAGATTCGAGTACGTCGGCTACAAAACAGGCCGAGTATACGATATAAAGATCCAAAGCGATCTTATGGAAGACGAAGACGTCAGAAGGATAATCAACCACTTGTGGAGAGGCCACATCACGGCAGACACACCGGACGACAATCTAGACGAGGCCTAGACAAACGCCAAGAGAGCGGTGGCGACATACCTTCTGTGGGCGACCAGACAAGGGGAAGAACAGAAAGCGCTCTCAAAGGCCATAGACGAACTAGCGCTTCTTGGGATAACGCTGAACGACGAGGGTCCAAACCCCGGGCAGCTGGGCAGAATAAGGGAGCTCAACCAAGAGATCGCAGACATAAGGAAGAAATCAAAGCCGTCCAAGAAAACTTGCTTCGACGCCCTGAAACATGAAGAAAAAATGACGAAGGAATTCTTCAATAAGTTCAAAGCAAAAACGTCTAACAGCGCGATACCAGAGATATTTATCACAAGCGACTGGGACGCCCCGGGAGACGACACGCGCCCCACAGCGACATCAGATGCCGTGATACGCAAAGAGCTACGCAAATACTACGTGTGGCTATACCAGGACCGCGACGCGGTCAGGGACACAACGCTAGAGGAAGCACTCGAAGCACGGCCATTAACGAAACGAGACAGCGCTGCCCTAGAGGGTCGCATAACGATGGATGAGCTGACCCAAGCGATAGAGGAGATCGGAAACGGCAAAAGCGCAGGGCCGGACGCCTTGCCGGCCGAATTCTACAAGAGCTTCATGGAATTGGCGAAGCACGACTTTCTGAGAGTATTAAACCAAGCACTCAAGATAGGCATGCCCCAAATCACTAGTAATACTATACATACTAGCCTGGAGATACATCATTACAGACTTTTACAGAATACACTACGACAACGCCAACTTCTCGGAAGAATCCGTACTAATCCGCACCATCGAAAGATTCACAAAACTTTGCAACGCCCTCCTATTCGCAAAATCAACAGATCCGTCGAGGACCGCCCAAGCCGGCTTGGGGCGACAACCAAAAAAAAGATTTGACACGGGCGCCTTTCGCCCCTTGTACGAGTCGAACGATAAAGGTAATCTCACTCCCAGCGCGGAGCTACTAGCCCTAGCCACGAGACTAGGAGTAGAATACATGGTAAAGTCCGACCCCGACACGGGCTCCGAGAAGAGCCAAAACGCAACAGGAAAAAGAACGAACTATAATAAAACTTCTGAAGATTCGGGCTACTCACGCTAGCTATACAGTCCACGTACTCACGGTACTCACTCACGACATCGCCTATACCCCAGTTCACTCACTCCCTTACACCACCCCCTTCATTCCTTTGTTTTTGGTATCGGGGGGGGGGCCCGCGTGCACTACAACGGGCCAAGTGCAGGGGGTGGGCTGGGGCAGACCTGCTGGTGTGGTGTTCCTGTGGCAAAACAAACGTAAACGCCTGTTGCATGTGACACTTCGTGCCCCTGGGAGGTCTCGGCCCCCTCTCCTCGCGTCTTTTTCAAGTATCTCCGCGTCTTCGCGGCATTCGTGTGTCGCTCGGGGTGTCGGCTTGTAAACATACCGTAAACAGGCGTGAGTCTTACCTTTTCTTGGGTCAGATCGCGTCGTTTTTTTTGTCGTTCTTTTCTCGCGGTTCTCTTCGTTCTCCTACGGGCGTGCGATGCCTGCGCGCGCCATGGCACCCCTCTGAGGGGACCCTCGGGCCCCCCCAGAGGGCCAGCTGGGCCAGCTCAGGGGGCAGTGGAGGCTGGGGCTGGGCCCCTGGCCTCTCCTGCCTCTCCCTCGCTGGCCTCGCTGGTCCTGGGTGCCCTCCTGGCGGCTCAGGTGGTCTGTGGCTCAGTGGTGGAGGGGGGGGCCAGTACGAGCAGGGGCCAGTGCAGGCGAATGCGTGCGGCGCGCGATGCGCGCTCGGCGAGGGTCTGTGCCAGTGTGATGTCAGCTCAGCCCCTGCCGGCAGGCAGGGGCTGAGGTTGAGTGTGCAGGCCCACCCAGGGGGTGTCTGCGATGGAGGGGGGGGGGCACGGGGCCCCCATGACCCTATCAGTTTTACTGATAGTGGAAAAAGAACGAACTAACACGACCAGCCGATAATCTGCGTAGAACCCTTGACCGCGCGGAAACACAATACACTGGGAAAAAAGAAGCCAGAGTGAACCTTACAACAAGCCTGCCCCGAAAACACATCCAAAACCGGGCCCGTGGTAGCGCACCAGGGCCGCACCCCCGACACCGAAGACAAAGGAAAGAGGGGGGGAAGAGGAGGAGGTGGAAGAAAGGGATGGAAGGGCGATGTACGATACGCGGAGAAAGGTGCCGTCTAGCATAGGTGTGTAGCCCTGAATCTTCAGATCTTTTTTTTTTTTACCAATTTTTCGGTTTTCGGTGGGCGGAGCTCTCGCTCCGCCCACCCCCTTCTCCGCGCTCTCTCTCCCCTCTCCTGCGGCACGCGCGATGGCGCGCCTGCGGCAGGCCTCCAGCTGCCCTCTGGCGGCCCCTAGAGGCTCTTGGAGGCCAGCTCAGGGGGCAGAGGAGGCTGGGGCTGGGCCCTTGCCTCCCCTGCCTCTCCCTCGCTGGCGCTCCTGAGCCTCTGGGGCCCCCACGCTGCACCTGTCTGCCTGTCGAACAGGGGGGGGAGGTTGGCCTATTGCACGGAGATGCGAATGCGCGGCTGGCGGTTGCTGAGCGCCCAAGAGATATGTATCAGCTACACAAGAAGAGATTGGACGCAGAGTGGCTAATCGTGGCATGGCATATCATGGCATATGTTAGTTGCATAGAACAATGATTATGATGCGAATGAAAGCGTGGGAGGAACACTCGACGACCGATGTGTTGTATGGTCTGGAGTAGTTTCGGTGATAAGGAATGAGTGGCGCGGGGGTCGCTGCCGCAATGTGTGTTCCATGTGAGAGCGGACGGGTGGTATCTCTTAAGAGGCGGGTGGAAGCACCTTATGAAGATGCTTCGCGACAGTGTAGTGCTCTCAGCTCTCTATATTCAGTTAAATGGACATCTCCTTAATGTACACGCACCATATCCTCAAAGCAACTGCGACATGCAGCACCTCCAGAGGTGCTTCGCCTCTTAAGAGATAGCATGCTCATGTGGGCATCGACAAACTATCACGACATGGATTCCTTGCCAGGATAGGCAACAACGCGCTTCAGCTGATGATGTAGTCCTCATACGATGATGCTTTGGCTCGATGGTAAGGCAAGGAAGCGAAAAATACGCCGACCATCCAATTCCAGTGAGGCCTCCGTCTCGCTCAGCACACCAAGCGGGTTCCTTGACAGCCATCCTGGCCCAGAAGCGTCAGTGCAGACCTTCACACCCATTTTCTCGAGTCGGGCTCGGCGAATGGACCTATCCGACCCAAGCCTCGAAAGCTTGTTTGCGCCATCATAAGCTAGAGTAGGTGCCCGTACGAGCTGGTGGTCTGAGACAGCCTTGGAAGCGGCAGCATCGGTTGCCACAAGCTCCATCCCGGTCTGCTCAGTCATGGTCCTGGCGACGCAGGCTACGTCCTCGACATTCGACTGGAAGAAGAACCAACCTTTCGAATCCCGAAGAGCGACAGCCACCTCGTTTAGCAAAGAGGCGGAGAGCATGTACTGCTGTTCGGATCCATCGTGCGCGTTTAGCCGTGGAAGCTGTGAATTACCACCTCCATCGACGCGGAAGGGCGTAGGGAACTGCACGACTACCCCTGCCAAGCGAGAAGCAGGAGAGGAGAAGGCGCTCGCAAGTGTCATCTCGGCGGAGGCCCGCGCAAACTGGGTGCTCTCAAAAGTTCCCCAGCGCCGAGTAGCACCGTTGGCGTAGGCCGTCTTGAGAGAGGATGCATCGCAGCCAAGCAGGTTGTATCGCCCGAGGACTGGGGCGTGGGCGGCGCCTATGGCCTGACGTGGCCGAGAAAGCGAGAGAAGAGAGGTGCCAAAACCGCAGCCAAGGTCGACAACAAGAGGCAGTTCTGGCTTTGAGAAGGCGTTGAGAGCCACATGAAGAGAGCCGTGCCCCACCTCGTTTGTGGGCGGTAGCTCCTTGCGGAGCACTGCAGCTCGTCTCCATAGCCACCGGAGCGACCGAGGGTGTTCAAAGCTGAGCTCTTGCACAGAGCGCATCGCATGAGAACACTCCTCGCCTCCAGTGCGCAGCACACTAACAGCATGGTCAAAGATGGGCGAGGTGTCAGCGATGCCTGAGGCTGCCAAGCGCTCGCAGACCTGCATCGTTACAAGCGGTTGGGGCTTTTTCCATCGCCTGAATTCTAGCGATTGGGCCTCCGCGAGTGCGTCGATGAGCTCCGAGCTTGCGCTGCCCGCCAAGGCAAACTCGAACGCAGCGTCAGCAGCCGTGCGACCGAGCAGCGGCTCGTCGCCCAAGCAGAGCGCGAGAGCATCCGTGGAGATGGAGACAAGGGTGTGCTCGTGCTCGTGCTCATCGACAGCGCGTCGCGCCAGCTCCATCATCCGTGAGCCTCCTCCCATCCGTGGCTGAAGCAGCTTGTACCGCCATGAGGTCGAGCCGTCGACCTCGTCCTGCAGCTTGACACCGCCCGCTTCGAGCTCGATCTTGAGTGCATCAGCGGCGGCGTAGTCGCGCGCGGTTCTAGCCGCGCATCGCAGACCGACCAGCGCCTCTACCCGCTCGGCAGGCAGCCGTGCCTCCCCCACAGCGCAGCCGGCGCTGTGCAGCAGCAGCATCTCACCCCCAAGCACGGACGCGGCGGCTCTAGAGTTAGAAGTTTTGGGTCTCAAGTAAAAGAGTTCTTGGTCGGGGGCGGGCTTCGCCGTCGGGCCGTCGCTCTTTGATTGCCTGCCTGCCAGAGGACAGAGGACAGCGCGGCCGCAACAAGGTGAGAAAGTTGCCCCTGGCACCTCTGCGGGACCGCTGGTTGCGATGGATTCACGAACACTCCGGCTCGTGACGCGTGACGCCCCATGGTCCGCCCATCCCACTCGCTCGCGCTGTGTGCTGTGTCTGCGCTCACGCAGGAATGCTGGCAATATCGAATATCGTCTGGCCTTGTGCCTCTATACGAATTTTCAGAGGTATGCCGCGCGCACAGGGCCCAAGAATTAGCCCATACAAGCCCACAGGCACATGCACGAGGTTGAGAGGCGGGCCGCCATGACGCGTGACCACCTGTGGGTTACTAGTACTAGCCCTTCCGCCAGAAGGTAGCATGCAACATGCAACATCTATCATCGCTAACGCTAACGTTCAAGTTCGAGTTACGTACAAAATTGTTCAACAAAGTTTATACTTGGTTCGCCCATGGGGGGGCACGAGCCCCCCCCCTCTCTCCACTCCTCCCCTGCCGTGGGGGAGGAACCACCCACACCCACCCTCCTGGCATGCCTTTATGGTATATCGTATATTATGGCTTTCTACTTTCTGCACTCATCGGCAGAAATATGAGTTCAACTACTTACCGTTTGTGGCGTGCAGTCCGGCCCCTCGTACATGTGCCGCCTTATGGACGCCGTTCTCCAGGGCCTCGCTTGGGACATCTGCATGCCCTACTTGGACGACATTGGCGTCTGGTCGACGGGTACTCGCGCGACGCTGGATGAGCGCATTGAGGCCTCGTTCGAGCAGAGATTAAACCTTTTAATAGTCTCACCGCACACGCGGCCGTGGACCCTCTACTTTCTACTCACGTAGGAAACTTTCTACACCCCCACTTCCCCGGCCCTTCTCCCCCCGCCATAAGGCGACTCCCCCCGTGCACTACTAGGGGGATAGGGGTGAAGGGCTTAGAAGATATGGTCCGGTGGCCCGCGCCCCCCCCCGGTGATCATTCCCCCCCTTCCTCCTGTGTCTCCGAGTGGGCGGCGGTCTCAGCCCCGACTTATCCTGTAAACAGGTGCGGGACTTACCTATTTTTCGGTGAGCGGAGCTCTCGCTCCGCCCACCCCCTTCTCCGCTCTCTCTCTCCCCTCTCCTGCGGCACGTGCGATGGCGCGCCTGCTGCGGCAGGCCTGCAGCTGCCCCTGGCGACCCCTGGAGGCTCATGGAGGCCAGCTCTGGGGGCAGAGGAGGCTGGGACTGGGCCATGGTCTCCCCTGCCTCTCCCTCGCTGGCGCTCCTGAGCCTCTGGGGCCCCCAATCTGCACCTGTCTGCCTGTCGACCAGGGGACCAGGGGGGGAGGGGGGGTTGGAGCGATGGGCTGGTCACGAGGGGCCAGGATGGGCGAATGGGGCGAGCCTGTGGGGAAGGGAGTGGGTCAGTAGGGCAGTGGCCTCCTGGCAAGCCATCAGGCGTGCCAGGAGGATGGGTGGTTCCTCCCCCATGGCAGGGGAGGAGTGGAGAGAGGGGGGGGGCTCGTGCCCCCCCATGGGTCAACCAAGTATAAACTTAGTTGTCGTTCGAGCAGAGAGCAGATGCTCCAATCGCCTTGCCTTGACCTCGTGCTCGAACGCCTGCGTTGGGCGGGGCTGTCGTGCAAGGCGACGAAGTGCCTCCTCTTCGCGATCAAGGGAGAGTACCTAGAGTATTACCTTTTCATGGGTCGAATCATGTCGGTTTTTTTGTCGTTCTTTTCTCGTCCTTCTTTTCGTTCTCTTGCGGGCGGGCGATGCCTGCGCGCGCAATGGCCCCCCTCTGAGGGGACCCTCGGGTCCCCCCTGACTGAGGGCCAGCTGGGCCAGCTCAGGGGGCAGTGGAGGCTGGGGCTGGGCCCCTGGCCTCCCCTGCCTCTCCCTCGCTGGCCTCGCTGGCCCTGGGTGCCTCCTTGGCGGCTCAAATGATCTGTGGCTCAGTGGTGAGGGGGTAGTCAGTACGAGCGAGGGCCAGTTCAGGCGGATGCATGCGGCGCGCGGCGCGCGCTTGGCGTGGATCTGGCGAGGAATGATGTCAGCTCAGCCCCTGCCAGCAGGCAGGGGCTGAGGTTGAGTGTGCAGGCCCACCCAGGGGGTGTCTGCCTTGGAGGAAGGGGGAAGCGAGGCCTCCATGACCCTATCAGTTTTACTGATAGTTGCATAGGCACCTAAAAACACGCGAAGGAAAGACACGACACCCCGGAACGACTTCATCGCGTACGAGCCTACGAGACGAGAAACTAGCCATTGGATAGGGGATAAATAAGAGAGAAGCCACCGCGGACGCAAAAGAAGGCAACACAGCCAGAGAGGCCGATAATACGAAACACAAAAAGCCCTCCTGGAAACCCGCCACCTGAACCGGGCCCAAGGTAGCGCACCTGGGCCGCACCACCACGAAAACCCCGCAAACCGAAGACAAAGGAACAAAGGGGGGAAGGGGTTGGGGAGGAGTGAAGGGAATAGGAATAGGGGCGATGTCGGATGTCGGATAGAAGGCGTAAGGAGCCGGCCGATAGTAGGTGTCGTAGCCCTGAATCTTCAGATTTTTTTCTCGCTCACATTGCGGCCCCCCTCACCGATCTCACTCGCACCGGGGTTGATGGCCTCAGTCAGATGGCGGACGCGGTCGCTTCGACAGCGACTGCTCCATGGAGGCTGGGGGCTGGGGGGCCGCCCTCGGCGGGGGGGGCGAAGGAGAGGAGGGGAGCGGCGGCGCGCTCGCTCCATGGCAGCAACTGACTATGCAAAGTTGATTGCCCGGTAGGGGTAGGAGGAAGGGGGGAACGAATCACCGGGGGGGGAGGGGGGGAGGGGGTCACCGGACCATATCTAAATCTAAGCCCTTCACCCCTATCCCCCTGTAGTGCACGGGGCTGGTTGCCTGATGGCGCGGGGGGCGAAGGGCTTGGGGTGTGGGAGCTAGTGGGATGTGGAAAGTTTGGTGCGTGAAAGTAGTGGGCACATGGCCGCGTGTGCGGTCAGAATATTACAACATTTAAGTACAACATTGTTGTTGGCCTACCATACTTTGTTCTAGTTCTTAGGCATGCTGCCTATGATTGTGGCTGCCCAGAGCAAGGGATCTCCCACCCAAGTCGAGGCTCTTAACGGCATAGCGGCGGTTGGGTGTGGCTTGGCAAATGGGCGCCTCGCTCGACGCGTTCCTCCAAGACACGATTAGTCCAGGGACGCATCGCGCATACACAGTGGTGCCCAAGCATGTGCGCGCTCGACGCGGCATGAGGCACGCAAACGCGCTCGCGCGTACATGAGATGAACGTCCGGCGGCTCATCGGGGTGCAAGCAGAAAAGCAACAGCACACGGGCATACGTATTGTCGTTGCCACACGAGCCTCGAGAAAGACGAGGTGGGCACGCCCCAGAGTCGAGGCCAAGCGCGATGCAACGCGTCAAGATGGTGCGAACCCAAAAGCGTCTACGAAAGGGCGAAACTGGGTCTCGTGGGTGCTTGCGAGTGGCGCGGAGGGGCACTGACGCGCGAGCGCGGTCTTAGCTGCGCGTGAGAAGCGAGGGCGGCGCGTAGGTGTCGAGTGTCTCTTCCAGTTCCCTGACAAGTTCACACATCCTCGTGGCGTGCGCCCTCGAGTTGGTCTCCTCGGTTGCCATGGAGCGGACGTTGGCTAGGATCTCGTCGCGGCGTAGCGCGAAGTGGGTAAGAATTGCCTCGCGAAGCTCGGGGGGTGGCTTACGGAGGTTGTCGATCATGGCATACCGGATGGTCGCCTCACGGATCACCTCGTTGTAGCCGCGAGCTCTATTGTTGCCATGGGGCGTGCCGCGGATCCGCTCGAAGCCCGGCTCATTGAAGAAGGGGTCAGGCACTAGGATGAGCCCCTGCACCGACATGAGGACCTGTAGGAGCGTAGATGTCTTCGGGTGCCAGCTCTCAGCTTGCTCGCCCTGCCAGGTGCCCAACAGCGAGAGGCAGACCTTGCCGCAGTTGTAGAGGTTGGGATTGAAGCGGACCGAGCCGCCACCCGTGGTGCATAGGTTCACCTTGGGTGGGGAGTTGGGGTAGTCGTCGGAGCAGAAGATGTCGAAGATGAAGAGGCCGCCCGCATACGGAGTGCCGTCAGGACCGGAGATCATGGCGCGCCAAAAGTGCATCTGTGACTCGTGTAGCCGGCACCAGATGGTCGACGACGCTGCGAGGGGGAGCGAGCCGCCCATCATGTCGGCGGCCTCGAGTGCGAGACGGCGCGAGCGCGCAGGCAGCGGATCCACTCGGGGTGCCTTGGACATGTAGTAGTGGCCAGTGATGTCCTCGACCGCCTCAAATTGCAGTGGTCCCATGCGCTGCGTATACCTCTCCTCATCGGAGAGGCCGTCCACTGGGGCTGCCGTCGGCTCGCGTAGCTCTGGCTGGGCCCCTGCCCGTGCGACGACGCTCTCGGCGGTGGAGGAGCACGAGGAGGCCAGAGAGGAGGACGCGGAGCAGGTCGTCGCTACTAGTGGTGGAGCCGCTGTGTTGCGGCGTGTTGAGCGCGCAACAGGCGCATGCGGCTCCTCGCGCGCTGCCGCCTGGAGGCTCTGCTCGCTGGGTTCGGCCATGTGAGCGCAGTCACTGTCGGCGGGCACGGGCGCCCTCCGCTGACGCGCCGCGGGCTCCTGGATGTCGCGCGCCACAGCAATAATGTGCCGGGCGAGCGGGATCATGTAGACTTCCTCGGCCGCTTGAGCCGCCCGACACGCAACATTACAAGCGCTGCGGTCCAGCCCGATGGTCCCCGCCATCGGGTTGGGCCACTCCTCACCCTTGAGTCTTGGAATGCCGCGCAGGCCCGGCTGCGCGCCCGGCTGCGCGCTCGCCTCGGACCGCATCGTGGCAGCCACAGCCGCTGCGACTGCGGCGCAGGTGTCGAGGGGCTGGTAAGCCTCGGGGGACATCGCCCCGGCTGCGCCCGCGCCGTCCGCCTCGGCTGGCTGGCGGGCGAGGATGAATTCTGCCTGCCGGACAACTAACGGCAGCGCCTCGCGGATCGTGGAAGGGTGGACGTTGCCGGCGCCCGCGCCGGTGGCACAGCCAGACGCGCCCGCCGCCGGCGTGTCGAGCAAGAAGCTGATGCTTGGGCTACGTCCGACAGCGCGCACCAGCGAGAGCACGTGCGCAAACTTGAGCGCTCGCTCCGGCCGCGAGCCTATGTCGAGGAGCGAGCTGAAGCGCAGCTGCTGCCAGAGCAGCGGGAGCAGGGATGAGGTAGTGGCCACCTGAGGGCTGATGGAATCAGCGACAGCAGCGGTGATGACGTCGCACAAGAGCGCACGCGTTTCGGCGTCCTGCTGAGCCTGGGCGGCCTCGGTCGTTGCAATGTCCCACGTCTGACCGCCTTCGGTGCCCGAGTGCCCGTAGCCAACACCTGCCTCCCACCCGCCTGGCACGCCCCTGCCGTCGCCATGCGCAGCGAGGACCCGCTTGTGCCGCTTGCCAAAGTTGAGCTCACGAATGCGCTCAGTGTCGACTGCCTCGTCTCGCGCCTGCAGCAACTTAAGGTTGTCAGCGGCCCACGAAGGCCGGAGGCCGGCGAGCAGCTCGAGCCGGAAAAGCGCAATCTCGGCATCTGAGTAGGCAGGCGGCGCAGCAGGCGGCAGGCCGGCTTCGTTTGCCTTGGCGGCAGCGAGCGGGGGGCCGTTGCGGGGGTCGTCGAGAGCAACGCGCCCGTGTGTTTCGAGGAAATTTTGGGCGAAGCGCAGCACCGACTTGATGGACTTCATGGGGTCCCAACCTTGGAGCGAGAAGATGGGATGCGACATGAGCGCCTCAGCGACAACGCCACGGAATCGCGGTCGTAGCACCTGCGCAGGCGGCGGGCGCAGCGTTTAGTGCGTGGGGTCAGCGCGCAGCGTCAGCGATGGGCGGCGAGGAGGGACCGGGCGGGGGCCAGGAGGCTTGGCGCACCTGTAGGTGGACGGGGTAGAAGGGATGCATGTCGGGCTGGAAGCGCAGACCAAACTCGATGTGGCCGTAGCCGTGCGTACGACGGAGCTCGGCAAGGTCGGCCTTAAGAGGGCAGTCGGGCGTAATGTCACAAATCTCGACACGCCAATGGTGCACATCCAGATCGACGCAGTCGGCGTTGATCCCCTCGAAGCCTTCAGCCTTTTCGCGGATGAGGGCCGAGAGCTCGTTGCACAGGATGCGCGTCGCCTCGGTGGCCGAAAATATTTGCGCGGCCGCGCCCCGCTTGCGGCCAGCGGCGGCAGCCTTGTCGCCGCGCCGCTTTGCCACAGCTGCGCCCGCCTTGCCCCCTACCTGTAGACCGTCAGAGGAGCCACTGCTTGAGGTTAAGTGGGCGTCGGCCGAGGAAGGGAGGGCATGCGGGTGCAGTGCGGCGGTCGCGCGCCGCTGCGCATCCTTCTCCTCCCAAGCAAGGCGCATCCGGAGGAGGCGGTCGTCGAGCTCGTCGCCAATGGAGAAGCCGAGGTCGTAGTGGTCGTCGTCCATTTCCGCATCAAATTCGCTCACGCTCCCCTCGTCGTCGCTTGAGCCAGCTGTGCTCAGCCGTTCCTGCTCGATGGTGCGCGTGATAGCCATGGACGAGGAGTCTCCGGAGCCCGCCGGCTCGGCAGTACATGCACGGATGTAGTCACTCAGCTGCGCTTGCAGCGCGACGTGCGCATGCTGGTCGAGCACGTCGGCGAGCCGCTCGATCACACAGTCGAGCGCCGCCGACTGGCTGATGGCGGGCGCCACCGCCTCGACCGCCGCGAGCAACGCATCACTCCCGTCAGCAAAGACGAGGGCGCCCGTGGCTGGGTAGGCGGAACGCTCGTGGAGAGAGAGGCTGAGCGCGCCAGTCGCAGGAGCGCAATGGACCTCAAAGAGCACCGTGTCCTCCTCGAGTCGAAACGAGGAGAAGACAGGCAGCTCGCCTGTGGCAGCGGCTGCGGCGTTGAGACGCGCCAGTTGGGCGTGCAGCGCCATTGAGCGCGCAGGCGGTCTGGGCTGAGGCTCTCCTACTCTCTTCCCTTCTCTCCCCTTCTCTCTCTCTCACTCTCTCTCTCTCGCTCGGTCTCTCTCTCGCTCTCACTCGCTCTCTCTCCCGCGCGCGCCCGCGCGCTCTCTCTCCCCCTCTGCCCTTTTCCCTCTCTCTCTCTCTCTCCTCTCTATTCCTCCTCCTCCTCTCTCTCTCTCCCCTCTCTCCCCCGCTCTCTCTCCCCTCTCTCTCTCTTCCCTCCTCCCCCCCCACCCCCCGCCACTGCTTCCCCTGCGCTGCTCGCCCTCCTCTCTCTCTCTCTCTCTCTCTCTCTCTCCCTCTCTCCCTCTCCCTCTCCCTCTCCCTCTCCCTCTCCCTCTCCCTCTCTCCCTCTCCCTCTCTCTCTCTGCTCTCCCCCTCATCTCTCCCCTATCCGCTCGTCGGCTGCCCCGGTGTACGTGGAGAGGGAGAGAGAGGAACACAGGAGAGAGGAGGGGGGGGAGGAGCGGGGGGAGGGAAAACCAGAGAGACGGAGAGAGAGGGGGGGGAGGGAGAAGGGGAAAAGCGGAAAAGAAGAGAGACGCAGAGACAGAGGGGGGTGGGGTTGGAGAATAAGGGGAAAGCAGAGAGAGAGACGGAGAGACAGAGGGGTGGGGGAGAGGGGAAAAGCAGGGAGACGGAGAGACAGAGAGGGGCAGAGAGTAGGGGGAGAAGGGAAGGGGGGGGGGGAGCGCGGCATGTGCGCTGCTCCGCATGGGCCCCACGAAATCCAACCTCCCCCCCCCGCCTCTCTGCCTCGGCGGAAGACCCGGCAGTGGGCCCCCGTCCCCCCGCCACCGCCCCCCCCCGCCCCTCCCACGAGATTTGATTTCCCCGCAGCCCGATGAAACCGGCGCCCATCTCCCATCTCCGAGAGACCTCCTCGGCTACCCGCGCGACCCAAGGTGGCCGGGGGGAGGGGGGGGGGGGGGGCGGCTCGGGGGGAGGGGGGGGGAGGGGGGCTCGGCTGGACGCCCAGCCACCAACGGAGATTTTTATTTTCGGCGTCACTTCGTGAGCGTGTGAGCGTGAGAGTTTTGAACGCTGAACGGCTCCGTCTGCTTGTCGCCCTTGTCTCACGTTTCCGTGTGTGCGCGCGCGCTACGTTCGGGGCCGGCTCATCCTCCTCTCCGTGACGCCCTTTGAACTCGCCACACTCCTGGAAGACGCGATCGCGTGGCGGGACCATAGACCACACAGAGAGCCTGCCGATTTCTATGTGTGCCTATCTCCCTACGTGGGAAACACACAGAATCTGCCTCCAAACACAGCAAAAATAGTGTGTTTTTGCCTTTGGAAGAAACACAGAAAAAAACAGCGGGAAACACAGATACACAGATACAGAGGGGGGGGCGGGGGCGGGCGGGGGGGGGGGGGGGGGGGCGTCGACCGTCGACCACCGAGCACCGAGCACCCCACCACCACCACGATGCACGCCTCCGCCACCAACCCAAACCCCGACCGAGCCTCGCGCTCCGCCAGCACGCACTGCACTGCCGCCACCGCCCGCCCGGACACGCCACGGCCACCCGCCCCGCCACCACCGCCCCCCAACGCCGACGCGTCGCATCAGTGGGCGTCACTCCTCAATGGTCAATGGAGGGCGCCCTGGCCTGCCGACTCGCCCACCTCTCGCAGAGACAGTGCCGACTCCCCCATCTCTCTCGGAGACAGAGACCCCGGAGCCGGAAGGGCAGGAGGCCGTGGAGGGGGGCACTGTCTTCAATGTGCTCCCCACACGTGCCACGGGGCTGAGCCAGCCCTATCTCGCAGGGCGTAAGCGTAAGCCCTTACAGAAAGCTTGAAGCACTGGTTACTGGTTGCAAGCTTTGCTGATGCAAACAAGCTCAAGTTAACTGGCAAGCTTTGCTGATGTTCTCGGGCGCTAACATCAAGCTTTGTCAAGCTTTCAAGCCGGTTCGGGCGCGCGGGCGCGCGGGCGCGCCGCGGCGGCGCGCCGCCGGCCGCCGGGTACCGAACGCCGGGCAAGGGGTTGAATACATACAACTGCTGTGTAGTGGCCTGGTGGCGACTCATTACTCATACCCATACAGCCCTCCTTCAATTCATTCATGCGCTTATATCTTATATACGTATACGAGACACTCTAACACGAAACACGAGCAGGTTGTTGTGTTGCTGTGGCGCTGTGGCTACAACGTATATAGACGAGTTAAGTTGTTAGTCGCGGCCGCGATTGTTGTATTGAAGCTGCAGGGAGAGCTCGATGTAGTCGCTGTAGCTGCTGTCTTGCGATTCACCGAAGGTGTCGTTCAGGATCGAGAACACTCGTTCAGGTGGCACCGAGTTGGGTGAGTTTGTGAGGATGGCGCGGAGGACGTATGCGAACGCCGGCACATCGGACTCGTGGCTACGCCAGACTTTGCCAAGGTCGAAGGTGGCGGACATTGCACCGTCGGCGGCAGCCGTTGCTTTCACCAATGTGTTGTATTTGACGCGCTCCGACTTCATCATCTGTGTAGACATGGGGGTAGGAAGGCGGCACAAACAAACGGGCAACGGCTTAGCAATGGGATCGGTGAGCTTGAAGGCTCAGCCATGTTTGAGAGCATGAAGAAGAAAGCGAAGGAGGCAGCCTATGCTGAGGTGAATGAGCACCTCCGCAATGTGCTTCGGTCGAGAAGTGGAACCTCATCCGCTTGTGCTCGGGGCTATCATGGAATACGTTGCGTTGGTTCAACGATATCCTAATGTGGGATGTGCTCGGGCGCTCGTGGCTTGCCAGTATCGGTCGGGCCATTGTCGGGACAAGCGCTTCGATTTGCCTCTTCAGCTTCGTAGTGTTCGCTGCCACGCCCCAAAATACTTGATGAAGTCGATGCGGCGGAGCAATTGCTGCTCGTAGTCGTAGTCGGCAAATCGTTCGAGAAAGCATCTACGACGCAGAGATCTTGGACCAGAACCCACCGACGCACGCGCCTTTGGCTCTCCTTGGAGAAGTAGTTGAGCTGTCTCGGTGACTAGCGGTTCACGTGAGCGTCTTGACTTTTGTGACACTTTTGTGCACATTGAAGTCCAAAAATACCAGTATGGCTTATGGTCCAGTGTGCAAAGAACCAGCAGGCCTTGTGGACCGACTGAGTTAGCGTCACAAATTTCCTCGTCATTCGATGTTTGTGCCTCGCATGAAGGGCCTCACCAAAAATATACCGGAGGGGGGCCCGACTGTATTTCGAGCTCCGCGTCTTCGACGGCCCGAAATTCGGTAATTTTTTGAAAATTTCGCCGGAGAACGCCCTTTTTTTTGCTGATCCATCCTACCGGAACCCTTACGGAGCTTGCTGAGCTCTTCAATCTCCCATTGTAGCCGGTGCCCTCCGCACCTCCATAGTGGATAGTTGCCCCTAGTGAGTGACCGGGCTTATCTAAGTGGGCGCGTTGGCATGTCAGCTGTCGGAAGGAAGGGCTCGACAGCTGGGGCGTGTGTTGTGTGCTGACACGACTGCTTTTTGGGGACGGGAGAGGATGGGGTTCCAGCCCCGCAACCCCGAAAGTGGCCTTTGGTGGGCACTAGCATCCTTCATTGTGGTTCCAACGCGCCAAAATCTACTAAAAAAAAACTCCCTGGCCACCGCGAAAAAAACACCGCATTGTTCGCTCTCGTACTCGCCACCATGAAACAATTGACAATTGGCTTCTGAAACTTTGCACAAGCTCTTATCATAGCATGAGACACCTCTCCATGCATTCACATCGACTTTTGGGTACAATTGTGAAAAGTCGATTTTTCCCGTCCCCACCTCTAACTACTAACTAAGTCTCCACGGTTGAGTCGAAGTTGAGTCGTTGCAAAACCCCAAAACCCCCGACTATCGACTGTCGACTATGTGACTATGCACTAGAGCCCATAGACCCATAGACTATTAACCCTAGTAGGTCCCTATAAACCGGAATTTAAGTGCCTACATTCGGGTGATGCAGGGGGCAGAGCAGTCATATTTTTGGCTGGGTGGTCTGCATATAGGATAGGCAGGATAGAACCCCCTAACTAAGCAGCATGACTCGAGTACAGAAGGTTACAATGCATTTTCAGAGCGGCGAAAACGGCGAAAATGTGAAAACAGCCAAAAACAGCCAAAAACCCCCGACTACTCTAGAAGACATCGGTGACACGCAAAAAAACAAGGAATGTGGTAATAAGCGCCCACTCGCGCCCACTCTCGCACTCCTGCACGACAGGCCAAACATTTTTGAACTGGGGCCGCTTTGGTTTCGCCACAGCACACTGAGCATAGCCACACACTCCCTTTTGGGGGGGAGAGGACCAGAGGGGGAAAAGGGCGGGGGAGGGGGGGAGAGGAGAGAGGAGGGAAACGGGCTCGCGCCAACCTTTCGTGGCAACGTTCGTTCTCCCGCGCTTCTAAAACCAAGCACCATTGACGACATTATGATTGGGAGATCTACCCAGGCCTGGGAGGGGTCCCATTTCACATCAGGAGGCCCCCTAGGGCCCTCCTAGTGCTCTTAGGGGCTCCCAATATAGCCATATGTACTAAAAACGTCCCGACCGTCCGCCTCGCGGAGTAGGCACCTACTAGGGTTAACTATGTCATCGCCGCCCGAAGCCCTCCCCACCGAGTTTTTTTGTCTGGTAAACGGCAACGCCGGCCGGGAGGCGGGGGGAAGGGGAAGGCGAGGCCGCAGAGCGCGCGCCCGCCGTGGTCGCTCTCTTCCTCTTCCTCTCCCTCTAACCGTCTCCCTCTTCTTCTTCGTCTCCGTCTCCACCTCCGTCTTCTTTTTGACTTCCTCTCCCTCTCCCTCGTCCTCGCCCTCGCCCTCTCTGTCTTCCTCTCTCTCCTCCTCCGCTCTCTCTCCCTCTCGCTCTTCCCCACACCCCCTCGTTGTGCGGCCCTCCGCCAAGACTCCCTCCGCTCTGCGCACGCTAGCGGCGAGATGCCGCTGCTCGGCGGGCTGAGCGCTGCGCTCGATCGTGGCCGCGCGCTCGTCGACGACGCCCGCCACCTCGCCGAAGCCAAACTAGCCGAGGCGCGCCAGCTCGCAGAGTCGGCGCGCGATGCTGCTCGCGAGGCCTCGTCGCGGCGCGAGCTGATCACGTTCCACGGGTACCCTGTGCTGATGAACGGGAGCACGATCGCCGAAGGCGGCTTTGCGTTTGTGCATATAGCCAGGCATGCCGAGACGGGAAAGCCATTTGCAGTCAAGCGCATGCTCGCCCAAGACCGCGACTCAGCCGAGCTCGCGCGGGCCGAGCGCAAGCTGCTCTCCGAGCTGCCGCCGCATCCCAACATCGTGCGCATGTTTGCCTCGACCGCGCGCCGGGCGGGCCGCTTCGAGGAGCACCTGCTGCTTCTTGAGTATTGCTCGCGCGGTACTCTGATCCGGTACTGCACACCCGGCCCAGGCGGTGCTCTGCCACCGCCGTTGGACATCACCAGTTTGCTCGAGGCATTCGTCGGTGTGTGCCGCGGAGTCTCGCACCTGCATTCCCAGTCACCCCCGATTGCTCATCGCGATCTTAAGCTTGAGAACGTCTTGGTCGACGACAGCGGCACGTGCAAGATTTGCGACTTTGGCTCCGCAACCACTCGCACGCTCAACTGCGCTACGGCCTCACGCCAGGTGAGCACTGCAGGCACGTGCGTTTTAGTGGCGCTCGGGCGCGGGTGAATGGTGACGCTGGCGATCTTTCCTTTCATCCTGCGCTACCCGCCGTTTGCACCTGCAGGAGCGCCTGGACGAGGAGGACATCATAGCGCGCTTCACTACGGCGATGAATCGGGCGCCGGAAATGCTTGACCTCCACCGCGGACATCGGATCGACGCCAAGGTGGACGTTTGGGCGCTCGGCAATCTGCTCTTCGCGCTCGCCTTCCAGGTCCATCCGTTCAACGCCGATCCGCCTAATCTTCAGATTCTAAACGGCAACTGGCGCGTGCCGCCTGGCGCGAAGCACGCCGCGGTGATCACACCGCTTGTCGAGATGATGCTCATGCAAGATCCGGCGCAAAGGCCTGACGTGTTTGCCGTAACGCAGGCTGCGTCCCTGCTGCATGCGGAGGCAGCTGCCGCTCAGTCAATGCCGTATGAGTCACAGACATCGACGCGCACGACAGGCAGTGCCCGCCCGCTGGCCCAACCGCAAGGCGGCCGCGCCGGCTTGAGTGGGCGTGCGCACCAGCAGGAGGGCGGCTCCGCTTTTAGATTCGAGGACATGATGCGCGACATGGATGCCATGTCGCCCGCGGCGTCGCCTGCCCATGAGGACCCCGCGCCGCCCGCTGCGATGTTTGAGCTTCCCGCGTGGACGGCCGACTTCTCGGCCTTCGACGCAGGGGAGAGTGCAGGCATTTCTGAGCGGCTGTCTGCTGGCTTTCCGGAGGCAGGCACAGGCGATGGCGACGGCGACAGCACAGTGGCAAGTGACTCTGGTGCGACGGGCGCATGCGGATGGACCGGGGGTGGTGGAGGCAGCACAGACCCTGAGGCTCAATTGTTCGAGTCCCTGTCCCAGCTAGCGCCGCAGCCGGTGGGCACTGCTGTAGGCCCAAGTGATACCTCGCCCTTGGAACTGCTTGGAGAGGCTCTGCTATCTGGAGGAGGTCATGCACCAGTACCCGTGCCCCTCTCCTCGTCGCCGCTGACCGACTCGTCAACCGCCGCCGATGCGCCCGTTGCTCCGAATATCTGTGCAGGAGAAGGGGCCACGTACAGTGCTGGAGAGCGCGTGATGCTGGTCGGCCTGCAAGCACGGCCTGAGCTGAACGGCACCACAGGGACAGTCCTCGGCCCTGCGGCAGCGGTGGGCAGGTTCAAGGTTGAGTGCACATCGGGCATCGTTGCGCTGAAGCCAGCCAACATGCAGCGCCTTTCGGCTTTTTGAGCACGCACCGTCCTCTCTAAGGGCATTCGGCCGGCACGAGATTCTTGGGCAAGCATGCCTACAGACGGCTTGTCGCCATAGCAGCATGCGATACTTGTTGCTCTGATGATTGTGAAATGCGGTGGCACGTGTTCGTCACGATGTCCAAGGGCAGAGGAGTTTGCGGTCCTTGCCAACAAGGGCGTTGATGTTGGATTCTGGCGGGATCATGGATGTGGCTTTGTATGCAGCTATGTTGTTGTTGTTGGTCTTTGTGCGTCGGCCGCCCTTTATTATTCGCGGTGCGTGAGCATAGCGAGGAAGGGCGGGCGATGCTAGGTGGGGACGGCAAGTCTACTATGCACTACCTTGGCCGCCGCACGTCGGCAAAGAACATACTACTAGAAGTCGAAGCCCAAGAGCCGGGAGAAAGGGCAGTACATTTGTGGGTATTGCTGGAGCACATACCTCACTTAAATCAGAAGGTGCAACTCGAGGTTCCCTTTTTTTGTCACGCCCCTCCCGGCTTTTTAGGTATATAATTTCTACTGACCCCTAACTTCGCCCCTAACTCGGGGGTTGACATAAACACGGGGACCCATCAAGCGGAAGACGTCTTGTGTTTCGTCTGTGCCTCCCGTTTCAAAATCGCCTCCGCATCAAAGGTCAGTTGCATTTTCTCCGTCTTGTAAAAGCGAAAATATTTTGTCTTCCACAGTACCAAGAGGAGAAGAATGAACAGCGCGAAGACCACCCCGACCGCGATCCCGACCCTCGTGAGGCCATCCCCCGACGCGATGATTGCTGCGCCTAAAGCACTTACGAGAAACCAGAAGGTGATGCCACCCAAGAGACTCATCAAGGGGACGACGTCGTAGGGGCCATCGTCGAATAAGCTATTACGGGCGTAGATCCACATCTTACAGTATGCAAAGTAAAAATTTGCGCATTGACGGGGGCGCCCTCGCCTTCCTCCTAGTTTGCGCCTCAACTTGAACGATCGTCCCTCCCTTGAAGAATGCAACCATGCCCGCTGCCCGAGTTGAAGAATGCAACCATGTGGGCGTCCGGCGTCCGACCGACTGCGGACGTCCGCCCTTCCTTTAGCCTTTAGAGGTGGGGACAGTAAAAATCGGGTTCTCATGATCGCTTTTTTATAGCAAAAAAAATGCATGGATGACCTCCATATGCCCTAACTAGACGACCCTCCGAGTCTCAGCTCCCTATTCTTTCGCGCGCGCGCGCGCCGACGTGATAAAATTCCATTTTTTTTGGCCCGGCGGTGTCGACGGCCCACGTAACCACTTTAACGACCGCTCGGAAGCTGTAATTGGTCGCCCGGCCGCATTTTTTTGCCTGGTTGGGCATTATCAGTCGTGGTAAGAATGATATACTAGATGGATACCTGTGACTCGATCGTTTATCCACATATTATTGTACGTATGTGCCCTATACTACAGACGAACACAGCGGGCAATTGGACACAGCCGCACAAAAATGGTTGATGAGGATGTCACACGGATGAAACAACGCAAGCTTCGGTACCCCCCGCCCGCCACAAGCATATCAGAGCCGACTGTGCCGAGTCTACAACATAGCTCGACGCATCGCGCGTTCTGAGGCCAGAATTCAGCACGCATCATGGGCACTCGCGAGCGCCAACAGGAGCCACTCCTCCAGGTAGCCAGGGAGGCCCTCGGCGCGCGCTCGCGGCGCATTTCACGGCGTCCGAGCAACCATTCGACCTGAGCGCGACTGACTAGCCCCGAGCTGCCCTCTCAGGGAGGCTACATGCCCCACAGCAGTACCATCCGCGCTCACGTTGGCCTCCCCAACAGAGCGCTGGGCACTCTGGGGTCCCCAGGCGAACGCGATCGTGACAGATGACAGCAGGATCTGCCCAGGCGCTTCTGGCAGACCCTTGCCGCTCCAGTCATACCCATCCGACCTTGTTGGGAGGCCTCCCAGTCGAGCAAGCGCTTCAAGTAGAGGGGCCAGCCCTCTACTTCGCCCATTCCGCGAGGCTGAGCCGATCGACGACCAATGTTTTTGAAGGCCCTCGAAACGGACAGACTGAAAATGAGTACGTGAATGTCGTTCTCAATACGTAATAGTGCTCGTTTTGTTTTCCCCACTTACTATCGTTACAATTATTTTATTTTTGTTCGTTTTTTCATGATTTTGCCATATAAACCGCAAAAAATAGGCTAGGTTGCACTGACACATTGATAGCCTACACTCAGCCAAATGTTATAGACCACGCCTCTTGAGCTCAGCTGAACTAAATCGCCGCCCCATGTGCCTATCAGCGTTCCAATTAGCCTCTGTCAGGATCGACCACGCATAAGTCTCCTCCTCTTCAAACTCCTCGTCGGCGGGCCACCGGATGCGCACAGCCCCAGCTCCGAGCAGTTTTTTGCAGCGCGGGCTCTCCTTATCTGTCTTGCCGTTAGCGATCTGTACCACTTCACCCGTGCACCAAATGAGCGTCGATTTTCTCGCACCTGTCTCAGGGTCAACAATCCAGTAGCGCCAATTGATTTCGAGTTCAGTGCCCACCAAGTCGTCGTCGAGCTCCGGCGGCGTCGGCGGCTGCTGATCACCCGTAGCGTCTAGCTCACCTTCCTGTTCAAGAGCCCCACGCTTGTGCCGAGCCATTGCCAGCAACTCGTCGGGGCTAATTTCTTGTATCGCATCGGCCATCTTGCTAGCTTGCACCGTTGGCGTCCCGAGCTCTTTCATCGTCTTCCGCTTCATCACCGGGACGGCCGCCTGCTCGGGGAGCTCGCGGGCCCGGCGTCGCTTTGCCTCCTCGTTAAGGAGTTCCGTAACTACCTCCTTGAGGCTGGTGACAGTGCCGATGTACTCGTCTGTACTTGACGACCATTGCAACTTGAACTCAATGAAGCCCAGACCGATCACGCGCATCTCAGCTTGCTCGCGAAGCCAATTGAGTTGCAGTTGCGTCGTCTTTGCCGCTCGACGCCCGCGGTCGCAATCCTCAGCATCAACGCGATTGGCGATTTTGGCGAGCTCGGCATTTATGGCCGTAACGGACTTGACGCCGCACTTCTTCCATCGGTCGAAAAAACTTAGGGCGAGAGCGTATTGCTTCACAAGCGCATCGAGCTCGGCCTTCGAGTTGGTGACACGCTTCGCCGCATGGTACGCGTCGAGCTCTGCGTGGTCTGCGCGATCGACTTGACGCTGCTCGCGCACCTGGTAGCAAGAAAGATTACAGAGATTCCGAGATAAAGAGCTATGACAACAAGAGAACACGCGGATTGGCGAGAGAGGAGCGTGAGCGCTGAGGCGGTGAGAGACTTGCGGCAATCTCACCGTGCGGCGGGCGAACTCCACCAACGAGTACTGCTCTTCCGGTCTGAGTGAGTTGAAGAAGCCACCGGGGACGAAGCTTTTTGCACGAATACTCTGCGCAACGGCCGAGGCAGTCCCTACGAGTCCCAATCAAGCGGTATCTGCTCGCCGCGCCCTTTCCTACATCCTCCGTCCCTCCGATTCGCGTTCCGTGCCACTTCCCCGTCCACTTCACATGCCCGTCATTTGCCCTCCCCGTTCCCCCGATGAGCCCGTCCCGGGCTCCCCGGGTGAGCCGTGCGCCGCGCTAGCCGCCGGTGCGCCTCCGCGGCTCGTTTCCGCTGAGGAAACGAGCTTCGCTCCGACATCGTCCACCTACCGAACCCCCCCCCCCCCCCCCTTGGGTGAGGAGGGGCAGGGAGCTCTGCGCCGCCTAGGCGGTACCGACCGAATCTGACACGAGGCGACACGGAACGCGGGTCGTGTTGTTTAAAGTTAGTATGGGTCGCGACTTGCTCCGACAAACTCTTTTCTGGCCAGAGGCAGAGGTGGAGGCGTGGAGGCATAGTGCTTGCCATCTGTTTGATTCTTCTCTTGTTGAAATTGAAATTCCTCTTCAAGCGACCCACCGAAAACAATCCAAAGTGAAAGGTGCACCACCGCCCCATCCTTTGAAAGTGTAGGTGATCCTGCAATTTCGTACTTTAAAGAGGGGGTCGAGCTAGTACCACATATACGGGGGGGGTTGCTGAAAAAAACAACCAAACCTGAGGTTGCACCCTCTAAACCCAAGATCCTAGGGGTCCACGCGAGGTTTTTGACCGAGAACGAGAGAAAGCAGAAAATTATCACGATAAATGCGCAACGACCCTAGATGGGAAATACGTATTTACCGTATTTGGCCAGAGACCAAATACATATGTATTTGGCTGTATTTGAAGCGTGTCCTGGGTTGTAGGCCTCGAATGTATTTGAAATGTATTTGGCCGGAGGCCAAATACACATGTATTTGGCTGTATTTGCAGGCCCCTGCACCGTATTTCCCATCTAGGGCAACGACGAAAAGAAAGAAGAGAGAAGCCTAACTTAGCCTAACGAGCGTCGATTCGCGAATGCGACACGCGCGCACGCCGCGCTCGCTCGCGCCGCTAATGGCTAATGGGGGGGGGGGCGCCAGCCCGCCAGACACCAAATACACTGACTGGCGCCACCCGGGGCGGGGCGACCCCAGGCACTGTGGGAATGGCGGGGGGAGGGGCGGAGGGGCCCCGGGCCCTGGGCTCCGTTGCTCCGTCGTCGTCGAAGGCTACGGACCACAGCCCTAACGTTATACTTGTACAACAAGAAAAAGCTCTGACGCCTCCGCTACTCTACTCTAGTGAGTGACCGGGCTGGAAGCTATACTCTATACTCCACGCTGCCCATCGGTATTATCTCCGCCCCCCCCGCCCCCCGCCCCTCCCCCCTCCCCCCCCCCGCCCCGTAAAATCGATCCGAGACGAGAGACGCTGCACATCGCGTTCTGCGGCCGTCGCAAGAATCTCCGCCATTCGGATTTTGGCGTTTTACGAAACTCGATGAGTGAGTGCTCGGTTTCGAGTCGGAGCCCGGCGGGGGGGGGGGGGGACGCGCTCAGGTGGGGCGGGTGGACGCGCGGGGGGGGAGGGGGGGAGACCGTCCGCCTCAGCTACTGCTCGGGGGGGGGGGGGGGGGGGCGGGGGGGGGGGCGGGGGGCGCTGCCCATCCACGGCCGCACATCGCGTTCTGCGCAGCGTTCCCTTCAGCGGCACCCCCCACTCAACCTTCTGCAAGGCCTCCTTCTCGCTCACTCATGTCCGCCGCCCTCCAGTCCCTCCTCCGCTCCGCGCTCTCCGCTGGCCGTCACACGCGGTTCGCATCAACCCTTGCCAATACCACTACTAAGCAGACTTCCTTCTCCTTCTTCCCCACGTTGACCGAGAGGGCCGCCACAGCTGCGCGTCATGCTGCGCAGAGGAAGCGCAGCGCGAAGCCATCGCGGCCGATCATCAACTTTGTGGTAGACCAGGAGCAGTTGAATGCGATGCGGCTCTACGCTCGTGCTGGCCACTGCTGTTAGATTTGCCGCGCCAGCTCTTACCGCCGCTCGAGAACGCGCAAGTGTTGACGTTCTTGAGATGTGCACGCTCTTACGCATGATGCTGCCCTCGGGTGCTCTATGTACGTATGATCTGTCGCACACGATCGATCTTCCACGTCATCTGGCACAATGGGTTCTTCTCCGCGACAATTCGTTCGATGAGGCGCAGACGGGAAGTGTTTGCCTTGACACCCGCTGGTATGCTTCAGGCATCAAATGTCCTGAGTATAGTATCCCTGAAGCTCATGTACTACTGCAGTGGCCTTGACTCAGCTCTACCACTACTCTTGCATACTTTGTAGACTCTCTTCTCTTGATCGAGTGGTTGTACACTCTATCCTCTCTTGTTACGTTTCCAATGCCAGCTGGTCCCGGGACGCGGGAAGACATGTTTCTCTTGGGGCCGATTAGTGTGTAATAATAATTGCTTGGCTCATCCATGCGTACTCCTATGAGTGTACCGGCCTGCTGGGAAAACGGTATTACCACGTAAGCTCACCTAAAGAATCATAATTGGAACCTGCGTCGGTGGGTCATGGTGCGGGCGTTAGGCGCGGGAGGGGGGCTGGGCGGCCATGTGGTGCGTGCTGTTGTCTGAAGGTGGTTCGGGCCGTGGCTCGTGCGCATCTGTGCTGTCGTTGCGCTCTCTCGTGGGCGTTTCGGTGGCGCGACGTCGGTCGGTCATAAGCCGATCGTCCATCGCGACGGGGACGGGGTACGCGGCAAGTGAGGATGGAGGAGGGAAGCGGCGCGCGCGCTCCATGACCAGCATGCAGCATGACCCTATCGGTTTAACGATAGTTGAACTTAGCTGATATCTAGATTTCAGTCAGGGGAGTTCCAAATTCAAATTGAAATTATTGCACACAACATCATGTGGCACGTTCATGCCCACAGCCGTTTTCTAGCCTTCGCACCTCATGGCCCATGGCTTAATGGTGATGGTGATGGTGATGGTGCACAACGCTCTATGAACTCAAAAGACGTTCCCTTAAGCTCAATCTTCAGCCACAGCCGCACACTTGCTGCTAAATGACCCACAGCTGGGCAGCACCGTCAGTACAGCGCGTGGGCGGCTGAGGAGCGCGCCATCGCCTTGCTAGGTACAGTAGTGCCAATTATTGGCCCTCGTGTGCGTGCCAACGAGGTTCCGTCGCTCATGGGCTTGGCAACACCACGGCTCGCGTGCAATACGCCGGGACCCATAGTCGTCGCCACAGGGCATGAAGAAGGTTCGACGGCTGCGCCTGATCACACACGCAAATCACCTGCGCAAAACCAAAATGGGGTTGGGGAGAGTACGTGGGTGAGCCGTGGACTATGCAGCGTATTGCGTGAAAAGACGGCCGGCTGTGCGCACGAACCTGCGAGCCGCTTTCACCTGCCTGACGCACTATTTCGGCGAGGGTGGCAGTGGCCCCTGACGTCTCGACCCTGTCGTGCAGGTGAACGATCACGGTTGCATACGCACCCGCAGAGCTCGAGGCGGAGGCGGCCTCAATGCTCGTGTGGTGGAGCGCACCGCCGCGCCGTCGGCCGCGTGCGCGCCGGCCGTCGGCGGCGGGCTCGTCATTAGCGACTGCGGCGCGCGACAAAAACTCTACCTCGTGCCCTAAATCCGCTAGCTTGTGTCCCAAAGCCCGCGAATGCTGCATCTCGGCCCCGCGCTGCAAGCCCACCACGAGGATCTTCGAGGTGGAGCTGGCAACTGGTGCAAATGCGGGTGCTCCCCCCCCTCCGCCGGCTCCACCTGCGGTCACGACTTCCAGCCCAAGGCAGAATCGGCAGTCCTGGCACTTGCAGTACCGGCAGTGGTTCCTCGCTCGGCTCTCCTTGCACCACTCACCACATGCCTTGTAGGTGTAGTCATTCCTTAACGTCGGCTGGCACCCCTCTCCCGACGCCGAGTCCTCGCCGACCACGCCGGGCTGCGAAGTGGACCATCGACTCTGCGAGGCGCCCTTGAGGCTGAGCCGCACCTGAGACGCGTTGCCGCTCCCCACCGTCCGCAGGAGCCCCTCGACGCCGCCGAGGGAAGGTGAAAGAGGCTCAAAACTGACGCCGTTGGCCGAGACGCAGCGGCTCGCGTGGAGGCTGCAGCCGAGCACATCAAGGAAAGAGCGCAGGAAGGCGGCAACCAGCAGGAAGAAAACCGTGGCCGGCACGCGCAGCGCGCACGACGCGCAGCTCTCGCCGCGTACGCGCAGTGCGAGGAGCGACTCAGGCAAGTCATCGACCTCTGCGGCGTCTGCCATGCGCGCGGCCGAGGCTGGGCGGAAGGAAGCGGGCCAGGTCTTTAGCGCTGCAGCCTCGGAGTTTTTTTTTATGCGCGGTTCGCACAGCGCACAGCGAATGCGAATGCCATTGAATGCCTAAGCCTAAGCCTAACTAACCCCCTCTATCTTAGAAGACTGCTAGAACAGAGAAAAATCCCAAAAATCTCCTGGAGCGCGTTTCGTCGACGCGCAAGATCTCGCGAATCGTCCGCTATCGTTTATTCGCTCTCCGCTGTGGATTCCCCCCCCCCCCCCCCTCCAGACTGCTCTTTGCTCTTTGATATGGGACCGAGAATTGCGACTACAGCCCGGTCACTCACTCATTCGTTATTAACCACTATTTCCCACCTCCCCTGGGTGTCCAAGGATCCCGCAGGGTCCCCCCCTACCTGCCCCGCCAGCCGCCTCCCCCCTCCGAACAACCCCCTCCCACCCCACGAAGGGCAATGGCAATGGCGTCGGTGAGTGAGGGACCCCCCGACCCTACATGTGAAACACAGTGGGGCAACTAAGTTTATACTTGGTTGCCATGGAGCGCGCCGGCGCTCCCCTCCTCTCCTTCGGGCCCCCCGCCGCGGGCGCCCAACCAGTGCCCATGGAGCAGTCGCAGGCGAAGCGACCGCGTCCCCCGGAAGAGGCCGAGCAGGTGAGCGCGACTCCCATCGCGCCACACGGCCCGTGGCCCCGGCCACACCACCCACAGCAGCCATGCTGGCCCCCCCCATGGGGGGCAGCAGACTGCAGACCACACCAGACACCCACCAGACCAGAAGCCAGACGAATCCATTGGGCATGCCTCATGGCAGAGGCCTCTACCACCCCGGTGACGGCCGCGCCGCCACGGCGGCGCGACCCGAGACCGGGTGGCCCCTATGGGCACAAAACACATACAACAACAGATGCGCATCACAACAGACCACACCAGCACCCCCAGCTTGACCACTTCACACAAGAGACCCCCCCAGGGGGCGGTCTGGAGCGAACACACACCGCCACACCACCGATACATGAGCCTTCGGCACACACACTGACACCCGACACGCCACACCTCACGCAGGAGCCCCAATCGGATGAAGATCAAGAAGCCCAAGACACAGACGCAAACCTGGAGCTCTCCTTCCATCAAGAGGGCGACTATACCTTCCAGGACGCGACCGTCTACGCGGCCATTGTCGAGCTCCTCTTGGAGCTCGAAGGTGTAGACCCTGAGCCCGACTTCTGGGCCCGATCGATCACGGGCCCATGGCACATAGCCGTAAACGAGGATTGCGCGCAGCAATTCCAAGAGCGTTACGGCGAGCTAACCACACTTCGCATCAATAAGGCGGACATCAAAGTCAGAGTGAAAATCGAGTCCATAGAGGAGAAGATCAACAAGCGAGGCGCTTCCTCCCGAAAGTCGCTCTACAACGCCCTGCAAGATGTGGCAGCCCATTTGGTCGTCGAAGCCGATGGCCTGGCGCAAGCGAAACAAATCACTCTCAGCACGCTCATTAAGGCGGTCGAAAAGGTAGGCCTCACTTTCCTTAAAGGCAATCGTGAACGCATGAAGCTCGAAGGCGGCTCGGGCATGTTCGTGTCCAAGGCGGCTTACTCCACCCGCTGGCATCTATATGTCTCGGCGGGCCAAGGCTCCTTCCTAGACGGAAGCTTCCCCCGCAAACTTCTTTTGAACGTGGACAACAACACGATCCCAGTAAATTACGGCATCAGGGCGTGCAAAGCACTACGCATGCCAGAAACGATCCACTCTCAACACAAGCTCATGATCCACGGCAGCCTCCGCGGCTGCAAAGGCTGGCGCATGGAAGCCGCCCAAGGAATCCCGCCCACGCACCGCTTTTGCGTTTGCGAACAAGAGGCGGCCAAGCGTCGAGAGCGCACCGAAGCCTACAAACTCAACCCTCGCCCCAAGTCGGCGCACGAGGCGCTGGGTAAAGGTCCGCCCAAGCAATGCTCGCGCTTCTCGCAAGGTCTCTGCCTCAGGAACAAGCGGGGTGTCCGCTGCAACCTATCCCACGACGTCCCGAGGGCGTGGATCGATAACAAGTGCACCATTCGCTGCCGTCTTCACCCGCACAAAAAGATCCCGGGCGTCTGTTTGAACGGCCCGGCTTGTCTCTTCCTCCACCCGGAGTACGACCTCGCCCTTGCCGCTCGCGCCAAGGCACTAGCTGCCGAACACGTGTCGCCTCAAACGATCGAGTGGAAAATGCCCCCTCGCCCCAGACTCACATTTGACTCCACTCTTGGGTACCCAGGTGAAGGACCCATCACAATCGCGACCTACAACTTGAACGGTACCAAGGGCGGCAGACTAGCCGCAGTGCTGTCACAGGCGCGTAAAGCAAGAATAGACATCCTGATGCTACAAGAGCTACATGCATACGAGGACGGAGCGCACCTCCGGGCCCATAGAACGGCCGCCCTACTGGGATGGACATGGTTTGCTGCCCCAGGAGAGCTGGGTGATCCTGCCAGTGGCGTCGCTGTGGCGATCAGAGACGAGGCCGGTAGAGTGTCTCCTAGACCCGACACGATAGAAGTGCTAATAAAAGGTAGAGGCGTATCAATAGAGATCAACATTGATGAAATAAAATACCGAATAATATCTATCTATCTAAGTGCGGCGCCCGGCCCCCGTGAAGGGCAAATCATGAGACTAAAAAGGAAACTAGAAACGTTCGACACAACCCCGACCTTGATCGGGCCGTTCTTCACAGATAGCTTGCGGCCGCGAGACCCCCCACGAGATATCTTGGGACCGGAGAATGTTTTGGACGAATCTTCCTGCCGTCGGCCGAGGAGAGGCGGACGGAGAGAGAGAGAGAGAGTCTCGCAGAGCGACTGCAGAACGAGAAGTCGAAGTCATGCCGGTTTATTACCTTAAACGAGTCAACAATTATAGTAACAGCAAAAACAAAATTCGAATCGCAAATTTCGAGACCAAAATCTGCAAACCTGGATTTGAGACCATGGGGAATCCGAATCTGTGTGTCTTGTGCGTCAGTGGCAACACGGGGAACTGTTCAATTGTAATTGTGAGCGCGTACCTTACACGAATATTCATGCCTACAGCCTTCAGATGGGCAGGAATACAACAGACCTCTGCCTGCCTCTCCCTCGCTCGCCTCGCTGGTCGCTGGCCCTAGGTGCCTTCCTGGCGGCTCTGGTGGTCTGCGGCTGAGTGGTGAGGGGGGGTCAGTACGATGAGGGGCCATATGCATGCGAATGCGTGTGGCGCGCGCCCACTGAAGGTCTGGGCAGTGATGTTGAGTGCTCAGCCCCTGCCAGGTGGCAAGGGCTGATGATGGTTGTGCAGGCCAACTCAGGTGGTGTCTGCGATGGAGGGAGGGGGGCGCGAGGCCCCCATTGACCATTGACCCCTACTTATAAAAGTAGATTTCCTCAGCTTTGTAAACTTCTAAGTGGGTCGCCATAGCTCATACCTCCGAATCACGGCACCAGAAGCCACCCTATCAAGCAATAAGAGGAGAGCGTTACGGCATGGCCGATATACTAGTACGCGATCATGAGGGCGATGATGCGTTTCCTAGAAATGTCCGTACACCACGAGACATGCTAGAGCCCATAGTGAGGATGTATGACAATGGTGCAATCAGAAGGTGATTCCTCGAGGCGTCATTGGTTTTGTTAGGCGGGTCGATAAGTTCTCCTCGAGTTTCCTTCTCGAGTGGCGAGAAAATCTCACGCGCAAAGCCGAGGAAACGGGCACGGTATTCGGCAACGGGCATCGCTGATACGCCACGCGCGTCTCGCCTCTGTAGGCGAGTCTTCAGGCAACGCTCTCCAGCTTTTTGACAAGTCCATGCTTGAAGAACGTCAATCACGCCGACGAGCATCACACCTGCCTCCCGCTCAATTAAAGTGACATGCCGTGTGCCAAGCCCCGTCTCCGAGGCATCGGCTATAACCGGCAGGGTTGCAAGGTGGCCCCCCTCGTCCTCAAGAGAATTTTGCTCGCCTTTGGTAG
Organism: Isochrysis galbana; assembly: GCA_018136815.1. NCBI lineage: Eukaryota > Haptophyta > Isochrysidales > Isochrysidaceae > Isochrysis > Isochrysis galbana. The sequence continues at coordinate 1,022,826 of CM030942.1, read as the reverse complement.
AGGTGGCCGAAAGTGCAATTGCTTCGGGCTCGAACGCGCACAGTAGTAGCGAGTAATCCATCACATTCAATTCCGATAGGAAGGCCGAGTCGGTCTCGAGCGTCTCCATGAGTGCCGAATGTAAAGAGGCAGGAAGACGAATTGGGAGGTCTTCATGCCATCCAGAAGCGCTGTGGAAGCCATCGCGCCGCAGATCGTTGTCTTTGAGGGTTGCATCGCCCGGCTTGGCGCTGCGATTCACCCACGATCCCTTTAGGTCGTACTTCACCGTGAGTATAGATCGAGGAGGGGCGGCAGAGAAGACTGACTGGATGATGACAAAATGAATCGTCCTGCAGGAAAACGGGAAAGGAGGGATGTTCTCGACTCGTTGGAATGCCCGAGGTGCCGGCATTTCCAGGTTATGGGGCAATGTAAGGCACAAGAAATTTTTAAAAGCACGTTAGTGACAAAGTCATGGACGATGGGCCGGCACTGATCATCGGCAACCTTCATTGACATGACAAGAGGCATAACAACCCCACACGCTGCGGGTGAGGCGCTCACCGTCCGTACAAAAACATCTTAAATTGCCCGAGAAATCTATTGATGAGGGAGTTGGGGTTGTGGGAAAAGTGGGCGGCGAATGCAGGAGCGAGTGCTCGTAGAGAAGCAGCCTCCTCGGCGTTGAGCGTCTTCACTACGATTCGCCCATCTTGTGAGGGGAAAAGGAACGCACCCGACGCGCCGCCTGCGGCCGGAGAAGAAGACTAGGGGTTAGGAGGCGACTGCTTGGTCAGCTCAGCGCCGGCTTTGGCGGAGAAAATGGATGCTGCTGCCTCGTCCATGGTCATTGGCGTCAGGTGGGCCGATCTGTGAGAGGGAATGGCCAGGGGGCGTGCTTGCGCGCGGGATGGATGGTCCAAGACGTCCATGATTCACTCACCCTTGAGCCCACCACCAGCGTCATCAATGGTTTGGATTGATGCAAGGAGTTCTCGCTTGCTGAACCCCGCCGCAAATCGCATCCGCGCAAAGACGCGGGGTTCGATTGCATCGAAAGTAACTGAACGGCCTCCAAGAACTCTGTTCGAGACCATCGATTTAACAGAAGATATCGACGAGAGAATATCAGTCGATCGCGATGCAACCACGTCAGCCGACTTGCCGAAGCCCTTGCGTGCCGCATGGAGCTGGTGAGCTTGGAGGCTATCTTTGACGTCGAGTGCAGATGGCGAGGAGAGAAGGGAGAGCTGTGTGCCATTGGCGGTGGTGTGAGATCTCTGTGATCTTTCGTGAAGTTGCGGGGAAAGCTCAGCGGGCTTTCCTCGCGTAGCAGCACAGCCGCAGGGAAGTCGCCACTCTGCGCCACAAATCCGGGCAACGGCGGGCGGGAGAAGAACGAGGAAAATGGCCACGACGAGGAGGAAATCAAGCAAGACGCCATCAGCACCGCTCAAAGCGCATCTGCGGAGGAGAGCGGAGGGGGTGGCTTCCAAAACCATGAAATGGGTGTAAGGAGAAAGGAGAAGCGCCCTCAATGTTGGCGACAGGCCAGCGGTCGCCTCAATATTTGCTCGGCCTCTGAATTCATCTTTCTCCCCACATACATCTAGAATTGTCCCGTGCGAGTCGTCATTCCGCTGGGGCTTCGCCATGGCTGTTACTCTCACCTGGGTGCTCGCCCGTCAATGGGAGATACTACTTGCTGTACCCTCAACCCATAGCCTCCCACAACTGCTAGCGCTGCAGCCTCTGCGCCGATGCTCAGACTCACATGAGGCCGTGCAAATACATGCCAGATCGCTGTTTGGTGGAATGATGTGAGCGCAAGGGCTAGAGAAAATACAAGGAGAAGAGGAAGTACCGCGGCAACCCACACACACGGATCGTGCCACTCGGAATTCAGGTCGAGAGCGTCCTACGGGCAGTAGCATGACGCGATGGTCGGTCACTCTCCCTCCGTCGCTAGACGCTGACGAGAGAGCGTGCTCTGCTGCGAGGGTTCGAGGAACAATGAAGGGAGAGGGAAGAGGGCAAATGGTAGCAGGAGCTAAAGTGCCTGCTTTCGTTGCTCGTTTGCGTAAACATCGCGAGCTCCTGATACGAGCGTCGCCACCGTCATCGCTGCTTGCCAAAGAGCTTGCGCTCGCTGTAGTTGAGGTGACGAAGTAGGCTCAGATGCAACCTGAGACATAGGAGGCGAAAAAATATCTCGTAAAGCGCGAGCTTTAGACTGAAGTCGCCGTCTAAGGGAAAGAGCAGCTAGAGGCTCAATAACAGCGCATTGATACGATGGGAACCCGCTTGGGCACTTCTTTGGAATACGTGCGCCTCTACCGTGTTTACGAACGTCTTGTCGCCTTGAGAGAAGCTTTCCCAAGTCGGGGCCGCCCAGGAGCTCGGTCCCGCCCAGGCCCCTTTAGGCCCTGAGGATGAGACGCTCGTGCCAGCCTCACCAAAACTCACCCCACTGCCGGCTGTGGCTGCTGCGTCGTGCTCTTTAGGTGGTTCTGCCTCATTGAGTACCGCCATTTCGATGACGCTATCATCGGCAACACCGTCATCTTTCATGGTTAGATAAGCCCATTCCCCAAATGCGGTCGAGCCATCCCTTGCGCCAGCTGACGCTTCTTGAGTGTACTTGTTGTGGCCCGCAGCATTTGATGAAGCATGGCCTACTTTGTTGCTTTTGTTCAACACGCCGTCCAGAGCGCCCCGGGGCCCGTCATCAACAACAGCCCGAAAGGATGAGACATTCGGTCGGGGGCCCGGAGTGGGGACAGACTCGTTGAGGAAGACATGCATAGTAGCCGAGGTTGGTGTTGCCGCACTGGCGGTATCGGCCGCGGCGTCGACGGTTGGCAAATGGTGAGGATGGTCCTCGCGTGTCTTATCCCACACCCATGCAGCCACCTCGACAGCTTGGGCCAGTGCTTCTCCCCAAGTGTGGCCAGCCTCATTCTCGACAAGCTGGGATTTTAGAGTGGGCCCTGAGGGTGCTTTGCGAGAAGATTCGGTGGCGCACTGAGTCGCGGTACACGAGAAGAGACGCTGAGCCAGCAAGGGCCATGTTGCCGCAGTGCCACGAGGACCGCTGACCTGGCGTGCAAACAGTAGCCAGCCGAGGCAAAGCAACTCTACGACTTTAAGGACTGAGTGAAGACTTCGCCGTGACCTTTTCAAGGCGACTTTGGCCGAAGTAGAGCCATCCTCGGGTGAGTTCAGTAGGGAAAATCCCATAGGCACTCTGGCAAGGGAACGTGAATCCATGCGGCGCGCTGCGTCACCGAAGTTGTTCCCCCGTGCGAAAAAATTAGAGGAAGATGCCTTGGTCACAGTGCTCCTTCCATCGAGCTTGTCCCACCAACAGGATGTATCCTTAGGACCTTCCTGTGGAGCAGCCTCCAAATGAATACGGAGCTCGCACCCTTCCGGAGGCAGCTTCGCCATCTTAATAGACAATATGTCGGACACCCCGCGACGAATGCAGTAGAGGACCTCATCGCGTAGCGCAATGTTGCCGCGAGGGTCGGCATCGTCACATGCAGCCTTTTCTAGCATGGCGACTAAACCATCGCCTGCTGCCGCCCGCGCAGCACGACGGGAGGGTGTGTCGCGAACCCGGCGGCCCATCTGTGTGGTCTGTCCGCCGGTTGTTGACACCGTTCCTCTGCAGTTGGCCCATGGCGCGGCGCAATAGTTAGCGGGCTGGTTGTAGACTGGCGGGTCGGAGCGCCCGAAGATGGCGCGGGAGAGCGACGGCGAGTATAGACCAGAGCGATGGAGTGAGGAGAAGAACATCATCAACCAAAGACCCTGGGTTGAGATCATCACCTGAAGCAAAGTGCAGGAACGGAATCGGAATCGGTGAATTCGTCAACAAGGTTTTGTGGACGTGATCAGGAGGCGCTACCATCACTCGGGTACAACACCAAGCGTTGGACAATATCGACACCTCGACCATACACCAGCCAGCTACCTCCGCCCTATACCGGTCCAATCCCTCCTCCACCTGCATCGCGCCGATCCAGTTGGCTTCCGCGGTCGAATGCGCCTCATCGTACCACCGCCAGGTAGCGAGTGGCCTACATGCACGTACAAGCCACTTACAGTCGGCCACATTGAGAGACCCGAGCTGGCAGATGACGTAGTATAGGGGAAGCCAATACCTGACGCACGATTAGACGGAAGGGCATGGGATCACGGGGCTCCAAATATGGAGAGGGCGAGAGAACCACTCCTCGGCCAGAATATGCCAAGGCCAAGAAAGCCCTGCAAAAAGTGAACGTCTCTCGCACAAGCTCCCTACCCAATGATCTACTCACATATCTCCTGACGGATCCTTCCCCCGTAAACAATTGCGACGCAGGGAGTTGGATGCGGGGGGGGGGGGGGGGGGGGTTGAGGGGAGCGCGGGGAAGGTTGAGGCGCTCACAAAAACTGATTGTGGAAGACGGAGTCCACGTTCCTTGCGATTGCCGCCTCGCGGGCTCTCATTGCGCGGGTCGAGGCGCCATTCATTGTACAGCCGAGAGCCACAATCATCACTAAAGAGATGAGCCCAAACAACGGTGCCCATGCAAAGGCAGTGAGAGCCCACGCACCGTCGCTCAATGACACACGCGGTGCCTTGACTCTCCCATCGATGCCACCTTCGTCCTCTTCCACGTTCCAAGTGCCAGATCGCTCCCAGCACTCAACCGGCAGGGTATGGATAGCCTTGAACGCCGTCGCGGTTGCCATGCAAAGCCGCTCCCGCCAAGGAGCATTCGTTGCAATTGTGCCCGCCACCAATGTGCTGCCATTGCCGCCGATCACGCGCAGCAGAGAGGCCGTGCTCCTACTCGCCGAATTGCTCCGACAAAGGCCTCCGCGAATCGTCTCCTGCCACGGAGCCCCTGTGACTTCTGCATGTGAGCGCGCGGCTGCCAGGGCAGTACAGACGAACTGGCTGGTGTCGGACTGGTTGTAGGCACAAGACGTGTGAAGGAGCTCCGCAGCTTTCAGTTCTCTCTCAGGTGGAACACCACCCCAAGAGTGGAGGCAATAACGGGCCTCGATGCGCAGCAGCTGATCAAATGCTGCTTCGCGTCGCAGCAGCGGCAACGATGAAGGCAGAATCCGCCCAGAGGACGCATAGCCCGGGCGTAGGGCAGGAGGCGTAGCATTTGGGTTCTGCATCCACGTTACACCATATGTGACTGCAGGACCAAGGCCCCATGCGCACATGCGTGTCCCCCAAGCAAGCCAACAGGTGAATAAGGCAGACCCACCCCAGACAAGCACATGATATGTGCGCTGCATATTGGTGTTGTCGGTGAAGGGGTCGCGCATAAGGAGAAACACATCGAGCGCCATGACGAGAGCCCATCCTTCATGCGCCAGGAAGCCAAATTGCACCAGCAGTGGATTGGAGGAGGCGGCAATGGATGGGCAGTATTTGCCAGCGAGGTCACGGGGGTGGAATGAGAGCTCAAGGGCAGCTGTGACCAGGATCGTGGCGGATGATATGCCCGTCGCCACCGCGCGCCATACTAGCAGCTTGTTCGGGTACCGCCTCCACCTGCGCATGCTGTAGCACCACACGACATAGCATACGGCTGCGAGTGAGCTGGCCCCGCCGATCAGCTTGGAGGTGGCACCATAGCGCTTGCCGACAGGCAGCATCCCAATCGTAAAGGCGAGGCCACCGAGCAGCACGAGCGAAAGCTGGATGCACACGTCGCGCCGCACGGTCTGCGCAGCGCCTTGCGGCGCACCGGCCAGCGGTACGAGAGGCGGCTGATCGATAGGTGCAGTGCGTGCTCGCGCCATCCGTCGCAGTGGGGCCTTAGGTGGAGCAATCATGACTGAAGGAGCCAGAAGACACGGCGAAGCAGGGAAGAGAGGGAAGGTGCAGCGGGGGGGAGAGCGAGGGGAAGGGAGGGAGGGAGGTAGAGACGGAGAGAGGGGGGGAGGGAGGGAGGAGGAGGAGAGGCTCCCGCCGCCGTCCCCGACGGCGGCGCTTGCTACCTTTATCTAGCCGCACAAAATACGTCACAACTGCTATCTCTAGAGTAGGGTGGAGAGCAGAGAGAGTAAAGTTCTCGAATAGAGTACGAGTAGGTAGAAGAAGGTCGCGTTCCGATGAAAATACGAAAATGGGACGGAGCCCTAATCAATTCCGCAGCATGTGAACGAATGTTCTCATTGCTTGAGTGCATGTTTGGATCAGCTCGATCCAAATCCCTAGCAGTGCTACTAGCAGCTAGCACGCCAAGTGGAAATGTCTGTGATCCAGGTGTCGTTCCGTCAATTGTGGGACATCAGTCGAATTGAGCGATCAAATGTCCACAGTTATTTAAAATTAAATAACACTGCGTGGGGATAACAACTACATGCAGTTTACTGAATAGTATCAACTGAGCACCATTGTGCACGCCGTGCGCATTGGGCACGGCGCGGTGTCCCCCCCCCCCGCGGAGACGCCGTGCGTGCGCATCCCGATTTTTTCCCTCTGCGTGCCGCCTGATGCGCACAATTACGTAAATGTGCAATATAAGAGATGTTTCGTTGCGCAGCACGTGTGATGGCTTGCAATCACAATTGCACGCCGCGCATGGGCACGGCGCGATGTGCATCGGCCCCCCCGCGGAGACGCCGTGCGTGCGCATTTCGACTTTTTCCCTGCGTGCCGCCTAAGGCGCACAATTACGTAAACGCGCAATATAAGAGATGTTTCGTTACGCAGCACGTGTGATGACTTGCAATCACAATGTGCACGCCGTGCATGGGCACGGCGCGATGTGCATCGGCCCCCCCCGCGGGGGCGCCGTGCGTGCGCATAGCAACTTCCAGGAAGGTGCACGCCGTGCGTTCACTCTTTCCGCGGGGGAACTCTGGGCGCGGAGGGTGGGCGGGAACCCTGGGGGCACCCCCTGGGACCGGGGGATTGTTACAGTACGGGTTACATCCCGTTCACCATGAGAGAGGGAGATATCATACTCCTATACAAGAAAGGAGACGCGAGGGACCCCAGAAACTATAGGCCCATAACCCTATTACAAAGCGACTATAAAATCCTAGCGAAAATACTAACGAACCGACTTAGCAAAGTAATAGGTAACATAATCTCCGACAACCAATTAGGATTCGTGCCTAGGAGGCTGATAAGCGAGGCCACCCACCTCCTACAACTGACAAGAGCATATCTCGACGAAACGGGAGAGCCGGGCCTCCTCCTGGCACTAGACTGGGAAAAGGCCTTCGACAGAGTCAGCTGGGAATTCTACCACCTAGCGCTCCGCCTGCTCAACTTCGGGCCGGATTTTCAACACCTAGCCAAGGCACTTACAAGCGCAGAGGCAAGACCGGTACGCACAATCAAAATCAACGGCGGCCGGAGCTACCCCTTCACGATAGGGAGCGGAATGCCCGCAATAGCCAATGCACTCCAACTGACGGAGAAGCTAGCTTAACCGCGCATAAGCCGTCACGAAGCTGCACTCACCCGCCCTGCCTCGACCCCCGAATGCACGGAAACACGCCGCCCATCCCATAGGTCTAAAAAAAAGAGAGAGAGAGAAAACAATATAGAAACCGATAGCCCGATGGTACAGGAGGAAGGAGTGGAAAAAACCTATCGGGGATCGGTGCACACCGTCTGCTGCAGGAAACCCCACACACCCAGCCCCTAGGTAGCGCACGAGGGACGGGCCGCAAGGCAGGTGGAGGGGGGATGAGAGCGGCGGGCGAGGCTGCATGTGTTAGAGTGCATAGTCGCGCGCGCGGCGAGAATATTAAGAAGTTTTTTTTCCCCTCGCTTCGCTCTCTTCCACCTCTCTCCCTGCGGCGCGTCGCCATGTGGCGCGCCACGGCCTGCTCTCAGAGGTCCTTCAGGGGCACCCAGGCAGGGGGCCAGCAAGGGCAGCTCAGGGGGCAGTGGAGGCTGGGGCTCAGCCCCTGGCCCCCCCTGCCTCTCCCTCGCTCGCCTCGCTGGCCCTGGGTGCCGCCCTGAGGCCCCTGTCTGCCTGGCGACCAGGGGTGGGGGTGGGGAGTCAGTACGAGAGCAGAGAGCAGGCCAGCAGGCCCATGCGGGCCTGGGTGGGAGTGCGGCTCGCGACCCGCGCCCACTGGGGGTCTGGGTGGTTGTGATGAATGCCCTGCTCATGCCAGAAGGCAGAGCATGGGGTTGACCGACAGGCCCCCCGGAGGGGAATTGGTGCCTGAGAGGGGGGACGCGAGGCGCCCCCCCATGCTGAACTAAGTATAAACTTAGTTGACGCCCAATCGCAATCCCCCTAACCTTTCCCCCCTTGGCCTGGCTTGCTGCTCCTCCCCTTGTGCGCTACGTAGGGGCCCGGGTTGTGGGGGTGCCAGGGTTGGGCGGGGTGCTCCAGCCCCTAGCGGTTCGGTGGTTCGGTCCACGGGTGCTCCAGCCCCTAGCGGTTCGGTCCACGCGTCCACGCCTTCCTCCTGTGCCTTGTGCCTTTCGGTGACCGGTTATCTCTCGTGGCGGATCCCCTCAACTAAGTTTATACTTGGTTCGCCCATGGGGGGGCACGAGCCCCCCTCTCTCTCCACTCCTCCCCTGCCGTGGGGGAGGAACCACCCATCCTCCTGGCATGCCTGATGGCTTGCTAGGAGGCCATTGCCCTGCTGACCCACTCTCCCACTGACAGGCACGCCTGGATCGCTCGTCCTGGCCCCTCGTGGCCAGCCCATCGCTCCAACCCCCCTCCCCCCCTGTTCGACAGGCAGACAGGTGCAGACTGGGGGCCCCAGAGGCTCAGGAACGCCAGCGAGGGAGAGGCAGGGGAGGCCAGGGCCCAGCCCCAGCCTCCTCTGCCCCCTGAGCTGGCCTCCAGGAGCCTCCAGGGGTCGCCAGCAAGCAGCTGCAGGCCTGGCGCAGGCACGCCATCGCGCGTGCCGCAGGAGAGAGGAGAGGGAGCGCGGAGAAGGGGGTGGGCGGAGCGAGAGCTCCGCCCACCGAAAAATATGTAAGCCCCGCACCTGTTTACAGGATAAGCCGGGGCTGAGACCGCCGCCAGCCCGGTAGGCATAGGAGGAGAAGGGGAGAACGGATCACCGGGGGGGGGCGCGGGCCACCGACCATATCTAAGCCCTTTTCCCCTATCCCCCTAGTAGTGCACGGGGGGAGTCGCCTGATGGCGGGGGGGAAAGGGCCGGCGGATTGGGGGTGTAGAAAGTTTTGCTGCGTGAGTAGAAAGTAGAGGGTCCACGGCCGCGTGTGCGGTGAGACTATTAAGAAGTTAATCGTGGCGGATCCCCAGTAAGGGGGTTGTGTGTGTCTAGGGAGAGGTTGTGTTTAAGTCTAGACGCGAAAATTTCGATCCCCCTCCCCGAACCGAAAACGACACCCTAAAATCGCTCAAGCGTCGAGAGGCAAGAAGTAGAAGTGACATCCCCCCATTTTTTTATTCACGGACTTGTAATAAGTAGAGAGCGAGGGGGGAAGTCGTCACACCGCGGGAACGCTGCTCGGAAGGTCGTCACACCGCGGGAACGCTGCTCGGAAGAGACGGTGAGAGAGCGGGAGAGAGCAAAGGGGAGAGGGAGAAAGAGATAGGACGAGAGCGGCCGACCGGGTTGGGAGCGTTGTGCGTGGTCTGTCTGTCACAAGCGAGACTCTGCCCCGGCACACCCCTCCTCACCACGCGATGGAGCTCAATCTCGACTCTGTGATCGAGCGGCTCGTTTCAGTAAAGACCGCGCGGCCGGGCACCTGTGTGCCCATCACGGATAAGGAGGCCGCAGCGATGGTTGCCGCAGCAGAGGAGGTCATCTCGAAGCAGCCTATTCTACTTCAACTCGAGGCGCCCATCCAGATCATCGGCGACATCCATGGGCAGTACTCCGACCTGCTCCGCATGTTTGACTTCTGTGGCCTGCCGGGTAACGGCGCAAAGTACCTCTTCCTAGGGGACTACGTAGACCGAGGCTCGAACGGTAGGTGCCCTTCTCGTCGCTGTGCTTAATGCTGGTCTGCGCGTGCGGCGTCATCAAACTAGATCTGCACGCGATCGCACGCTCTGTCATGACGGCGGACCTGAAGTGTGCTTCTTTCACGTTCGAATTGTTCTCCCCCGACGTTGCGTGTGGTGCTTTAGGACTGGAATGCATGTTCTTGTTAATGGCCCTCAAGATCAAGTACCCGGAACAAATTTGGCTCTTGCGAGGTAACCATGAGCACAATGCTATCAATCGAATTTATGGCTTCTATGATGAGTGCCGCCGGTAAGATGAGCAGCTTTGTTGTGTGGGACTGGGGCAATTTACAAGGAGCTTGCGTGGATGGCGGAGAACGAGCCCGGAACATCCTGAGCTTGCTAACATAGAGCAGCTTCTACCTGGTGGGGCCGATAGAGGACGAAGTCTCTGAGCTCTCCATACATCCAAGTGGCAATCCATGGCATACTCAATAGCACGCGTGCACTCGACGCCTTTCCTTCACCATTGTTTGCAGGCGGTACTCGTTAAAATTGTGGCGTTCCTTTCAGGATCTCTTCAATTGGTTGCCCTTGGCGGCGCTGATTGACCAGCGAATCTTCTGCTTGCACGGTGGCCTCTCCCCAAACTTGATTACTCCAGAGGACCTCAATCAGTTCAAGCGACCAATTGAGGTGCCCGATAGCGGGCTTCTGTGTGACTTGCTGTGGTCAGATCCCGATCGTGACATCACAGGGTGGGCAGAAAACGAGCGAGGCGTCAGCTATACCTTTGGCCCCGACCGCGTTCACACTTTTCTCGAGAGGAACGACCTGGATCTAATAGTGCGCGCGCACCAGGTTGTAGAGAACGGCTTCGAATTCCTAGGTGAGAACGAACGCTCGCTTGTGACCGTCTTCTCGGCACCCAACTATTGTGGTGAATTTGATAACTCAGGCGCCATGATGCGAGTGGACGAGGAATTGGTGTGCTCATTCCAGGTCCTCAAACCAGTGGACTCCAACGGGCAGAAGTGGGGCGCGGGGAGGCCTGGGACACCGCCGCGAAGTCGCCCGAACTGAGCTGCAGTCAGCTCGCAAGGGTCTGCAGCCCCACCCTTGTTCACAGTCGTGAGTAAGCATGAGTTTACGCCCGCAGGAGACCAACTGCCGCAGCATGGAGATGTCGTGCGTTTGTGGATCAAGAGCAACAACTGACGCCGTTCTTGCGCCATCTTGATGAGGAGTGCCTGTGCGTTGGGCCGTCCACGCGGACGGTGCTATAGCAGACTTATTTGTGAGTGGTTCTTGTTGCGTTTATGGTTGGCGGCAGGGCATCGTTTACCTTGGTGAATACACGCCTGCTCTTTCCCCCACTTATAATCTCTTACCACGAACTTCATAGTTGGTTGCGTATGGAACTATCAGTAAACTGATAGGATCATGGAGCGCGCGCCGCTCCCTTCTCCCACCGACCCCTCCGAGATGGATGACCTTCTCATGGACACGCTGCTGTCGCCCAAACGACCGCGCCAAGACGACCCGCCCAGCCAGGTGGACACTAAAGCCACCACGCCACGCACCCTGCGCCGCGTGAACAAATTTTTATGGGTCGCGGCGCGGCAAAGGAACTGAACTAGCGCTAACTCAAGACAGGACTCCCTGCCGCGGCAAGCGCAAGCACCCTTCCCTATTATGCCACCCAGCTCTTCACTAGCTTTCTACCTGCGCTAGCTGAGCGCCCCTCCCTCCACACTCAAACAGCCCCCCACGCCAGGATCCTGTTCTGGTCTCGCAGGCAAGGGGGCCTAATGGGAGGGAGAGGAGCAACTCCTCAGAGAGGAGCTGTGGGGAAGGAGATGTCTGAGTGGGGGCGCTATACCCTTGCGCTAGGCATGGGCAGCGACGCCGCCTCAAGACATATCCTCCCTCTTGTCTTGAGTCGAAAGTTTTGGTGCTTGAAACAGAGGGCGAGGGGGGTTGTGCTTCTTGTTCTTGGGTTGGTTGTAGTTGCAAGAGGGAGTGGGAGAGGGAGTGAAGTGTTGGATGAGGGCCCAAGGCAGGGCACTGAGTTGTAGGTTCTTGTGGCCCAAAGGAGTGAGGTGAAAACGAGAAGTGAGTCAACATGGAAAACAGAGGCTTAGGGTGCTCTCCGTAGGAGATTGATGGTTGTGAAGTGCCCTCCCATGTTGGGTGCACTGATGGCAGAGGTTTCCACCATGGGGAGGCAGCTGAGCTGCCCTCCCACATGAGGTGCTCTTGGGGTGGGAGGGTTTCAGGGTTTCCCACTGTTGGAGGGGTCTCCAAGCTCCAAGACCCCTTGCATGCTACGCAGAGCCATGGTGGCAACCTGTTCGGTGCCAGTGCTCGCCACCCCGCGCGCTTGCGCGGGTGTGGTTTGGATGGGCTGGATGGGCTTTGAGAGGGCTTTCTGACGAGCCGCCTCGGGCGGCATGGGGCGTCCCACGTGGGGCGCGGTGGCGAGGGTCGCCTGGGGCTCGGGAGCGGTCGCGGCACGCTCCATAGGTCAAACTATAACAATAGTTTTTTGCTGCGCCGCGTGAACAAGCACTTGAGACAACCATGCTGGCAGCGCCATGCTGTAGCACACACACACCACCACCCGCGCCGTATGTGTTAAACGTCGAGAATGGGTCATGTGTATGTGTGAATATTGTTGTATAAATAACTATGGATGGACATTTGATGGCTCCATTCGATTGATGTCCCATGATTGACGGAACGACACCTCAGCTTGTGCTTCCGCTGCAGCCCCGGTGCCACTGCCTGCGGCATCACCATTGCCTGTCCACCCTCTGCGCTCATTGCCACGGTCCCGCGAAGCGGAGGAGAAATTTTATACCGGGGGGGGGGGTGGGCCCGCTCATCCGCGGACCGCGGACCACCTTAAATTAAAGATACTCTAGACATACCGGACCGTCCGAGGGCGTGGCGCGACGCAAGGTTTCAGTAGGTCTCTCTATACACACGCGGGACCTCCCCCCTCCCTCGCCCTCCGGCCCTGCTGTGATGGCTGCGTGGCGGTCGGGGTTGGCGGACAAGTGTGTGCGCGAGCACTTCTTCAATCATGCGGTCCAGCTGGTACTACCTAGGCCGGCGCGGCCCGGCGGCGGCGGAGCGGAGAGGTTGCTGCCGGATGGCGCTCTTGGCCAAGGGAGCTACTGGCGAGTGAGCGGCCCGTTCGCTGCGCTGCTTGAGCATGGCTTCGTGGCGGAGCACGTCAGGTTAGGGCGATTATCTGTACTGGCGGCAACCGAGCTCGACAATGGAGGCTCGCTTGCCATCACACCTCGCGGAGATCTCTTGATAGTTTGTGACAAGTTCCTGTACCAGTCTTTGGGTCTGCTGGGCTTCCCATCCAGAAGTGACAGCAGCCGTCGTTGCATCCATGTCCCCCTTCTAGATCCATCGTTCGCGCCTGGACAGCGTGCTAACGCCAGATTGATGAGAGCTGCACGCCTGCTGGGCGATCTCGTCCTGCTGCTAACTTGGGAGGCAGACGACGAAAACGCCGACCCAAACTTTCCTGCTGAGATGAAGGTTGTCAAATGCCACCTGAACACAACGCAAAGAACCTACCAAGACATACATATTCCGAGAGTTAATTCCGTCATGCCTGCGACGTCAGGATTCCATGATAATGATTCTATCTGGCCGGACTGTGATGTGCACGACCTTCTGATGGAAGCCGAGGAGGAGCCCGCAAACTTTATTGGGATTCTTCAAGATGACCCAGAGCATAAGGATGATCGATGGGGGGCGGGCGCACGACAAGAAGCCGCACTAAGCGAATTTCACGAGTGGATAGGGCTCTTGGCAATCGAGGCGGGCAATGAGCTCGAGGCCTTACCGCTCGCGGCACAAACGGTATACGGAACAACGTTGGAGAATTTGAGGTTTGATCAAATCACAGGCGCCGTTGAGTTGTATTCTTGGTCTGGCATGATCAGTATAGAACAAGTGCAGCGCTCGGTAGCTCGAGCCGAAAGTCTACTTCAAGAACGTGCCGTTCCCTGGGCTGCACTCACAGTTTGGGGGTTCAGCGACGCGCCCGTCTCTTGGGGAAATACTGAGCACAATGATGATTACACTTGCCCTGAGAACAACTACACACTCTTGCTCATGCCCCATAGCCATCGCATCGTCTTTTACATGCTTGGCGCACGAGGCAGAGTTCATTTGCGAGGACACTTTTAGGGATCTTGAATGGAACAGCTGTGCGTGGTCCTATTGGGACCATCTTAAGGCATTCCAGATGTTTTGATTCAGGGTAGGATGCATATTGAGTGTCGGTGGCCAACACTATCTACGTCATGGTTTGTGAGAGACGATGCTACCATGAAGGTTGATACTACTTTCAGTTGTGGCCGATCCCACGGTGGAGGGTGGGGCTTTTGCTGCAAACCTTTCGCTTCGTATCTGATGAGAATCAGTGCATTGTTGTCTCGCCGCAACACGCTCAGACATCCTGAGGAGGCTCTTCATGCACTTGCATCGAAAGGAAAGAATGCATTCGTTGCTTCACTCAATATTGATGATTTTACTCGGTGAGATCAAATAGTTGTATTTTTATGCTCATCTCACAACAACTAAATTTATTCTTGGTTCATTCTTGCAACTATCGTTAAAACGATAGGGTCATGGAGCGCGCGCCGCCGCCCGCTCTCGCTGCCGCCGCCCTCGCCGCGATGGACGAAGGATTCATGGACACCCCCCTGTCGCCGAAGCGACCGCGTCAAGACGACCCGCCCGACCAGGTGGGCGCAAGAGCCAGCGGGCCGCGCCCGAACATCACAGAGAACAGAGCGACCCAAGCCTGCATGCTGGCAACAGCCAGCATGCAGCACACCCACTCCACTTTCCACAGCCCCACCAGCCACTCCACAGCAGAGGGACGCTCCATCAGGGGAGGCCTCCGGGCCCGGCCCCTACACAGCCGCGAAACCGCCCTCGTGCTCCGGCACGAGGGGCCGGCCCGGCACCATCATGGACAAAGCCCCCATGGGGAATTGTCACAACACTGCGAAACAACAACAGGGAGAGAACAAGACTGGACCCCTGGAAGGGGAGGCAAACACACCGAAGGAGACGACGAGGGAGAGACCCCCGCCATCAACACGAGCCGACGAGACAACAACCGCGCCGCATGCGCGCGTGGGCCAAACAGGACAGAGAGCCAAGCGGCTCAACAAAGACCAACAGACAGACACCACACCCAAACAACATTGGGAGGAGGTGCCAAGGAGAGGACCGCATCAAGCCCGCAGGGCCCCGACGAGACACGGCTGCTCATAGGACTAACCACCCTCTCCGCCTCGGCTACCCAGGTGGCTCTACTCGACGAAGACCTTGAACCTGAAGCTGAAGCCGAAGCTGAGTTCGAAGCATCCCAAAAAATCACCATCTCCTTTACACCATACGAGAAGGGATACAAGATCAAGGACGAAGAGGCCCTTAGCGCCATCGTCGCGCATCTCAAGCTGGAGGGAGTAAAAAAAAAACCTTTTAATAGTCTCGCCCCGCGCGTGGCCTTGGGATCAGCTACAGTAGCCACGCCCATTTCCCTTCCTCTCCCACACTTCCCGCCTTGCGGCATCTCCCCTTGTGCTCTACGTAGGGGCCCAGGTCGTGGGGGGGGCTGAGTTGGGCGGGGTGCACCGGCCCCCAGTGGAGTGTTCTCGCCCTCCTCCTGTGCCTCTGAGTGGCCCGTTTCTTCCATGTGCTGGCGTGCATGTCACGCCGTTAATATTTTGTCGCTCGTTTCCGGCGTTCTTCGCCGAGGGGGTTCTTCGAGGAGGGGGGGGGGGAGGTATTTCCCAGCTTCAGGCGATCTTGTCAACGAGGTCAAGTGCTTTCGCCACTAGACCGAGGTTATCGCCCATCTTCAGTCTGCCCCTGTCATCTTCGATAAAGGTGGGAGTGGCAAGATCTATTGGGCTTTTGAGTTTCGGTTTTCTTCCCTGGGACGCAGTGCGCGTGCGCACCTGGCTAATAGTGTCTGGTGGGACACGGCTTCTGACGAGGGATGTGAACCTTACTATTGTGGCTTCCAGAACCGGTATGTGATGGTATGTGTATGACTCAAATTCTACTCTATAGAAGTCTCTTATTATGTATCTCCACGCTATTATATAGAGCGTTTTCAAGCTGTCGGGAGTGTTTGCGTCCGGATACACAAATAGTCTATCTTTCGCTATTTGTTTTCGGGACCTATGCGAACTTGGGGAATAATCGACGATGGCGTCTATGGCATCGAATACGTTCTTTGTCGCGGGGCACCACGCCAAGTGGCACGAGTCTTCTTGGTAGCGGTTGCACAGCCTGCACTTTATTGTCGGGCTGGCCGCGAATCTGTTTCTGGTTCCTATCCTTCTATGAGTGACGTGTTTGAAGTGTGGGTGTTTGTCGGCGTGTTTCAGTAGCGGTAGGGTATATAGCTTGGCTATGTGTTTCCAGTTCTCTTTCGTGATGTCCAAACGTTTTTCCCATGCTGTTCTAGCTGCTTGCGGAGCGTTGTGTCGCGCTGCTTTAGTCACGACTTTGGCGATGTCCGCCACCGTGATCGCGTCTAGCGCGGTCTTACCTTTTTGTATGGCGTATTCGTCCGCCAGTGGGTACTCCATGTATTTAGGCCCTTTGTAACCATTCTCCCAACAAGCCGGAGGATGGTAGCTTTTCGCTTCTTCGGCATCTATTATGCTCCCCGTGATGGAGGCCTCCCCGAGATAGTCGGTGTCAGTGTGAACCCATATGTTATTGACCTTCTTGATGTACTTATCATCGTCGGAGACTCTGATCTCCTCGTTTTCCGTTCCTTCTTGCTCGTGAGGGGCGCTTACGCCTGCCCGGCGGGTTTTTACTCCGTCGTCGGGCGGTGGGCGTTCTGATGATTTCTCGAGTATGCGTTTCGCGTGGTCAACTACGACGTCCCAAGAATCCAGGAATTTCGTTTTGTTGATTGTATGGCCCTCGTGTTTGAAGACCTCTGGGAGGTGTTCGATATAAGCTGAGCAGTCTTCCCTTGTGTATGGCTCCCTTGTATTGTTCTCTTTGAATATGTTATGCACCACGTTTGCCTGTAGGTGCTCCCACAATCGTGCCCAAGAGGCTCGAACATCGGGAGGGGGGAAGTGTGGGTTGTGCCAAATGGGTTGCGAGAGTGCGCCTTCGCGCGTTAGAAACGAGGGCTGGATGTCCAATTCTCTAAAATTTCTGAGGGCTTCCTTCCAGAATGTCGGGAGTGCCGGGTTACCCGTGAGGCTCTTCGTAAGTGTTTTACATGGGATTGTGGAGAGGACAGCCCCTCTCCCTAGTCCGGTTCGACAGAACCAAGCGTCAAGCGCTTTTTTCCAGATCGCTTTCCTTGCGTTTAGGTAATTTAGGATCCATTTAGCTTGGAGGGCTTTGACGTGAATCGGCCAATTTAGGAGCCCCAGTCCCATTGTCCTCGTCGCACTCCTCTCATGAGATGTGGCGTAGTGCGGGTATTTGATCCATTTGCGCTGGTTCCCGGTGTGTGGGCTTGTCCAGAGGACAGTGTCCGCGGCTTTTTGGATCCGCGTGTGGAACCACTTCGGAGCGGATAGTGTCTGCAGCCAGTATCTGGGCGTGCCATATATCATAAAGTTGACTATGGCCGCTCTTCCGAATATTGTCATATGTTCGGTGGCCGGTGCTAGCTTAGAGACTTTTTCGTCAACTTTGTCCGCTAGTTTCGACCAAAAGGGTTTGAGCGCTTCTGGCGCTCCCAAGGGGACTCCTAATATTGTCAGGTATTCGCTGTTTCCTATCCAGTTATATGTTCGCATATCCCACGGAGGTTTGCGAGTCCTTTGTGCCCCCATCCGGAGTCCCTGGAATTTGCTCTCGTTTGTCTTCCCTCCCGTAGCCTTTTCGTGTAGTCTCACCCAATGCAGGGACTTTTTAAGACTTTTGTAGTCGCGAGCTATTAGCGCGGTGTCGTCAGCAAACTGGCTGATCTTCAGATTATACCCATTTAGGTCTACTCCCTCTATGTCGTCGTCGTTGTTTATGGCCCGGGTGAGTGCCTCCGTCGTGAGGAGGAAGGTGAGCGGGGAGAGCGGGCATCCCTGCGGCATACCGCTCCCTACCGTGAAGGGGTAACTTCTCCCCCCGTTGGTTTTTATCGTTCTTATTGGTCGAGCATCCTCGCATGTGAGCGCTTTCGCGAGCGATTGGAAGTTCGGGCCGAAGTTGAGTAATTTGAGGGCCAGGTGGTAAAACTCCCAGCTGACCCTGTCGAATGCCTTCTCCCAATCAAGGGCCAGAAGTAAGCCCGGTTCTCCGGTCTCGTCTAGGTACGCTCTTGTGAGCTGGAGGAGGTGCGTAGCTTCGCTAATGAGCCGTCTCGGCACGAACCCCAGCTGGTTCTCCGATATTATCTTGCCTATTACTTTGCTTAGCCTATTGGTTAGAATCTTGGCTAGGATTTTATAATCGCTTTGTAGCAGCGTGATGGGTCTATAGTTGCGCGGATCGCGCGCGTCTCCTTTTTTGTATAGTAGGATTATGTCGAGAGTGGAATCGAATGTGAGCCTGGGGCGCGGGGGCGTTCTGCCCCCCATGATTTGGAGCAACGCGTGCCCGGTCGTTTGTGCATTGGCGCGGGCTATTAGGGCGAGGGCGCACTCCGGGTGGAGGAAAAGACAAGCTGGGCCGTTCAGACAGACGCCCGGGATTTTCTTGTGCGGATGGAGGCGGCATCGGATGGTGCATTTGTTTTCGATCCACGCTCCCGGGATGTCATGGGATAGGTTGCAGCGGACGCCTCGCTTATTCCTGAGGCAGAGGCCTTGTGAGAAGCGCGAACATTGCTTAGGCGGGCCTTTGCCCAACGCCTCGTGCGCCGTCTTAGGGCGTGGGTTGGTCTTGAAAG
This sequence comes from Isochrysis galbana, assembly GCA_018136815.1. Lineage (NCBI taxonomy): Eukaryota > Haptophyta > Isochrysidales > Isochrysidaceae > Isochrysis > Isochrysis galbana. The sequence goes on along the minus strand of CM030942.1, from coordinate 1,004,001 downwards.
CTTCGTTGCGCTCGCGACGCTTGGCCGCTTCTTGTTCACAAACGCAAAAACGGTGCGTGGGCGGGGCTCCTTGGGCGGCTTCCATGCGCCAGCCTTTGCAGCCGCGGAGGCTGCCATGTATCATCAGTTTATGAGGAGATTGAATCGTCTCCGGCATGCGGAGTGGTTTGCACGCCCTGACCCCGTAGTTTACAGGGATCGTGGTGTTGTTCACGTTAAGGATGAGCTTGCGAGGAAAGTTCCCATCCAAGAAGGATCCTTGGCCCGCCGAGACATACAGATGCCAACGAGTGGAGTAGGCCGCCTTGGACACAAATGTGCCCGCACCGCCCTCAAGCTTCATGCGCTCTCGGTTCCCCTTGAGGAATGTGAGGCCTACCTTTTCGACCGCTTTAATGAGAACGCTGAGGTTGATTTGTTTGGCTTGCGCGAGGCCATCAGCTTCAACTACAATGTGGGCCGCCACATCTTGGAGGGCGTCGTAGAGGGACTTGCGGGAGGCAGATCCCCCCTTGTTGAGTTTCTCCTGGCAACCAAGAGCGCACCAAAATCCTCACCAAAGAAGGGGTCCTCGTGACCCAAGGCAAGAAGGAGGTATACCACCTGTACGTGACCCCGAAACAGGGCTCGTTCGCCTCGTTCGACTTCCCACGCAAGCTCTTACTCAACATCAACGGGGCCCCCTACCCCGTCGAATACGCCGTTCGCAACTGCCGCGAGCTCGGAGGCGACATCAAGAACCTCAGCATCCACGCCGGACCCAAGGGCTGCAAAGGCTACGTCAAGGCGTACGCACAAGCGTTCCATCCCCCCCTTCGCACTTCGCACCTGTGTCTGCGAAGAAGACCAGGATATGCAAATAGTCTATCCTTCATTTTCTGTGTGCGTGATCTTCCGGGGGGGGGAGTGAAGTTGTTGAGGGCATCTATGGTCTCGAAGATGGTTTTCGTCGCGGGACACCACGCTAGATGACACGAGTTTTCGCGGTGTCGATGACATAGCCTACACACGTCTGACGGAGAGGCTATGAATCTGTTTCTAGTCCCTATTAGTACTTAAGAAGCCCTGTTTGACCACCCTACAGTCCTGGCATCGGAACTTGCCGAAACCCTTGTATGCGCATCCGTGACGGCGTGCGGAAACTTCCATGCGCACGCACGGCGTCCCCGCGGGGGGACCGAGGCACACGCATCTGGAGAAACTCCAGAGTCCTCCTCCCAGACGTCTTCACGCATCTAGAGAAAAGAGGTAGAAATTATATACCTAAAAAGTTGGGAGGGGCGTGACAAAAAAAAGGGAACCTCGAGTTGCACCCTCTAACTCCAGAGTCCTCCTCCCAGACGTCTTCCACCCCCTCCCCCCCCCCCTCCCCCCTTCGCGCGACGGCGGCGGGGGAGGGGGGGGGGGGGGCTCCCAGACTTGGACCTACCTTAAGGCGTTTTCGAGCCACGCACCGCGCCGCTCCCTCATCCCTCACAGGTCACAGGAGCACAGGAGGCACTCATGTGAATAAGAACGTGGGCTACGGGCGTAGAACGTAGAACGCAGAACTTAATCGTCAAAAACGCTGTTCATTCAGAAATAAGACCGAACCAGTGGAATCTGGCCGAGTAGCAGGGGCAGGCGAGGGGGAGCGAGGGCGGGCGAGGTCTTTACTCACCGACGGGATGAGCAAGCCGCCAGTGCCTGTCGTCTCTCTCACTTACCTATGCATGCTGACGGTTCTCATCGCGATGGCCACGCTTTCACCCCAGAGCGTTGAGCCGCCACCGCCCTCGCCGCCTTGCCCCGCCCGTGCCTTCACCTGCCCAAGCCACTGTGAGCGGCGCGGGTTGTGGCATTGCAAGCCACTGGCTGCTCACCGAGCCGCCGTGGTCGCCTCTAGCGCGGACGACGCAGAACGCAGCCGTGCGGCTGGACTTATGCGCAAGCGCGGGCTCGCCAATTTTAAGGAGGCCGTCAAGTTGCTGCGGAACGTCCACGCGCGCTTCCCAGACGACGTCGAAGTGAAGCTTGAGCTAGCAGATGCCCTAAATGGTGTGATGCGGGTGGAGACCAACGCGAATTCGCTCGTCATCGAGGGGACACTCGATACGCCAGCAAATAAGAAGATCTGGCGGACCCTAGGGGATGAAGCGCTCCCTCTGGCCAAGGCTGCTCATCAAGCTGACCCTTCCTCGGTACGTTTGGAGCCCAGACAACCTCCACTGGCTGTGACGCCAACTAGAGGAGAAGGCCGCACTTGGCTGTGACCGTCCACTTCACCCCGTATTTCTCTGCGCACAGATTCGCGCGCTTGCAGTCTACGCGGATGCGTACATGTTTTCAAGCTCCGCGAAGGGCATTGTTCAGCAGGCAGTGACGGGCGCTAGTGTGGAATACAAGCGCATAGCAAATGCGCTCCTCGACTATCCGACTCACGACTCTTGTGTTGGGTGTTGCTTTCTCGGAGGCTTCTACGCGGTCGCGCCCTGGCCCGTAGGAAACAAGGACGCTGCAGCAAAGTGAGTGCGATGATTCTCCGTTACTTAATGCCTGATTTGCTACAAGCAGAATGTATCCCACATGCCCTTGAAGCATTGACATTTGTCCTCTTTGCTGGGCGCACAGGTACTTCGAGCAGGCCGTCAGTCAGAAAGCCTCGCGACGGAATCTCTACTACTCCGGTGTCGTAGAATATCAGGTGCTGTGCTCATCCTCTTAAGCCAGATTTGAGCCACCGGTGCCATCGTGCACGCAGTTGATTTTCTCCCTTGTTCCCTCTACACGCAGCGAGGGCACTACGCCGAGGCTCGTGACTTCTTTTCAAGAGCGATACGTGCTCCCGTCGGCTCGGAAACTGAGGGTGATATCGGAGCTTTCCTTATGGAACGTTCTCGTGAAGGCCTTTCCCTCTCTCAAGCGGCGCTCACAAAGCACAAGTGAGCTCCGCCGCTCAACAAAGCAGCAGGCAAGGCAGCCACCTTGAGATTGTAGCATGCCGACGCATCTGTGGACAGCACGCATGCGGTAGCTGATTTCTCGGCAACAAAATCGCTTGTACTGACATCGCCTGTGGTGGTGCCGTCACAATAATCGTGGGGTCTGCGTGCTAGATCGCAAGCATGCGCAATGCGGTCGTATGCGATCGCTGTATCGCTGTCCATATGTGGATAATATTTATCATTGCTTTGTCCCATGTCCCATGCTCCCAACCTCTGATGATTACGAGCACACAATAATAAAACATCTGAAGATTCGGGCTACTCACGCTACCTGTACGGGTCCACGTACTCACGGTACTCACTCACCACTCACGACATCGCCTATACCCCAGTTTACTCACTCCCTTACACCACCCCCTTCATTCCTTTGTCTTTGGTATCAGGGGGGGGGGGGGGCGCGTGCACTACAACGGGCCAAGTGCAGGGGGTGGGTTGGGGCAGACCTGCTGGTGTGGTGTTCCTGTGGCAAAACAAACATAAACGGCTCTTGCGTGTGGCACTTCGTGCCCCTGGGAGGTCTCGGCCCCCTTTTCTCGCGTTCTTTTCAACCCTCGCCGCGCTTTCGGACCATTCGTATGTCCCGCGAGGTCTTGACCTGTAAACATATCGTAAACAGGCGTGAGTATCCCCCCCGGTCCCCCGGTGCTTTTTCCCGGAGAGTCGCCCGACGTAGGTCGGTCCGCCTCAATGGTCAATGGTCAATGGGTTTTCCCTCATTTTACATTTTAACTTGTGGGGAGTTAGAATGGGAGCCGGGGACTTGCGAGGGGGGAGATTTGGAAGGGGTGCATAGGTGTATGTATCTGTGGCAACAGCACGCGCCAAGGTGTACGTGCAGGTGCGCTGAGGGCTGTCGTATTGGTACCGGGCTAGTGGGAAGTGGGAGTAGTGGTACTAATGCTCCGTTATTTAATATTATTAATATCACACGACTTGATCACCGGTCACCAGCGGCACGCTTCGTTCGTCCGTGCTCCTATTATGGATACATCCATTATCCATTCGCTTCTACTGTTATAATCTCCTTGCGTGGGGAGTCCTGCAGCTTCTCCTACAGTTTCCCCCGCAGGTCTTACGGGTTCCCCCGCCGATTTCCCCCCGAGGGTCTTACGGGTTCCCCCGCCGGGTCTTACGGGTTCCCCCGCCGATTTCCCCCGCGGGTCTTACGGGTTCCCCCGCCGATCTTACGGGCTCTTCTCCCGTCGTTCTCTCGTTTCTCTGCACGTGGTTGTCGCGCGCGTTCTACTGTGTTACTATAAGTGTCGCGCGCGTTACCGTGAATGTGCGTGCGTGCAAATGTAGGAAATCTTATCTGTTTGAGATTACTCTGGCGATGCGTTCGGCGATGGCGCTCTGCCTCGCACAAGCCGCGATGGTTGCCGCATGGATGGGCACCACCGCGATATGGAGCTGCTGCACGGGACTGGGTGGGTCCCTATGGACCCTGCCCACCTGCCCGCAGTCATACGGCGCGCTCTCGCCTCCATGCGGAGCGCTCGGACCTCATCTCCCCCCTCGCCTCGTCCACCCTTCATGGTGAGCCGATGGCTTGTGGTGTGGAGGGGACAAGGAGGATGGCCCATGGCCTCCCCTTGGGCCCCAATGGGCTGGATCTCACTGGATCCGCCCTTCCTGCCCAAAATTTCGAGCAACGAGCGCGCTCCGCGCGCTCGGTGCAGATTTTTGGGCAGCATCCTCGACTTGCGTCAACAGTCGCTTATGACTGTTTGATAATGCAAGGTGAGGAAGGAGAGGAGGTGGCTCAACATGGCCCCTCCTTCAGCCTCAATGGGCCTAGTCCTCTTTGGACTGCCCCTCCCACCCAAGAGGGTGGCTTCCTTGGGCACCTCTTTGCCCAAGCTGACTTCGGTTTGTCGACTCTCTCGACCCACCGAGTCAACCCTCTCTTCTTCACATCCTCTTCCCCCTCATGGGAATTTTGGAGTGTTGACCCCTATCTCCTCCCCCTGCCCACGAGCACACGAGCACCGGTAATAAGTGAAGCCACGGCTAAGATGTCCCGTAGGTACCTAATACTAATACCTACAGGGTTTTCAGCCTTGACCTATGCATAGTGCTATGCATAATACTACGGAAATGCCACAGGTACTACGGAGGCTCGGGCCGCCTCGATGGCCGTAGAAGCCTGCGTAATATGAGCGTAGGTACTCAAATATGAGCGTAGGTACTCCGTAGTCCGTAGGCTGCGTAGTTGCTGCAGGTATGTAAGACCTCACAAAGACCCAAACATCGAAGTAAAGCCGTACCCTGCAGCCTATGCCAAGGCTGCTGCTCACTTTGCCACGGCAGAGAGCAAACAGTTCATACAATAGTGTAGTATGTAGTCAGCACTATACATATATGTAAATATTGAAGTGATCTCTCTCTCTCTCTCTCTCTCTCTCTCTCTCTCTCTCTCTCTCTCTCTCTCTCTCTCTCTCTCTCTCTCTCTCTCTCTCTCTCTCTCTCTCTCTCTCTCTCTCTCTCTCTCTCTCTCTCTCTCTCTCTCTCTCTCTCTCTCTCTCTCTCTCTCTCTCTCTCTCACCCCCCCTCTCTCTTGCTCTCTTACCTGCTAACATCACTATAACTACTGACGATGCGCACGCGCGCGCGCGCGCCGCGGCGCAAAATTCAGCATTCAACATCATAGTGCCTATGGTGATTGGTCTGGCAAACCTACAATAAGGTGACTACCTATGTACTACAGAGGTACATAGGTATTGACCCTACCTATACCTATGGCATAATACCTCCGTAGGTACCTATGAGACAACTTTGAAGCCACGAACTAGCCACGACCTAGTCCTAGTCCCCAGGGAAGAAGGCTTTGGGTGAGGCCCACCTATACCCTTTGGGCCAAGCATACCCTTTTTGTTTTTGTGCATGATTTCGCTGAGCTATGTGCATTTACAATGTACAACGTGGAAGTACACAATACACAATGACACAATGACAGGAAATGAGTATACCGTATACCATTATAATCACACGCCGAAACTGCTCGAGGGCCGCACGCCGTGCCGTCTATGAAGCTGCGCCACTGGAGCTTTCGGAGTGCTAGCAGTCTCAACACCTTCCACACCCATGATGGAGTGTCATGGGTAAGGGGTAGGGACCTGGGCAGCTATGGTGCAGAAATACCGGGGGAAGGACAAAGGTGCTAGGTGCTAGGTGCTAGGAGTTGGCTACAAGGTTGTGCGAAAAGTATTTTAGGCAACCACACGCCCATCGCGCCCGGCGGCGTCCAATGGCATCGGCAGTGCCCAAGCCTTTCATCGGCTCTGCGGCGGCGGCGAGGCTGCGCCAGGCGCGTGTGCGAAAACGGCCGAACACCGGCTGGATCGAGCCGCAGCAACTCAAGACGCGCCTTGCCTGTGCGCGTTCCATCCCAGAGATCCTCGAGACCCGGCGCCGTTTCAAGGACGAGATCGAGCTGAGCCATCTTCCAGTCGCCTGGGCCCGCCTCTCACGTCTAGGCCGCGCTCGCACGGAGCGCGAGTGGCTCAGCGATAATTATGAGCTACTTGCCCCACTCGTCGAGCATACGCGAAGCTTGCTGGAGAACGAGATGCCAACTCCATGGGCGCATGCCATGATTGCCAAGGCCATCGCTGGCACCGGCCTTGTTCTCCACGTGGACACGACGGAGTGGCGGCAGCTGTGGGACATCATCGAGTACCGTGCAGTTGAAATTTTAGACGTCTCGCAGCCTTCCGAATATGCGCTGCTTGCCTGGGCAATGGTGGAGGCGAATCATCCTGCTTCTGAATATCTCCGGCTTGCGGCGTTGCACCTTTGCAGGGCGTTAAAGCCTGAAGCTAACACCCGCCCATGGCGGGCGGCGCTCCCAGGGCGACGCAGCGGCCTTCCTTCAGTCGTTCCCATCCGTGATCTCGCCCTCTTTGCTGATGCATTTACGCGAGGCGGCTCGCCTTCGAAGGATAACGATGGTGTCTTGGTCTCCATTGCTAATGCAGCAACAAGACGTGTTGCGGAAACAAAACCTCCGCACTTGGTACGTCTGCTCCGATGTTATTCGCCAATAGAAGCAGGATGCCATGTTTGTCCAGGGGAAAGGACTCTTGCTCGAGCGGCCAGGGAGCTGCGGCTGGCTAGGGATGCCCTGCTTCTTTCGGTCGCGCATGACCTAGGACAAAGGCCACACACTTTGAAGCCTCAAGAGCTCGCTGAGACTATTTTTCTCTATGCAGAAGCAACGGCGAAGGTGTCAGAAACTTGCCAGATGACAACGGGAGATGACAAAAAATGCAAACGTGGCACCTTCTCAGGGACGGGCCCGGTGGGTGGTGAGACTTCTGCGTCTTCATCGCGTGATGCACCGACGAGTTGCAAAGGGCAAAGATGCGCCACATCTTTTGTGCATGGGGCGGGGCCCTCGATTTCTGCCTTGGCATATCACGCGATACCACAGCTGGGGCGCTACAAGGCCTATAATCTCTCCAGACTTGCGAATGCAGCCTCGCGATATCCATCGGGCGGTTGGAGATCTCCATTGCTACAAGCAGTAGAGCGAGAGTTTCGCGACAGAGAGGGTGAGTTCTCGGTCGAGAGTCGAGAAGCTGTTCTTCGCGCTCTAGCTCTAGGAGCTGCCGACTGTGGCAACGGAAGGTTGTTCTTACATGAAACCCAGTCATAATGGCGCGTTCAGATGTCCATGGACATGTATACCCACCAACTGCAACGCGACAATAAGTTGCGGCCGCGCCTTGGCTAGCACGGGATCATGCTCCCTTAGACTCCTCTCTCTCTACCACTACTGCCACCAAGGCGCTAATGCTACAAGCCAGCGCAATATCTAATACTCGCCCCCGACTCCGCGTATTTCAGAACGACGAGGAGCCACTGTTTTCTGCACACTAGTATTAGAGCTCTGTTGGTCCCGCTTGCCGCTTGTCTAGCATCTCCAGTTTGCGAGGTGCCTCTACCTGGTCGGGATCAACTAACTTTATAGTTGGTCGCCATGGAGCGCGCCGCCGCTCCCCACCTCTCCTTCGGGCCCCCCGCCGCGGGAGCCCCCCCAGTACCCATGGAGCTGTCGCTGGCAAAGCGCCCGCGTCCGCCTGCAGAGGCCGAGCAGGTGAGCGCGACCCCGGTCGCGCCGCACGGCCCTGACAGTTCGCCCGTTTCTACAGCACAACATCCCAACATGGAGCACAAAAAGAAGTTTTGTTTTCGCGTTGACGTGCTGAATTGACGGACAGCCTCGTGTTTTCGAGCGTCTCACGTTCGATTTCGAGGGACAACCCCTCCTTTTCGATCGATGGTTCGACAGTCTCATATGGTAAGACTGGTTGGCTACCGAAATATTGTCATTTGGGCATGCTGGTGGTCATGTACTGTGCTCATATGTGTCTTGGACAGGTGAAATGAAGCCTAAAATTAGAATTACTATGGTTAAAATTTGGCAAAACTATAATCAATTTGATCTTTTTCTCCTGCGGCGGCGCGCGATGGCGGCCGCAGCGATGGTCGCTGGCCTCGCCAGTGGCCTCGCACGCGGCCTGTGGCCGCTCTGGCGAGGGTCTGCGCGGCCAGGAGGCCAGCAGGCACCCCCTCCCACCATACTGAGGCGGTGCCGCGCGTGATGGGCCAGCCCATCATGCGAAGCACCGTCATTTTGACGGCTCGCGGCCAGCCGCGCACTGCACGCGCGCGAGAGGCTGGCAGCAGATGCCAGCAGGGGCGAGGTGGAGGGCGCAGGCGACGCCGTGCGATCGCGCAGGGCTCTGTACTGCCTGTCCTGGGGTAATCGTGCCCGGGGAACGCAGGCGCGCGTCGCACAGCGCGACCTGTGGTGCACTTTTGTGGTCGACGTCAATTTCGCACGAGCGCGAAAACGTTTTTGGGTCTGTGTGTCGAATGGCGTCGGAAATGTGCATATTTCTTATATTCTGCCTAATATACCCATTTCCAGGGTAATTCCCTAAAAATCGCGTGATGAAACCTCAATCTCGACTTGGTGAATTTTCACCCTTAGAAGTTAAAAGGCGTGTTTGACCGCCCTACCCCTTCCCCCCTTCGGTCCTTTTTCTTTTTCTTTGGTTTCTAGGGCCTATCTAGGGTGCGTCCCTTACAACATATGCGACAAGCAACGAGCTCTACCGAGAAAGCCCCACGTTATCATTCCAGAAGAAAAGGCGGTCGGTGCATATTGTACGAACGAAACTGATCGGACGTGTGTGTGCCTCCTGCCTGCCCATCTATACTTCTACATTTAGAGTACTCCATAGTACTCAAGTACAAAAGTAGTCCTATCTGTCCTGTTCTCCAGTTCTCTACTCTGCCTCAGAGATAAGGTATAGTACAGGGCCTTGTTGATTGAAGATAGCGGAGAGACGGCGGCGTGCGCGTGTACTTTACCGCTCCCTCGCGCTCTTCTCCTCTCTCTCGTCCCCCTCCTCGCCCTCGCCTGCGCGCCAGAGAGTCGTTGTCTGGGGCCCGCCCCCGCCCCCGCGCCCCTTCCCTCCCCGCCCCTCCCACCCCGCCTCTCCTCGCTCGCGCCGCTGCCGTCGCGCCCGCTCTTGCGCGTCAGCCCCCTCCCCCTTCCTCCCTCCGCCTCCGTGCGCGCTCGCTCTCTGGGCGTCGCGATGGCGAGCGAGGCTGCGCCCATGGCCGCCGAGCCGATGGACACGACCGACATCTTCGGCGACGGCGACGCAGCGGACGACCTGGGCGAGGAGATAGCACGCGCGGAACCAGACGAGATTGTCCAGCGCACGCGCATGCTCGAGAATGAGATCAAGGTGCTGCGCAACGAGACATCGCGGCTGCTACACGAGCAGCAGACACAGAAGGAGAAGATTAAGGAGAACGGCGAGAAGATCAAACTCAACAAGCAGCTCCCCTTCCTCGTTGCAAACGTCGTTGAGCTACTCGATATGGACCCAGAGGACGAGCCGGAGGAGGTGAGTGCCAGCGTGCGGCGCAGGACGCTGTAGGGGTATTGCGGGTCGGGTGAAGCCAGACCAGGCTCGCAGCGTGAGAACAAGAGCGACGCGCTAGAGAGGCTGGTGACCGCCTGCTCGGCGGGCGCAGACAGGACTGCCCCCAGACGATTTGAGCAAGTACCTCGTCTGCTTGTAGGACGGTGCAAATGTTGACCTCGATGCCCATCGCAAGGGTAAGTGCTGTGTATTGAAAACTTCGACTCGCCAAACGATCTTCCTCCCTGTCCCGGGACTGGTTGAGCCGGAGAAACTGAAGCCGGCTGACTTGGTGGGTGTCAACAAGGATTCGTACCTCATCCTTGAGGCCCTTCCCGCCGAGTTTGACTCGCGCGTCAAGGCTATGGAAGTGGATGAGAAGCCGACAGAACAGTTCAACGATGTTGGTGGCCTAGAGTCGCAGATTCAGGAGCTTATTGAGGCCATCGTGCTGCCCATGACCCACAAGGAGCGCTTCGAAAATATCGGAATCAAGCCACCCAAGGGAGCCCTGATGTATGGCCCGCCTGGCACTGGCAAGACACTGATTGCGCGCGCTTGCGCGGCACAAACAAACGCGTGCTTCCTCAAGCTGGCCGGACCACAGCTTGTCCAGATGTTCATTGGCGATGGCGCAAAGCTTGTGCGCGATGCCTTTGCTCTCGCGAAGGAGAAGCAGCCTGCGATCATCTTCATCGATGAGCTGGATGCTGTCGGGACAAAGCGCTTCGACTCGGAGCTCTCTGGAGACCGGGAGGTGCAGCGCACAATGCTCGAGCTCCTGAATCAGCTGGACGGCTTCACTTCAAACGAGGCGATCAAGATCATTGCTGCCACCAATCGGGTGGACATTCTCGATCCTGCTCTCCTCCGTTCTGGCCGCATCGACCGCAAGATTGAGTTCCCCTTGCCCGGAGAGGAGGGACGGGCACACATCTTGCAGATTCACTCGCGAAAGATGAATGTGAATTCAGAAGTGAATTTCGAGGAGTTAGGGCGCTGCACAGGTGAGTGAGCCCTGCCATCGCAGACCGGCGGGCTCCTCGCGCCTCGCATCATGCTTCCCATTCCCATATGCACTTTGCTGACATACACTGAAATGCTCTTGCACAGACGATTTCAATGGGGCACAGCTTAAGGCCGTTTGCGTAGAGGCAGGTATGATTGCGCTCCGAAATGAGCGGACTGAAATTGTTCACGAGGATTTCATGGAGGGTCTCACTGTCGTACAGGCAAAGAAAAAAGCCACACTTTCGTACTACGCGTAAGGGCGTACTGACATGTTGGCAAAGGCGGTCCCACCGTGACGATTTCGGAGGTTTGTGTTGGAGTATGCACGGATGCCTACGGTTGCACAATTCTTTCACATCAAGTGGCGTTTTACAGCCTTGTCTACATGATGGATGTGGGATCCGCCAAGTGGAGCTGCAGATTAAGGGTGAGTGGTGAGTGATGCGCTGTGCGTGTGAGATTGCAAGTGACCTTTGCAGGCGAGCGCATTGCTGAAATACCATATAATTTTCTTACCGCACATGCGGCCGTGGACCCACTACTTTACGAAGCAAACTTTCTACACCCCCACTTCCCCGGCCCTTCCCCCCCTCCCCCCCCCCGCCATCAGGCGACTCCCCGCGTGCCGCGAGCACATTGCGAACTTCTCGCGCTAGCCTCCAGGGTGGGGGTGGCACACGTCGTTGTGGAGTGTCGCATCCAGAGTATTTTATATACTCTAGGCGGATGCGGTGCTTCTATCAATGTGTAGTGTGTGAGAAAATTGAGTGAGTTTTGTTTTTGCCGATGAGTTACCTCGAAGCTCCGCCGCATTGCACGCCGAATTTGTTCGTTTGTCCTTTTATTTGCTTATTTGTTTCATTGGTTTGTTTGTGCGATGTTGCGTTAGTTTCGGAGTTTTCTTGTTGGTGAGTGAGTGATGTGGGGTGGTGTCTCGTGGGCCGTCGGCGTGATGTAGCGCGCCCTTTCCCCCTCCCTGAAGACTTCTCTTCACTCCATACCCCTAGCCCCGCTGAGACTTGCCACGATCAAGCTTCGGCTTGATTCGACAGTTTGAAGACAACCCTCACTCACCGCACCCGTCATTGGCCACCCCCCAACTTCCGCCGCGCCTCTCGCCGCTTCCCTTCCGTCCCCTCTGTTCCCATCTGAGGTAGTGGTAACCTCGGATCCGTCACCGGAATCTTCAGTTTTTTTTTACAAGGCGCGAGAGCAACTAAGTTTATACTTGGTTCGCCCACGGGAGGGCACGAATCCCCCCCCCTCTCTCCACTCCTCCCCTGCAGTGGGGGGGAAAAAAACTTCTTAATAATCTCGCCGCGCGCGCGACGCGCGGCGCGCGCTCGGCGAGAGTTTGGACGGGATTGATGTCAGATGTCAGCTCAGCCCCTGCCACTGGCAGGGGCTGAGGTTGAGTGTGCAGGCCCACCCAGGGGGTGTCTGCGGTGGAGGGAGGGGGGAGCGTGGCCCCCATTACCCTATCACTTTTACAAATAGTTGATGGCAACATGGAACATGGCAACTGACTATAAAGTTAGTTGCCTGCAGTGGCAGTGGGCTCCTGCATGTGAGCGCTGAAGGAGTTCGGCAACCACGGGGCTGCCGTGCCCGAGCCGCTTTACACCCTGAAGGGGTACACCGGGAGCGCCTTCCTGGCTTGGTCGAGCCGCAATTCAGAGTTGGCAAAGGTGCGCCGCCCCTGTGTGCACCCTAGTTATTTCTTTCGTTCTTACGACGGAACGCGACCTTGTGGTACTTTTTCTCACGGTGTGGTGGGTCCAGAGCCGCGTGCGCTTGCTATGACACAGAGGCTGTGAATGGCGTGCGCGCGTGTGCTGAATGTAGAGGCGAGGCATCATATCCTAACCTGTATCCTGCGAGCTATTGGCGGACTGCGATGCGAGCCCTAGTGGCGCTCAGCCTTGTACACGACGCGGTGGCTGTGATTGGCTCTTGGGCACGACAGCGATAGTAGCGTGTAGCCGGCACCTTCAAAAGTTTTTCTGCCTTGTTATACTAGTAGTTGCGCAAGCCGCCTTAAAAGAACTGGGGAAGCGGGCTCAAAGGCCGAAACACCTAGAGTACCCCTTAGCGGACGAATACGCGCTCAACGGCAAGAAACAACTAGACCAAATCACCGTATCCGACATCACGAGCGAATACCTAGTGGGTGGCCCCAGCGACAAGCCGCAACCAGCCCGGGAAAAGTGGGCTCGGAAGCTAGACTTGACCCGAGATGAGTGGATCCACGTGGCAAAATTATACACGCACCCAATGCTCAAGCACACGGATAAACACCCCCACTTTAAGCACACATCACTCATAGGAGGCTAGGCACACGAAACCGATTCGTCACGGCGACCACGGCGAAATGCAGACTATGTGGAAGATATCGCGAAAACTCGACACACCTTGCCAGATGCCCTTCCACACAACAAATCTTCCGGGCCGTAGAAGCGGTGACGGGGTACACGCCTGGAAAAGACAGAACGACGGCACAGAAACTTAAAGATAGACTCTTTGTATACCCGAACGCAACGACACCCGACAGCCTCAAAGCCCTATACATCATAGCGTGGAGATACATAATAGGCGACTTTTACAAAGTAGAATTTGACAACTACACTTTCCACCACGTGCCGGTCATCGAAAAAACCCTCAGCAGATTTACGATCCTCGCCAGAGGGCTCACCCCCCCGGACAAGACCTCGACCGCACGCACTAGCAAAGCCTCACAAGGGAGAAAACCGAAACTCAAGTCCCCGCGTGAGCTTTGCACCCCCGTCTTTACATTCAACGACAAAGGCACACTGATGTTAGGCAACAACCTAGCCGCGATAGCCAGATCACTCCAATTAGCGGAAAGGCTAGCATAACCGCGCATAAGCCGCAGCGATGCTTCACCCACCCGCCCAGCCTCAACCCCCGGGAACACGGAGGCACGCCGCCCATCTCCTAGGTTCTGAAAGAAGCAGTATAGAAACCGATAGCCCGATGGTACAGGAGGAAGGAGGGGAAAAAACCTATCGGGGACCGGTGCGCACCGACTGCTGCAGGAAACCCCACACACCCAGCCCCTAGGTAGCGCACGAGGGACGGGCCGCAAGGCAGGTGGTGGGGGGTTGAGAGCGGCGGGCGAGGCTGCAATTGTTAGAGTGCAGAGTCGCGCGCGCGGCGAGAATATTAAGAAGTTTTTTTTAAAGAGCTGGGGACATTCGATGGCACGGGCACGGGGGCTCATTTCTAGCCAACAATCAGCACAATGCACAATGATGTTGGTCAGCGTAATTCGACTGTTGTGATTTAGAAGATCAAGCCACGCAGCATTTCGGCAATTCGTCCTGACCCTTGAGCTGAACATCCTTAGAGAGTGCGCGCAGCAGATGACTCGACGTCAAGAGCAACCTCCCTACGTGCGATGTTCGGGAGTGTCTACGTCCGATACATGTGGATGGCGGCATCTCCCCCCCTTCCCCACCCATGACTTCCCGGTGGCACGAGGATGGCCGTCGAAGACAGCGCCTGCCCTGGCGCTTCAAGCCACATCGCGCGTCCACTCTAGCAACACATTATATGAAAGAGAACCCATCCGCGTTCACCATTGTCGGCATGGAATGGAGGATCACAGTTAACGGTGCGTGCACACGCGCGCCGGTTCCGCTGAGGATGCCGCAATGATTAGCATTTGGCCAACTGGCTGACATCGGCGGCCCGAGCTGGCCATGGAGGCGACAGAGCACGTCGGACCAATGAATACGCACTTTCTGAAGGCGAACCTACTCATACTTTCTTCCCCACACTCCCGACTTCCAAAGCAAAGAAGATGCCTTCTCATAGGCGCCGAAGAAGAAAATCCTACGGGTTGGTCAGACCAATGTTGGATGCAAATATGAGCAGGTCACGACTACAGCGGCGGTAATGTGCACATCGTGCGACAAAAAGTTTGCACAGGGCTTCAGCCAGTAATGGACAAGGGCTAGCTGCCATAGTCTTGGCTAGTAGCTGGCCACTCACCCGCCCACAGAGATCCACCCGACTCGAGGTCCGATGCCCTTGAATAGTGCCGCCGGCCCCTCCTCGAACACAATAGTGCGGAGCGAGCTTAGGGTGCCTTGGTACAGCTCGCCGCTCGCGCTCTTGGAGCCAAGCATCATCCTTGTCTTGACAACGTCAAGGGGGCAAGTGAGGGCTGCTGCCACTGATCCTGACATAGAGCCGCAGATCGCTCCCTGGACCGGCGTCGTCTCGGAGCCCTGCTCACGCGCCCAATACTTCTTAAGCCCCTCGTACATTGGAAACTGAATGAAAGAGAATGGAATCTCACGGGCCACCGTCGTCCAGAAGCCCAGGTAGAAGGTGGACAAGCCGCCTGGCTGTGCGGCAATGCCGCGCACAGCCTCGAGGAAGCTTGAGTACTGGCCAACCTGCATGCGCTGCGTCACGACGCCGGTAGGCACGCGGATGATGCATGCTGCAACTTCTCCCACCTGCGCAGCAAGGAGGACCAGCCGTCCGCGAAGTCGCCAGGACACAGAGGGCCCTGTGCGTTGCGTCCCCCAGCGCCAACTTGCACAACGCCCGCCCCATCGCTCGTCCGCTGGGCTGTGTGCTCACTGAGGCGGAGAACGAGTGCTGCAGCGGATGCTCAACGCCGCCATTGAGCTTCCTGAATATCGGTTTAAATCCCTCGTACGCTGAGAAGAAGAATGCCGCTCCGGGGGCCGCTCCGAGCGCAGTAGCAAGCACGCCATTGTAGACGCCGCGGAAGCCTCCCGCAGCCCAGAAGCCCTTCTCAGACTGCATGCGCACTTTGAGCGTATCCAGCGGATAGAGGGCAACATCGACGGTTGTACCGGCGCAAGCGCCCGAGAGCAGCGCCAACGTGAACGGCGTGTCGCGAGCAGTCTGCCTCTCGTCGGACATCGCGGGATCGTCCTCGCAGCGGGGGAGCGGGCTCTCTCTCCTCTCTCTGACTCGCCCTAGGAGAATCTCCTCTTTCTTCTTTCTCATCTCTCTCTCTCATCTCGTCCCCTTGCTGGACTAGAGTAGTAGATCTTGTCTCTTCTTCTCGTCGTCCCGCATTCCGTGTTGTCTCGCTGTTGTAGTCTCCACGAGTCTCGCTGTCAATTCTTTATGTAGTACAGAATTCTCTTCTTCTCCAACGACATTGGCAGCTGCTTCGATGTGATCATGAGAGCAAGATAATAATGGAGAGAATGGATATAAAATGATCGAGCGGCTTTCTGCCACGGACTCTCTGTAGAGTACTTGTATTGTATGCTATGAAAGGTGTTGTTGTCTTCTTCTTCTTCTTCTCTCTTCTTCTTGTCGGAAACCTTTGGTTGTCGGCACACCATCATAGAATATCGGGAACAAGAAGAGGCGCCAACCAACGCGATGTGCTGCTGCGACGTGCCGCTGCCGCTGTGTGGGCCAGCCCCTCGCGCGTGCGGTAGGTACCGCAGCGTTGTAGGAGGACCCCCAATCCTGAGGCCTTCCCGATGGGAGATGTGTGGCTTGTGATGAAAAACACATATTCTTGAAGGTGTCTGCTATGGGCCCGGCCAGGTTTAGGGCAGTCAAACAGGGCTTTCAACTTCTAAGCCTTCGGATCCGCGAGGTGACGGAAGGGCGGCTTAGCTAAGATGCACTCGCCGTGACATTGCCGAACGTGCTCAGAGATCAGAGACGTCTGCATTCATGCCAGGCCAAAAATATCGGTCGCGTAGAAGTCGCGCCATCCGGTTGTCGCCGAGGTGGCACAGGTGGTCGTGAAAGGCTTCGAGGTAGGCGCGGCGCATCGCCTTCGGCACGTAGAGGCAGAGCTTCCGTTTCTCGTCGGCACTCGTCGTAGAGTAGTCCTGATCGCAACAGGCATCGCGAAGATTCGCGACTGAGCCAACGCAAGCGACGATGATCGAGGTCGGGGTTGTGAGGAGATTAAAAAAACAAAAAAACATCTGAAGATTCAGGCTACTACCGCTAGCTATAAAGACCACGCACTCACGGTACCGACTCACGCCATCGCCTATACCCCAGAACACTCACTCCCTTTACACTACCTACCCCCTTCATTCCTTTGTCTTTGGTATCGGGGGGGGGGGGGGCGTGCACTACGAAGGGCCAAGCGCAAGGGGCGGGCTGGGGCAGACCTGTTGTTGGGTGTTCCTGTGGCAGACAAACGTAAAACGCCTTCTGAACTATCTTATATTGTCCCCGGGGGGTCTCGGCCCCCGCCCTTCGACCTTTCTTCGTCCGCTGCCGCACTTTCGCGGTGTTCGCTTGCCGCGCGGGGTGTCCTCCCGTTGATATACCGTAAACAGGCGGTTGTCTTACCTATTACCTATTCTCGAGCTGGATCGTGTCGTTTTTTTGTCGTTCTTTTCCCGTCGTTCTCTTCGTTCTCCTACGGGCGTGTGCTGCATGTCGCGCGCCATGGCCCCCTTCTGGGGGGCCCCTCGGGGTAGGAATCTACTAGCTACTCCTAATAGTGCTTTTCGACTCTATGTGCTTGTGAACTTGTGAAGGAGGTCTCCGTTTTGGCGCCAACCGCGTGCTCTCGCCGCTGCCTCCTCCGCCGCGCGCCTTGCCTGGCCCCTACCCCTCTGCGTCCCTCCCTTCCTTCCCTCTCCGCCCGATGCTTAAGTCCCTGTATTCGCCAATTTACTTCGCCAAGCCACCGTCCGAGCCGCTGAAATCGCTCCACGACCAGCTAGCACGCTACGCCCCCGTGCGGCTTGGTGGCAGCGAGTGGATGGCCACGCTCGACAGCTCCGAGGCGCTTGTTGCTGACTTGAGTGTATGCGACGCTTCGGTTGGCGCCGAGGTGTCGTACGCACTGCACAAGAGTCGGATCCCAGTACTGTGCCTGCGCAAGCGCGGCACGTCCGCGGTTAAGGCCATCGAGGCCAGCGCCCACCCGCTCCTAATCTGTTGTGAATACACGGATGAGTCGGAGGCGACCTCGGCGATCGAAACGTTCCTCACTCCTCCTGTGTCAGCGGGTCGCATCTTCGTCGTGGAGGGCGGGGATGGCGCCGGCAAGCAGACTCAAACGGCTCTCTTGCGAAGCCGCCTCACTGCACTGGGGTATCCCGTCTCAACCATCGATTTCCCTCATGATGCAGCCATGCATGGTGTGTTCTGCCTTCTTGAGCTGGCGGTCCATGCGTGCTTCGATTCAGGCTGCGTGCACACGAATAGCCCGCTGGGAGTCCTAGGCGCGACGATCGAGTATGGTTCCTTGCATGAACAGCTGAGCGCGCCACATTTGATGCACAGGCAAGCTGATTCGCACACTTCTATCTGGTGCTATGGGCGATATCAAATCGGTGAATCCGCTCTTGTTCGCGTCCCTCTACGCACAAAACCGCTACGATGTTATGCCGCTCCTTGCGTATTGGCTTAAGCGTGGGGACAACATCATCTTGGATCGGTACGTCGAGGCCAACTTTGGCCATCAGGTGAGATGGGGCGGTCATGCGATAACGCCTAGCTCACATTGCTAAGCTGGCTCGAGTCGATGCCATAAGTGGTGGATCCTCGACCATGGGCACCCCCATCTGACGAGCCCCGCTTTATGTCTCGGCGATAGGCATCCAAATTACCTGATGAGCAGCGGCCGCCTCTTATTGACGCGCTGACCCGGTTCGAACACGATTGGCTTGGGGTGCCACGTGCTCACCGCGTCGTCTATCTTGATCTTCCTCCCCAAGACGCCGCAAAAGCCCTTGGATCCGACTCGACGCGTGCGGCCCTGGATATGCATGAGACTGCTGGCGCGGAATACAAGGACGGTGTCCGCAGCACATACTTGTGGTGCGCGGAGAATTTTGTTCATTGGCAAAGGGTGCCTTGCATTGCTCCCGACGGCTCGCGCATTTCTAGGGAGGAGCTCAACGATGCGCTTTTCAACTCCTTGGAGAAGGAGTTTGTCAACCGGAAAGAGTGACGAGGCCGATGCTGCTGCTCGTGAAAGGGGAAGAGCACTCTTGCGGGTATGCACCTAGGCGTGGTATTTGGGCGAGTGAGATTAGAGAGAGTATCGCGTCAATCTGATTGCTCGTTTCCGACCTGCACTACCCTATCATCCTAGCTCTAGCTCTAGCTCTAGTAGTTGCACAGCTTTTCTCTAGAGCTGAAAGCTGAGAATTCCTTCTCATGCGTTTTCGCAAATCCTCGAGTTTGAGGCATCAAATCGGCAGATCTCTCTCTAGCCCTTTGGCTCGTTGTCCCCTGCGATATAAGGGCCCGCTTGCCGCGACAATTGGCGCGCTTACGAAAGTTCATTTTTCTATCGGTAAAAGATAGTAGTAGTAGTAGTAATAAAACAACTGAGCGTCAGTACCACTACTCCCACTAGCTAGCCCGGTACTATCACTATCACGACACCCCTCAGCGCATTTGCCCGTACGGGGAAACTTCCCTTCTCTTCGAGAGAAAGAGAGAGGGCGCTCCACAACCCACGATCCCATGCATCCAAGCGAAGCTTTTGACCGAGAACGAGAGAAAGCAGAGAATTATAACGATAAATGCCGAACGACGAAGAAAAAAAAACTTCATAATATTCTTACCGCACTCGCGGCGAATGGAACCACTACCTACACGTAGCATACTTTCTACACCCCCACTCCCCCGGCCCTTCCCCCCCCGCCATCAGGCGGCTTCCCCCGTGCACTACTAGGGGGATAGGGGTGAAGGGCTTAGATAGGGTCCGGTGGCCCGCGCCCCCCCCCGGTGATCCGTTCCCCCCTTCCTCCTACGCCACCTGGGCTGGCGGCCGACTCTGTCTCGACTTATCCTGTAAACAGGCGCGAGACTTACTGATTTTTCGGTGAGCGGAGCTCTCGCTCCGCCCACCCCCTTCTCCGCGCTCTCTCTCCCCTCTCCTGCAGGCACGCGCGATGGCGCGCCTGCGACAGGCCTGCAGCTGCCCCTGGCGACCCCTGGAGGCTCCTGGAGGCCAGCTCAAGGGGCAGAGGAGGCTGGGGCTGGGCCCTGGCCTCCCCTGCCTCTCCCTCGCTGGCGCTCCTGGGCCTCAGGGGCCCCCACTCTGCACCTGTCTGCCTGTCGAACAGGGGGGGAGGGGGGGTTGGAGCGATGGGCTGGTCACGAGGGGCCAGGATGGGCGAATGGGACGAGCCTGCCAGGGAGAGAGTGGGTCAGCAGGGCAGTGGGCTCCTGGCAAGCCATCAGGCGTGCCAGGAGCATGTGTGGTTCTTCCCCCATGGCAGGGGAGGAGTGGAGAGGGGGGGGGGCTCGTGCCCCCCCATGGGCGAACTAGGTATAAACTTAGTTGCCGAACGACGAAGAGAAGCCTAACGAGTAACGAGTGTCGATTCGCGAATGCGACAAGGAAGCGCGAAGCAGGCGAGTCTGCCACTGAGAGAGTGGGTCAGCAGGGCAGTGGGCTCCTGGCAAGCCATCAGGCGTGCCAGGAGCATGGGTGGTTCCTCCCCCATGGCAGGGGAGGAGTGGAGAGAGGGGGGGGCTCGTGCCCCCCCATGGGCGAACTGCTAAGTACAAAGTACAAACTTAGTTGCGGAAACCGAAGACAAAGGAACGAAGGGGGGAAGGAAGGGAAAGAGACGGAGGACGGAGGGAACGGGCTAAGGGGCGGTGGCGGATGGTAGATGGTAGACGATGACGGCTGGCCGCTAGTAGGTGTTTTAGCCCTGAATCTTCAGATGTTTTTTTTCTCCTAAAATTTGCGCCGCACTTTGGCGGCACTCGTGGCCTGTGATCTGTTGTTCTCCTGGAGTCTAGCGACGGCGAAGGTTCGAGACGCACACTCACCAACTCTATGGACACACCTTCACACCTTGTAATACAAATCTCATTCGGACATTCGACATTCCGACACGGCGACCGTCCTCCTTCCTGGAAGACTCGGCAAGTATTGAGGTTTAAAATTCTATCTGCTGAGTTGTCACACCCAATCACGCCGTTCTCGTCCCGTCCCTGTTTTCGTTCAAGCTCGCTCCTGCCGCTTCCGTCTCCTTCCTCTCGTCGGCGGCCAGCTCTCTTTCTCCCTTTCCTGTCCCCCCACCTTGCCTCCCTCCACGCTGCGCTGCACCCTCCATCCCGCCTCCCAACTTCTCCACCCCCATTCCCGCTCGAACGCACATTTCTGCCAGCAGCTCTCTCCCCCCAGTCTTTTTCGCTCCCCCTCTCTGCAATGACAGGCCGGGCGCCGCCGCTCCCTCTCTCTCCCCCTCGCCCCTCCAGCACCACCAGCACCACCAGCAGCAGCAACAGCACCACCTCCTCCTTCTTCTTGTCGTGGTCGTCCCAACCATCGCCCCTAGGACTGCCGGCAAATAGGAAGGCTTCACGCGACAGTGCATGCGCGCACCACCGTGATGGCTTCAGCTGCGTCCGGACTTCTGGCTGCGGTTGGTGCGCCCACAGGTACACCTGTGTGCCGGGCGACGAGACAGGCCCAAGCGGCCTTCCGTGTGCCGGCAACTCGAGCGATGTATCGCTTAGGCGTGCGCAGGCGCTTGATATGCTGTACCGGGAGCCGATGACTCCCAAATGCGCCACCGACCATGCTAACTGCTCCAGGTACAATGGGCCACTCTACACTTACACAGCCGAGGCGCTGAGAGCGACAGGGTATCGGGGCGTCAACTACACAACGAGTGCGCCAGAATTTTGGGATGTGCTGTGCGAGGCGGGCGGGATGCGTTCGTCAGTAGTTGCTCACTACGCCGACAACACAGCCTACTGGATCTCACAGGGGTGCGAATGTCCGACCGGGCGCAATGGAATGACATGCATGGGCTGCAACTCTGCGTCTGGCTGCGCCCCCACCATGTTCTGTGAACGCTCGTTTAAGGCAGGCCCAGCGAATCTCTCCTGTGCCATCGAACAGATGGTACCGGACTACATGAAGATCCTGACGCAATGGTACAACGAGAGTGGCGTCCGATTCGAGTACGGCGTAGGCGCCGGCGGCGACGTCTTCTTTCGCATCCAGCAGGCGGTGGAGAATGCGAACTTCGCAGGTTTCGCGCACCCCAATGGTGGCGGGAGAGATCACGGAGACGGCGACCGCATCCTATCGGGGACTGGCGCCCTCTTTCTCGGCTCAGAGACAACCAGTTCGAGCACCGCCTGTCCTGCACCAACGGTTGACGAGGTGCAATTTCCTTGGAAAGATGGAGACCGCTGCTTCATGTGGGTTAGCCATGCTGGGGCAGGCGCTTGTGCCTCAGATCCCCCCCCCATAGGACCAGGGGACAGCGGCAACTTTCGCGGGGATGGTGGAAGCCGCATCGGTTGGAGTCGATACACCTCGGGCTGCCCACTTATTAAGGCGCAGCTAGTTCCCCCCGTGGAGATGATTTGCTTGGCCAATGAAGGTGCTCAACTCACTGAGCGCCAGTCGAGTGCTTGCGTCATCCGCCTGCCTTCTCGTCAGATGTCCATGCGGCTGCATTGCCAGCTCCAAGGTGTGTGCGTCCCCAAAGGGTCGCCGCCTCATGCGCCTATGCCTCCGATGCCGCCCTCCATAAACGATATTTGTGGAAACGCATCGATGAGCACGTATGCAAGCTGCTGGATGTGGTTGTCTTATTCCGTGACGTGGTTCTTGTTGTTCGTGGGCCTACTCACTCCTTTTCTGCTACGCCGATGCACTCGGTGTGTGGCGTCGCTGCACAGACGACGGAATAGGATTTCTGACACCCCCTGCTGCTCTTTGACTGGGCTTGGCGTGTATCCACAGCACCGTCTCTCGGACTCGAGTGCTGCACCTCATACGCACTCGCACTTCTCTCGGGTCACTAGGGAGCCATTACTCAACACTTTTTCGGGTCCATCTTTCTCACTATTCAGTAGACAGCCGGTCGCCTTGACGACACCACCACCATTGTTGGAGGCCCTACAGAGCACACACATAGAGCCCGCTGAGGCGAGTGCAAGCGTTCCCGTCCTATTGGCGCCCGCCGCGCCTCCACCAATGGAGCGATCTCAGACAATGGCGCAGCCCGACAATGCGACACGTGGCATCGGCATGAATGGAGCTGAAGATGCTGGATGCCACAACGTTGACCGCGGCGAGTCCAGGGGGGGGGGGCGTATGAGGTGCGATATACAAGGAGACAACCGAAATCTTCGTATGACATGCCACGCGTCATTGTCGTGGTGCGACCTCTCCTACCATATCGCCAACACCCAGATTCTCCAGCCAAGTACTCATGGAATCCAGCCGGGTCTGCACTGCTTGATCGGCCCCTCAGGTTCAGGCAAGTCGTCGCTATTGGGCATCCTGGCTGGTCGCAAGGCGCGTGGCCACGTCGGCGGTCAGGTCAAACTCGCAGGACGTTCCGCCGATGCATCATCGCGGAGGCTGAGAGTTGGTTACGTTACACAGGAAGACATGCTGCCTCCGACGTGTACTATCGCCGAGCACCTCCGTTTTCATGCGCGTACGCGGGCACCTTGGCTCTCACCACACCAGCGCGATGATCTTGTTGCATCAACACTCGCCGCGGTCTCACTCGCTCACAAAGCAACCGATCTCATTGGGGACACCTACGTCCGTGGACTCTCCGGCGGTGAGCGCCGACGAGTCTCTCTAGCTGTAGAACTCCTTATCCTCCGAGGCAGTGCTCTCCGTGGCATCATGCCCAGTTGTGACGCCGCGGAAGAGGGCCAACTCGTCGATGCAGGCAACGGCCCTCAACTGGTGTCGAGCACTCGCGATGGCATGCCACGCAACAGCTGTGTGCTGCTACTAGACGAGCCTCTTTCGGGTCTCGACTCGGTCAATGCAAGGCTTGTGCTCGCGACGCTCTGCGAGCTCGTGGGTCAAAGGCCTCCACAATTCGGGACGGATGGGCCTCGAACGACGCTTCACACACCCCTCGACAACGGCTGCGATGCCAACTCGGCCAGATGCCACGCGTCGTTGACAGTGCTCCTCTCCGTCCATCAGCCGACGCATCGCTTCCTCCTGTCGATGTCGGGCATCGTAGTCATGGCGCCGGGTGGCCGAATTCTCTATGGGGGGCCTACCTCCACGCCATCCGGTACGTGCGCGCTGACGTCGTGGTTCGAGGCGGACGGCGTGCCACCTCATCTCGGACACATTGCGCCGAACCCTGCAGAGGCGCTGCTCGAGGTACTGGCGGATACGTCGCAAGCCATGCAGATAAAAATCGATCGCTTGATTGAGGAGCGAGCACGCAGTGTCTCTAGCCATCAGTGTAGTTGTCCATCCTGCCGTCAAGGTCATATCACGGAGGAAACCGTCGTTGGCGACGATAAAGCCATGTCCTCCGAGTCGAATGATAGCATTTCCCTAGGCGAAAGTTGGGCTCGCATTCCACAGGGCGATCGTTCTCCTGGCTTCTTTGTGCAGCTCGATGCACTTTCCGCACGCCACTGCACAGTTGCACTCCGCCACCCTCTGCTCATTTGGGTGAACTTGGTGTCTACGCTTATCATCTCGATCTTGTGCGGCTTCGCCTTTTGGCAAACTGGTAAGAACAATGCGCTCGATTCCGGTGTCCTACAGCGTGTAGGGCTTCTCTTCTTTCTGATGCTCATCTTCATGCTAAGCTCACTCATCAACATCCAGATGTGGCACCGCGAGAGGCTTCTCTACTTCCAAGAATCGGCAGCCGGGTGTTACGGCCCTCTTAGCTTCTTGCTCGCCAAGCTGCTTTTTGACGCAATTCCCTTGCGGGTGGTGCCCTCACTTCTTTGCGCTGCTATTGTCTACCCGATGGCCGGGCTACATTCCAGTGGTCCGCTCGGACCAGGGCTTCCTGCGACCGGTCCACCTGCGGCGCTGATTTTCGCCACCGGTCTAGCAATGGCAAATTTGGTTGGATACTCACTTGTGTCTGCCATCGCCATTGCATGCTCATCTCCCGGGGTGAGCATGCAGGTGAGCGCATGGTTCGCCCTCTATTCATTCCTCTTTTGTGGGCTCCTCGTGAACAAGGCCACCTTGGAGCAAATGGGCAATCATGTTGCGCAAGAGTACGGCCAGCTGTTGGGTGCTGCAATAAGCGCGGTTCCTCTCACATCGTTCATGTTCCGCTTCATTGAAATGGTGCTCGTCGATGAGCTCGGGACACCCGGCGTCCCATTTGTAGACATACAACAGCGCGCCATTCCGGGATCGGCTCCTTATCCACCGGTTCATGTGCCAGGGCCGTACATTCTCGACTTCCTCGGATACAACCACGGGGACGAGGGCACGCGGCATTGCTGGCTAGGCATCCCCTGCGCTGCGTGGGACGATCTCATGGCGTTGGCGGGATGGTTTCTTATTGCGCAACTTTGTTGCTACTTGTTGTTGCGCTTCATCGTGAAGGATCCACACTGATGCGCTCCGTGAAGACTTTGCGCACGCCACTCGGCTAGTGTGGCTCACTGCATTGGTGTGGCAATCTAGCGGTCATATGTTCTTAATGATATGACGCCATCCTCATAGTCGGACGTCACTCTCCAAGATCTCTTGATTGCTAAGATCGGAGGCTAGTAGCACCGACAACAGTCCCTATGTGGATTGACTCGCACAACAGCACGCACGAAGCAAGGAAAGTGCTGGAGGGGAACGCCTCAGTGTGAGTGTCCTTGCTTCCCTAACGCACTACCCATGAGTTTTTAGGGATGACTGACTCACTGTAGGCCGATCTACTAGTAGTGGGTATTTCTCAAGTTGACTCCTTTAGCCATTCGACTCTTCTTGCGCTAGCAGCTCTGTGCTAGAATCCACGGTTAGGTGCGTTCACTCTCGTAACCGACCAAGCTAGCACGTGGGCGGCTGCTCCCCAAGCACACCCATGCGTGCGGTGGATCTTTGCGCAGTGGCGCTCAACCCCAATTCGCAGACGTACCAGCGCTCGTATCTTCGGCGTGTGTGTGTGCGAATCTCACGACCAGTGTTCGAGCCGACATCTCGCTGGCGAATACTCCACTTTGTTTTTCGTCAGACGTACGTTGTGCCATCGACATCTACGAGCTGCTCAGTTTGCGCTTCGAGCGGAAAGTCGACCGCCATTGCTTGCGCGCAATTGCGATTTCGAGTGGGGGGGGAGAGCACAGGAGCGGTCGACGGCGCCGGCTCATCCACGGGCATGGACCCCATGATCTCCCTTGCGGCGTTGCTAGACAGCCCGTACATTTCATACCGAGACTTAGGCACGGCATCGAGCCCACTCGCATCTGATGCCGGCTCAGTCCGAAGCGCGAGCTTCTCGAGCTCCGAGTCAGCCGAAAGGCGGCGGAGCCGGTTTTTTTTTCTTTTGGGCTTTGGCGGAGGCATGCGTCTCCGCGAGGTGAAGCCGCAGAGGTGGAACAGCGCGGCGAGCCCGCAGGCGAGGACACCGACTGACACCACGAGCACGAGCGGTTGCTGCGCGACCTCGCCGACGTCGCAGTCGGCCGGCGTGGACGCGCAGCTCACAACACCATGGCGCAGCTGGCTTAGTGCCTCAACTGGCACGTCCATCCAACTTAAGGGCGGTAGGGATGGCGGCGGCGCCAAGGGCGGGGGTGGGCTGGGCGGCAAGACGGGTGGCGGCGCCATGGGTGGAGGCATAGGCGGCTCTTGCGGCGGGTTGGGTGGGGGTGGCAGCGGGGCCGAAGGGGGAGGTGTGGGTAGCGGAGAAGGCGGCGGGCTGGGCGGTGGCGAGTAGGTCAGCGATTGGGCGCGTAGATGGCCAACGTCGGTGCGCGGGAGCCTCGAAAGCAGCTCGAGCTTGCCCGCTACTGGCGTAGTCCAGTCGTTGGCGAGGATGCCGCCGGTGTCCTCTGAAGTCGGGTTGAGGCAAAAGTAGAAGAGGCCCACCCTCTCGTGCGCAAAGAAGCGCATTGCCTCCTCTTGCCAGACCTTGTCCTCGTCTTCGTAATTGCCGCCGATCTCGCCAATGACCAAGGCCGCGCCGCTCAGGTCGCGTGCGAAGAGGAAGTGAGAGCGCCAGATGTCGGGCATGTTGGATGGAAAGCGGCGGTCCTCAAAGTAACCTTGCATGTACGTCGACGGACCATACGTGTGGGGGGAGAGGATGAGACGCTTCTGGTTTTGCAGGCGGACGGGTGCCGTCTTGACTCCCACAAAGTTCTCACCCCACCAGTACCCGCCGGCGCCATTGTCGTACTCGCCCGGTGCGCCCTCAAAGATGCCCTCCACAAAGACGAGCCAGCGCGGGCAGTGGTCGAGCACGTGGTCGCCCAACCGGCTGGCAGCGCGATTCCAATCTGTGTGAATGTTTCCCGTGCCCCAAGTAGCTTGGTGCGGCTCGTTTTGCAGGTCGACACCCACCACGTTCCACTGGCCACACAATGTACGTGCCAGCTTGGCCCAGTCCTGCTTTACTTGGTCTTCACTGATCTCATCGTCGTACCACAGCCCGTCACCTGGCCATGCATCAGGGCTGAGGCGATGGGCAGCGACAAGGACGAGGAGGCCATGCGGCGCCGCAGCACGCGCGAACTCGAGCAGCGACTCCAAGTACCGCTTGCCGCGCAACGCCGGATTGAGCGCGGCATCGAAGCTTCCCTCCGGCAGCACCTCATCGTCGCGGACCGCTGAGTGTGAGAACAGGAGTCGAATGGCATTGAAGTGGTTGCGCGCAAGAAAGTCCATATAGAAATCTATTGGATGGTTGTGCAGCCCCTGCACAACCCTGTTTGTGTCCTCGCTCCCGAACCAGTTGATCCCCTTGAAGAGGAAGGGCTCACAATCTGAACGAGCGAGTGCGCACGAGATGGAGTAAGAGAGTGTGTGTACGAAAGAGGGTGTGGTAAATGTGCCACGGTGCATGGTGCAGGAATTTGCGCATTTGGAAAAGGGGAGGGTCGGTCAAAGGTGGAGGGTAGTCGAAGAAAGGGAGAGGGGGGTGAAAGCGGGGGGGGGGGGGCGGGGGGGAGGTAGGGAAGGATGGTGAGGGTGAGGGTGACGGGTAGTGGAGGGGAAAGGGAGAGGGAGAAGGACGGGGACAGGGACAGGGACAGGGGCAGGAGAGAGGATGCACGCCTGCATAGAGCATGCCACTGTCGCTCACAAACTCGATGAACCCGTGTTCGGCGGAGCGGCAGTCGCCCGCGTCTAGGCGGCGGCTAGAGTTTGACGCTACGGACATCCTCGCGTCGTGCCGCCTACCATCGCGTGCGCGCTCTCTCTCCTTCTCCCTCTCCATTGTGCTTCTCTCCCGCCAAACAGCGCCCGCCCTGCTCTCTTCCCGTGCTCTAGGGTACCCTACTCCTTCCGCCTGCCGTCAAAGAGTCTGTTGTCCGAATGATTTTTGTAGAGTATACTCGTTAGAAATTGTAGTCTTGTAAGAGGTCTTGTTGGCTAGCATCCCTAGCCACTAGGCACATACACCGGACGAGCCATGCGCCAACCGCGCACACCCCCATCGCGGGGTAGGGGCTCCGTTGCCGTCGAAGGGCTACGGTCCCGCAGCACTAGGATTAAACCAGGACAACAAGAAAACTCTGACACTCCCCCATCGCCAAAGGCGAATCCCTATTTCCCATCCGACGTCATTCAGAGGGTGCAACCTCAGGACCTCAGGTTTGGTTGTTTTTTTGCCAAATGTCCCCCATGTGGACGGTATAAGTTCTACTTAAAGGACTCCCTTATTAAGGTACAAACTTGCAGGTTTCAGATGTATACTGTCATTCGTGCCAATTATTGTATTACATTTTTGGAAGTGGCACTGGTGCAGATTTGACGATTTGACCGCAGAAAAGGGGACATCGCAGCCAGTCTCGCCGAACGAACACCGAACGAGTCCGCACGTTTCTTTTTTGTACCGGTATGTAGTAAGCATTTCATATGTCACCGGTAACGTATCAGATGAAGATGCCTAAAGACTTCTTGTTTGAACTTTATAAAAAATGCAATGATGCCCCATTGGCGCCAAAGAGTGGGCACTGGCACTGGCAATTAGAATTGCGAGTAATTTAAGCTCATTGTCGGCTGATATGTACACAATTGCGAACACGCCAGCCGATAAACTCCATGTAGTTCGGCAACTGAATTCGGCAAAAGAAATGTTAGAATTTGAGGTGTCGTTCCGTCAATTGTGGGACATCAGTCGAATTGAGCGATCAAATGTCCACAGTTATTTAAAATTAAATAAGGGCTAGCACTGCGTGGGGATAACAACTTTCTCTGCCTTTCCCGCGGTGCATGTTCCCCCGCGGGGGAGCCGTGCGTGCGCATAAACGCTTTTCATTTTCATCTGAGGCCGACAACTAACTACACAAACATGCAGTTTAATGAATAGTATCCACTGAGCACCATTGTGCACGCCGTGCGCATTGGGCACGGCGCGGTGTCCCCCCCCCCCCCGCGGAGACGCCGTGCGTGCGCATCCCGACTTTTTCCCTCTGCGTGCCACCTTAGGCGAACAATTACGTAAACGTGCAATATAAGAGATGTTTCGTTACGCAGCACGTGTGATGACTTGCAATCATAATGTGGGGATAACGGCGGCGGAGAGGGCGGAGGCGGAGAAGGCAACGGAGGCGATGACGGCGGCGGAGAGGGTGGAGGCGGTAAAGGCAACGGAGGGGATGACGGCGGCGGAGAGGGCGGAGGCGGCAAAGGCAACGGAGGCGATGACGGCGGCGGAGAGGGCGGAGGAGGAGAAGGCAAAGGGGGTGACGGCGGCGGCGGAGAGGGCGGAGGCGGAGAAGGCAAAGGGGGTGACGGCGGCGGAGAGGGCGGAGGCGGAGAAGGCAACGGAGGCGATGACGGCGGCGGAGAGGGCGGAGGCGGAGAAGGCAACGGAGGCGATGACGGCGGCGGAGAGGGCGGAGGCAGCAAAGGCAACGGAGGCGACGACGGCGGCGGAGATGGCGGAGGGGGAGAAGACAATGGAGGGGATGACGGTGGAGGTGATGACGGCGGCGGAGAGGGCGGAGGCGGGAAAGGCAACGGAGGCGATGACGGCGGTGGAGAGGGCGGAGGCGGGGAGGGCAATGGAGGGGGTGACGGCGGCGGAGAGGGCGGAGGCGGGAAACCACAAATACAGCCGCGGGACCTCAGTATTGGAACAGAGGTAGTATTTGTTTGGGCACTTTTGATTTTTTGCCATGTGAAGAAACGCGGTGATGATGGTGTGATTTGAATCGATCGGCCGCGCCGCGGGCGCGCTGCCTCGCGCGGCGCGCCCGACCGACCGAGGACGAACCCAGACCTCTTTGAAAATTGTTACGGAGTAGGAGTACGAGTACTCCCAGGGGAAATTATGACAGATCGATCTTTTGGGAGGGAGGGGGTGGGAAGTGAGAGAGAGGAACAGAAAGGAGTAGATGTAGCATGTCCTCTCTTCTTTCTCCTTTCTCCTTTCTCCTTTCTCCTTTCTCCTCTCTCCTCTCTCCTCTCTCCTCTCACCTCTCACCTCTCTCCTCTCTCACCTCCTCTCTCCTCTCTCATCTCCTCTCTCCTCTCTCCTCTCTCCTCTCTCCTCTCTCCTCTCTCCTCTCTCTCCTCTCTCTCCTCTCTCCTCTCTCTCCTCTCTCTCCTCTCTCTCCTCTCTCTCCTCTCTCTCCTCTCTCTCCTCTCTCTCCTCTGTCTTCTCTCTCTCCTTTCTCTCCTCTCTCTCCTCTCTCTCCTCTCTCTCCTCTCTCTCCTCCCTCTCCTCCCTCTCCTCCCTCTCCTCCCTCTCCTCCTCTCCTCCTCTCCTCCTCTCCTCCACTTCGACAACTACAATACTCCTACTCCCCGCTCAAACCGAGAGAGTAAAAGAAGTATAAACAAACGAAACAAACCAACTATTGGATTTCTAAACAGAATTTCCCTCTGTTTATCTCCATTCTTGCTTGTAGGAGAGTACTGAGCAGGTGAAGTGAACGAAGCCGAGAAGAACAACAGGGTGTGGGCAGACCGAGCGAGCGAGAGAGGGCGGGCGAGACGGCGCGCTCGAAAGCCCCTCGCGTGGGGGTGGAGATGGGCCGCGTGGAAGAGCTGGAGGCAACGCTGCGCGCTCGCGAGGCGACGATTGCGCATCTATCTCTGCAGCTACGAGAGCTGCAACTCGAGCTCGCCTCCCTTAAAGCCTCCCCGTCCGGCCCCTCCTCCTCCTCCTCCTCCTCCGCCAAGAAGCCTCGGCCTCGGGCGGCTCCGCTCGCTGCATCTATGACCCAGCGCCGCCCCTCCTCGGCCTCCTCCTTCTTCCGCGCGTCGCAGCGCGGCGGCACGCTCACACAACCGCGTCAGTGGAAGGGGCTTACCGAGCAAGAGCGCACCAACCCGTACGAGGCAATCCGTGGGCCATCACTCCTCACGAGAGAGCGCTTTGGCGCGCGGAAGCCCACAGCCGATCTCCTCGCCACCACGAGTGGTAATGGGCGCTCGCCCGTCAACTTGCTGCTAGACGACAGTCCAACCAACAATCCGGTCAAGTACCATCCGTTCCGCGGCTGGGCATTCCCGCCTTCCGACTACGTGGGACCCGAGGATGCGCGGGAGACGGACGACCTCAGCCACGTTCATGGCGGCAATTGCCTGCACCTCGCCTTTGCCTTCGGCTACTGCGGCCGCCGCTCGCGCTCCAACCTCTTCTACAACGCCGATGGTAGAATAGTTTACCACGTGGCGGCGCTCGGCGTCGTCTACGACCAGGGGCGTCACGAGCAGATGTTCTTCTTTGGGCACGATGATGACATCACAGCACTGGACATGCACCCTGACAAGGTCAAGGTTGTCACCGGCCAGATCGGGCGCATCCCCAAGATCATTGTTTGGTCGTCGCGGCCGGACTCTGCGGGTGAGTTGCATCGGCTCTGTCAGATTGAGGGCGACCACCGGAGAGCCATTATCGGTCTCTCGTTCTCGTCGATGGGGACACACATTGCGTCGATGGGCAAGGACAATAACCGGTCCATTGCCATCTACCGCTGGGGTAAGGACAAGGGGCTCGAACGCGCGACAGCCGAGCGCGACCTCGATCACATGCGTGTCGGCATCGATAAGGGTCATAACGACGAGGTGTACGCGCTTGACTATAACCCGCTCACCGACGAGGTGGTCGCCGTGGGCAAGAAGTACATCCGCTTCTTTGGTGTGAAGGAAGGGGTAGAGGCGAAGCGCTCGGCAGAACGCGACGCGCTGATCTCGGACACCGAGTCGGCACTGTGGTCGAAGAAGGGTGTCTTTGGAAAATTCCCGCAGGAGGATCTCATGTGTGTCGCCTTTGACGAAGAAGGGCTCACCTACGCCGGGTCCGCATCGGGGCACATTTTCCGCTTTAGGGACTACATGGTAGACGCAGCGGTGAAGGCGCATTGCGGCGAGGGCAAGGATTCGGGTAAGGTCACTGCTCTTTGGTACTCGCCCCATACGCAGGAGCTAATCTCATCTGGCGACGACGGAATGATCAAGGCGTGGAAACCGAGCGAGTGGGGAGGCAGAGCGGCGCCGGAGCCCTTGCGCAGCGTCGACTTGGAAATGTGGGTCAATGCGAGCACCAACACGCCGGTGCTCGCTGGCACGCCTGTCGTACCGGACCCCAAGTTCGACACTAAAGGCGAGCCCCGCCTGGGCTCTTGCGCCGCGGCGCACTCCATCTACGGCGACGCTAGGGGTAACGTTCTCGTTGGCACCGTCTGCAACGAGATCTACGAGCTGAGCTTCGAGGGATCGGAGCCACCAATGTGTTATATGCAAGGTCATCATGAAGAGCTCTGGGGCCTCGCGGAACATCCGACACGCCAAGAGTTCGCGACCGCCGGCGAGGACGCCACGCTGCGGGTGTGGGATCTAGAGAGCCGCACGATGAAGCAAATGGCGGCGCTCACAGGGCCGGGCCGAGCGGTGGCGTACTCGCCCGACGGGCGTCTGATAGCGGTGGGAATTGGGGCGGGTGGCAAGGCGAAACGCGCCGCCTCGAGGGCAGAGGGCTCATGGATGCTTTTTGAGGCGGAGAGCCTCGCGCCTGTGCCGACGCAGCCGGCGCAGCTCCTCAAGGAGCGTATCGCCGACATCAAGTGGTCGCCCGACGGCAACTATGTCGCCGTCGCCTCCGCCGATAACTTTATTGACGTGTACCAGGCTTCACAAGCAAGCAACTATGTCGAGTACAAGGGACGACTCAAGGGGCATTCGTCCTTTGTCCGCCGATTAGATTGGTCGACCGACTCTTGTTTCCTACAGTCGTGCTGCGGAGCTTACGAGCTCCTATACTGGAAGCTCCACAACGCCGAGGGGGCCTGGCGACCCCGGCAAGAGAAATCATCGTCTAAGATGCGAGACGTCCAGTGGGCAACGCAGACGACGCTCTTTGGCTGGTCGGTGCGAGGGATATGGCCGCACGAGTCGGACGGTACTGACATCAACGCTATTGCGCGCTCACATGGTGCAACCAGCCATGAGGGCTTGCTGGCGACGGCGGACGACTTTGGAAAGGTGAAGCTGTTCAGATATCCGTGCATCGTGCCACACGCTGCGCATCTCACGTACGAGGGCCACTCTTCGCATGTGACGAACGTCGCATTCACTCATGGCGACGCTTGGCTCCTATCAATAGGTGGTGACGATCGCGCTATTCTGCAGTGGGCGATACTTGATTCATCGTGAGCTCTCTAGTGTAGGAGGAGCGGCTGTGCGTGCGTGTACGCGGTCAATCTTCCGTTCTTCGTGGGCGTGGATTTGATTTGGCTGTACAGTTGAACCCGCCAGTATCGTGCGTCGATTTAGCGTGGCAAAAAGCTGATAAAAAAACTCCTTGATATTCTACAGCCCCGCGCGCGGCGTGTTCTACGGCCTATGCCTATGCACACCACCGAACATCCTTCACTCTTCACTCATCATATGCGAGAACTAACTTCAGCTAGTCAGTTGCCATGGAGCGCGCGCCGCCGCTCCCCGCCTCTCCTTCGGGCCCCCCGCCGAGGGCGCCTCCCCAGCCCCCATCCCCATGCAGCAGTCGCTGTCGAAGCGGCCGCGCCCGCCATCATGTCGCATTCGCGATGTCTCAGAGGCAAAAAGATAATAACAGTAAAGAAATACAGTGAAAACAGTAAAAAAGAACAGAGGAAGAAAGAAGAAGAAGAGTGAAAAAGAAGAGAAAAAAACCCAGAGTATATAGGGTGGTTCTCAGCACTTCCCCTCGGCCCTATGGCTACGTAAACTCTCACGTGGCATAGTGGTTCAACCCACCGCCTCCACCAACCTTTTGCTCTGGGTCGCGAGTTCGAGTCCTGACGGAGCGCTCTGCAGTTCGAGCCCCGCTCCTTCTCCTCTCCGCTCTTCTTCTACAGTTAAATTCCACGCTCTTCTTCTACCAGTAAATTCCTGCCTCCCTCTACCGTTAAAAATCCTGCCTTCTTCTCCCGTTAAAAAATCCTGTCTTCCTACTATTAAATTCCTGCTTCTTCTACTGTTAAAAATCCTGCCTCCGTCGCCTTGCCAAGACATTTCCTCTGCCTTCCTGCCAGCTTCCTTGCCAGTTCCTTCCGCCCTGGCTTCCCGCTTGTCTCGAAAACGGTTTCACCGCATTACGACCAAGCTTAGTGCGGAAGCTCTCCGTCCAGTTTCGTTACCGCTAAAATCTCGTTCATCTCGTCGGGCCATCAAGGCCATCTCGTTCATCTCGTCGTCGGGCCATCAGGCCATCTCGTTACATCTCGTCGTCGGGCCATCACACCCCGCTCTGACCGATATTTCGGACGGGCGGCTGATCATAACTACGGACACGCTGAGTGAACGCCCGCCGTGCGCATTAGTACGACGACACACTGAGGCGGCTTGCCTTCATTTGGTCTCCTTTCCCTTCCAGTCTCACCCTACCATGAGCCCCCCCCCCGCGAGCACCCCGAAGGAGAGGCCCAGGAGCACCACGTACGCGACGAGAACGGCGTCGCCTTGGCTCGGCATGAGGGCGCGCCGCGAGAGGGCCTGGTAGACGCCCACGCCGAGCACGGCGTAGCCCGTCCCCTTGTAGCGTATTTGGAAACGAGGGGTACCAAACGAAGGCATACGACCTCGGGCAGGAATCACATTCCAGGAGCACTCCGGAGTCGAGGGGGCGGAGGGAGAGGTGGGGTCGACAAAGAGGGAGAGCAGGGGCGCAGGGACAGGGCGCAGGGGCAGGAGGGGTACCTGTGACGCGGCCGAGACTGGGGCCGCCCCCGCGCCTTCACCCTCCCTCGCCCTCCCACCCCTAGGACTGGGACTCCCTCGTGGTGGCCCCGCATCGCGTATTTGGAAACGAGGGGTACCAAATGAAGGCAAACGACCTTGCAACACTTTCTGTATAGACAGGTCACTCAACAGAACAGGAGGAAAGTGAGAACTTACTGTTGGGGACAGGTGCACCCCGCTTAGCTCGAACCCCCCGCACGACCCGGGCCCCTAAGTAGAGCACGAGGGGAGTTGCCGCAAGGCAGGGAGTGGGGGAGTGGGAAGAGAAAGGGCGTGGCTTCGAGAGCGTCTTCCAATGCCACGAGTGAGGCGAGAATATTGAAAGGTTTTTTTTTCGTCGTCGGGCCATCAGGCCATCTCGTTACATCTCGTCGTCGGGCCATCAGGCCATCTCGTTACATCTCGTCGTCGGGCCATCGGGCCATCAGGCCATCTCGTTACATCTCGTCGTCGGGCCATCAGGCCATCTCGTTACATCTCGTCGTTGGGCCATCAGGCCATCTCCATCTCGTTACATCTCGTTCATCTCGTTACAATCCAAGCTGCGGCTTTGATCTCCAAGAATTTGGAGATATTGATTGCGCCATCACAGCCCTCCTCACACTCACCCTCGCCTCTCGCCGCTCGTTCCATGTCGCTCTCGCCGCCGTCCTCGCCCTCGCTCAAGCCCGCCTGCCCGCCTTCCTCTGCTGACGGGCTTCAGCCCGTCAGCACCTCTGAAGTGGCCTCCCTCGCCGCGCCTGCCGCCGGCTTTGCCCCTTCCTCATTGCCCTCAGGCCCTATGGGCCACGCCAATTCGTCACATCAGAGGCCGAGCAGGTGCGTGCGACCCTCGTCGAGCCACACGGCCCGTGGCTCCGGCCAGCCACCATGCGCAGCAGCCATGCTGGCTCCCCCCATGGGGGGCAGCAGTCTACTGACTCCAGCAAAGCATGAACAAGCCCACAGGGCCACTCCTCTAATGGACATGCCTTATGGCTTATGGCAGCCACTAATCTTATGATTGGTCGCCATGGAGGGGGGCCTCGCGCCCCCCCCACTCTCTCGACTCCCCTCATGGGGGGCGAGAACCATCCACCCCCCTGAAGTGTCGTTCCGTCAATCATGGGACATCAATCGAATGGAGCCATCAAATGTCCATAGTTAGTTATACAACAATAATCACATGATGGCCCATTCTCGATGTTTAACACCTACGGCACAGCGGGCACGCACCTGATACTGAGAGCAGATGTACACCGGCGGCGAGCGCCCCGCGCTACACACATGTCGCGCCATCTCGTGAAGTGTATGAGCGCTCCCTACAGTGAGTGAGTGTGAGTGGTGAGTGGGAGACGAAGGAACAGAGGCAGCTCAGCAGAGGGCAGAGGGATGGTGGGCGGTGGGCGAGGGCGTCGAGAACTGCTCACCGGCCACGGCAGTGGTCCGGCAGTGGTCCAAGATAATGTGCCACCATGGCCTCGCGACTCCCTCTCCCTCCCGGTCCACCAGAGCCCCTACTCCTCTCGCCTCGCGCTATTGTCAGACTTTTGTACAACCGTTTTGGGTCCGCTCCACCTGCTGCGACGGTCGTGTGAGAACGACGCGTGCGCGACGGAGCAACGCCGGCAGGGCAGTGTGCCTGCGGTTCTGTCTCACCCGTGGGAGCCCTGCGGCAGCCCGCATAGTGGCTAGTGGCTAGGCCAGATGTGTCGGATCAGCCCGATGAAAGCGGGAGTCCTGCCGGCACTTCCCAAAAATACAACGTCAAACTTTTGGCAACGAGGGGTAGTCCGGAGTTGCGGCGTGTTCCCCAAACACTCGACCGCCGCCCGTCGGCCGTCGGCCGCACACACCGCCCGCGCCCGTTTGCTGCTGGTCGCGTCAGCTGACAGCAGTGCGTATGAAAGGCGGTGCGATTAGACCGGACGGACTTGATGAATCGTCAAGTACATCTGAATCACTAAACCCGCTAGCAACGTACCCCCCCCCCCCCCCTCTCGAGCCCTTCATTTTCTCCCTCCTCACGCCCCCCCTTCGCTTTCCAGTCAAAAGAGAGTTGTTAGATTGGTTCGCACCATCCATACTTTACTCCTACGCGACGCGGAAGAAAGGAGGGCACTCCGCCCGCCACCAGTCGACGACGCCAGCATGGAGGCGAAACTGTCCATCTTCGAGGTCATCTATGAGGCTCTCTGGTACGCTGGCCCGATCGACGGCGCGGGAAGCTTGTGACTCGTCGGGTCTCCATCATGTCTGGTCAGGGTAGATTCGCGAGATGTGTGCTCTGGGAGCAACAACGTGCAATGACAGACCAGTGCGAGCTTTTGGCAAGATCGACTGAATTTGAGAACTTTAACGAATGAACCAGACGCAAACGCCTCAACATGTGAATGCCTGCTTCACTGTCCTACTGACACACACCGTTGAGGTCAATCCGATGGTCTGTGAGCGTCTGAATGTGTCTACATGACCAACGAGTGTCAGGTCTCGCCCGCCAAACAAGCAGATGTGGGCCTGAAGGGCTCGGGACTGATACTCCGTATCACGGCAGCAAGCCGCTTTTGCGATGGCCTCCTGAACCATGTGCTCCATCAATGTTCTGTTATGCTTGGTGGCGAGTGGGTTTGTGGTCTATCTATGCGCGATGGTCTGTTTATGGTCTGCGCCTTCATTTGTCTGCGCAATGGTCTGTGTCTATCATCTGTGCCTTGATCTATCTTTCCATGCTCCTTCCACCGTGCATGCAACCCCTTCATTTCGGCTTCGTCGTGTTTGGTAAGCTCTTGTCGTGTGGGCTATGTGTTGTGCATGCTGCCTGTTAGGTCGCCGGTGCGCCTACTCTTACTAGCGGCTAGTAGGCCGCCTATACGCTGATGCCGAATAAAAAATCTTAAAAAAACTACATGTGCGGCGTGAGGCAGTATGCTTGCGATACCCCCCATTACCAACCCTTGCCTACCAGCCTCCCCTTCCTCCTTCCTTCCTCCCCCTCTCCTACGGACAAAGAAATTCGTCCTAGAAACTGAATGAAAATGAAACTATAAACTATACTGCATACTACTACCAGCCCGGTCACTCACTAGGGGGGTGCGGAGGGCACCATCTGTAATGGGCAAACGAAGGCCTAAATACTAAATAAGCTCCCTGTAGGTTCGGGTATGGGAGATCAGCAAAAAAAAACCGGGGGTCTTCCGGAATAATTTTCGAAAAATACCCGATTTCAAGCAAGGCTAGGGCTGGGTTAAGCCCGTTAACAAGTTAATACCATTAATACCCAGTAATGGGCAACATCTGACCTGTTAACACCCAGCCCAAAACTAATCCTGTTAATGTGCTGAGTTTGGGCCCTCTGAGAAACTCAAAATTGCCCGTTATTGTACCATTAATGGGCACTTGTGGGAGGGGGCTCCGAGCACCAGCAGTTGACCTCGCGTTGCGCGTTGGGCGCTGGAGGCATAGGAGCGTTCAGAGCGGCCGCGCTCCGCGCGCACCACCAACTTGTCGAAATGTAGATAGTAACTATAGATGGTACATAGATAGCATTCATCCTCTTACGAGCACTACACACTACACCATGCACGAGAGCCACACACCAAGACACCACACACGCCGTGTGCCGTGTGCCGTGTCGATATCACTCGGTGTTCTGACTAGCAAACAAAGACTCTTTCAAAGACGCCTCTAGAATAGTATCCCATCAGCTGATATCACCCGTCATATCACCTCAATACCTCAAGGCTCCGAGCGAGCAGAATATAGAATATCAGCTCATATCAGTGGCTTATTGTCAAGGCTCGTGTCTCGTGTCTTTACTGCAAAAACAAATACGACAAAACCAGCAAAACGCGTGGTGCTATGTGTTATTTTGATGGTGGATGGTGGGCCTCTCGCGGCTCAGGTGGCAGAGCGGGTGCACTGAGCGGTTCGTTCCGGGTACCAACCAGTTCGAATCCCAAGAAAGAAAGTATGGGGGACTGCGTGTTTTGTTTTAGCCCGGTCACTCATTTAGGGGGGTGCGGAGGGCAAAATCGGTAATGTGCAAATGGAGGCTTAAATAAGCTTTCTATAGGTTTTGGTATGAGTATATGAGTATGAGTATGAGAGATCCAAGCGGCTGACAACCCTAGATGTGAAACACGGGAGGGGGGGGCCTCCAAACATAGCAAATACGGCCTGTTTTTGGCTGTTCTAGAAACACGGGAACCTCGCAAACACGGCATGCTGCTAGGGAGGGCGTTAGAAACACGGTGAAAACGGGCTGTTTTTGGCCTTTGTACAAACACGGTAAACCCGTGTTTACCATGTAGGCTGACAACTGACAACTGACATTAGTTATGAGCTCCAGCTCGAGGTCGAGGTCGAGGTGAACTGATACTGATGTAGTAAGTAGTAAATAGATATCCGTACTGATGCACCATCACTGTCCTTAGGCGCCCCGACCCAAATGCCAGCCCCCTTTTGGGGGTTTTATTTAGGCATGTACTAGGGTTAAGGAGCATCCGTGTCATGCTCATGCTGTGTGGGGTGTGGGGGGCCAGCGAGGCCAGCGAGGGAGAGGCAGGAGAGGCCAGGGGCCCAGCCCCAGCCAGCCTCCACTGCCCCCTGAGCTGGCCCAGCTGGCCCTCTGGGGGGACCCGAGGGGCCCCTCAGAGGGGGGCCATGGCGCGCGCAGGCATCGCACGCCCGTAGGAGAACGAAGAGAACGACGAAAAAAGCACGACAAAAAAACGACACGATCTGACACACAAAAAGGTAATACTCACGCCTGCTTACGGTATGTTTTTTGGCCGACACCTCGAGCGACATGCGAATGCCGCGAAAGCGCGGCGACACTTGAAAAAGACGCGAGAAGAGGGGGCCGGGACCTCCCAGGGGCACGAAGTGTCACAAGCAACAGGCGTTTACGTTTGTTTTGCCCCAGGAACACCACACCAGCAGGTCTGCCCCAGCCCACCCCCTGCACTTGGCCCGTTGTAGTGCACGCGCCCCCCCCCCCCCCATACCAAAGACAAAGGAATGAAGGGGGTAGTGTAAGGGAGTGAGTAAACTGGGGTATAGGCGATGTCGTTAGTGAGTACCGTGAGTACGTGGACCTGTATAGCTAGCGTGAGTAGCCCGAATCTTCAGATGTTTTATCCGGGGGCCCGGATAGCTATCGGGGGCCGTTGGATCTTGGGGGGTAACATATATATACATGTGTATAGCTAGATGACAATGTGTGTGTGAAAGGCGAAAGGCGGCGTACGTACGTATTTGGTTATGTGTGTTGCGTGTTGCGATGCGATTGAGGTTTTT
This sequence comes from Isochrysis galbana, assembly GCA_018136815.1. Classification (NCBI taxonomy): domain Eukaryota; phylum Haptophyta; order Isochrysidales; family Isochrysidaceae; genus Isochrysis; species Isochrysis galbana. Next base: position 963,667 of record CM030942.1, on the reverse strand, counting down.
TTTGGTCTCCTAAGTAAGGGAAATGTGTTGCGGATGTACCTGCGGCTACTTTCGGGACGACAAATTGTGAGAAGTTACACGAGAAGTTTGGGTAGTCCGCTACAAGATTCCCGCAAGTTTGACCGAGAAGTTTGGGCAAGTTTTGCTAGAAGTATTGACCTGGCCCTACCCCCGGCGATCCGTTCCCCCCTTCCTCCTACGCCTACCGGGCTGGCGGCGGCCTCGGTCCCGACTTATCCTGTAAACAGGTGCGGGACTTACCTATTTTCCGGTGAGCGGAGCTCTCGCTCCGCCCTCCCCCTTCTCCGCGCTCTCTCTCCCCTCTCCTGCAGGCACGCGCGATGGCGCGCCTGCGACAGGCCTGCAGCTGCCCCTGGCGACCCCTGGAGGCCTCTGGAGGCCAGCTCAGGGGGCAGAGGAGGCTGGGGCTGGGCCCTGGCCTCCCCTGCCTCTCCCTCGCTGGCGCTCCTGTGCCTCAGGGGTCCCCAATCTGCACTTGTCTGCCTGTCGAACAGGGGGGGAGGGGGGGTTGGAGCGATGGGCTGGCCACGACAGGCCAGGACGCGCGAGGCAGGCAAGCCTGCCAGTGAGAGAGTGGGTCAGCAGGGCAGTCTGCTCCTGGCAAGCCATCAGGCGTGCCAGGAGCATGGGTGGTTCCTCCCCCATGGCAGGGGAGGAGTGGAGAGAGGGGGGGGCTCGTGCCCCCCCCTGGGGCAACCAAGTATAAACTTAGTTATGTCTGGAGTTTTGTAGTAGAAGTAGAAGGGATTCATAGCCCCCATGTGTCTGGGTGTACGCTGAATTAGGTGTCCTACGATCTCGTCCCCTCGTCGCGTCTCTAAGACCATGCTACACCTAGCCCTCGTCTCGCTACTCGGTATAGGCCTGCCTACGGCTGTCCCACGCGCTCTACTGCTCTACTCGAACATGGAGAAAATTTCCCCCCGATACCGGGGGGGGGAGGGGGGGCGGGTCCGGAGTGGTGTCGCGACGGGTAAGAAGGGGCCGAGGGAGAGAGGGAGAGAGCGGGCCGCACGGTGAGCCTCGTTGGGAGAGGGAAAGAAAGCCATGCGGGCGCGGCCCTCGGCCCGCTCGCGAATCCTGCCGGAGATGGGCGAGAAGGATGGCATCACCGCGTTCCTGCTCAGCTGCAGTGCACAGCGACGAGTGCACACGGCTGGGCTCAGTGGCCTCCCGGAGTGTAGAACCGTGTCTCCCCACGGTCCTCCCCAGCTTGATGGCGAGGCTGCGCATGAGGAGAAGGACGTGGCCGCACCTGCAGAAGATGAACACGAGAAGATGCGCGGCGAGCACGTGTGGAAAACCCTTCTCAACGTCCTTGACGCCACCTCGGTGGCCGAGGAAGATGGCTCCGACATTCTGATTTCTCCACAAGTAGTAGAAAACTGTTGGGTATCATGTATTGCTCGAGGGCTTGGTCCCCGTGAGGCTGCCTTGACTCTCGGGACAGACGTTGCTCATGCTTCGCAGGCTTCTGGTGGATGCCCTGCCGCTGAGCAGTACAGAGACGTGCAGACGAATAACTCAGCATGCAATGCTGCAAATGCTGAAGACGAGGGTGAGCCTCAAGCACCTGACACAAATGAAGATGCAAACGCACATGCTACTCAAATAGCCCTTGAGGAAGGCTTCCGCCTCTCGAGTTTTCCTCAAGGATTTAAATACACTGAGGTATCACCCTCTGTCCAGAAGATTGGCCCAAAAGAAGCGGCCTCCAATGCAGCTGATGGCATCGCCGATGTTGTGGAGTCTTCCACAGAGTATTCGTCTTCCAAGCAGCACTATGGCAAGAAGGCTAATTGTTCAGGACGCACGGCCACGCATGTGGATAATAACCACGAGCGGCATGAAGTTGCAATCGTGGCGGAGACAATCACACTCGGCGCCGATTCAGAGGTCGACCTTGATGGCTCTGACCTCCCAAGTTCTCCACATGCGGTAGAGCACCATCGGGCATCATCTGCTGCTCGGGAGCCTCCTTGCGAAAAGGCTGTCTTGACGGTTCGAAATGACATTGTTTTTGATACTGCGGAACCTTCCGGCCACTGTTCCGCTTGCAAACATCACATTGGTGTGAAGTTGAACGGCTCTGCCATCAAGGCGCCATCCCTCAAAAGTCTCAATGACCGTCCCCCTCACCCTGAGGCGACCTTTCCAGTTTACCTTTCAGGCCAGGAATTAGATTCAAGGATGATCAGTGCAGGTGTACTGGATGGCTCGTCCCAAGCATTGACCCTGAAGCCAATCGCCTATGCCAATCGCTGCGACTTTTCAGCTCTTGAGAACGGCGAGAAATGTGAGACGACAAGGCCGCAGAACCTTCCATTTTTTGCATCTTTTGAGTCAAGCCCTGGAGTGCTTGTTTTTGAGTGCACAACAACCGCTGCCCACATCTCGAACTCTCACAACAAGGGTCTCGCTGCTGAGCATGATGATGTGTTAATTGACGCATTTGATTGCTTGACTCCGCCTTCAAGGAGTCCAAGTACATCAGGCACACCACCTTGGCTTACGGACGCCGAGCAATCCTTGCTATCTCCACATTCTACGAGCGAATACGGGGGCGCAGATGACACCCCACCATGGCTTCTCGAGGCTGAGCATACTCTCAAGTCATTCGATCACGACGATTGTCGGTCGCCAACTCAAGCTTTGGTTTCTCGTCGGTCTCCCGAGAAACCCAGCCCTGCATCTCTACCAAATGTGCTGAACGAACTGGGCGAGGAGAGAAGTATTGTGCGCTTGAAGCCCCGCAGCAAGGTCAAAGCTATTCGGAGAAGGCAAGCGATTTTGCAGCAGGAGCGTGACCCCAATGAGCGAAGACCTCCGTTGAACAAGCCAACGGCACGCAGAGCAAATCATATCGACACAGAAGATAAGAGAGAGTCAGGGGGCTGGGTACCGAGGTGGAGGAAGGTAGATCGCGGCATCTCAACACCCGTTTCAAAGTCGCTACGACGCTTGCTTCTTAAATCGCAGACGCATCTGGTCGACGAGCCAACTAAATTACCGGTAGCACTCAATTCGCACATTGAGCAAGAAGCTCCTCTATCCCATCCTGCTCTTGATGCTCAGGTTGCTGGTCACTCCTCTTATGCGATCCGAATGGACGAGCAAGATATCGACCATGCAATTCATGGCGAGAGTGAAGATGTGCCCAATGAAGGTGCAGCATGTATATCAGCCCTCGAAGTCCAACTTGGGGTAAGATTAAATTGGACAGTTGGAGCGATGACTTCGAATGACCCGACTTTGCCCCACTCATCCAAGGATGCATCGCGAACTGATTGTTTCGGAATTCAAAGCTTCCTTGGCGCACATCAAGTTGTGGCCCATGGTGCTTTCTCGGTTGTGAAAATGGTAAATTCCCTCATCTAGCGCGGCTTTCGGCACTATCACATCTTTGGCAACAGGGCAAGGAGACTCGTGTACATGGACTATCGCCTCGCCTCCAGCCCAAACATTTCCTACACTGTTTTCCAGGTTTTTGGAGGGCTTCTCTCACGTTGTCCCCCATCACTTCCCTTGTAGGCTCACGTTTCCAAAAGATTAACTTCACTTGGGAGTCCTGTTGTTCGCCTCTCACTCGTTGCTTTGGTATGCATGTTCATGCTGGCATGTTCAACGTATCTCGGCGCCCCTGCGCTGAAATTTGTGAGATTTCCTGCCTCACAAACAAAGTTTCACTCTCATAAGAGAAATCCAGTAGCGCCGTGGTTATGTGCAAGTAGTGGTGCTCGTCTCGCTCAAGCGTTGCACAACTTTGCTCGGACAACATCAAGCGACCCGCATGAGGCCCAGTCTAGTACGACGTCGATGGTTGCGGAGCCGTGGAATGGCCTCCAAGGCTGTGCGGCGACATTTCGGTTATCGAGCATGCCGGCTTTGACCCCAAGGATGCGCAAATCCAATGCCAATCTACATCTAGCATTCTCTCGTTACGAAGTCCCAAGTCCATCAAACCCAATTCGGCTCGCATGCAATGCCAGTTCGCTCCAGCTGTTCGCCCATCGCACCATTGGCCATGACTCCTCGGTTATCCAATCCGTCTACCATACGTCCCCTGCAGGCGATTTACATCCAGTCGCCAGCTCACTTGCATGGATCGAGACAGATCTGACCTTTCTTCTTACCATCGGCACCAAGCGACACAAGCGGCGGTTCCATAAGCCTAGTCCAATCGCGACATTCCTACGTCCCGTCCAGCTTTTTCTTACTTGTGCTCGAAATAAGTACCTTCTGCTTTTTCCAGCACCATTTCATGCTATCAATCAAAGTCAGAGACGCGCTGCAACCCATGCAATTGCCAGACGTCAGCACGGTGTTCTCTGGAGGCGCGTATTGATCCGCAGACTGCGCGGCGTGCACCATGCAAGCCACGCTGCGCTTCGCCGGAGTCTGCGAGTCGACGGGCTAAAGAAGTCCCTTGCGAGGTTCTTTACGTGACGAATGTAGTACTACATGAGTATATTCAGGAATTGGTCGAGGGCTATGTTGGACCAAACGTACTTGCACAGCATGCGCCATGTCCGCACGCTCAATTTCTCTTGCTCATTTTTTCGCCGTTTGGAGCCTTGGATCCTAGTCAATATTAAACGACGGCTAACCAGTATTGCCCGTACTTTCTGCTTCCCATGTCCACGGGCGATGTGATATCACAGGGTATCTTGTGTTAGGGTGGTCAAACACTATGTTAACTTCTAAGGATGCGAGATTGAAAAAATCAGAATCGAGGAAATACTAGGGCGGTCAAACAGGGCTTTTTAAGTACTAATATGGGGGGGGGGGTGACATTTTTTGACCATTTTCCAAAGCCCACAACAAAACTCCCAGGGGGGCCACCTGCCGCCACGAAAATCTTCGCCAGAAAATGGTGCGATTCTCCTCCCCCCTCGCCCCTCCCTTGCACACGCTCTGGGGCTCTACCGGTAAAGAACCGCGGCGCCCGCCGCGGGAGTGATAGACGTATTTTGAAACGGAGTATTCATGTTGGGTGCACTGATGGTAGAGGTTTCCACCATGGGGAGAGCTGCCCTCCCACATGAGGTGCTCTTGGGGTGGGAGGGTTTCCCACTAGCTGTTGGAGGGGGTCTCAAAGACCCCTTGCATGCTACGCAGAGCTGCATGGTGGCAACCTGTTCGGTGCCAGTGCTCGCCACCCCGCGCGCTCGCGCGGGTGTGGTTTGGATGGGCTTGATGATGGGCTTTGAGAGGGCTTTCTGACGAGCCGCCTCGGGCGGCGTGGGGCGTCCCAGGTGGGGCGCAGTGGCGAGGGTCGCCTGAGGCTCGGGAGCGGTCGCGACACGCGCTCCATAGTTCAAACTATAAATAACAATAGTTTCTTCAAGTACCTGATTTTGTACTGCTTTGGACTTTGGCATCCAGTGCCAGTGCGTTGAGCGTTGACCTTACGGAAGATGGGGGAGGGAAGCGGAGGAACGCTTGGAGGGAGCGACCCTACTATGAGTGTAAGACGTGCACCCCTCGCACGCCGAATGGCCAATGGAGGGGAGGAAGCTCACCAAATGGAGGCAAACAACCTTTTCTTTCAAGGGCGTCGCATGTGCATGTGCGGCGGTGAAAAGAAAATTATTTAGAAGCAAATACATCGAAAATCAGACACTACCGCGAACAATGAGTGTGACACAGCGCGAGGTCCACGTAGCTTAAGTAGCTCTGCTAGCATCTCTATCGAGCTGGCCTTATCTCAATTGCATAATGGAGGGAGGGGCCGACCCCCACATTGGAGAAGCCATGTGGGACTCCTGCTGGTATAAATGCTGTGCTGTACGCACCTAACTTTTGTCCTCCAGGTGTGATTTCCACCTCCCCGACAAGGATGAGCAAGAAGACGTCGTGTTCATCAGTGTGAGAGCGATAGCCGCCCCCAGGTTGCGTGATCATCGAATGCATGTGGAGGCGCTCACCACCCAACAACGCCACATCGGACAACATATCGTCGCGCCCAAGACGCCGCACATGTCGGGGCTGTTTTGAGAACGACGCCTCAAGTTCATGAGAGGAGGAGGCAGTGGTCGTTGTACTAAGCAAGTCCGCCTCGTCCCAAGTAGTGAGGAAGCGTTGCGACGGCACAAGGACGCGTGCTTGCACCAAATGATCAGATTGTACGTTCATCGATCGTTTCTCGTTCATCACTTTCTCTATGATTTCGGCACCGACAAGCCGAATACAAATGTACTCGGTGCTGGCACCATCGATGGCGCTCAAGGTATGGTTGTTCTGTGATGAGTGCAACACAGCCATTCCCCGTGTAGCATCATGGATCAACGACCGAGAAGATGGAGGAAAATCCACATCTCCTCTTCCGTGCGTTTCGACTGGAACTATCCGCTCAGTCGCCTTTTCTGAGAAGAAGAAACGAAGCTTCCCCTTGACCACAATGATGAGCTCCTCGTCGTAGTGGGCGTGGGGATGATGAGGAGTGGACATTGAGCCATGGGGTAGGCGCGAGAAGTGTGCTTCAATGTAGGGGTTGACGCTCGTCGAGGTGGCTGGCAAAACGGGTTGCATGAACGACTTTGACAAGGAACGAGCGCGTCCAAAAGGAGGTCCCAAGAAGAGCACGGGTTGGGTCACCTGCGGGAGTCATTAGGGCCGAAGTAGATCAGCATTTGCTTATCAGAGAGGACGTGACGATGTGAGCCGCGCGTGCTGTGACTGATGCGCGCATGGCGAGCTCATGCGCCAAGCCGAGGAGCTCACGATTCACGTGCTGGTATGAGGCAGGCGTGGAGGAGCAAATCAAAAGACGCGAGTGCTTCATCCCTTATGGATCCGCACGCTCAAGGCACCTTATGAGCACGTGCTAGACGAATCCTGTGTTCGAGGCTTTGCACCGACTCAAAGGCGATGGACTCAGCGCATGTATGCGAACCGTTCTTTCGCACTAGGCAGTCGATGAAGTTTGATCGCGCACGCCTACCCAGGTTCCGCAGAACGTCGGGCCTACTCTCTTTGGATAGGCGCCTACCCATCAGATCCGGATCAAGTCTGCCATCTTGGACTCCTGACAACTTAGTTGAGATGGTGCTTGCCGCTAAAAAACTGCCCTCTTTTACGTGTCTTGCGCATGCAACAGTGGTCCGCAACGTGCATGGCGAGGCAGTTAGTCCATTCACCAACTCCCAGTCTAACTTGCACAAAATCGTAGCGAGTGGACAAGGATTATTGCCTCCCGCACTTGCGGGGCAGACGGCATTTGCATGCGTTATTCTATCCATGGAATTGGCTAGTTCCGAGATATCATACGGACGGCGATGGACATGCCCTTCTCCGCTCAGCTTTTTGCGCGGCCGCGCGATAAAACCACTGCGAATGACTCCGAGAAAGGCAAGAGAGCTCTCGTTACTGTACGTCGTTGCAAAAGCATTGTCAGCCATCCTTACGGCGCTTCCTAGTTTGGAGGCGTCGTCATCATTGCACACCCACTGCACAGCTCGGATCCTGCACTCCCGAGTCGGGCCTGTGGCAAGCCGCCCGTTAGTCAGGCTCCACGTGGCGTGCAAGCGCTGGAAGTGGCTAGGTTCGATGGTTATCGCACGACGAAGCAGGGTTGCAGGGACCAAGATCGAGGAGTCAGACTTCTTATATGCTGAGGTCGCTGCCAAGATTCGAGACCAGACATTATCATGGCGCATTACCGCCAAATCCATCAACATAACGATGATACGATCTCCTTCATGACTGTTTGGACTCTGAGTAACCGCGCGAGCGTCCGGAAGCTTGAGCTTGAGGAGAGTAGTGGGCGTGAAGGAGTCGAACCCAGCCCATACGGCACCTACATCGGTAGCAAAGAGTAGAGAAGAATCCACATAAATGCACCTGCGGTAGATTACAAGGATGTCGTCGCATAGACGTGAGCGACGTGGAGCGTCACGGGCTTGTATTCATGCAACACTGATGAAATAACGGGCGATTGTCTCATGGGTGAGGGCGAGCGTTCGCGCGTTTTGTAACAGCCGATTGGCTCTCCACTCGTGTCCGGGCAAGTTGTCTCGTAAGAGGGCGTCCGTCGTTCAGCGTAACACTCTCACACACTGCTAAAGTTGCGATAACAGTCAGAACGGGGCATCTGTATGAAGAGTTAGGGGTCTGGCTGGAGTGCGATGTTTAATTGATTTGGAGGACACTCACCGGTCCGCTTTGAAGAAGCGGTGCAGCACGAGCGGTGCCCACCCCCACGCGTTTCCTGCATTTTCAAGCTCTAGTTGCACCCCGATCGCGCTGACCTGGCTGCGCATAGTAGCATCACTTATCCCAACGAGCTCATTATCCGCCCATGCATCTCGGGACTCGCCAAGTAGTGCCTCAACAGCTGTTTTTGTACCATCCAATCGAGCAAGCACATGAAGCCGTAGCTGCCGCGTGGTCGCAGCACGCATTGATCGGAGCATCCATTCAAATGATGCGAGTGAGTGACCGGATGCAGCTGTACCCTCCGAAGCCGTCGTAAAAGACGTCTGGCCGCCGTTGTCGCCCGCAACCACCGCACATATATGCACGGGGTCTGCCTCAACTGCAATTGGAAGGAGGCGGGTGGTCTCGGCAGCTGCTCGTGAGGAGACGGAGTTCATGGCGACAGCGGACGCATAGGCGATGGACGGTAGCTGCCGTGGCGGGACGAACCATAGATTTTGTGAGCGCGTATCGGGCTCAGGTAGAGGTATCACGCCCAGAGGCCGGTGTAAAAACACCTTGTGGCCTGATGGCTCTTGCTCGCGAAATCGGCATGTGGTGGGCATGAAGTGCATCTGGAGCGCCAGCCGCGACAGGTTGGTGGGATTGCTTGCCGCATGCCACGTGCGTCCCTTAAAAAACCACGCGCCACCGTCATACGCGTCCAGCCGGATGTACGTACTAGCAGCGCCACCAGGCGCGAGCCCACGAGATAGACCAAGCAGTTTGGCACCCCGAGCCTCCAAGCTGCGCTTAGGGTCTCGCTTGCATATCTTGCATTGCCGGCCGACCACGTCGTGCGCGCTGTGGTTGGTATCATGCGTGTGGGTGATCATGTGCAGGGTCGAATGCGAGTTCGCGTTGCGCAGCGGCAACCAGACTGTCCAGCTCGAGTCGCCGGGACAGCGCTCTGGATCGACATAGTTCTCAATGTCGGAGTGCCATCGGTGCTCCCAGCCGGCTGGCTTGAGGAGGAAGCTCATCGTGGCAAGCATCATGTCTTGTCCGACGAGCTCACGAGCGCGACGGGCAAGTGCGGGCTGGAGCGCGATCGCCCGGCACGAGGGCACGTACAGGTGCGCCGCCTTTTCATACGGCTGCTCGTGGAAGCCGAGCTGCTGCCATTCGTTGCGCAGCCGGATCCATGTAGCCGTGCACGCCTCGGCCTGCGCGCGAAGCTGGGGCGAGACGTCGATGGGCCCGAGCACCCCGCTCTCGCCCGATGCCGAGCGCAACAGCTGGGGATGAACCGCTGCGGCCGTCGCCACCAGCAAGAGCATCGCCGCGCACCGCCCGAGCGGCGACGGGGAGGGATTAGAGACATATCGCCACCTGTCACATGACACATGACGCCTAAAGTATTCAAGAATTCTCTGGGAGTAGATTACTTTACACTGATGGATGGATGATATGAGAGGATCGCGGGCGGTCGATGGACGAGACAGCGGCTCATCTTGCTTGATCAACAAATCCACAAATGCGGCGGCCTCGTTTTTATTTTCTGGAGGCGCGGGACATTACTGGGACACAATGGGAAACCGTTACTCTAGTGAAAAACATCTGAAGATTCAGGGCCATCAGTTACCCGTTACCCCAGACGCGGTACTATCTACCTCGCAGTTCCACCACTCCTGAGATGCTGTGGAGAGCGGGCATGACCCCGCTCTCACTATAGGGCTAGGGCGGTCAAACACGGCTTTTTAAGTACTAATATGGGGGGGGTCGACATTTTTGACCGTGAGCGGAAAGCCCCGGCGAAAGCGGCTCGGAGGGTCTCCCCGCCTTTTCAGAATCCTCGTCCGAAAAGACGGTGCGAAGTCCCGTCGGACCCCCCCCCCCCTTGCACACGCTCTGGCGGCTCACACGAGCCGAACTGGACGTCGCTCCCACCGAGAGATGTGTTTCTTTCACTTAAAAGGTGCCCAGACATATATTAAATTAGGGGTCCGACGCCCCGTATTGCCTATAAAGCAAATTTCAAACCCTGGTGCCCCAGCGATGACGTCCGCGTCCTCGAGAAATAAGTGACTGCGACTCGAGTAGACTGCGACTCGAGTAGCCTGCGCCACCTAGGATACTCTCCTCCCCATTGAGCCACTCCCTTCTCGTCTCCCTCCTGTCGCCAGCCGCCCCTCACCCGTTTGCTAACGCAAACGGGGCCCGTTTCTCACTGCACTCCATCAGGGGGGGGTGCAAACCCCCCCCTCTCCCTCTCTCCGCTCTCACCCATCATTGTCCCTGCGGCGCGTCGCCTTGCGGCGCGCCCTAGCCTGCTCTCAGGGGTCCTTTGGGGGCTCCCAGAGGGCCAGCAAGGGCAGCTCAGGGGGCAGTGGAGACTGGGGCTCAGCCCTTGGCCCCCCCTGCCTCTCCCACGCTCGCCTCGCTGGCCATGGGAGCCGCCAGAAGTCCCCTGTATGCCTGGCGACTAGGGACAGGGGGGGAGTCAGCTCGAGGGCAGGCCCAGCGCGGGCGTGGGAGTGCAGCTCGCGGCCCGCGCCCACGAAGGGTCTGGGCAGGAATGATGAGTGCCCCGCCCCTGCCAAGGGGCAAGGGCTGGGGTTGAATGTACGGGCCAACCCCTGGGGGTGTCCGCAATGGAGAGGGGGGGGCGCGAGGCCCCCATTGACCCCCACTTATAAAAGTAGGTTGTCTGGCTCGCGACTGACGACTGACGAGGATTTAACTTCTTAATAGTCTCACCGCACACGCGGCCGTGGACCCTCTACTTTCTACTCACGCAGCAAACCTTTCTACACCCCCTCTCTCCCGGCCCTTTCCCCCCCGCCATCAGGCGACTCCCCCCGTGCACTACTAGGGGGATAGGGGAAAAGGGCTTAGATATGGTCGGTGGCCCGCGCCCCCCCCCGGTGATCCGTTCCCCCCTTCCTCCTATGCCTACCGGGCTGGCGGCGTTCTCAGTCCCGACTTCTCCTGTAAACAGGTGCGGGACTTACATATTTTCCGGTGAGCGGAGCACTCGCTCCGCCCACCCCCTTCTCCGCGCTCTCTCTCCCCTCTCCTGCAGGCACGCGCGATGGCGCGCCTGCGACAGGCCTGCAGCTGCCTCTAGCGACCCCTGGAGGCTCCTGGAGGCCAGCTCAGGGGGCAGAGGAGGCTGGGGCTGGGCCCTGGTCTCCCCTGCCTCTCCCTCGCTGGCGCTCCTGGGCCTCAGGGGCCCCCAGTCTGCACCTGTCTGCCTGTCGAACAGGGGGGGAGGGGGGGTTGGAGCGATGGGCTGGCCACGACAGGCCAGGACGCGCGAATCAGGCGAGCCTGTCAGGGAGAGAGTGGGTCAGCAGGGCAGTGGCCTCCTGGCAAGCCATCAGGCATGCCAGGAGGATGGGTGATTCCTCCCCCACGGCAGGGGAGGAGTGGAGAGAGAGGGGGGCTCGTGCCCCCCCATGGGCGAACCAAGTATAAACTTAGTTGCTGACGACTGACGAGGAGCTGGAGCACCAGGACGCCATGGCGCTCGACGCTGCTCGCTGGTCGACAAAAGTTTGTTGGCCGCTGGCGGGACAGGTGCGCTGCCGATCGCGCCCGCTCTGGCGCAGGTCGACCGAGCCCACGTGTCCGTCATTGCTTCGTCCATCGCGGCGAGGGCGGCGGCAGCGAGGGAGGGCGGCGGCGCGCGCTCCATGACCCTATTAGTTTACTGATAGTTGCGGACTCAACCGATGTAAACGGACTCAACCACTGAGCAAGTAACCGACACAAAAACAAAACCCCATCGCAAGAACAAATCACAAATCACAGATCACAACATATGCTGCTTTGCACACCACCTAGGAAAGCAGGGGGGGGGCGTGCCCCATCTTGGGTCAACTAAGTGCTAAGTGTAAGCTTCGTTGTTTTTCGTTGATGTGAAATTACTGATAATTTGAATGGAGAAATCGCACATCTTGCCTCGTAGGGTGGAGGGTGGTAACATGCATGCTTGGCGCATAGCGTGTGAGTTTGTAAATTCATGCTCATGCTAGGGTTGTCATCAATAATGTCTTGTCCACTTCGGATCCATGGTACGGAAAGAGATGCTATCAATCCGAGCAGACACGTGTACACATCAAGTGCATGCTTGCGAGTGACGCTAAAGATACTGATGTCTCTCAACCACTCGGTCAAACACGCTGATGTTTTGGTACTAGCATGTCGCCCGTCGCTTGACCAACCACAACCGGAGGGAATATGCCACCCGGCAGGATCCCCTCTTGGCTATCTGGTGCGCCGTCGCCCTCTTCTCCTAAATCGGAGCCCGCTCGCGACATCGTCGCGGACGAGTGCACGGTACGGGCTGAGGGCGCCTCGCTGGCCTCCTTGCTCTCGGCAGAATTGCCGGGAGTCACATCGTTACATTCGGTGTTTTGGCGAGCCATTCGCGTGCAGCGTTTGCTCTCGAGAATCGCGACGTCCAACTTAAGCTTTTCTAGACGTTCGCCGCGGATCGGAAAGAGATAAGCGAGCAGCGAAAGAGTGAGCAGCACCGCCGGCCCACCAATCAGGAAAGAGTACTCGATGGCTGCCACGGCGCTAGCGGGCTGGTCTGCTGCACATTTCTTGGGATCAAAGCCAGCCCACGAAAAGGTGGCCAAGAGCAACGCAATGACCACTTCCGACAAGTGCTGGCACACACCATTGCATGCCCAGAACATACCCTCTCGACGAAGACCCTTGCGTCGCACGCCATCTTCATCGATTGCCCACCCCATCAGCATATGAGTGATCATGTCATTTGGTGATTGTGTGATACCAGCTGCAGCTGCCGCACCAGCAACAAGGAGTGTCATGCTCAAGTTCTCATTCTTAAGGAGGGCGAAGAAGAGTGGCACGAGGCACGCCTCGAGGAAGCGTAGGGTGGAAAAAACGGTGGCTGGATGGACCCTCTTGAGCAGCCAGATGTAGAACGGCAACGAGCCCAGGCGTGTCGAGATGACTACAACGGTCAACACGAAAAGTAGGCTGCCAAGCTGGTTGGGGCCCAACCCGATGACGTACACGAGGTATAGCGACATGTTAGAGGTCAAGTGCGTACCATAGCATTGCGTGAGGAACTGGATGCCAGCAAAAAGACGGAACGGATAGAAGCCAAGCGTTGCTTTCATCGAAGCCCATAGGCCAAGAGGCTGCGTCTCCGCATCCGCTAGCGCAACCGGAGTTCGTCGAGCGGGAGCGACCGCCAAGAGTGCGAAGAGTCCCATTACCGCCACCATGGCTGCCGCAATGGCGAATCGCCAGGTCTGCACATTCTCACGCCCCATGTTGTCCCCGAGCCCACAAGCCACGGACCGCCCCGCGGTGGCCTCAAACAGAGTGACATTGACCTCAGCAGCACACGAGGCAGTGTACTCCGGGGAGAAGGCCTGAAGTGGTTCAGTCCAGAAATCGGGATTCATCCCGTACCAGTCCGGCGCGCCACCCGCCGACCAGCCATTTACGATCGTGGCGTTGTATTCCCCTGGCTGAAAGGGGGGCCGTGGTGGCGGAGCAGGCGGGGCGTCGATGTGCTCGTGGTGCTCGCTGACTCCGTGTAGGTCTTCCGCATCACGGTAGCACACACAAGGCAACTCTCCAGTAGGGCAGCCGGAACGCGGCGAGATGCAGCACTTTGCGGTCGTGTCGGGCGTGAATGAGAAGACAATCAGTGGGAGCACACCAGCCATGAGGAAGGCAGCGGTAAGGAATGGCGCCTGCCGTGCGATGGCGCGGCCTCGTGCGACGCCGGTTGTAAAGAGTTCTTGTACCGATGCGAGGTATGCTTGCAGCTGCATCGTCACACCGTTCACGACCATGAAATAGCACAGCGCGTACCAAGCCAGCAGCCAGGCCTCCGACTTATAGGGCGGGAGCCACATAAGAGAGGTGCCGAAGATGACAAGTGGGGTCCCGGTCAGCAGCCAGGGCGCACGCCGGCCCCACTTCTCCACAGGGGAGAAGATGCCGAGGCGGTTAAGGTAGCCAGCATCAGACCAGCGCGCGATGAACGGCCCGTTGAGCGCGTTCCACCAGCCCATCACGATGCCGATAACGCCAATGGACCCCGCCGGCGCTCCAAAGTACACAATGTACACCGTGTTGCGTAGCGTGCCGAAGATGACGACGGGGCCCCACGCGCCGACCGAAGCGGCGGCGAACGCCCAGCTGTGCCTTGTGGAGAGTTCGAAGAAGGGGTGATTGCTCAGCGTGGATTCGACCTCCATCGCGACGGACCCGTCGGCTGACGGCGCCTCCGCCACCGCCTCCTTCTCCTCTTTTGCCACCATCACGAGGGCTGCCTCTCCCCGCCCCTGAGGCAAGGCCCCCCCACTCACCCACCCACCGCGAGCGGCGGGGGAGACGGTGGGTGTTAGGGGGCGGACGGGCGGCCGAAAGGTGCGGGGCGAGAGAAAGGAAAGGAGCAAGGAGGATCTCAAGAGAGAGAGGCCGAGAGAGAGAAAGAGAGAAGATCCGAGTCCTTTTTTTATTCAGGACCCAAGGAGGAGGAACGAGCGAGAAAGAGGAAAAGTGTTTAACCTGAGTTGTTTTGTAGGGGTTACTATTCCCGAGGGGTGACGTCATCGTCGTCGTTGCACCGTCATTGGCTTGTCGCGCTAGCTAGCCTTCAATGGTTACTCTGATCTACATTGCTCTACTCACAGTCACTGGGCCCAAGATGCGTTGGGCTAAACATGGTACCCCCGCCGAGAGGAGTTTGTCCCTCCTTTGCGCGCGACTGAGCGCGCGTTCTCCGGATTTCTTCACCCAACACAAGGTTGGACCAAACACCCCAACGAGTACGCCTTGGTCATGAGTGGCGAAAGCTCTCTTGTTACTTGTCTCTTAGGGGTCTCTACCCTTGCACGGTCCGATGTCCGTTCAAACGACTCAACCGCCGTAACCGACTCAACCGCCGTAACCGACTCAACCGCCGATCACGTAACCGACACAAAAACAAAACCCCAACAAGAACAAATGCTTTGCACACCACCTAGCCATAGCTAGGCCTTGGGTTCGCGACGCACATTAAGCCTTGCATGAAGCCTTGCGCTTCTCACCCCCAACCCCGACACCGCGCACTTGATCGATTGGGACCTTCACATTCATCCACCCACTTTCTACTGTCCTGTTTCTTTATATGTGGCGCACATATATACCACTGGTGTATATGGCGCCACAAGCAGCAGAGGGCGGGGGTTCGAATCCGAAGAAGGGGGAAAGGAGTGGATGGACCGATGGACCATCCACCCCACTGTTACTGTAAGAAAAGACCCAGGTTGGGTAAAGAAACAGGACAGTAGAAAGTGGGTGGATGAATGTGAAGGTGAACACTCAAGTGGCCACCTTTCCACCCAAAGAGAGCCCACGGCTCGTACGGGTTGCTCTCTTGCTTGCGGATCAAGTTGCCATCGCAAATCTCTTGCACCTTGTGAGTGGCGAAAGCTTTCTTGTTACTTGTCTCTTAGGGGTGACGTCATCACCAACGACATCCTAACTATGCCTTGCCGCAGCGTGCTCACGGGCTACAAGTACGTGGACGTGTTCTACGACGTCTTCTCCGGCCTAGTGTTCGCGTATCCCATGCGCTTCAAGTCGGAGCACCCAACGATGTTGCAGCGCTTCTTGGCGGACACGCAAGGGTTCTTCACCGTGAAGCGCTTGCACTCGGACAATGAGCCCGTACTCAAGAGCGACAAGGTGCAAGAGATTTGCGATAGCAACTTGATCCGCAAGCAAGAGTGAGTGGCGAAAGCTGTCTTGTTACTTGTCTCTTAGGGGTCTCTACCCTTGCACGGTCCGTTGTCCGTTCAAACGACTCAACCACGTTCAAACGACTCAACCGCCGTAACCGACTCAACCGCCGATCACGTAACCGACACAAAAACAAAACCCCAACAAGAACAAATGTTTTGCACACCACTTAGCCATAGCTAGGCCTTGTGTTCACGACACACATGAAGCCTTGCATGAAGCCTTGCGCTTCTCACCCCCCCTTGACCTGATCCCCTGGAGAAGGGCAACAAATGAGGGATTCGCAAGGCAGCAAGATCTCAAATGCGAACCATGATCAGCCCACGGAACTTGGTGAACTTGTTCGCAGCTAAGGGCTTCGTCATCATGTCGGCCACATTGAGCTCGGTCTGCACGTGGTAGACACGTAACACATTCTTCTGCGTGAGCTCACGCACGTAGAGCTCACGACGATGGATGTGACGGGCCAAACCCTTCATGATGGGATTGTCCGCGAGTGCCTTTGCACCCTTGCTGTCGGACAAGAGCGGACTTGGCTCCGCTTGCTTCCAACCGAGATCCGCGAGCGTGTTACGGAAGTTCTCGATACGTTGCGAAGCAAGGGAGGCCGCCATCGTTTCCGCTTCATTGGCCGACAAGGAGATGCTGTTTTGGCGCTTGCTGCCCCAATCGACGAGGCTACCATTGATGAAGATGAGCCAACCGCTCGTCGAACGTACTACGTCCCACGATGCGTCGACCATGCCGCGTACCATGCCTTCACCTTGACGAAAGAGGCCGATGATGGGGCTATCGCCATTGTTCTTGTAGTACTTGAGGCCCATGGTGCCACGGTTCTTGAGGTAGAGAAGGCAATGCAGTGCCGCCTGCCAAAGGTTCACGGTGGGGAACGACATCGCGCGGCAAAGTTGGCCCACCGTGTACGAGATGTCGGGGTTGCTCACCACGGCGGCGTAGAGGAGACTACCGACAAGGCCGCGGTACTTGGTGCCAAACTTGGGATCGAGCTCCGCCTTGATCCGCTCTTTCTCGTCTTGCGCCTCGATGACGTCCTTGCCGAGGTACGAGTTGCATGGCGTGTCGACGGTGTTGCGCAACGTGTCCTCGTACTTGGTCATCTCTTCG
The DNA here is from genome assembly GCA_018136815.1 of Isochrysis galbana. Lineage (NCBI taxonomy): Eukaryota > Haptophyta > Isochrysidales > Isochrysidaceae > Isochrysis > Isochrysis galbana. Next base: position 946,603 of record CM030942.1, on the reverse strand, counting down.
AGGTGCGCGCCCATCATCTTGTTGATGTAGTCTCCTTGGTGAAGAATGATTCCATCACTCACTTCCTTGAGTTGGGCTCCAAGTACTTCATCGAGTGAGAAGCGCAAGGCTTCATACAAGGCTTCATGCAAGGCTTAATGTGCGTCGTGAACCCAAGGCCTAGCTATGGCTAGGTGGTGTGCAAAGCATTTGTTCTTGTTGGGGTTTTGTTTTTGTGTCGGTTACGTGACCGGCGGTTGAGTCGGTTACGGCGGTTGAGTCGGTTACGGCGGTTGAGTCGTTTGAACGGACAACGGACCGTGCAAGGGTAGAGACCCCTAAGAGACAAGTAACAAGAAAGCTTTCGCCACTCATCTGGTACCCCCGCCGAGAGACAAAGAGACATGGACAAGAACAATGACAAGATCTTCTTCTACAACAAGGATGGTGCTGAATGGAGAGCATTCAGGCCCAAGTTGCTCGCGATGGCCGGCAAGAACGGTTGCCGACGTGCGATGCTCAAGAACAAGACGGAAAGCGTCGATGACGCCAACAAGGACAAGGAAGCCACCCAGGTGGAACTCAACAAGGCATATGACCTCCTCATCATGTGCATCAAGGATGACAAGCTTGTGGCCACCTTGGATGTGCTCTACACGGATGAGGAGGAAGAGAAGTACGACGGCCACCGTGCGTTCAAACACATCGACGAGTTGCACGTGGCGGTCAACACCGAAGACAAGGCTGAAGACAAGAAGATGGAGTATGACACACTCAAGATGACCAACCTCCAGGAGTTCCCCTCAAGGGAGGAGGTCACCAACCGCTTTGACAACATGTTTGGCATCTTCCAAGGACTCAAGGGCACCGCGCGCGAAGTCTCCGTCGCCGAGTTGTGCCTCGACATGAAAGCGAGCTTCATTGGATGTGGAGAAGGAGTCCTTCGTGAAGTGGACAAGGCATGGGGCTCCTTGGAAGTTGAGCACCGCAAGAGGCCTGATATGGTGCACAAGAACCTTGTGGAAGCTGCGGCCATCGCCCATAAGCATGAGGCGGTGCGCTCCACGGTGCGTCCGGGCCAACGTGCAATGCAAGCGACCAAGACCGAGGATGACACGGATGCCATCAAGAAGGCCTATGAGGCGGGCTTCAAGGCTGGCCAAGGTGGGCGTGGAGGTGGTAGGAGCAACAACAACAAGGACAAGAAGCCTTGCTCCCACTGCGACCGCATGCACACGGGCATCTGCTGGTCCAACCCCGACACCGCGCACTTGATCGATTGGGACAAGGTGCCGGAGGGCCTCCAAGCCAAGATCAAGGCCAACCTCTATGATGCCAAGATGAAGAAGGAAAACAAGCAAAGTGGTGGACGCCTCACCTTCACCTGCAACAAGATCTGTGCAACCACGACCAAGAACACCGAGGATGATGCCTTACGCATCCTCATCGACTCGGGCGCCACCGGGGCGGACTACTTCAACGACATCAGCTTCTTCCCGGACGGCGTGGATGAGACGCGCACGGACATGGTTGAGGTGGCAAGTGGCAAGGCAATCAAGACTTGGGGCACCGGCACCGCCAAGTTCCTTGCACTTGTGCGCCCCCAAGCCGGTGCACCCCTTGGATGGCATGTGGTCGAGAAGCCCGACGCATCATTTGGTCCATTCAAACGCAACATGCTCTCCACCCACAAGGCGTGCTCACGCAATGATGATATGAAGTGCATCATGGGCAAGGTGAATGGCTTTGAACTTCCGGGAGGTGCATTCATGCCTTTCACCATGGGTGACGACTCCCAAGGCTTCTATGTGGATGTACGGCCCATCCCCAAGGGCGAGACGACCAAGGCGTACTCGCTTGGACCGTACACCACCGACAAGCACAAGGACATGCACGCCACGCATGAGGAGGCAAAGGAGATTTGGCGCGCGCGACTTGGATCGCCTAGCGATGATCGCCTCCGCCGCCTGCCGGACTACTCCGTCGACGTGCCCGCCAACCTCAAGCGCCTTCAAGCAAGGAAGGCGGAAGACGTCAACGAGGTCGCGCTCAAGGCCAATGCGCAACGTCGACCCGGAGGCGGAGGAGGAGGACCATGGATGACAAGCGCCGTTGGGGACGTTATCACCAACGACATCCTCACTATGCCTTGCCGCAGCGTGCTCACGGGCTACAAGTACGTGGACGTGTTCTACGACGTCTTCTCCGGCCTCGTGTTCGCGTATCCCATGCGCTTCAAGTCGGAGCATCCAACGATGTTGCAGCGCTTCTTGGCGGACACGCAAGGGTTCTTCATCGTGAAGCGCTTGCACTCGGACAATGAGCCCGTGCTCAAGAGCGACAAGGTGCAAGAGATTTGCGATAGCAACTTGATCCGCAAGCAAGAGAGCAACCCGTACGAGCCGTGGGGCAACCCTGCGGAAATCGCGGTCAAGTTGCTCGAGCGCACCATGCGTCCATTGCTCCTGGGGTGCAATGCCCCCCAAGAGTATTGGGAGTTTGCGCTCTATCCCGCGATGGTGATCATCAACCGCATCCCCGGCGCCAAAGACACTGCTCCTCCTCTAGTGCGTGCCGGCATCCGCCACACGGTCAACCTGAGCATGCTCAAGGTGTTCGGTTGCAAGGCCATCGTGCAGAAGCCCAAGGCGTACCGCGACAACAACTTGTCGGAGCAAGCACAAGAGTGCATCTACTTGGGCCCGGCACGCTACCACACGGGCAACATCTTCATGTCGCTCGAGACGGGCAAGGTGTTTGTGAGCGGTGTGCACGCCACCTTCATGGAGTCCGAGTTCCCGTGGAAAACCACGAGGGGGGGTGAGATCCCCATTGACAAGACCGACCAATACGGCAAGATGCATGGCTCAATCTACGCGTTTGGCATCCCGGAGGACCACGAGGATCCGGACTACACGCCCTCGGAGCATTCCTACTCGGGCCCCATCACGGAGGTGGAAGAGGACAATAGCGACAATGCCTCCGACACCACGTCGCCTATCCGAGCTCCTCAACGTCACCGCCGCATCATCGAGTCCGATGAGGAGGATAACGATACGCTTACGCCAAGTGGCGAAGTGCAACGCGGGCCATTCGAGTCGGAAGATGGCAAGGAGGACACCGCACCACGCCGCTCAAGCCGCATCGCGGGAGAGGAGCTCCCGTACACGGTGATGGACTACTCCACCTTGGGCAACGACAACACTGTCTTTGGCGACGAGAGTGCAAGCGAGTACTCGGCGTCGATGTGCCACAAGATCTTGATGGCGACTGAGGTGTGCGACGACGCCATCTACATCGGCTTCCCAAAGCCCTTTAAGCCGCACCAACTCAAGTACCTACCACAAGATGAACAAGACTTGTGGGAGGAGGCGCGCATGAAGGAGTACAACACCTTGGTGACCAACAAGACCTTCATCGACGAGAAGCCAATCAAGGAAGTGGGACGCGCCATCCCACTAGGTGAGACCCTCCGCTACAAGCGCGACGGCATCCGCAAGTCGCGCATGTACGTGCAAGGGTTCCGCCAAGTCCCGGGCATTGACTTTGACCTCTCGTACTCGCCAACCATCTCCCATGGCGGCTTTCGACTGTTCTGCGTCATCTCCGTCATCATGTGCACGTACAAGGGCGCCGCCGATGCCATCTCCGCGTACACGCAGAGCGAGTTGCCCCCCAACGAGCGCGTTTGGGTACGCATGCCCAAGAACTACCGCAAGTACGATGAACACGGACAAGAGCTAGCGGCCCTCTTGGGACAATCGCTCTATGGCTTGGTGCAATCCGGCCGCAATTGGTGGCTCAAGTTGTCCATGTGGCTTGAGGCATTTGGCTTCATCGTGGCGTTCAGCGAGCCATGCCTCTACGTGCTCCGTGATGAGGATTCCTTCATGGTCATGGCCACGTACGTGGACGACATGCCGTGGGGCTCCAATGACATGAAGCTCGTGCGCAAGGTGTTTGAGGCCATGGAGAAGGATGGCTTTAAGCTCACTTGGCATGAAGGTCTCGATGAAGTACTTGGAGCCCAACTCAAGGAAGTGAGTGATGGAATCATTCTTCACCAAGGAGACTACATCAACAAGTTGGTGGGCGCGCACCTCGAAGAGATGACCAAGTACGAGGACACGCTGCGCAACACCGTCGACACGCCATGCAACTCGTACCTCGTGAGTGGCGAAAGCTGTCTTGTTACTTGTCTCTTAGGGGTCTCTACCCTTGCACGGTCCGTTGTCCGTTCAAACGACTCAACCGCCGTAACCGACTCAACCGCCGTAACCGACTCAACCGCCGATCACGTAACCGACACAAAAACAAAACCGCAAGGCTTCATGTGTGTCGTGAACCCAAGGCCTAGCCTAGCTATGGCATGGCTAGGTGGTGTGCAAAGCATTTGTTCTTATTGGGGTTTTGTTTTTGTGTCTTGTTACTTGTCTCTTAGGGGTCTCTACCCTTGCACGGTCCGTTGTCCGTTCAAACGACTCAACCGCCGTAACCGACTCAACCGCCGTAACCGACTCAACCGCCGATCACGTAACCGACACAAAAACAAAACCCCAATAAGAACAAATGCTTTGCACACCACCTAGCCATGCCATAGCTAGGCTAGGCCTTGGGTTCACGACACACATGAAGCCTTGCATGAAGCCTTGCGCTTCTCACCCCCCCTTGACCTGATCCCCCGGAGAAGGGCAACAAATGAGGGATTCGCAAGGCAGCAAGATCTCAGATGCGAACCATGATCAGCCCACGGAACTTGGTGAACTTGTTCGCCGCTAAGGGCTTCGTCATCATGTCGGCCACGTTGAGTTCGGTCTGCACGTGGTAGACACGTAACACATTCTTCTGCGTGAGCTCACGCACATAGAGCTCACGACGATGGATGTGACGGGCCAAACCCTTCATGATGGGATTGTCCGCGAGTGCCTTTGCACCCTTGCTGTCGGACAACAGCGGACTTGGCTCCGCTTGCTTCCAACCGAGATCCGCGAGCGTGTTACGGAAGTTCTCGATACGTTGCGAAGCGAGGGAGGCCGCCATCGTTTCCGCCTCGTTGGCCGACAGGGAGATGCTGTTTTGGCGCTTGCTGCCCCAATCGACGAGGCTGCCATTGATGAAGATGAGCCAGCCGCTCGTCGAACGTACTACGTCCCACGATGCGTCGACCATGCCGCGTACCATGCCTTCACCTTGACGAAAAAGGCCGATGATGGGGCTATCGCCATTGTTCTTGTAGTACTTGAGGCCCATGGTGCCACGGTTCTTGAGGTAGAGAAGGCAATGCAGCGCCGCCTGCCAAAGGTTCACGGTGGGGAACGACATCGCGCGGCAAAGTTGGCCCACCGTGTACGAGATGTCGGGGTTGCTCACCACGGCGGCGTAGAGGAGACTACCGACAAGGCCGCGGTACTTGGTGCCAAACTTGGGATCGAGCTCCGTCTTGATCCGCTCTTTCTCGTCTTGCGCCTCGATGACGTCCTTGCCGAGGTACGAGTTGCATGGCGTGTCGACGGTGTTGCGCAACGTGTCCTCGTACTCGGTCATCTCTTCGAGGTGCGCGCCCACCAACTTGTTGATGTAGTCTCCTTGGTGAAGAATGATTCCATCACTCACTTCCTTGAGTTGGGCTCCAAGTACTTCATCGAGACCTTCATGCCAAGTGAGCTTGAAGCCATCCTTCTCCATGGCCTCAAACACCTTGCGCACGAGCTTCATGTCATTGGAGCCCCACGGCATGTCGTCCACGTACGTGGCCATGACCATGAAGGAATCCTCATCACGGAGCACGTAGAGGCATGGCTCGCTGAACGCCACGATGAAGCCAAACGCCTCAAGCCACATGGACAACTTGAGCCACCAATTGCGGCCGGACTGCACCAAGCCATAGAGTGATTGCCCTAAGAGGGCTGCTAGTTCTTGTCCTTGTTCATCGTACTTGCGGTAGTTCTTGGGCATGCGTACCCAAACGCGCTCGTTGGGGGGCAACTCGCTCTGCGTGTACGCGGAGATGGCGTCGGCGGCGCCCTTGTACGTGCACATGATGACGGAGATGACGCAGAACAGTCGAAAGCCGCCATGGGAGATGGTTGGCGAGTACGAGAGGTCAAAGTCAATGCCCGGTACTTGGCGGAACCCTTGCACGTACATGCGCGACTTGCGGATGCCGTCGCGCTTGTAGCGGAGGGTCTCACCTAGTGGGATGGCGCGTCCCACTTCCTTGATTGGCTTCTCGTCGATGAAGGTCTTGTTGGTCACCAAGGTGTTGTACTCCTTCATGCGCGCCTCCTCCCACAAGGCGTGCTCACGCAATGATGATATGAAGTGCATCATGGGCAAGGTGAATGGCTTTGAACTTCCTGGAGGTGCATTCATGCCTTTCACCATGGGTGACGACTCCCAAGGCTTCTATGTGGATGTACGGCCCATCCCCAAGGGCGAGACGACCAAGGCGTACTCGCTTGGACCGTACACCACCGACAAGCACAAGGACATGCACGCCACGCATGAGGAGGCCAAGGAGATTTGGCGCGCGCGCCTTGGATCGCCTAGCGATGATCGCCTCCGCCGCCTGCCGGACTACTCCGTCGACGTGCCCGCCAACCTTGTTCATCTTGTGGTAGGAACTTGAGTTGGTGCGGCTTGAAGGGCTTTGGGAAGCCGATGTAGATGGCGTCGTTGCACACCTCGGTCGCCATCAAGATCTTGTGGCACATCGACGCCGAGTACTCGCTTGCACTCTCGTCGCCCAAGACGGCGTTGTCGTTGCCCAAGGTGGAGTAGTCCATCACCGTGTACGGGAGCTCCTCTCCCGCGATGCGGCTCGAGCGGCGTGGCGCGGTGTCCTCTTTGCCATCTTCCGACTCGAATGGCCCGCGTTGTACTTCGCCACTTGGCGTAAGCGTGTCGTCATCCTCTTCGTCGGACTCGATGATGCGGCGATGCCGTTGAGGAGCTCGGATAGGCGACGTGCTGTCAGAGGCGTTGTCGCTAGCATCCTCTTCCACCTCCGTGATGGGGCCCGAGTAGGAATGCTCCGAGGGCGTGTAGTCCGGATCCTCGTGGTCCTCCGGGATGCCAAACGCGTAGATTGAGCCATGCATCTTGCCGTATTGGTCGGTCTTGTCAATGGGGATCTCACCCCCCCTCGTGGTTTTCCACGGGAACTCGGTCTCCATGAAGGTGGCGTGCACACCGCTCACAAACACCTTGCCCGTCTCGAGGGACATGAAGATGTTGCCCGTGTGGTAGCGTGCCGGGCCCAAGTAGATGCACTCTTGTGCTTGCTCCGACAAGTTGTTGTCGCGGTACGCCTTGGGCTTCTGCACGATGGCCTTGCAACCGAACACCTTGAGCATGCTCAGGTTGACCGTGTGGCGGATGCCGGCACGCACTAGAGGAGGAGCAGTGTCTTTGGCGCCGGGGATGCGGTTGATGATCACCATCGCGGGATAGAGCGCAAACTCCCAATACTCTTGGGGGGCATTGCACCCCAGGAGCAATGGTCGCATGGTGCGCTCGAGCAACTTGACCGCGATTTCCGCAGGGTTGCCCCACGGCTCGTACGGGTTGCTCTCTTGCTTGCGGATCAAGTTGCTATCGCAGATCTCTTGCACCTTGTCGCTCTTGAGCACGGGCTCATTGTCCGAGTGCAAGCGCTTCACGATGAAGAACCCTTGCGTGTCCGCCAAGAAGCGCTGCAACATCGTTGGGTGCTCCGACTTGAAGCGCATGGGATACGCGAACACGAGGCCGGAGAAGACGTCGTAGAACACGTCCACGTACTTGTAGCCCGTGAGCACGCTGCGGCAAGGCATAGTGAGGATGTCGTTGGTGATGACGTCCCCGACGGCGTTTGTCATCCATGGTCCTCCACCTCCGCCTCCGGGTCGGCGTTGCGCATTGGCCTTGAGCGCGACCTCGTTGACGTCTTCCGCCTTCCTTGCTTGAAGGCGCTTGAGGTTGGCGGGCACGTCGACGGAGTAGTCCGGCAGGCGGCGGAGGCGATCATCGCTAGGCGATCCAAGGCGCGCGCGCCAAATCTCCTTGGCCTCCTCATGCGTGGCGTGCATGTCCTTGTGCTTGTCGGTGGTGTACGGTCCAAGCGAGTACGCCTTGGTCGTCTCGCCCTTGGGGATGGGCCGTACATCCACATAGAAGCCTTGGGAGTCGTCACCCATGGTGAAAGGCATGAATGCACCTCCAGGAAGTTCAAAGCCATTCACCTTGCCCATGATGCACTTCATATCATCATTGCGTGAGCACGCCTTGTGGGTGGAGAGCATGTTGCGTTTGAATGGACCAAATGATGCGTCGGGCTTCTCGACCACATGCCATCCAAGGGGTGCACCGGCTTGGGGGCGCACAAGTGCAAGGAACTTGGCGGTGCCGGTGCCCCAAGTCTTGATTGCCTTGCCACTTGCCACCTCAACCATGTCCGTGCGCGTCTCATCCACGCCGTCTGGGAAGAAGCTGATGTCGTTGAAGTAGTCCGCCCCGGTTGCGCCCGAGTCGATGAGGATACGTAATGCATCATCTTGGGTGTTCTTGGTCGTGGTTGCACATATCTTGTTGCAGGTGAAGGTGAGGCGTCCACCACTTTGCTTGTTTTCCTTCTTCATCTTGGCATCGTAGAGGTTGGCCTTGATCTTGGCTTGGAGGCCCTCCGGCACCTTGTCCCAATCGATCAAGTGCGCGGTGTCGGGGTTGGACCAGCAGATGCCCGCGTGCATGCGGTCGCAGTGGGAGCAGGGCTTCTTGTCCTTGTTGTTGTTGTTCCTACCACCTCCACGCTCACCTTGGCCAGCCTTGAAGCCCGCCTCATAGGCCTTCTTGATAGCATCCGTGTCATCCTCGGTCTTGGACGCTTGCATTGCACGTTGGCCCGGACGCACCGTGGAGCGCACCGCCTCATGCTTATGGGCGATGGCCGCTGCCTCCACAAGGTTCTTGTGCACCATATCAGGCCTCTTGCGGTGCTCAACCTCCAAGGAGCCCCATGCCTTGTCCACTTCACGAAGGACTCCTTCTCCACATCCAATGAAACTCGCTTTCATGTCGAGGCACAACTCGGCCACGGAGACTTCGCGCGCGGTGCCCTTGAGTCCTTGGAAGATGCCAAACATGTTGTCAAAGCGGTTGGTGACCTCCTCCCTTGAGGGGAACTCCTGGAGGTTGGTCATCTTGAGTGTGTCATACTCCATCTTCTTGTCTTCAGCCTTGTCTTCGGTGTTGACCGCCACGTGCAACTCGTCGATGTGTTTGAACGCACGGTGGCCGTCGTACTTCTCTTCCTCCTCATCCGTGTAGAGCACATCCAAGGTGGCCACAAGCTTGTCATCCTTGATGCACATGATGAGGAGGTCATATGCCTTGTTCAGTTCCACCTGGGTGGCTTCCTTGTCCTTGTCGGCGTCATCGACGCTTTCCGTCTTGTTCTTGAGCATCGCACGTCGGCAACCGTTCTTGCCGGCCATCGCGAGCAACTTGGGCCTGAATGCTCTCCATTCAGCACCATCCTTGTTGTAGAAGAAGATCTTGTCATTGTTCTTGTCCATGTCTCTTTGTCTCTCGGCGGGGGTACCAGATGAGTGGCGAAAGCTGTCTTGTTACTTGTCTCTTAGGGGTCTCTACCCTTGCACGGTCCGTTGTCCGTTCAAACGACTCAACCGCCGTAACCGACTCAACCGCCGTAACCGACTCAACCGCCGATCACGTAACCGACACAAAAACAAAACCCCAATAAGAACAAATGCTTTGCACACCACCTAGCCATGCCATAGCTAGGCTAGGCCTTGGGTTCACGACACACATGAAGCCTTGCATGAAGCCTTGCGCTTCTCACCTCGGCAAGGACGTCATCGAGGCGCAAGACGAGAAAGAGCGGATCAAGGCGGAGCTCGATCCCAAGTTTGGCACCAAGTACCGCGGCCTCGTCGGTAGTCTCCTCTACGCCGCCGTGGTGAGCAACCCCGACATCTCGTACACGGTGGGCCAACTTTGCCGCGCGATGTCGTTCCCCACCGTGAACCTTTGGCACGCGGCGCTGCATTGCCTTCTCTACCTCAAGAACCGTGGCACCATGGGCCTCAAGTACTACAAGAACAATGGCGATAGCCCCATCATCGGCCTCTTTCGTCAAGGTGAAGGCATGGTACGCGGCATGGTCGACGCATCGTGGGACGTAGTACGTTCGACGAGCGGCTGGCTCATCTTCATCAATGGCAGCCTCGTCGATTGGGGCAGCAAGCGCCAAAACAGCATTTCCTTGTCGGCCAACGAAGCGGAAACGATGGCGGCCTCCCTCGCTTCGCAGCGTATCGAGAACTTCCGCAACACGCTCGCGGATCTCGGTTGGAAGCAAGCGGAACCAAGCCCGCTCTTGTCCGACAGCAAGGGTGCAAAGGCACTCGCGGACAATCCCATCATGAAGGGTTTGGCCCGTCACATCCATCGTCGTGAGCTCTACGTGCGTGAGCTCACGCAGAAGAATGTGTTACGTGTCTACCACGTTCAGACCGAGCTCAATGTGGCCGACATGATGACGAAGCCCTTAGCGGCGAACAAGTTCACCAAGTTCCGTGGGCTGATCATGGTTCGCATCTGAGATCTTGCTGCCTTGCGAATCCCTCATTTGTTGCCCTTCTCCGGGGGATCAGGTCAAGGGGGGGTGAGAAGCGCAAGGCTTCATACAAGGCTTCATGCAAGGCTTAATGTGCGTCGTGAACCCAAGGCCTAGCTATGGCTAGGTGGTGTGCAAAGCATTTGTTCTTGTTGGGGTTTTGTTTTTGTGTCGGTTACGTGACCGGCGGTTGAGTCGGTTACGGCGGTTGAGTCGGTTACGGCGGTTGAGTCGTTTGAACGGACAACGGACCGTGCAAGGGTAGAGACCCCTAAGAGACAAGTAACAAGAAAGCTTTCGCCACTCATCGAGACCTTCATGCCAAGTGAGCTTGAAGCCATCCTTCTCCATGGCCTCAAACACCTTGCGCACGAGCTTCATGTCATTGGAGCCCCACGGCATGTCGTCCACGTACGTGGCCATGACCATGAAGGAATCCTCATCACGGAGCACGTAAAGGCATGGCTCGCTGAACGCCACGATGAAGCCAAATGCCTCAAGCCACATGGACAACTTGAGCCACCAATTGCGGCCGGATTGCACCAAGCCATAGAGCGATTGCCCTAAGAGGGCTGCTAGCTCTTGTCCGTGTTCATCGTACTTGCGGTAGTTCTTGGGCATGCGTACCCAAACGCGCTCGTTGGGGGGCAACTCGCTCTGCGTGTACGCGGAGATGGCATCGGCGGCGCCCTTGTACGTGCACATGATGACGGAAATGACGCAGAAGAGTCGAAAGCCGCCATGGGAGATGGTTGGCGAGTACGAGAGGTCAAAGTCAATGCCCGGTACTTGGCGGAAGCCTTGGACGTACATGCGCGACTTGCGGATGCCGTCGCGCTTGTAGCGGAGGGTCTCACCTAGTGGGATGGCGCGTCCCACTTCCTTGATTGGCTTCTCGTCGATGAAGGTCTTGTTGGTCACCAAGGTGTTGTACTCCTTCATGCGTGCCTCCTCCCACAAGTCTTGTTCATCTTGTGGTAGGTACTTGAGTTGGTGCGGCTTGAAGGGCTTTGGGAAGCCGATGTAGATGGCGTCGTCGCACACCTCGGTCGCCATCAAGATCTTGTGGCACATCGACGCCGAGTACTCGCTAGCACTCTCGTCGCCCAAGATGGTGTTGTCGTTGCCCAAGGTGGAGTAGTCCATCACCGTGTACGGGAGCTCCTCTCCCGCGATGCGGCTTGAGCGGCGTGGCGCGGTGTCCTCCTTGCCATCTTCCGACTCGAATGGCCCGCGTTGCACTTCGCCACTTGGCGTAAGCGTGTCGTCATCCTCCTCATCGGACTCGATGATGCGGCGGTGCCGTTGAGGAGCTCGGATAGGCGGCGTGCTGTCGGAGGTGTTGTCGCTAGCATCCTCTTCCACCTCCGTGATGGGGCGACAGTTAGATTTAGATTTTGACTAAGCACCCGAAGTAAGTAAATGACATGTCGGAGGCGGAGTTCGGCCGTGCGCGGCTCGCTCGCGTCGTCCACTGCGTCGTCGCGCGCGGCATCGTCATGAGCCGCGCCTCCGGCCGGCTCGCCTGCGCCTCGGTGCGCGGGGCGGCCTCGCGCGCGGTCCACTCGGGCGTGCCCAAGTCGTCCAAGTCGTGCGTTCAGCCCCTTGTCCGTCACGTCGCTGGACTCACCCGTGCCACCATACGTGAGGTCGAGTTTGCGACAGCCGACGTGAAGCAGTTCACCATTGATGTCGCCAGTGACTTCAGCCACCAGCCGGGGCAGTGGGTCGACGTCTTTTTGCCTGAGATCGATGCAGTCGGCGGCTACTCGATCGCTTCAGCGCCCTCGCAAGTTTCTGAGATGGGCTCCATCACTCTGGCCATCAAGGCTGCAGCGCATGCGCCAACAGAGTGGATGCACCGCCATGCTACCGCTGGCACAGAGCTCCTTTTGCGGCCCGGAGGCTCCTTCATCTACGAGCCTCCATCGTCCGGACGGGCAGTTCTTTTGGTACGCCGCACGTACGGCCATCGAGCGTAGCCTTTGAGGGCCTTGTGCACAGTTGAAATTCTAAATCTTCATCGCAGTATGTGCGGCAGCAGTCTTGAACTGATGGGATGAGGATGGGGACAGCTTGGCGTGTATCTGCTTGTTTCATTCAGGGCCGAGTCTGAGTGGACAGCCCGATTGGTCTGACGCCCGGTGGTCCGTTACACGCCAGGTGGCTGGCGGCATAGGGATCACACCCATCATGAGTATGATGCGCCATGCGACAGAGACTGAGCCCATACCGAGAGTTACACTCGCGTATTCCGCCAGGTAGAAAAGCTGCAATAAGTAATAGGCAGCTCAAAGCTTTGGCGTGGCAAATGGGCTCGCGAAGCGCCAGAGTTTGCCGTGACGCTGGACCTCCACAATTATGCACTGGACCTGTGTTTGCTAAGAACACATGCGAGTTGACATGCATGTTCTCACGAGATGGAGCCACTCTTCGATTCTTGTGTGCTCTTACGTGTGTCCATCCGTATTTTCAGGCTCCCGTCGGATTTTGCCTTCGCCGAGGCTATTGATGACATCGCAGGTACAGTTCGCGCTGGCCGCTTCTATGTTCACCTCAGCGTCACAAGACCGGAGACACGACACAGGCGCACCGTGCCTCCAGGATCATCAGCGGCTCCGCCAGCAGGCAACGCAAAGGCCGCCGCACAAGCTCGCGCCGCCGCCGCCGCCGCCGCCGCCGCCGCAGAAGCGCTCGCTGAGAGGGAAGGGGTCGCGCTGGGTATGAACAATGGTCTTGCCAAGGGTCGTCTGACGGCACGGCGGCTCCGTGATTTGCTTGAGAGTAGCTGCTTGCCACTTCTACGTGAACACGACGTGTATTTATGCGGGCCGCCGGCTTTCATTACGAATTTGCGGCAACAACTCGCTGACGAAGGGGTGCCACGTAATCAAACGCGCTTTGAACAATGGTGGTAAATGGAAAGACTCGCATACTGGGCAGGGCAAGGCCGAGAGGCCACGCGCACTTTCGTTATCAGCAACTTGAGCACATGGACTTCCGCTCGCACACGCTTCACCGCCGCCTTGCATGCTCCTTTGCGACTTGTAGCAAGCTGGAAAGATGGACGTTACGGGGAAGTGGCGGAGACTGATACGCGTGCGGCGCACACGACATATGCGCAAGGCACGCGGTCCATCATTGCATTTGCTATTGAATTGAATTGAGATTCACAGGCTTGTTGCAATGGCGAGCAGTTCAAGGTTGCTAGCGACGGTGTACCTCTAGGAGGAGCCCAACTGTCAGTTACTGGTCATAGGTACTTGTACGCTCACTGCTGCAACTAACTTTAGAGCTAGTTGCGATGGAGCGCGCCGACGCGAATCCCCTCTCATTCGCCCCCCCCGCCGAGGACGGCCCCACAACCCGGAGCAGTCGCGGTCGAAGCAACCGCGTCCACCACCTGAGGCCGAGTAGGTGCGTGCGACTCCAGTCGCGCCACACGGCCCGTGGCCCTGGCCACATTCAACATAGCAGCCACGTTGGTCCCCCCCATGGGGAGCACGCGGGCTACAGACCCCAACCAGACACCACCAAGCCCGTGCCCAGTGTGTAGGGGTTGGCAAAAATATCCGGATATTTCCATTGGATATTTGGGCAGATTTTTAGGGCGGTCAAACAGTGTTTTATTAGGGGTAAAAAGAAAAAAATGACCATCTCAGAATTGAGGAAATTTGAGGATTTTTCCGGTAGCAAGTTCCCAATACACCCAACTAGCACATATCCGGGGCCCATTAGGACCCGGACCCCCCCCCCTGGGGCCCCTTGATCTTACCGGACTTGATGCGCGCTGTTCTTTCATCGTCAGTCGCCGCCCGAGCCGCGCCTCTCGCCAAGCGATACGAAACACCGCCTCGAGCTCCGTCGAGGCTTTGCGTTTTGCTGTCGAGCCACTCGCCTTGGTGATTGAATTTGCCCTACGCGATACCGGCGCGCGAGTCGGCGCGCTGCTGGCCGGCCACCTCGTCACTCGCTTTTCCGAGAGCGTGTAGCCTCTCGACGGGGGTGCTAGTAGCAAGAAGTACATCGTACTTGGCGCGGATCTCGGACGTGAGCTTAGCCTTGCATAGCTTGCTGTCGGGCGCGATGAACTCGGCCGCGTGGTTCTGCGTCGCCGGCACCATGGCCTCGAAGGCGCCGCTTGGATCGGTGGGGGGGCGGAAACTCAAGGAAGCACTCGGGGAAAAGGGCGGTAGGGAGGAGAGGGGAGAGGGCCATAAAAGTCAGTAGGTACCACAGGTGCAATCCCGTCATGGGCAGGGCTACCAGAGGCACTGCCATTGCTCCCTCGGACGGACTGCCCCGACGATCGGATCTCGCCGACGCGCAATGGCGGGCGCCGAGCCTCCCTGACCCTATGAGTTGTGCGCCCTGTTGAGTGGGTTGTCAGGGCAAACCTGGGCACACCAAGCGGGGAGATGACAGGGGAGACCCTCGGGGGGAGGGAGCGAGCCTTGGGGAAGATCGGCGAGGCTTCGACCGTTGCTCAGAAGGCGGCAAAGGATGCAGACATTTTCTGTCGTCTCCCCCCCCCCCCCCCGAAGACAACCCGGTAGTCTTTAAGACTACGGGTTTGCGCAACCGTTGAGACACCTCTCCATGCATTCACATCGACTTTTGGGTGCAATTGTGAAAAGTCGATTTTTCCCGTCCCCACCTCTAACATAGAGAGAACACTTGCAGCCGATGCTCTGGTTGAGCATTGACGGCAGGTGTTCTCCCTGCCTCACAGCGTCGAAAGACGAGTCGGGAATCTGGCGTTTGGGGCGGCTTGCTCCCCCCCCCTCCGCCTCCTACCTAGCGATAGCGAGCATGGCGGACGCCTCATGCTGCATGCTGCCGCACGCAGACGCAGCCCTCTTTGCCCGCGCCTCTCCCCCCTGACCCGCAGCTCGGGCGAGACGTCTTGTCGAGTAGCTTGGGGGGGGTTCGCCTCTTTTTTTGGCGGCTTTCGCATTTTCGTCGATTTCGCAGCTCTCAAATGTCACTATAACTTCATTCATGCACATGTGCAAGGGGGGGTCCGGGTCCTAATGGGCCCCGGATATGTGCTAGTTGGGTGTATAGGGAACTTTCTACCTAAAAAAATCTTCAAATATCCTCAATTCTGAGATGGTCATTTTTCACCCCTAATAAAAGAAGCACTATCCACTATTAACTATTAACTATTTGACCGCCTTACACCATACATGTGCTAGGCTGCTTTGGGGGTTCTAATCTGCCTATGTACACATGGTCCGGCACAAAAATTCTTTCGTTTGGGCGCCCCGACCCGAATGCCAGCCCCCTTTGGGGGGGGGGGTTAGGCATGTACTAGGGTTAAAATAGTGTTTGACCGCCCTAGCAGCTAGCAGCTAGCAGTGAGGAGTTGAGAGAAATTCATAGATTCCGGGCGCGATATGAAGAGGCGTTGCTGTGAAACTCCACAAGAGTCTCCTCTCCACGGAAAGTTCGCAAGTTCCATGGGTGCGTTGTGCGTGATGCTGGCGGTCGCCGCGTGGTGCCCTGCTCAAGCCGCGGTGCAGGCGCACCATGGTCTGGTGAGCCGCCTCGGAGTCTCTCCGGTCCATCTTGCTCCCCGATCGAACGCGCGCTTATCACTCGTGGAGCCACCACTGTGTGAGGACAAGCAGGAACGAGAGGCGGAACCACCGAGCAGTGTGCACCAAGTTCAGCTCTGGCAGGCCCTTCTCGCTCTGAATACGGCGACAGTGATCTGGGGATCTCAGCACGCTGTTATCAAAGAGATGGTCGAGCTTAGCACTCCTTCTGCATTAAATGCAGCGCGCTTTTCTCTTGCTGCCATTGCTGCACTGCCATGGCTGCCAGGGGCACCATGGAGACCACGGCCAGCAGTCCCATCCACCGTTGGGCGCACGTGGACCGCGGGCATTGAACTTGGTGCGTTTAGCTTTGCTGGCTTCGCCCTGCAGGCAGTCGGGTTGCAGTTCACTACAGCGTCACGCTCAGCCTTTCTACTCTATTTGAATGTGAAGCTTGTGCCTCTTCTTGCTCTACTTGTTTATGGCCGTGCATCCCCTCCGCGCACTTGGGCGTCAGCGTTTATTGCCCTCTGCGGAACTACTCTGCTGTCTTTCGATGGTTCTCCCCCGAATCTTGGCGACGCGTGGTCGCTTGCAGCAGCATTTGCATCGGCAGGGTTCATCCTTAGATTAGACGAGGTTGCTCTCCAAGAGCATTGCGAGGTGCCATTAGATTCGGCAGAGTTGAATGCTGCGACCATCACCGCCTCTGCTGTCCTGTGTTCTATCTGGGCCGCTTGTGATCTGGCGCTTTCGCCAGGAGGTCTCTGGGGTACGGAATCGGTTGAAATGGCCTCTGATCTTGTGCATTGCTGGCCTCAATTGAGCTATCTCGCGTTGGCAACGACTGCACTCGCGCAATGGTTGCAAGCATTGGGCCAATCGCGCATAAGTGGTCAAGACGCAGCCATCATCTATGCCCTTGATCCTGTCTATGCTGCTGTGTTTTCGTACCTGTTGTTGGGCGAGTCCCTCGGGAAGCAAGGTCTAGAGGGCGCCTCACTTGTATTGATCGCTGTTCTTTTGAGCCGAAGCGAGAAAATACTCGAGGGTGGGAGCGAGCTTCCACGCTGCTAATTTGATGGATTGCGTGAAGTTTGGATAGATTATTGCACCATGCCAGATCAAATTTCTTGCGTATGTGGCCGAGGCCATCCACGATGGTAAGCTGTCCGTCGGTGCCGCCACAATTGAGCATCTAATGTGATGTTTTGTCTATTCTTATTCTTATTCTTGCCAAGGGCCCCAAAAAAACATTTGAAGGTTCTAGGCTACACACCTACTAGATGTCCGGTACCTATTACCGCTCCGCTGTCAACGTCCTTTTCTCCCTTCCCTCCACCTCCTCCCCTTCCCCCCTTCTTTCCTTTTGCTTTCTTTGGTTTCCAGGGTGCGGCCCAGGTGCACTACCACGGGCCCGCTTCGGAACGTGGAACGTGGGTCCGGGCAGGCCTGTTGATGTATATTTGTCGTCTCAACTAAGTTTATACTTAGACGCGATGGAGCGCGCCGACGCGACTCCCCTCTCCTTCGGGCCCCCCACCGAGGGCGCCCCCCCAGCGCTCATGGAGCCGCTGATGAAGCGGCCGCGTCCGCACACAGAGGCCGAACAGGTGTGTGCGACTCCGGTCGCGCCGCACGGCCCGTGGCCCCGGCCACACCACTCATGGCAGCCATGCTGGACTCCCCCATGGGGAGCAGCAGGCTGCTGGCAGCTCTCCATCAATGTCAGGCTCCAGCAGCCACCTCTCCATTGGGCATTGGGCATGCCTTATGGCAGAGGCCCCTCTCGCCCTGGCAAGGGCCGCGCTGCTCCGGCGGCGCGGCCCGCGGCCGGGTGGCCCCTATGGGCACAACACTCACCTCACTGTAGCCAACAGCATACGCTTCAGAGACACCCCCTCATGCACACCTCACCACACACACAAAGCACACGCACACGCCCCCCCTATGTAGAGCACGAGGGGAGTTGCCGCAAGGCGGGAAGTGAGGGAGATGAAGGGATCTGGGCGTGGCTACAATAGTTGACCCCGTAGCCGCACGCGTGGCGTGAATATTAAAAGGTTTTTTTTTCAATGCAGCCCAACCCTTTGGTTGCGGGCCGGGCCAGTACGTGTGGGCGTGTGGCCTACATGTGAAACACAGTCAAACTTAGAAATAAAATAGCAAAAACAGTATGTTTATTTTTGCCGTCGAAAAAAACAGAGAAAAATAGTGTAAAAAACAGATGTGCGGGGGGGGGGCACGGGGGCACGGCGGGACGAGGGGCGGCCCGTGTCGCGCTCCCTCCCTCCCTCCCTCCCTCTGTCCTTGCTACTCTCGCCACCGCTCCATGCCAGGCCCCAGGCCCAGCCGCGGGGGCGATCGTTGGGCGACACCGATGGGGACGATGAGATGCTATAGAGGCAGACATTGGGCGGAAGGTGAAGTCCATTGTGTTGGATGAAGAAGGCTTTTGGAAACCTCTCGTTCTCATCCTTCATGTCGCGTTGCCCATCCTCAAGTTGCTACGTTTGCTGGATGGAAATGCGTTTTGCACAGGCAAGGTGTACGATCGAATGTTCTCCATTGGCGAGAGGATTGGAGCGCTGCAACGCTGCAGCTCAAGGTCCCATGGTTCAAAGCCTTAGGTAAGATCCACGCAGCTCGGTGGGAATATTTGCATTCCCCCATGCATGCCGCGGCCTACGCACTTGACAGCTCGCAGCTCGTCGCCGGGCCGCGCCAGGCCGCAGAGCGAGTTTGAAGTAGCTCATCTTAATGAACATCACTGACGGTGAGAGCGAATACTATCCTTGAACCACATACATTGGGCAAGACTATCGTCGGGCCTCAAATTTCAGAGAAGTGCCTGAGCTTGAGAAGCCCTCGGCAGCACTTGCACTTGCATCTTGCGCATGGATGGCGCTCATGGCAATGAGGGTGTGTTTACCTAAAAGAAAACTCCTTGGCCACTGCAAAAAAATCGCCGCATTGCGGGCGTTCGTACTCGTGACCACGAAAGAATCAACTCGCGAAACTTTGTAGTTGCTTTGATGTCATCATGAAGAATCCCTCCTTGCTTTCTCTTGGAGATTTGGGTGCAATTTTGAAAAGTCGATTTTTCCCGTCCCCACCCCTAGCGGGCTGGGCCCCAGATGTGGTAAAGTGGGAGAGTGATGACGACAGTGATGCAGAGGATGACGGCCGCCGGCCGCCCGAAATAAAACAGCGAAAAACATATGTTTTGGGCCTCCGAAAAAACACTGTTCCTGTGTTTCACATGTAGGGCGTGTGGGCTGAGCACAATTCCTGACTCAGGACCGTAAAGCCTCAAGGGCCTTCAAGGTGGCAAAATACCGAGGGGGAGAACAATTGTGCTAGGAATTGGCTAGGCACCGAGTAGCTAGCTGGTAGCAAAGTACTCCACTCGAACTGCAAGTTACAAGTTTCAATCAAGCTGAAAAATAAGACGTTTCAAAAATGGCGGTTATGTGTTTTTGCAAGTGTCGATGATCTCTCTCGCCGCCGTAGCAGTCAGCTAACCCCGTAAACTACCTCTCCACCTCTGACCAGGTGTATCACATCAATCTGGCTCAGACCCTTGCTCTGCTTCTGCTTCTGCCTCTCTCCCTCTCTCCCTCTCTCTCTCCCTCCTTCTCTCTCCCTCTTCTCCCC
The DNA here is from genome assembly GCA_018136815.1 of Isochrysis galbana. Taxonomy (NCBI): domain Eukaryota; phylum Haptophyta; order Isochrysidales; family Isochrysidaceae; genus Isochrysis; species Isochrysis galbana. Next base: position 926,806 of record CM030942.1, on the reverse strand, counting down.
CCCCCCCCCCCCCCCCTCTCTTTCTCTCACTCTCCCTCTCTCCCTCTCTCACTCACTCTCTCTCTCTCTCGCGCGCGCGCGCTCTCTCGGGCCTCTCCTCCGGTCGTCATTCTGCTCCGCACTCGGGCGTAGCGCTGCAGGACAGATGCACCCAGCGGCAGAACTTTTGAAGAGACTTGTTGAGGACGGCAGCAAGACCGACAGCGCCATTGTGACGCTGATCACACAGATACTCGAAGATCAGGAGCGCCGCCTTACAATCCTTGAGACAAAGCAAAGTGAAGAGAGGACTGTTACTATGCAGTGGGATCCAGATGAGCAAGACCCAATGAGGAGTGGCAATCGCGATGGTCACGATCATCGTATGTTTTGTGGAGAATACATTCTCGGCCCGGAACAAAGTCACGTCGTCCGCGGTGCAGATGACAAAGGTGCAGCTTTGCATTCGATAGACGCAGCCCTAGATGCGAGCTCTACTGCACCTCCGCGGCAGCTGGGAACACCCCCCCATCCTGGTCTTATGGAAAGGACCAATGCTCTGAACGATCTGCGTGATAATCTTGATGCTCGAGTAGCTATTGTCGAGGCAGCACTGGAAGATTTGAAGTGTAGAGTGCACGAGAGGATGAAAGAAATTGTGATTTACGTTGACCAGCTGACGAAGCCGACACATCAGGACACTCGCAACACGTCAGGGCGAACGACTCCAAGGACGATTCCAATTAGTAACAGCTTGGATGATAGTAGGTCAACATCCATTTGGCCGAGTAGCCGCGGCACGATTCGTCCTAAGCAGGCTTCAAGGCCAGTGTCAGCGGTTCCCTCAACCTTTTGCTCACTGCCATCTGGTCGCAGCGTACGAGGGCGCGGGCATGCGCCTGCCTTAGAAAGCGGACATGGGCAAGATGCGACTTTATCTCCTCCTTCTTCGCCAATTGTTCTTACAAGAGAGCTATTGTTGGAACAACCCGCGTCTTCCTATGGTGATGCCATGTCGGAGCCGCCGGAGCTTTACATTCCAACAGCAGCCCTGTCCTACGATGCGCCGCGAGCAAGTGTGCCGGTCAACACCGTAACCATGGCCATAGGTATGCCGTCAACAGATTCAGAAATAGGGGTGGCATTCGTTCCGCGACCTGGCTTCAGCGTCCCAGAAAAGCACCGGCAGCCCCCCAAACCGTCAACCAAAAAGGAACGTATGCCGCCTTCCATGCTTGAACAGACGCCTTCGGCACGAGCTTCGAGGGCGTTTCCAAGCCGTCCATTCAGCGCTGCTGCTCGAAAGTCGATCATGACCACTGCCAAGCCGATGCCGATTCGAGATCTCGCTTCATTGGATGCGGAAACCACAGATAGCCCGTACCGCAGACCTCATTCGCCCCGGTATGCCGCCGTGCGAGCTGAAAATGATGCGTCTCGCCCAGCACGACCGTCTACTGCACCGGTATCTTTTGCACAGCGTCGTCCCGGCACCTCCGACGATCTTAACGAAAGTCCGAAGCAACGTCTCTATGCTGTCTATGACACTCCTGTTGACATCCTTAACACAAAGCGGCGTCTAACAGAATTCAATGACCGCGGTGAGCGAGTGAATGGATCGGGTCTATCATCGACAGCCAAAGGCAATCCACCCGAGCCACCAATTCTTTCGATTGGGTTTCACCGATGATGCATCTATGATGCATCGGCTCCGATTGTTTGCTATTTGATGTAACAACACTGTATTTGTCCTTGTTGCGGTGCGACAGCCTGGCCTTCCTCAATATGTACCTTGTCCGAGATCGGCATTTTCAATCTTTGTGCAACTTGTGGAACATTTTACAAGCCCCCCGCAACCTCATCATGTTGCAACTGTATATGCTCCGCACACCAGCAAGATCGAACATCGCGCCAGTGCACGCATATCCTAACACATTCCGGAACACCCTCTCCTCTTGCTGACATCACAACACGCAACAATGACCACAACACATCAAACATTCTTGTCTCACGTCATATCGTCAACATCACGTCATGTTCGAGAAAGAAATAGCGCTCTCGCACTTGGCTTGTGTGCCACCCTTTCGTCTGTGTGTGCTCCAAGGGGTGGCACAATTACTTTTAAGGGCCTTAAAAGTAAGAGCCTTACCCCCATAAGGGCCTTATGTCACAAGGGCAGGGACACATACGGCCATTGGGCCACTGCAAGCACCTCAACGGTAGTAGGCCAAACTCCAATCAGGGCATTTTGGCTGCATAATGGCCTTACGACAGGGTGCGAGGGGGTAAGGGCAAATGTAAGGCCTTTATCCGTCTTGTTTTTGGTTTTTTTGGGCGTCGACGCCTCTTCTAACCGGCGCCTTCGCCGAGCTCTTCGCCCCCCCTCTCCACTCCTCCCCTGCCATGGGAGAGGAACCACCCATCCTCCTGGCATGCCTGATGGCTTGCCAGGAGCACACTACCCTACTGACCCACTCTCCCACTCACAGGCTCGTCCCATTCGCCCGCCCTGGCCAGTCGTGGCCAGCCAATTACTCCAGCCCCCCCTCCCCCCCTGGTCGACATGCAGACAGGTGCAGCGTGGAGCGTGGGGGCCCCAGAGGCGGCTCTGGAGCGCCAGCGAGGGAGAGGCAGGGGAGGCCAGGGCCCAGCCCCAACCTCCTCTGCCCCCTGAACTGGCCTCCAGGAGCCTCCAAGGGTCGCCAGAGGGCAGCTGGAGGCCTGCCGCAGGCGCGCCATCGCGCGTGCCGCAGGAGAGGGGAGACAGAGCGCGGAGAAGGAAAAATTGGTAAGTCCCGCGCCTGTTTACAGAATATGTCGGCATCGAGGCCGCCGCCCACCCGGAGACACAGGAGGAAGGGGGGGAACGATCACCGGAGGGGGGCGCGGGCCACCGGACCATATCTAAGCCCTTCAACTCTACCTACCCCCCTAGTAGTGCACGGGGGGAGTCGCCTGATGGCGGGGGGGAAGGGCCGGGGGAGTGGGGGTGTAGGAAGTTTTTGCTGCGTGAGAAGAAAGCAGAGGGTCCACGGCCGCGTGTGCGGTGAGACTATGAAAAGGTTTATGCATAGTGGGCTAAGAATAATTGTTGGAAACAAAAGTAGAGGCAATTTATCACATGTCACACCTATCCTCTTACACGTCGTCCGTGCCACGGCATGTTAACATACACGGGTTGGGTGAGGCGAGCTCCATAGCATATTCTCCACAGACCCCTTGGGGGTGGTCGAGATGCTCGTAGTTGAGATTTCGCCAGTCTGCTTCGACGACGCGATGATGCGTCGCAGAGAGTGCGTGACAAGGCGCGCCTTGCCTCCCTCGGCATTACAACCCTTTGTTGAAGAAAACCAGATCCACCGAGTTGCCCGTCACAGGATGCTTGAGGTGGCAAAAGACTGGCTCAAGTGTCGAGGCAACGACCGAATCGCGCTGTGGCCACACAGCAAGGCAAAGAGGTACCGAGAGCCAGATGCTAAAGAAGATCACACCAGCTTCCAAGGCTAGTGATGCTGAGGAAGAAGCGGCAATGAACGGAAGCCATCGAAGGACACTTGCATTAACTACCGGGGCCGCCGTGAGAATACAAAAGGTCCAAAGTACACGAGTCACCGCGCATTTTCCGACAGCAAGCACGCCAGCAGCCTTCGAAGTGCCAAGCGCAAGTCCATCTTCCGTGTAAACCTCAATACCATCTGTGACCTCACTCCAACGTGTTAGCACAAGGTTGACCACTGAGGCGATTGACACGGCGGTTGCGGGTACGGTGAGCTGGACCAGCCTCCCAGAAATTCCTAAACGCTGGAGCAGTGGCATGGCACCCACACCAATGGCTAAGGCAGCGCCAGTGGCCGCAAAATAGCTAATGGCAAGTTTTTCCATGGAAGCTGCTTCGCCGCTTGCGCGGTTTTGCCAGTTCACGGCAGCGTTGTATGTTTGGTTTAGCCACTGAAAGAATGCTGTCGAGACGAGAGTCGCGTCTGGTCGGAGCAGGCCGAGACTGATGATAAGGTTTGCGGGAGCGAAGGCTGAAAATCGGAGAGGAACCGGGATCTCTTGCCCTGTCTCGGGGTGTACAGAAGAGGAGATCACTTTCCGAGCTCGCCATAGCTCAGCATCCGTTGCACCGGTGACCTCGCCAGCGGCGTGACGAGCGAGGAGCTTCTGCTGCTCACGCAGATTCTCGCCAGTCATCGTTAGTGTGCTTAGATCGCCAAGGGTATCGAGGAAGTGTAGAGCACGGCCTGCATACGTCTCGAGGTTGAACCGAGATGGCGCCTTAGATTCGAATGGAGGGGGCCGTGTCAATTGCTCCCAGATGGTACGCGACGCGGGGGCAGGCGGCTTTCTCTCGTCATTGGTGCCTGCGGACAAGGCGTTAGTACTTTTGGTGCGGTGGACCACCAAGGACGCCGAGGTGAACACTCCCGCCGCCAGCCGCCGGCGATGCATGGACCGCCACGCAGCCGGCGGTCTGCTCCTCTTATTATACTAGAGTAGAGTACTAGTAGTTAACCAAAGTTAAAAAGTAGAGGGTGACGAGTGACGAGCACTGAGCACTGAGCACTGAGCACTCCTCCGGCAACGCTCAGCGCTTCAGCGCTCGACTCGACAAGGTCCCGGCGGCGAAGACCAGCAGCAGCGCCATCGGCGCCGCGCCTTGCGGCAACGTGGCAATCCCCCCTTCTCCCTTGTAGTAGGGCGGTCAAACACGCCTTTTACTTTTACTTTTAACTTCTAAGGGTGAAAATTCACCAAGTCAAGATTGAAGATTGAGGTTTTATCACGCGATTTTTAGGGTATTACACTGGAAATGGGTATATTAGGCAGAATCTTATAAGAAATATGCACATTTTCGACGCCATTCAACACACAGACCCAAAAACGTTTTCGCGCTCGTGCGAAATTGACGTTGACGTGTCGAACACGCGATGACTACAGGCTCATAGGCAGAGAGCCGTTCGATCGAGCCGGCAGCTGACGCGGCCGTGGAAGGGTCGTTGATTGTCGTTGGCGGGAAGATGTCTGACAGATCATAGTAAGAATCGGGTCTGAGAGTGTCTGCCATCGAGCGCTATGAGCGATGAGGTAGACTGAAGGTCGGAGGGTCGTGACGCGTGGCGTCGGAAAGTAGAGACAAGGCTAGCTAGCGAGCTAGTGAGAGAGAGGGAGAGAGAGAATGAGAGCTTCTTAGGTCCGAGATAGACACGGGAGACTACAACGAATGGACTCAAAAAAGCTGAGCCCACAGAGACACACAAACTAAACCAAACGGGGCGAAAACTAAAATGTAAAATGTCGAACACGCGATGACTACAGGCTCGTAGGCAGAGGGCCGTTCGACCGAGCCGGCAGCTGACGCGGCCGTGGAGGGATCGTTGATTGTTGCTTGCGGGAAGATGTCTGATAGGTCATAGTAGGAGTCGGGTCTGACAGTGTCTGGCAGTTATTTCGCCGAGCTCAAAGGCGCGTGGTATGAAGCGGAGCTCTCGTACCTAGGTACGCCCATAATCGGCGCAAGACTCGACAATGCTCCCGAGCAGCTAGATCCCTCCCCACCGGCAAAATGGGGGGATGGCTTCAAATCAAACAAGAGATTGGAATACCCACTAGCAGACGAATATACCCTGGACGGGGATACCCCTCTAGACAAAATGGGAGTGGAGCAACTAACACGAGCAATACAGAAGACGGACGGAAAGCGTAGACGCCTAACGGGACCCGAGAATTGGAAACAGCGTCTACCGATACCCGACAACACGTGGGAACACCTAGCCACAATATATACATCCCCGATGACGACGGCGAGAGATACACACCTCCATTTCAAGCACCTAACCCACAGAAGGATAGGCACCTACAACCGGTTCGCGGACAGAGACAAAACTTGCCGCATGTGCAAGGTGTCTAACGAATCTTCCACCCACTTGGGCGAGTGCCCGAGGGTAGTCAACATATTCGAGACGCTCGACAATCTGGCAAGGTACACTCCCCGAAATGGTAGAAGCAGGGAAGAGGTAATCGTAGATAACCTCTTCATGCACCCCGGGGGGAAAGCACCACGATCGCTCACAATACTCTACACTCTACCATGGAGATATATCTTAACAGACTTCTACAGGATACACTACGACGGCATTGAATTCTCGGAGAAATCAGTGTTGATAAGAACGATAGACAGGTACACGACACTAAGCAAGGCACTACTATTTGCAAATACGACAGACTCGGCTAGGACCGCCAAAGCAGGCATGGGCAGACAGCCGAAGAAAAGGATCGACATGAACGACATATACCCTTTGTTCACACTAGGTGCAAGAGGAAAGCTAGAACCAAGTCTAGAGCTGCAAACCTTGACCACCTCGATGGGGGTGGCATATATAATTGCCGAGGGACCCGTACCAGAACAACTCTGAGACGAGATACTCCTCGACTGGACATAAACCCACCGAGACACAATAGCGACAAGCAAGGGCGAGAAAGACGAGCAAGCCCGTGACCCGACAAGCACAAGATGACAATTGACCAACAACTGGCCTGCCCGGAACCCGCGCTTTGAACCAGGCTCGTGGTAGCGCACCCGAGCCGAACCCCGGATACCGAAGACAAAGGAATGAAGGGGGGGAGGGGAGGAGGTGGAGGAAAGGGAAGCTAAGGGCGGTGGCGGCAGGGATGGGGAATTACCCTAGTCTAGTAGGTGTGTAGCCCAGAATCTTCAGATGTTTTTTTTTAGAAACGCAGACAACTTCTAAAACAAAAAGGTCGATCGCGGATGCGACAAGCTTCCGCGACGTCCGATCACGCCGCGTGATCAGCCGAAGAATGGCCTGGAGGTGGTGGCCATGGAGAGCTCAGAGCTCTCGCGAGCAGTGGGGGGGCCCACTAGTAGGTGGCACGCGGTGTCTTGAAGGTGGCACACATCTGTTCTGACCTATCATTGCCCCTCGCACCGCAGGAAAGCCTCAATTCGCTTGCGCTTGCGCCCGGTCGCCATGGTATTGGTACGCTTGACGTCGACAAGCGCTCGCTCGGATGCGTGGATTTAGAACTCCTCCTGTGAGCCGAAAGGCGCGCGACAAGCCGGTCGCGCCCGGGGTGTTCCTGCGAATGATATATCACCCCTAGGTAGCCTGGTCATACATAGCAATAGCAAGCATGTTTACGCTCTCCTTCGCTAGTGCGGGGGTGGTCTGCGTGCTGCCGGAGCAAGAGCCCCTTGGCATGGTGGTGGTCGTGGGTGGTGGCGGGGGGCCGGGGAGGGGGGGGGGGGGGAGGCGCGTTCGCGCGAGCAGAGAGCGCAGGGGCAGGGAGGGGCAGGGGCAGGGGCAGGGAGGGGGCTCCCACCAAGTTCCAAGTTTTCGTGGCAACGTTCTCCCGCGTTTCAAAAACCAAGCATAATTGACGAATTTATTACAGGTACTGGTGCCCAAGCCGGTAGGGGGCCTCATATCAGCCCTAGAGGGCCCCTATAGCCCTCCCACGGCCCCTAGAGGCTCCCTATATAGCCATATGTACTATAAATGGCTTCATCGTCATCGTCCACCTGGTGGATTGGGCATATACGAGGGTTAAAGCTACCGGTAGTCTTCGTTGCGCCCCTTCTACCGATTGTAGCTGGTTACCTCCGCACCCCCATAGTGAGTGACCGGGCTACTTATGGGTTACTCTGTGCCACACCTGTGGACTGTACTAACTAGGTGTTCGTCGAGTCGCTACGAACCCCCCGAAAAAGAAAAACGACAAACGTTCTAATTTTCTACGAGTACGAGTACAACTAGTTTTAGAACGCAAGCCCTCTGGCGCCCGCCCCGTCCTCCTTCCAGTCCTCTCCTCTTCCATCATCTCCTTTCCGCGTCCCTTGGAGTATGAGTTTTACATCTCTCCCCCCGCCCCCGCCCCCGCCCCCCGTAGGAGTATTGTACCCACTTTTTCTCCCCCCTCCGCTCACCCCCCCCCCCCCCCCAACTCGCTCGCTCGCTCGCTCGCTCACTCTCTCTCTCTCGGACGCCTGGGGGGCGGCTCGGATTCAGAGCGTGTTCCCACCGGATGGGCTGGGGACGGCACACGCTGCTACTGGCAGTCGCCTGCCTTTATTTGACCAACGCTGTCCCATGTCCCGGAGAGACCGTCCTGACCGAGCCGGCTGGCTCCTTCTCGAGCGGGCCGTGGAATGCATCGGGCGAAGCTGGCTCGCTCATCAACTGCACCTTCCTCATACGGCACGAGGAAGCGCCGGGTGAGATCGGCCCGTCGATTACGATTCGATTCACGAAATTTTCGCTCCAGCAGGCAGAAGAGTGCGACCCGTCCGCTCCCTCGGCACTCCACGTTTACGACGGGGCAACCACTCTGTCACCACTCATCGCTGTCTTCAAGTGCTCCACATGGAGCCTCGCATCCTTACGGGGCGTCCTTCTCATCGAGCTCGCTGCCGAGGCGGGCACGATCATGCAAGATTTTGCGTTCGAGTGGAGTCCCTCGGAAGATGTGAGCTTGTCTCTCCCTCAGCTGCATCCTCCACCACGCTGGCCCTTCACTAAGAGCTCGTGATGTCACAGTTTGATGTCTCCCATCGGATCTACTGCTGTCCATCTTCCACTCTAAAACTCTCATTCCGTGCACTGCACCCTCAGGTCTGCGGCGACGGCGTCTGCAATCCAGCCGCCGGTGAGCATGATAAGAACTGCGTGAAGGACTGTGCCAATCCACTTCCATCAGCATCCTCATACTATCAAGACTTGCGGCGGTGTGGCAATGATCCTGACTACATGACAGCCACATACGGCGATGGTTCTGAGACTCGTCGCATTGTCTTCAAACGCGCGCATTTTGGCCCGCAGCTTCCGGCAGTGCGCACACGATACAGCGTCCGCCTTGCCGAGTTGGACCGAGAAGTCTGTGAACCGCTTGCAATCGACTTATCACCGAGCTATTGCGCCGATACGTGCACGGCGTCTTGCTCTTCCGAATGCTCCAGCCCTTGCTTAGACGTGATCGACAACTCGGCGTGCTATTCACTGATGCCAACGGCCGCCGAGAGTGCACCGCTTGCTCTACTCTCCGGTCGACTCTATTGCCCTTTCTTTAACAAGGCAGATGCAATGGCCACTGCAGGAGCTGAGCTCGGTATTGTGATGTCGGCAAAGTCTCCAACCGATCTCTACTACATGGCTGTATCGTCTTTACGTGCCTCTGAAGCACGCGCGTTGACAATGCCCGTTGTGCTGTTCAGCCAGATCGATTCCGTATGGCTGCGTGACAGGCTCGGCGACGACGTCACTCTCGAGATCGACACGGCCAATGATGCGCGTTGCGAGGGTGAAGTCATCTTAAGCGGCACCAGTGGTACATTCGGGTCAAATCCAGCGGGCAGGCAATACTGCTCGGGCCAGCAATGCGCTTGGCATATTTTTGCCCAGGAGGACGCCGGTGATTTTTTGGTCCTCACCTTCGAGCGATTCGAACTCGAGTGTGCGCAAGGCATGAACGGCGAACCACAAGACTATGTCCGCATACATGACGGTGGCACTCGTGCTGCACCGGTCCTTGCCACCTACTCATGCTATTTGGCACCCCTTGTAATCTCGTCCGGCCGGGAAGTGCTGGTCGAGTTTTTCTCTGACGACATTGGTCGAGAGAACACCAACTATGGAGGATTTCGGGCCAGCTGGACAGCGAGCAAGAATTATTGTGAAGCCTTCTCTGATTGTGGCACTTGCACCGCAGGGCCCTGCGTGTGGTGCGCGACGACCTCTAGGTGCCTAGCTCCAACGGATACGGTGGCGGCAAACTCGGCCACCACGTCAGTGTGTCCTTTAGCAAACCTGACGCTGGCTTCTGATGAGTGCTGTGCGGCAGGATTTGGGGGTGCAGGATGCTCAAAATGCTCGCCGGGGCATTTTGGGACCAATTGTTCGTCATGCGAGTGCGATGGTGGTGGTTGCAACGACGGCATGAAGGGCGATGGTACCTGCGACTGTATCAACCGTAGTAATTGCACGTGTGGGCTACATTCGCTTCGCATCGAGATCGTTGAAGAAGGTCCTGGCTGTGACGGTGAGTGGGATCACCCATTGTGCAATGAGACAGTCAGCACGCTTTTGCTAGATTGGGATTCTACCGGGGCTTCCGTTCTCTCCGTCCCCGTACTTGTCACGGCCGGCGTGCAGGCATTATGGGCACGCGTGACTGTGATCCCACCGTCCGATGGCCCTATAAGTGTCACGCTTCTCTATGACCTCGATGGCCGTGAGTACGAATTGGATGCCGCTCATGCATACACATCTCGGGCCCTTCCGCTCAAGCACGGCGTCAACAAGGCGACCCTCCGCCTCAACACGCCCAATCGAGCCTCACCTTGCGAGATTCCCCTGTCAATCGAACGGCCCTCCTCGAATGATACTTCTTACGCTGAATGGTCGACCACCGCATATCGCGAGCAGTATGGCACGCTCGACACTCCGCTTGTGGGGGCAGTTGTGGCCGATTCGCTTCAACCGATCCTGGCTGAGGCATGCGATGCGAAGTATGCCACGTGCTTTCGCCTCTTCACGGCGAGCACCGATTCGATCCTTTCCTTCAGCATACTCGCCGGTGGAGCTGCTGTGACGTCTGGCTGTGGTCGTGCTGCGCATGCGTGCTCCAACTCGACGAGGCTCGAGCTGAACGCAAAGAATGGTCTCGTTGTCCAGGGCTCGGTGTGGGCGCCGAAGGGTGACCTTTCCGTCGCAATACGTTTCCCGCCTGGGGAAACACCAGTCGAACTCATCGTGACGGCAGAGACGGGCATCAAGGCATCGCATCTTATGCTCGTCCGCCGCACGCTTTCACCAATCAACACACTCTCTCTCCTGAGCCTCGTTGGCGGTTCTCTGGTAGGTGGCCTTTCAGCTGCGGCCTCGTCACTGATCATCGTGATTCGAGACGATTCGCCTGGTGCTCTCTCTGAAGAGCGGCTCATAGAGACCGGCACTGGGCTGACAGAGCAAATGATGGCATGGCGGCTGCAAATCAATGTGACCACCCGTTGGGAGACCATATGCGCCGGAATGCCTGCACCTTACTGTTTGCCGGATCAAGCACCAGCAGCCATTGATAATTCGAGCAGCCCAGCCACGCTGTGGTTTTACGAACCCGAGACGCGACTGCCTCTGGTTGTGACAGCAGAAGATGGTGGTCGCCGCGTCTACGAGGTTGTTGTCAAGTGCATTCCATGCGGTTATGACGGTCCCATCGATGAAACGAACGCTTCACCGTCGTTCCTCTCAGCTTCTCTGTGGCTCATTCTGCTCGTCTTCACCGCGGCGCTGCTCTTCATTACGCTCTTGGCGCTCTTTTGCATCAGGCTACACTGCATTCGACAAGAGGCGCGTCGTCGCGCCGCTCAACAAAGGATGGACGCTGTTGCTTTTGCTGGAGTGCCTCCCGCTGAGATTCTGCAAGCGCTCTCCCCAAATCTCACCGCTCTCGACAAAGCTGACGCAAACTCCGATGACACTTGCGCCATCTGTCTCGGTGAGTTGTGCGAGGAGCTAGAGAGTGTCGCTGGGGAGGCAGATGCGACGCCAAAGCTGACGGACGCCGTAGAGGCAACGTGTACTAGTGGCGCCACAGTTCCCACTAGCGCTTCCTTGGGATCGGCAGCTGGCGCTGTGGTGTCGGACGAGGATGTGAGCAATCAGCATAGACGCCCTCGCGCACGACGATTACGCGTGCGCCCTCCGGCAAGAAGTACGAGAAGTGCCCCAATGCCTGAAGAAGCGGAGTTTGCGGTTGATCAAGGTCCTCTACTCGTATCTTTGCCATGCGGCCATCGCTTCCACGGGGAATGTATCCGTAGCTGGATCGTTCGCAAAGGATTTGTCGCTAGTTGCCCGCTCTGTAAGCGCGTCATCGCCCCTGAGCATGCCGAGGCCAGTGCCGCACAACGTCAAAGTCGAGGTAGCTTCCACCTCCAGCCTAGTGCCGATGCAGCTGCGGCTGCACCTCTAGCGTCCGTCTCTGACGAGGAAGCAAACCCGAATTCGACTAATGGGGCAGTGCGTCCAGCTCCTCCTCGGCTGCAATACTCGGCGTCACAGTTCATACCCATGGGCTTATTGGAGACACGCTCGGCTGCGCCGGCCACGGGCGATGGAGACCGCTCCCAAATACAAATGGTCGACCACCCTTCCATATCAAGCGACGTTAGTAGTCCAAACCGACAACCACTAACTCAGGTAGGTTTAACGTCAAGCGTCATTTGACACTTGTGGAGACAAATCGGCACGATGACACGGAATCATTGTTGGTTGGGCCAAATCTACAGGGGTGGAGGGTTTGGAGCAATGGGCTGTGGCCGCCGCGGGCCAAGGGCCGTGCCAACCGGGCGTGTCTGTGCAAGGGCAAGAGTATGTGTTGGCAGTGCAGTGTGGTGCCCTGCGTCGTGCATGCCCATGCGGCAGGTCAGGTGGATGGATGGTTGCTCCCTCCCTATGAAGGAGGGAGTGGAGAGGGGGGTGGGGCTCGTGGCCCCCTCCATGAGTGGACGCGGACGCCAAGCATATAAACGTTAGCTGGTGACCAACCACAAGATGCTTACATACATTCTATATCTGCCACCTTTGTCCCATGTCTGGCGTCTTGCGAGCAGCTTGCAAGAGTTGGGTTCGGCGGCCGCAGTAGGAACTATCGTTAAAACGATAGGGCCAGCCGACCTCGCGGGAGTCGCGACCCCAGAGGAAACCAAACAATACCATCCTCCCGCTAGATGGATAGGAAAATGGGCTAAAAGGCCCGAAATACATGGAGTACCCGCTAGCGGACGAATACACAATCGGCGACAAAACACCACTCGACCGCATCACAGTCTCAGGGCACATAACACGAGAACTGGAGGGGGGAAAAAAGCTCCAGGCAACACGCCCCAACCGGCGCGCGAGGCATGGGCACGGAAAATCGACCTAACCCCTGAAGAATGGAAGCACGTGGCCAGCTTATGCTTCTCCGATCCTTGCTCGCGGCTGCCGCGTCGCTCCTCACGCGCAGCCAGCCGAGCCGCACGCGTCCTCGCCCGCTTTGCCCGATCATTCTCGGCTTGCTCTCCCCGGCGTAGCGCGATTTCCATTTCCTGAGCGCGGATCATCGCACCGGAGTCGGAGGCCTATCCTCATCGCTACAATGGCAGATAGCAGCAGGCCCACCGCCGCCACAGATCCCGGCGCCGCGACCGCTCCCACCACTGACTTCGGGCGCTCGACTGGCGACCTCTGCGGCCTCAGCAGCATCTTCGCAGTTTGTCGCTGCAGCACTCCAGCAACCCCGGGAGAGCGCAACGCTACCCCTTCGCCGTCTGAAGGAGCCTAGGCCCCAGACATGACCATCAATGCAAGCCGGGGCGCTCAGATGACCCGCCCGCCCGCCCCCGGGCTCTGCCGGGGTCTCTGCAGGGCCTGCAGGGACATCTTCACCTGCGTCTTCACCTGCGTCGGCGTGCGGCATCGGCCAGCGGCTCAGTGCAGCTGCGCATCTTCCCAGCTGGAATTTTTTTTTATTGATTCCGATACGTGGAAACATCTATCTGGCCCGCATTTACGCCTAAGCGATCAGCGATGGTTGTCACCACCAGAGACACCTACTTGGCGGATGCTCCTCACTCACTCTCAGCTAGAAGAGCTATCATCAGAGTACAGCGCCTCCCTCCCCTAAGACGGTCGGTCGGTGCTGCAACCTTGCACAAACTTGGCGCACGCGCCGCTCCACACAAACACGCCGTCGCGTGTGACGCGACTCAGCGGGCTTGCACAAGCATGCGCTCGATGTCAACGTGCCCCTTGAGCTTTGCGATGTGGGCGGCCGTCAGGCCATGATAGGCGCCCATCTCTTGCACTTCGTAGACGCTCGCGCCAAAGTCGACGAGAATGCGCGCACAGTCCACGTGCCCAAGCTTGGCGCACTGGATCAGCGGGGTGTAGAAGACCCTCTTTCCTCCCTTGTCGTCGACTTCGGCGCCGTGCTCAAGCAGAACCTTGGCGCACTCGCTGAAGTTGTTGGTGCATGCAGTGAAGAGGGGGGTGTTTCCCTTGCCATCGCATTCATTGATGTACTGCTGGTGGATCTGACGGGCGGCTGCTGCGACGATCTTGACACACTCGGCGTCACCGCGGGCCGAGCTCACCATCAGGGCGTTCCTGCCGAACGCGTCCACCGCGGCAGGGGCGTACATTTCCTGCCCTCGACGCAGCGTGCGGCAGAGGAGCGCCTCCACGGGGTGCTCCTTCAGCAGCGCCGCCACGAGCGACAGGTCTCCACGCTGGCAAGCAGTCAACAGATCCTGTGCCGGAGATGATGACATTTCGAGGAGTGCGCAACTGCGGAGCCGGCGGCGGGAGGTGGGGGCCACAGTAGGGAGCAGCGGCCGGAGGAGGCGGCGGGAGGGAACTAGTGCCGTGGCGGTACTAGGCGACAGCCACGAATCTTCAGACGGGTTTTAAAAGTTTGTGCAGAGTCCTAAGTGAAGACGAAATCTCATCCAAGCCCTCACACGATACTCAATCGCCAAAGACAGTTGCACAATTGTATGCATTCACTCAACCACAGGAGCAAGATTGCAACTTGTTGTCGGCATTGTGAGAGCCATCAATCCAAGATGTATCGCTCTGAGTGCAATCTAGCATGCACCCAGTGTATGGTCTCACGCGGAGCGACGTTTCCTGAAAATAGTGGACCCCAAAATTTGGAACGCGGACATGTTGTACATTTCAACTGAATTTATACTTGGTTGACCCATGGGGGGGCACGAGCCCCCCCCTCTCTCCACTGAGGAACCACCCATCCTCCTGGCACGCCTGATGGCTTGCCAGGAGGCCACTGCCCTACTGACCCACTCCCTTCCCCACAGGCTCGCCCCATTCGCCCATCCTGGCCCCTCGTGACCAGCCCATCGCTCCAACCCCCCCTCCCCCCCTGGTCGACAGGCAGACAGGTGCAGGTTGGGGGCCCCAGAGGCTCGGGAGCACCAGCGAGGGAGAGGCAGGGGAGGCCAGGGCCCAGCCCCAGCCTCCTCTGCCCCCTGAGCTGGCCTCCAGGAGCCTCCAAGGGCCGCCACAGGGCAGCTGGAGGCCTGCCGCAGGCGCGCCATCGCGCGTGCCTGCAGGAGAGGGGAGAGAGCGCGCGGAGAAGGGGGTGGGCGGAGCGAGAGCTCCGCTCACCGGAAAATAGGTAAGTCCCGCATCTGTTTACAGGATAAGTCGGGGCTGAGGCCGCCGCCCACTCGGAGACACAGGAGGAAGGGGGGGAATGATCACCGGGGGGAGGCGCGGGCCACCGGACCATATCTAAGCCCTTCACCCCTATCCCCCTAGTAGTGCACGGGGGGAGTCGCCTTATGGCGGGGGGAGAAGGGCCGGGGGAGTGGGGGTGTAGAAAGTTCTCCTACGTGAGTAGAAAGTAGAGGGTCCACGGCCGCGGGTGCGGTGAGACTATTAAAAGGTTTATTTAGACATGTTGTACATTTCCGCGAGAAATCAAACTTATTAGAAGCGAAGCTTACGCACTCCACGTTGAAGCTCGTAGTACATGTACGGTACAGCCTTGAGCTCCACAGAATCAGGTATGGAGTGGAGCGGATATCCTGCCACATTCGGCAACTCCGTGGGAAGCTTCACTTCATGCATGCGGCGCATCTGCACGAATGCCACCTTGGCCAGCGAAAGGATCAAATCGCGTGATGTATTGCCACGCACTCCACCATAGCCCGGGAAGCCCATGCTGGGTGCAGGAATCTCGGCTCCCATGAATCGGTCGGGGTTGAAGCTATCTGGGCGCTCGTACAACGATGGCACAAAGTGCCCGACAAACGGCTCAGGGGCAACGATAGCACCTGCAGGAAGCTCCATCCCGTCGACATCAATCTTGCGTGTCAGCCGAAGCTGGCTTGGACGCGATGGCGGGTACATCCGAAGGGTTTCCAATGCGAAGGCTTCAAGAGAGGGCATATCACCCAGAATCTTGGAATCAATGGGCGATTCTGGCTTCGACCCAGAAAGCGCACGCTTTTGCTCATCCGCAAGTCGCGTATCCCAATCAGGATAAGCTTGTACCATTCTTAGCATCGAGGCAACAAGAGCAGCTGTAGGCTCAACAACCGATAGAACCTCTCCCGCCTTCTCGGCCCCAAGTGCAGTCTCCAAAGATGGCCCACCTCCGCCAATCGTTGGAAGCTTGAAGAGAAGGGGAAAACTGGGCGAGGCGGGCTTCATTTTCTCTGCACCGTACTCGGCATAAGCTTTACCCCAATCTTTTGGCGACTCCAATCCGGGTGATGTTGGCAGATCCTCAAGCTTGGATCCGAGGAGAGTTGGAGCCGTGGCGCGGAATATCACGCGGCGCAAGCCGGGGAGTGCCTTGCGCACGCGGGGGTCAATGAAGTCCTCAAAACGGAAAGTAGAAAAGCCTCCCGTCTCCTTAAAAAGTGGCACCCACTGGAAGAACCCTGCATAACACTCGTCGTTGAAGGAGGCGCAGATGGTCTCGAAAGCTGTTTTGCCATCGGGAGCTGAAGCAACCAGTTCCCTAAACGGTTCTCGGAGCTGATGCTGCCCGAGATCCACACACTCGCCAGCTTCTGTTGCCGCGTCAATGACTTTGGTGCTGCCTGCGAAGATCGCGTTGTCGAATGCTCCAGTCGCAAACACTGCCCCATCTGTAGGCATGCGGCTGGAGCAGAAGCCGCGCGGGTCTGCCATGAACTCCGCCTCGTCCGTGGCATCTGGGCGGCCTGGCAGCGCGACGCTGGGCGGATTGGCCACCATCATTGGTGGTCGGCTCAGCCGGACCACCACAGCGGTGCATTGCAGCAGCGACACCAGCATCTCCGCCGCAGGTGGGGGTTAAAAAGCTCCGGCGCGTGAGCTGCGACGGATGGGCGAGGGGGGGTGGGAGGGGGGGGAGAGGTTTCTTCCCTCGAGGGAAAAACAGATAGCAGGGGGGGAGGGAGGGGGAGGGGGGGAGATGAGAGGGAGGGGGGAGGGGAAATTTCCTCGATATTTTCAGTGAAAAGGAAAAGGCTGCCAACGAAAGACAGTTCGTACCAGCTAAGAGATCGGCTTCTCACACGGGTGGGTGTATTTGCCTATAAGGATAATTTTAATTCTCCTAAGGCACGCGCACAGCCTAATAATGGGTATAGGGTGGGTCGGGAGAGCGAAAGCCGAGAGAGAAGTCCAGAGCTCTGGAGCGTTACGAACGGGGGTTACTACTAAACCTTACATTCGTACCAGCTAAGAGATCGGCTTCTCACACGGGTGGGTGTATTTGCCATCCGAACCCCTCGCCGCATGCGACGGAAGTAGAGAATGTGCCTAAGCTGCCTATGTGTCTTGGACAGAGTAGGCATGGTCTAAGAGCCAACCGAAGAGTGCGTAAGCAGCCGTGGACGGGCCCACCGTCGGGTCGATGTAATGTTTCTCTCGCGTCGACGTCCCTGGAGCCCAACCTCCTAGCCAATCCGCCCTGGCCCGTGGCACTTTGATCGCTTCAATGGCCGACGACGCGCCTGAGCGGAGGGAATGCCCAAGGTATGCGAAACCAACGGGCGCCACGATGGAATATGTTTTTAATGTACGGGCCACCCATCTGGACATGTGTGCCGTAGTTGGCCGGTCTTCCCCTGTAGGGGTAGGCCAGGATATCCACAAATTTTTGCCCAAATATCCATGAAATATATCCAAAAAATATCCAACCCACACCCCCAAATATCTCAAGAAATATCCACAATCTAGTATTATAATAGCACATAACTATACCTTCGCCGCGTCATCGCCCGATCGCCCGGTGTCCCACCTCTCCTATCACCACCCTCCACCCCCACCCCCCTCCCTCCACTCACTCTCCACCAGCCCTTCCTCCCCCCCCTCTGCCCTCTCTCCTCTCCCTGTCCATCTTCAATCCATCCCTCTCCCCTCCTCTCTGTGAGCTGTGATTGACGACACGGCTTGGTTGAGGCTAACTCCGGCTCTGGCGCGCAGCATGCATGCACGCCCTCACTCGCACGGAATATGATACCACAATCCTACCCATCTCATTTTGCTTGATAATGATAATACATAGATAGATCATGGGCCACGCACACATCTTTATACACGTCGGCACACCATAGTAACAAAGTAACAAATCATAAATCACCATCTGTGCTCGATGCCGGAACTTTCATCCGCTGGTTGCAATTGAATCGCAATAATACTGACGCCTCCACTTGATCCGCCAAAGAGGACGCACGATTTGCACCAAACATACACTGCAACAATGAAAACACCCGTTCACAACATGCAGAATTTGGGCTGAGACAAAATGCGATCCTCGCCGCGAGAGACCATGTCGGAAATTTCGAGTTATTTGAAGCCCACCATTGCAGCACCTCCCTGCTAAATGCCTTCACGTCCCGATGATCAACTTGTGTTCCTTGGCATGCAATCAAATAGTCGGGAAGCTCTCTCCTCAATAGATCAGCGATTCCTTGAATATGAGCAAAGCATGGCAAGCTTGCAAGCCGTTGCACCCACAATGCATCCACTTTGCCATGCCCGAACGCAGGGTTGAATGCGCGCAACAGCCCTGTGATCCTGTGCTGCTCCTTGCACCAATAAGGAGCTGCACATCTGTTGTTGAGCCGATCCTCCAAGTAGTCGTAGGCGCCCTTCGCTTTCTTGACGAGCGCAGTCCACTGAGGGAGAGAGCACACATCAATGGCCCTCCTAACCTCCTGCTCATCATTGATCACTAGACTCGAGCCGTCGATATACGATATGGTCCACGCCGACGTCCTTATGGCGGAAATCTTACCTTGGAACCACCTATGGTGGGGAGCATCATAATACTCGTTAGTATCCATTCCTAGCACAATTGGTTCGTCCCTCCTTAAGATGGCTGCCGCATTTGGCAGATCTGATGCCTCATAGCCGAGCCGCCGGCCACGCTCGCGGATGCCCTCCAGCGCATCGTGGACCAACAAGATTTCCAACTCGTCCCCCTCCAGCTTGTATGTGGTGCTGCATAATATCTCCAAATCCATGGCGAGCGCTAATTCTAATTCCAAATTGTCGCGCTTCCCCGTCAAAATGGAGCGGAGAGCCTTGGTGCTAGCTTCTCCTATGCCCTCCTGTGCAAGCCGATCGACAAATGCTTCCAGCTGACCGAAGTTCATCGCCAAATCCTTCATCACCTCCCATCTTGACCACCACCGGGTCTTCGAGTAACCTTTCATGGATGTTCCGATCATATCAGCCCAAACAAGGCGAGCTGAGTGTGTGTGAGACACAAGTGACAACCATGGTGTTAGGAACTCCTCCACAGTATCCAAGTGCAAGTGATCGCCCGTGTGCTGGAGAGTGTGAGACACAAGCACAAAGGATGTCAACGGCGTTCGCACACAAGGTCAGCAACTGTGAGCATGCTTTACCATTCGTCGAACAGCTGTCGCGTGAGATGCCGACGACTCTCGCGGGATCGAGACTCAGATTCCTCAGAAGGATGTTAGAGATAAGCCTATACAACCCAATGCCGTCCATGTGCTTGGCGGTGGTGACCAGTGCGAGCAAACGGGTGCTAATGCATTTGAAATCAGCGCAAACAAACCTGACACAAACGTTGATAGCCTCGCCCAGCCGCGTCGTTCCGTCGAAGGAGATCGAGAAGAACTCGCCGACTATCTCCTCCTTGACTAGGGCTATCTCTCTAGCCAAGATCTTTGGTATAAATCCCTTCAAATGCGAGCTGTCGGCTAGCGGGTGGCCAGCAAGCTCAAAGACAGGGCGCAACTCGTCCACCTTCGACAAAGGGATGCCGCTCTCTAGGAAGCTCTTGACGACCGTCAGCACCTGCGCGGCGTGTTTTCCGTCGAGAAGTGGAACTTGCTGCGCTTGTGCTCCGGGCTCTCCTGGAATGTGCTGCGTTGGATGAACGACATCTTCATGTGGGACGTAACCTTGACCGAGGAGGGAGAGGAGAGGCACAGGCACACCATCATGCAGGGCTCCAACATCAAACTTGTCGATCTTGTCCCGATCGCGCCGATGAGGGAGGCGCTCGACAAGATCGTCAGCCACGAGGGGGCGACCCGAGCACACGATGACGGGCGAGGATGTGAGGTGGAGAATCTCGGCCACACCATCAGCATGGCCATGGAGCAAAGCAAGGACTCAACCATGGGTGGGCTCTCGGCTCTCGGTACCAAGGACGATCCCATCCTCATCGCACTAACATTTGACGGAGCCAACCTCACTGAGGTTGACTTTGGTGTCAGGTTGGCATTGTCGGTGTGTGCCCCTTTCCCCTTGTTGCCCCTTTGCACGCTTGTAAACATGACACACAAGCGAAATTCAACACTGAAATCCTCTCCCTGCTAAATGTTCCGTCTTCAGGTGGCATCAGTAGAGCGTCTGAACCAATCAGCCCACGGCACGCATACGCTGGATTGGAAGACCGCCCTAGACCAGTGGTTCAGCCGCACCCCATTGGGGAGAGCGGCGGTATTTTCGAAAGTCGACGCACGAAGCCTCTCGGCTAGCATCCGTGGGAGCAATACGCTGCCGGCATTTTGGAAGCAAGCGCTCGATAATTTCAGACGAATCAAGTTCCTTAGGGAAACCAACACGAGGGAAGGGACTCTGGGATCCCCGATATGGTATGACTGTTTTCATAAAGCTCCGGCATTACATCACTCACATAGACGGTTATTGTGCATCTTTACAAAGTGTTACAAAGTGGGAATCTTTACAAAGTGCATCTTTACAAAGTGGGAATCTTTACAAACGGTTATTGTGCATAATACGATTAACCCGGACACGGGAGAGATATACACCACGGAAGACTGCGCGGCTTACCTGCCGGAAGGAGAACGCTGGATACGCCATAGAGGCAACTACATCTCGATAGGTCCATTTCTAAAGTCATGGGAGAAGATAGCCGAATGGTCTAGAGCAAGAATGGCGGATGCCACGAATGAATATATGAACCTGCTTAGGAAGAAAGAGGTGTCTCCTCCCCCCACTCCGGGAGAACAAGAGTTAGCCCCCCAAGAAGACCCGGATGCGCATGACCTAGGAGACATCCGGGTGGACAAAGAACACAAATATTATCTGCGCCGGAGTGGAGTCTATCACGTAGTCAAGCTCAATGTGATGGGGGAACCCCATATCTATGAAAGGGCCAACCCGCAGCCATCACCAGAAGAATTATGCACCCCATTGAAATGGGGACGAGCGTACGACGGTCCGGCCGAGACGGCGTACCCGATACCACAAGAATACATACACGTTCAAAGGCGCGAACAAAACCCTAGAGGATGTTAACGTCAAGGCGCTGACCAGAGCGTTTCTCGCAATGAGAAAAACGAAGAAACAAAAATCCACATTGAGGTGGGAAAAACGACTGCCGGACATCTCCGGGAAATGGAAACAAGTATCTCAGGTATACAAATACAACTTTTTAACGCCAAGAGACTCATATATGCACTTCAAACACGTCCTGCATAGGAGAATAGCCACGGCGAACCGGTTCGCTGACGATCCGACGTGCCGCTTTTGTGGTATAGCCCCCGAAAGCTCCACCCACATAGCCACGTGCATCGCGACGGCGCCCATCTTCGAATTCATAGAAGGGCTTCTGGGGACAAATCTGAGGCCGGGCTCCGAGATAGCCCAACGTCTCTTTTGCTACCAGGTAGACAGACCGCATCCCTCCTCGGGGTACTTAGGTATCCTGGCGTGGAGATACATCCTCACGGACTTATATAACATCCAATATGGCAACGCGGACGGTAGGTCCGTTAGAACAATCTTGAGAGCGATCCTTACGAGATACCACTTATTAGTAACGGCGAAGGTCGGTTTCTTTCAAAGGTTAAAAAAACAGCGCGAGAACATGGGGCTACACGCCCCGAGCAACAAACATATCCGGAAAATGATAAGCCCCCTGTATACTATAGACAAGGATTTCAACCTAGGAGCATCAGAAGACCTCTTGCAGGCGGCGAGAGGACTGGACATAAGAAACATCACCTAGGGTAGCCAAATCTCTTAATAGGAACCGCACCGGATCCCCCCCCTTTCCCTCCCAGTCCCACTCCGTTGCGCCGCGCCGCCCTCCCCTCGCCCCTCCGCCGCCCTATCCGAGCACACCTCTTTCTAACGTGCACACGTGGATTATTTGGTAAACTGAAGCATCCAAATGGCTGCTTCGCCCCTGGGCCTATTTTAATACTATTTTCTCCATCATTCCATACTACAATCTCGACCTATTGTGTTGTGAATGGGTGGGAATGTGGGGAAGGATGTCCCTGAGGCTCCCCCAGCACCTCATGGGCACCCGTCAAGGCGTTGCGCGAGCAGGGACGAAATATGTCTTTTGAAGCATCCATTTGCATGCTCCGGCAGTAAACAGTTAAAAGGATTTTTTTGGGTGCTGCTCGCGCTCGCTTCGGTGGCGCGGCGTTGGTCGCGGCCCAATCGGCCGGCGCGGCGGGGATGACGGCAGGGGAAGAGGGGAGCGACGCGCGCTCCACGACCATATCTTTTTTAAGATAGTTGTTCAATTCTCAGGTCACAAGAGATGGTGGGATGGTAGGTCTTCTGCCAGCGACCGTGAAGGGCCTTCATTTCATCCATATCAGAAGAGGCCCCCAGATTGCTGCCATGCAAGTGCTTCCGATTCGCTCGCCATCTGCATGAGTACTGCTCGCATTGCACATGCTGCCTCTGCGCCCATATCTCGCGGCGCACAGAGACGAGAGGCGACAAAACGTGCTGTCTCCGCCCGAATCTTGTGCTCGATAGCATCTCCACGCACGTCTCTTTCAAAAAGAGCTCGCTCCTCGTCGTCGTCGTCATCCTCTCCCTCGGCGTCGTCTTCACACCAGTGCCCTGCTGCATGCAACAAGCGAGCCGCACAGTCAGCGAGAGTTCTTTCGATGATCTCACTGTCTTCCGCATCCAACCGGCGAAGGTGCTTTTGAGACTTGGGGCTCTCGCATATGGCGTCGGCAACGACTGATTCCCAATTGCCGATCAACTTCTGCGGAGTTCAGCATGACAAGCGTAAGGTGAGTTCACCGGTCGACACATGGAGCTACTGCGTGCGGTTGCAACCGCCAGCTGGCTCGGTCTTGGCCGCCATGTACTCATGAAACGGCGCCTAGCTAAATTGGAGATCCGTCTAGGGGGACTCTGCGCACCTGAGCTGCGGCAAGAGCTGCAGTGGGGTGAACGCCCTCAGTCATCATGTCGTTCCGTAGGCGGCTAAGCTCACGGAGGGCAGCATTATCTGCCCTACGAATAACGGTCTGCTGAGACGGAGTCAACGTTCCGTTTGAAAAAATGCGTTGAAAAGTCGCAACTGCGGCTGACCATGAGTAGGCATCTCCACCGGAACGCGGTGCATGCTCGGACATCACCGCCCGTCGTACGCAGGATCTGGCCATTCTGGCTCATTCGCAACCAATGATCCAATGAATGGGCTTCGTCGAATGCTTGAAGCATACTGAAAGCCTGCGGCACTCAAAGCACCAGCACCTGCAAGCATTGCCTCAGCCGTTGCCCTAGCTTCTGTTCCTTCAGGAGGCATCATCGGCTTTTCAGGATAGACTTCTTCTAGCCTTCGCATGATCGCTTCGGATTCCCACACCAGCTCCGAGTCGTCGTCAGAATGATGGATTTTGACTGCAGGGACCTACACCGCGATGCAAGCCGCTGTGACTTCGAAGGCGTGTGTGAGCACACATCGTAGGGGTATGCAGGTGGCAAGGGCTCCAAGCACGCTCCAGCATTCTCACCAATTGGGTTGGGACCATATCTTTATACCACTGAGGCTTATCCTGCAGGTTGATGAGGACTTCCTCGTATGGCACCCCTTTGTTCTGCAGCTGCAGCCAGACCCTCTCACAGAACGGACACCATCCGTTTGTGTCGCGATATAAGGTGACAGGCGCTGCCGGGCGGTCGGCTGGCTGGCGCTGGGCAAGGGCGGGTGGAGCAAGGGGGCCGGCATGTGCGGGGAGCCGGCGAGCCAGGTTGGTCCACCGATCAGTGCGCACGAGCGATGCCGAGGCGGAGAGCAGCGAGAGCGAGAGAGCGAGGCGGCCGAGCATCCTCGGCCGAGGGTCCCAGATTCGCGAACTAACGTGAAAGTGCACCGGACGGGCGGCGGGCACGCGGGCACGGGTCGCCTCCACCCCCATGCTGCCCAGATCTCTTTTACTGCCGGGAGAGAGCGCAGCAACTAAATGGCTGCATCGGTTCTCAGTTTTTTTGAGGTGAGAGAAGAGAGGCATTCATGATGAGAGAGAGAAGCGATGCGTTCCGCGAAGAAAAAGGCGGCCAGATATTTCCCGAATGCCCCGCCGCTGCCCCCCCCCCCCCCCCCCCTCCGGGGAAAAACACCGGAAGGGGGGGGAGGGTCCTCTTGTCTCTCGTCAACGAAGCAAAAAAAAAAGAAAAGGAAAAAACACCTGAAGATTCTGGGCTACACACCTACTAGACTAGGGTACTCCCCTATCTCTATTGACATCGCCCTTAACCCTAGTACGTCCCTATAAGCCGATTTTTTGATGTCGGCATTTGGGTTGGCGGGCTCGCTAGCCTTGTTTTTTTAGCTGTGTGGCCTCCACATAGGCAGGATAGAACACCCTATGCAGCATGGGCTCCAGGATTAAGTCTATAGAGGCTTTCCAACAGTGCGAAATCACGGAAAATGCAAAAACGGACAAAATCGGGCAAAAACCTCCAACTATTCTCGGAGACACCGGTGGGTGGCAAAGAAGCACGACAAGTGATAATGGCTGCCGATACCTTCGCGACAGGCAAAGCACCTATACTGGGGTCGCTTCGGCTTCTGCACAGCACATTGAGAATACCCACATAGACCCTTTAGCGGGGACACACGCTCGGCTTTCTTGAGCGGACCACGTGACCCGGTGCGGCGGTTCTTCTCGCTTAGCTCCACCGCAACCTTGCCCATGTCAACCTCCATCGCATTCGCGGCGCTTGCGGCGTCGGCGAACGAGCCGTGCCTGTTGAACCACCCAAACAAACTGCTTGAATGTCAGTGCTGCGAACAGCTGCGCGTCGAATAGAGATGAGGTTTGGTCCCACAGGCGATGTGCGCTGAGCTCGGGTTTGAGCTGCCCCATGCCCTCTCACAAGCAAGGGAAACGTGTTGCGGATGCACCTGCGGCTACTTTCGGGACGACAAATTGTGAGAAGTTGCACGAGAAGTTTGTGTAGTCCGTTACAAGATTCCCGCAAGTTTGGCCGAGAAGTTTGGGCAAGTTTTGCTAGAAGTATTGACCTGGCCCTAGCCGGCGCGCCCTCGCAGGCAATCTCCAAGAGTGAGATCAGCCTTGCACTGACATCCTCGACCCTCCGCGTTGGCTTCAGCGGACGAGTTTCACTTTAACGATAGTTCGAACCCTTCGGTGGCGTAGTTATGCGCTCTCTTTCCGTATATCTTCGCGCATGACGAGCGATCGCGACTTCAGCCTTCGCCGCGCGGGGAGGGGTTTGTTTATCGTATGATTCCGGAGTGTTTACGTTAGTTTTCTGAGCCCAAGGACTTTGGTTTTTGGTTTCTTGGGAGTGATTTTGTAGCAACTTCGTCGAGTCCCACCGTGTTCCCAAGCGAGTCCCCCCGAGTTCCCGAGTCTATACCCCGAGTCAACAAGTCAATACAAGTCAAGCACGCGCCTGAGCCACCCCCAGTCGCCTGCCACCACCTCCCACAAGCCTCCTTCCGCACTTCCGCGCCCACCGTGCTCCGTGCGTGCGTCGTGCGTCGTGCGTCGATCACCATGCCCGTAGTCACCCCCGAGGAAAGCTCCATGAGCTCCCCACAAGAACCGCGTTCCGCGCTAGCTGCCGGCGCGCCCTCGCAGGCAATCTCCAAGAGTGAGATCAGCCTTGCTCTGACACACCAGGGTCAGACCCCGGAAACCGAAGATAAAGGAATGAAGGGGGGCAGGGAAAGAGGTGGAGGGAGGGAAGTTAAGGGCGGTGTAAGTAGAGAAGGGAGACCCAGTCAATAGTAGGTGTGTAGCCCGGAATCTTCAGATGTTTTTTTAAAACTTTTGTTAACGGGCTTAACCTTAACCCAGCCCTAGCCTTGGTAGAAACGTAGAAACACACTGTTCCTTTGTCCTTTGTCTCACACCTAGGACGCGGTCGCTTCGCCTGCGACTGCTCCATGGGCACTGGAGGGGCGCCCGCGGCGGGTTGCCCGAAGGAGAGGGGAGGCGCGCCGGCGCGCTCCATGGCAACTGACTATAAAGCTAGTTGACGTGCGCGGAGAAGAAGAAGAAGCAAGGAGCCGAAGATCCCCCCCGCCGCGCGAAGGAAGTGCCTGCAGGAGCACCCGGGGTGCACCCGCAGGGGGAACAGCAGTCCCCCCCCGCGCGAAACTGGCGGGTATC
This sequence comes from Isochrysis galbana, assembly GCA_018136815.1. NCBI lineage: Eukaryota > Haptophyta > Isochrysidales > Isochrysidaceae > Isochrysis > Isochrysis galbana. Next base: position 900,393 of record CM030942.1, on the reverse strand, counting down.
TATCTACAACTGACCGAGACTGGGATCGCAAGAAATACCCCCTTGCACCCCCGGCCGCCCCTTCGAGCAGCTGGAACGAGCCTTCCATGTCACAAGTCTCCCTTGCGACGATCTAAACTAGGACAACAAGAAAACTATGACATCTCCCTCCCGTCGTGTGAGCGGCTACGGCTTGCGCTAGGAGCGGTGCCCGCCGTCCGCATAGGCCGCGAGCGCCATGGCGCCCACCAGCGGGCTCCAGCAGGGCGAGCTCCAGCTGGGCGAGGGCCACGTGGGCTGCGCGGCGTGGTGTGACCCGGACGCTGAGGTCAAGTACTGTGACGCGGCAATGCCCGAGTGCGCTAAGTGCAAGTTCTGCCTTGACGGATTCCCGCCTTGCTCGACATGGTGCTCGTTTGAGATGTGCGACTGGGCGGACTGTGTCGGCTGCAGTGACATTGGCTGCGCCGCGATAGCACATCCTGGGGAGCAGGCCGTTGGGAAGGCATCGGGGATGGCGCTGCCAGAACAAACGGCACCTCCGGCGCCTCCTATTCCGCCTGCACCACCCTGCTGGTGGTGCGAGTCCCCTATCCCTCCCCCCAGCCCCAGGTCCCGTCCACTTCCTCAACTGCGTCCGCCGCCGCCTCCGCCCTTCCACGTGCCCTCGCCCACGCCTCCACCAATCACTCTACTGTTGCAAAATATTCCGCCTCCATACCCCTCCATCCGGACGCCATTTCCACCTCCAACAATGGTCTTGAAGGAAGACATCTTGGGTCCCGAGACCCCTGGCTTATTGGACATAGTGCTTATGCTTGGGATTGCTGCCGTTGTCATCTGCGTGGGAATGCGATGTAAGAGAGTGTTTGCGCGCGAGCGCTCGAAGGACGAATCGCCGCACATGGCCGCCGACCCCGAACTCGAAATGGCACAGGATTACACCAATCAAGACTCAACGCGAAAATTCGAGAAGGCAGGCTCTGGGGTAGATCCGCGGCGGGCTAGCGCTAAGGGCTCCTCAAGGACAGTGCGTGATCGTGCTCCACGAAGAGCACGGGCAGCACGGTTCCATCAGAGGCTTGAAGACGAGAGTGACGAGATATACGATTCACCTAGCAGCTCATCTGTGACGAATAGCCGTCACACATCACCTGCGCGCTCGTCGGATCTTGGATCCAAGAGGAGAACGACTAGGCGAAAAACAGTCTTGCCTCCACGCGATCATGCTGAAGGGCAAGGGGAGACGCAGGAGGCTCCGCCGCCAAAGAATTCCGAACCCAGGACAACTCTTCAGGCGCCAACTCACTACGATGTGCTTGGCATCTCAAGGGATGCATCGGACGCTGATGTGAAACGCGCCTTCTTTCGGCTAAGCAAGATATACCACCCCGACAAGAACGTCGGCAAGGAGGCAGAAGCTGAACAAATTTTCATTCAAGTGAGAGAAGCATACGAAATATTGTCCGACGTCAACCTGCGCAAAGAGTACGACATCGAAATCGGGTGATACACCAATCTGCTACTCGCAATGCAATGCGGTATGACCGAGAGCGAGATGGAGGAGGACAGCCGTTAGCCGTAGAGATGTTCAAAGGACATAGGCCATACTTGCACATGTATTGCCGGATTGCACTCGACAATCTTCTTTTCCCTCAGGCTGTACCCAGCGTGAACTCGCAAACGACGAGGAAAACCCTCTGCTCGTGCTCCCGGCTAGGAGGCGGCATCGGCAACAGCCAAACTCTAAATACCTTCTAGCTTCGGCATACCGACCAATCGCGACCATTTGCGTTTGTCTTCATCACGTTGCTTTTGTGCCTATGTATTATTGTTGCCACCTGATGTTTCTGTCTCTCCTAACCCTAAGCATGATAGTAGTACATGCTTTAAGAAGGTGCATCCCTAGGTCCAATTACCCGTTATTTTTCCTACCCCCATCCCCCCATTTTGGATTTTGGTAAAACCATAGCAGCACCCATGTTGCGGGTGAAGGGGTCCTTGTACACTTCCTCTTTGTACACTCCCTATTAGGTTTTCCCGCGCGACTCCCTCTCCGTCGCCGCGCCCCGATTCCCTCTTCCTTGCATCGTCCCGATCGGTCCGTCTCCCCTCTCCCCTCTCCCCTCCGCCCTCCCCCTCCCCGGTCCCGCCGGTCCCCCCGCGGAAGTCCTCTCCCCTCCTCTCCTTTCCCGTCTCTCCCCCGAGCCCCCGCGTGCTTCCTTGAGTTTCCGGCCCCTTCTCGTCTTTCTCTTCCCGCGTGTCTCCCCTCCCCCGCGTGTCTTTTCTTTCGTTCGGTGTCCCGACTACGCTCAGCGCCATCGCCCGAGCGCCCTCCGTGCCCCTCGCTCGTCTCCGTCCCTGTGCTGCGGCGCTCCATGCCAGCCGAGAGCGCGCCCATAGCCTCAGCCCCGTCCCCGTGCGCTCCGGCGTTCCCCATTGTTACAATTTAGGCTCGCACGCACACGGGAGCGCCTTTTGTTTTTGGGGTGCTTTATTTTTTTTCCGGGGGGGGGGCGCTTGTTTTTTGACGCGGGTGGCTCCTTCCGCGCGCGCGAAAAGCCTCTCTGTTGGGCGCCGCCGCCTCCCTCCCCTGGCGCCGCCGCCGCCTCCCTCTCTCTCTCCTGGCGCACAACCCAAGCCCGAGGGGCGCCCAGATAGAAAAACTTCGCCACGAGCAACACGTAGCGGAAAGCATCATTACCCCGACCCTAATGGGGGGCGACTTCTTCAACTGCGTAGAAAACGTAGCGACCGACACGGCAGGCACGGGGCCGGCACCTTATGCCAATGTGCACGGGGACAAATGGAAAACCCTTATAAAAAACGCCGGCCTACAGGACGCACACAGAACCATGAAGCTGGGACCGAACACAGGCTTCACACGCCTAGCACATACCATCCACACGAGAATAGACCGACTATACCACAGCCGATCCACGGACAAATTCCAATGGCGAAGCGGCCTTGCGGTGGCCGCCGCCGGCGTCGCGCTCGCCGTCGCGTCGGTGCCCCGAGGGCGCCACTTCTCGCACCCCCATCACACGCTCGGGATCGTCGCCTTTGCCCTCGCCCTGCTGCAGCCGCTCAACGCGCTCGTGCGCGGCCCGCCCGCGGCCCGCACCACACGCCGCGCCGTGTGGCGGGTCGCGCACAAGGGGACGGGCTACGCGGTGCTCGGCGTGGGCCACCGTGGGCGTCTACCAGGCCCTCTCGGGGCGCGCCCTCATGCCGAGCCAAGGCGACGCCGTTCTCGTCGCGTACGTGGTGCTCCTGGGCCTCTCCTTCGGGGTGCTCGCGGGGGGGCTCATGGTAGGGTGAGAGTCCCCACAGGGAGGGGAAGAAACCCTGAGGGAAAGGAGACCAAATGAAGGCAAGCCGCCTCGGTATCGCGCTCGCCATCGCCTAAGCCCCACACTCTCCCCCCAGCACCCACTACCCCCCTAAGGGGTGTGGGCCCGCGTGCACTACGACGGGCCAGGCGGGGGAGGGGCGGGCTGGGGCAGGCCTGGCTCCCAGAGGGCCAGCAGCAAGGGCAGCTCAAGGGGCAGTGGAGACTGGGGCACTGGGGCTCTGGCTCTGGGGCTCAGCCCCTGGCCCCCCCTGCCTCTCCCACGCTCGCCTCGCTGGTCATGGGAGCCACCCGAAGTCCCCTGTATGCCTGGCGACCAGGGACAGGGGGGAAGTCAGCTCGAGGGCAGGCCCAACGCGGGCGTGGGGGTGCAGATCGTGGCCCGCGCCCACGAAGGGTCTGGGCTGAATTGATGAGTGCCTTGCCCCTGCCAGAGGGCAGGGGCTGGGGTTGAATGTACGGGCCCACCCCGGGGGGTGTCTGCGATGGAGAGAGGGGGGCGCGAGGCCCCCATTGACCCCCACTTATAAAAGTAGGTTGAGAGAGCTGGGCACAGAGCACAGATCGCACGCCCTGGCCCACATCCCACATTGCGCCGGCTTGTCGCTCTGACCAACCTGCCGGGGCCCGAGCCAGCGAGCTCCAATTTTAAAGGCTCTGGCGCCTGGCGAGGAGTGAAATTTGTGTGTGTTTTGAGGATGGTGCGGGGCGACGGACGGGGACCGGAAAAAATCGCACCCGAGGTTTCAGTCTCTTCGGCCATAGGCCGATCGCGATCGTCTGTCGCGGCGGGATGGGCGACAGAGGAGGGGAACGGCGCGCGCTCCATGACCCTATCGTGTTAACGATAGTTGCGCAATGAAACAAAAGATTTTCAGCACAATCCTCCGGGAAGGGGGGGCGTACCGTGTAGTCGGCCACTGAGTATAAACTTAGTTACTCCTAACCCTAACCCTAACCCCAAGTATGAAACATGTTGTCGGCGTCGGTGTATCCGTTCCTCACACGTTGTAGCACATGTGGTTTCTCTCGGTCACATTCACTACAGGTACATACTCCACACGATCTGCGTACGCACACCCTCTAATACTACTACGTACGACGATTCGGCAGCTGCTTCATGCTTCACTTGCTTCATGTCCTGTGGGCTATCGTATGCTAAGGGACCGATGCAACGATGCGCGTCAACGCGTTTCGCGCCGCTCGCTCGAGCATAGTCAGAATTTGGGCGGCCAGGCATTCTTCAGCGATCCGTTCCTCTGAAAAAACCATCCCAAGTACAGAAACACCGGGATGTGCGCGTATAGATACATGAGGATCAGGTCTCTCCCCAAAAGCTGGCCATTCAACGATCCGTCTGCAGCAAGCGGCACAGCGAGCTGCCAGGCGTTGAGGTCGTTGGCGGTCACAGATAGAAGGTGAGTAGAGCCGTCTAGGCGGCACACTTCCGACGCGCTGGTCGCTGCTACCTCTTCAACGCAAAGAGCAACTGCTGGCGACATGCGTGCGGCGGCGACTTGTGCAGCGAGGGGAGGGCGCAAGCAGGCAACAGGAGGCATTCGTCCGACGAAAAAGAGTGCAGACAGCAGAGTCGGCAGTATAGAGCATATCCGCACCCACATCGTGCCGCCGTTTCCCCTATCTTCCCCGCTGCGAATGCGGTGTTGGCCCAACCCGCTCTCTCTGGCAGCGTCGCTCGCCCGCGCGATGCTCGCTCGAGCGGAGAAAATGCAGCTCTGCGCAAGAGTAAAACTAATATGTTAAACCCCCCAGGAGCCAACGCCCCCCAATAGCTATCGGGGGCCCCTCCCTACATGGGGGAAATTTTCGCCCGATCCCGATGGCCAACAGCGCCCCCGATACCCCGATAGCTATCGGGGGAAAGCTCCTGGAGAGGACAAAAAGGAACAGGGAAAACTTATAATGGGAGCCAACCTCAACCTCGCACTAGTGACGAGAGCCTAGATGGGAAATACGGTAATACGGTGCTAGGGCCTGCAAATACAGCCAAATACATATGTATTCGGCCTCCGGCCAAATACATTTCAAATACATTCGAGGGCTACAACCCAGGACGCGCTTCAAATACAGCCAAATACATATGTATTTGGCCTCTGGCCAAATACGGTAAATACGTATTTCCCATCTAGGGACGAGAGCGCTAGACTTAAGGTGGCAGGAACGCGGGAGGGCGTCGTCGGGTCCCACCGGGTGGCCACCCCTCGGCGCGGTGACCTCCCTCAGGCCGCACGGCCGCACAGCGCACAGCCTACTGGCCATGTCGAATGTCGAACCTGTGGGCTGTGGGAGTCCGGTGATCCGTGGGGGATCGACGCGCAGAAGGCGGGCTGAGAGCTGAGATGCCCTTCCGGCTTCCCAGCCGCTCGAGGCGCCATCTGAGCCGCTGCACTGCGTGCAGCGGCAGCGCGGCAACGAGGCAACGTCGACCGCTCCTAAGTCCTCACTGCAATGCAGTGGACCTGGACCTGTAGGCCTGGAGGCAGGGGAGGCCATGGATCGGGCGCTCGCCGAACGCAAGCAAGCAGTGTGTACCACACTGTGGCTCGATGGTGTCTAGGCCATGGCCAAAATGTCCAGACACCGGACAGTCAACAAGACATTTGGGGCTGTTTTGTCAAAAGGGGACATGTCCCGAAATGTCCCGGGACATTTAGGTGCCCCCTGGGGGCCCCTGGGGGGTGGCGCGCGCGAAAATGCGCGCGGGAACTGTATTAATTACCAGTAGAACGTCAATATCAGTACACTGGACACTGGGCGGGAAAGCGGAGCAACGGCGCCATCACCTCCCCGGGCCAAGGTACACTTCACGACACTAAGTAAGATACTAAGATGGTGGAGCTGGAATTTCTTTTAGCGGAGGACAACACACGCAAGAAGCGTCGATAGGCGCGTGTTTGAATTTGTTGTTGATCCATTCCACGAAGTTTGCGCAATCGGTGAAACGCATGAATTTCGTCCAGTTGAGCAGCTTTGCAACCTTTTTCGCAGGGCAGTATACGACTTCCACATCTCTCTCCGTCGCAGCTGCACAGATGGCATCGTAAAACTGTTCGCCTGAAATGCTCAACACATCTGCTTGACTGATACGGCGCTGTCCAGTACCTACTTGTGACCTTCTGATAAAGCACCAGTAGTGGGTGAGGTACGTGGCAACATCTTCATTCAATGCGAGCCCATTCTTAACGTGCTCGGGAGGGGGCTCTTAGATAGTGACCATATTAGCTGCCTGGGCGCAAAAAATACAGATCAGGGTGCTAATTTGACCTAGTTATGACAAGGTGAAGTCGTTGTCTTTAAGACTACCGGTAGTCTTCGTTGCGCCCCTTCAACCGCTAGGGGCTAGGGCCTGACAAGAGTTGCTCGCTCAGACCCCCAAAGTTGCTCGCAAAAGTTGCTCGAAATAGGCCCCAAAAGGGGCAAAGTTGCTCGCAGAGTTGCTCGAAGTTGCTCGGAGTTGCTCGTTCATTGTTCATTGCGCCGCGATCGCCGCGCCGCGTGCTGCCGGGCGTCAGCGCGGCGAGAGGGAATGCTGGATGCTGGGAACACTGCAGGGAACAAGATAGCGACGCGGGCGCTAGAACCCATGCACTTTTCATACATAAACATGATGTTTATGTGAATAAGAAGAGGCAGAGGGGAGGGGGGCGTTCCGCAAGTAGGTGCTCTTCTATCGATCCACCGATGTTTATGTGAATAAGTTGAATAAGAAGAGGCAGAGGGGTTAAAGTTAAAGTTGCACGCTCGGCCTATCTATAGATCTAGGAGGGGTAGGTTGCTCCTCTAACGGGCCTATCTATGGGTAAGTTGCTAGGTAAGTTGCTCGAGTTGCTCAATGTTGCCTGTGGCCCTTAAAGTTGCTCAAAAGTTGCTCGCCCTCTCAAACACCCCAAAGTTTTGCTCAAAAAGTTGCCGGCAACTCTTGTCAGGCCCTACTAGGGGCTGGGTCGCTTCGACTGCGACAGGTCCATGGGAGCTGGGGGGCCTCCCTCCCTCGGCGGGGGGCCCGAAGGAGAGGAGAGGCTCGCTGGCGCGCTCCATCGCGTCTAACTATAAAGTTAGCAGTTGAGTAAGAGAGTAAGTAGGTAGGGGCCCGCGGAGGTGTGGCAGGCGACGAATTGGTGCAAGTGCGAGGAGAACTTATAATAATAGTTTTGAGATATTTTGGGGGATATTTGGGCCGGCGCTTGGAGCTTGGATATTTCTTGGATATTTTTGATTTTTGAGGGATATTTGGGCGAGAATTTGTGGACATCCTGGCCTACCCCTATGTCACGGATGGTTTTGCGTGGTGTGCACTCTAGAACTTATATTGGGATGAGGAGGTGGAGAGGGCCGCATGAGTCGAGCCGTGATCTCTCCCCTTCTCTCCTTGTCCTTGTTCGCTTGTGTGAGTCTCCCACGCAATGCCCCCGTGTCCCGTGTGTGCGTTTGATTTGTGAGCGGCGATACTGTGACGATACTGTTAGTGTGCCTGTGCGTTCAGTGGCCCCCCTTGGCATCTTTTAACTTGTGATGAAGTAACAGGATGCGCGGCGCACCGCCCCTAGTGAGTGACCGGGCTAGCCTTTAGTGCCTTTTGTTTCGCGTAAGAGGCTCTTCCACTGCGGGCCATGGTGCAAACGCGCTGGAGAGAAGCGCCGATTTCGGCGCTTCGACCCAGCAGTAAGGAGTTAAACACTGACGGGGGCCGCGGCCGCTTCAGTAGCGACTGCTCTGTGTGGACGAGGAGGCTGGCGGTCAGGCCAGGAGAGTAGGTGCGCTCCATAGCTAGCAACTATAAAGTTAGTTATGTTTGCAGTATGCAGTAAGCAGTATGAAATCTTCAAGCTGCAATCTTCAAGCTGCGATCTTTCTCTTCTCCGGCCAAACTTGCCTTTGCCTCTTTCCCCCCACTGAGAGAAGAAACAACTAGGAGTAGGTGGGGCCGAGGAGACCGCCGTCAGTCGTGGAGCAGCTTTGGAATGGTGAGGAGAAGAAAGAGACAGGGAAATGGAGTCTCTAGAGTAGAAGGGAAGTGGGAGGAAGGTGGGGGGGCGGGCGGGCGGGCGGGGGGGGCTTGGGGGGGGGGGGGGGGGGCGGGGGCGGGGCAGTAAATTGACCCCCCTCGCCCCCCCCCCCTCCCCCCAGCGCCCTCGACGGATATCTTCTCGCCCGAAGCTCGCTCGCTCTGGAAAATGCTGCGCGTTCTTCTTCTCTGCCTCTGCGCCCTTCTGTGCGTCGACACTCACACGCCGCGAGCGCCCGCGCAGACGGAATGGGGACGAATAGGTAATGGCAGGGGACTCTGCGTCAGCTCCTGAATGCTCACATTGCGCCGCCCGCCCTAATGCAGTTCCAATGCTCTTGTGACGCCAGCGCTCGCCGCGAGCAAGGTCGTGCCGCGCTCCTCCGCTGTCATGATGGCCAAGAAGCCGGCCCCGAAGGCGGCCCCGAAGGCGGCCCCGAAGGCGGCCCCGAAGTCAGCCTCCAAGTCGTCTTCGTCGGCGGCGGGCAAGGGTGGCATCTTCCCGTGGGTCACCAATGAGCCGGGCAGTGAGTGCCGACCCTTTTCTGCTGATCCTACGCGACAATGACCCCTGATTTTAGGCGGACTTACTGCTTCTTGTGGCTGATTGGTCACTGAGGTTGCCTGTCTTACCCTGCCATCTTGTGTAGCTTACGCTGAGGTCCCGAAGCTGGCTGACATCCAGATTCGCGCCATGGAGAAGTGGGTTGGTGGCGGTGCCAACTCGATCACCTCGAGTAAGTGGCTGCCCCTCAGCCGAAATTGCCTTTCAGTTCCCATGTGCTCATCACACGGTCCGAGAATTGTTTTAAATTCCATGCCGGCCCGTATTGACATCGTCCGATTGTAGCAGCTGATGGACGACAACCAACACCCGATCGACCAATTGCTATTGCCTTGCCTCGCAGATGCGTTCAGCGTCTCCAAGTTCCTCTACCCCAAGAACACCCGCAAGTAGATTTCTTATGTACCCGTGGCCGGTGCGAGACTGCGTGTGACATTTGGGCGTATGGGCAACAGTGCGCATCTGTGAACGCCTTGCGAATACGCTTCTGCACGTGCACCGGGGTACTGTCGAATTCTTAAATTCCTTCACCTTTACTTGTATTTATATTTCATCTGATTTCATTCAAAAAACACTTTCTTGAATATGCCCGCTATGCTACTATTTGCTCACTCCTCATCCGGATTCTCGCTCGACATCGCCCTCACCCCCACTTCTTTCTCTCCCCTTCCCGCTCCCCCAACTCGTACCTTTTTGTTCGGTTTCGGGGGGTCGGCCCATGTACACTATACACTACTTTGGGCCTAGCGTTGTAGGGCGGTCAAACAGGACTTTTTAACTTCTAAGGGTGAAAATTCACTAAGTCAAGATTGAGGTTTTATCACGAGATCTTAGGATATGCTACTGGAAATGAGTATATTGGGCAGAATCTAATGACTAATGAGAAATATGCACATTTTCGACGCGCCATTCAACACACAGATGTGGAGATGGACTGTTCCCAGGATCCGGGTAAGGCTCCTGAGACTCCATCCTTGGCAACCCACGCGTCCGTAGGCGGCCTATCAACTTGGGTAGCGGGTGAAGATACTTGGGAAGGCTTGGGCACGGGTGCAGTGGTGACGGGGTCCGCGCGCGGCGGCGAGGGCGGATTTGGCGGTGCAAAGGGCGGTGATGGGTCCATAGGAACAGATTGAATCAATCTCTAGTGGGTGATTTCTAGCGAGAGACCACACACAAGGCAGTAGGGGCTCAAGGGTACGAGGGGTCACGGTACGGCTTCGATCGCAGAGCGCTGCGACGGCTGCTGGGTGCGTACGAAGACACGCCACACCACTTTCTAACATAAACAAGGGCAACACGTAATAAACACGGGAGCGAAAGCCACGGTGGGTCAACAGAGAGAGCAAAGAAGGAACCAATTGGCCAGAAGAGAACTCGTCGTCCTAGAGAAGGATTGCACACAGGAAAGGCGCGAAAGGGATTCATCCATGCTTAGTGAAGATCCTACAAGATTCATCGGCGAATAGCGTCTCAACGCGAGCACAGCGGCGTGCACTTTACCTATAGCTTTTCGTAGCTTAGCCATGGAGTAGCTGGTAGACTTAAAAAGTCTAGAAGCTTACAGAGATGTTGGACTTATAGAGTCTAGACGCTTGAGGTTCTTGAGGGTGTACTTTAGCAAGCAAGATGCTCGCTACTTGCTACTTCCTTGTTCTTCATCGACACGTGCTTACTACTCCCTTGATCTCCATGCCTGGGTGATCAGTCCAGAGCTAGAGCATATTCATATTCCGAGTAGAAAGAAGCCTGTAGAAGCTGCTTGGCCACGTGGATATAATGGTAGACCAACATTGAATGAAGTGTAGTGATTGATAGAAGCGTGGAGCCATCGTAGACGTAGAGATAGACATAAGAACGAAGATTGATGATTTACCATCGCGGTTATAACGGTAGAGCGGAAAATAGCGAAATAGCCTGCAGAGCTAACACTGACATCAGTAGCTGATGTCAGCTGATGAGGTCCATCAGCTGACATCACCTCAAAGGCTCTGAGCGAGCAGAATATCAGCTGACATCAGTGACCTGTGTCTTTGCTGCAAATATTAATACTACAAAACGCCGTGCCCGTGTTTGATAATGGGCCCCTAGCGGCTCAGGATGCTCTGTGCGTGTAGTGTGCGATGCTGGGCGCGGGTTCGAACCCCAGTTTCGCTTATTTTACATATTTTTTTCTTTGGCTATAGAAAGTAAAGAGGACTGCGTGTTTTGTTTTTCTCCCCGCTCCAAGCTGCTGACAACTGACAACTGACATCAGTTGTCAGCTTGAGGTGAACTGACACTGATGTAAAAAACTGACGTCAGTACTGATGCACCATCACTGTTGGATTATACCGTGGCGCTATTTTACTTCGGTCTTCATCAAATCACGTAAGGTTTTCGAAAGATTCCCTCCTTATTTTACATATTTTTTTCTTTGGCTATAGAAAGTAAAGAGGACTGCGTGTTTTGTTTTTCTCCCCGCTCCAAGCTGCTGACAACTGACAACTGACATCAGTTGTCAGCTTGAGGTGAACTGACACTGATGTAAAAAACTGACGTCAGTACTGATGCACCATCACTGTTGGATTATACCGTGGCGCTATTTTACTTCGGTCTTCATCAAATCACGTAAGGTTTTCGAAAGATTCCCTCCTTATTCCTGTGCGTAACTGTCGCCCCGTCGGATCGTCCGTCGCCCCGTCGCTCTCTTGTCGGCATTCTCTTCCTTGTTCGATCTGTCAGCGGGTTCCTGTGCGTTCCGTGATAGGGATACGTTAGTGTGGAGAGTGTTGACGTGAGTGTAGTGTCATCTCGTCGGCCGTCGTCGCGCTCGCCCTCGCCCTCGCCCAAGCCCGTCCTCCCGCCTTTCTCTGCTGAGGAGGTGGTCCAGCCCGTCATTGGCCACCCCCCAACTTCCGCCGCGCCTCTCGCCGCTTCCCTTCCGTCCCTTCTGTTCCCATTTGAGGCAGTGGTAACCTCGGATCCGTCAGCGCGAGGCCCCCCTCCATGGCGACCAATCATAAGATTAGTGATATTATTCAATATTATTCTTGATTCTTGCCAAACAAAAAGGCTTGAATACAACAAAGTCCGCCATGTCATTTTCTTTGTCTAATTCATGTCCCTGCAAGTCAGTCAGGCAAAGGGGTGCTGGTTAGCGATGTGTTCGCGGTCAGTCTCTAGCTAGGGCTGCAGTTTGATGCGTGTGCTCGTGTGCTCGCTTGATCTGCTGTCTGCTGTTTGGGCTCACTGGCTGTCCTGCTTGGTGCTTGCTGAGGGGGTATGGGATGTTGTTGAGAGGTTGTGCGGTTGTGTGTTGTTGGATTCAGAACTTCTTGAAGAACTTCTTGCCATACTGTTGTGTCCATAAGGGCCTCCCGGTCTCAGGCCACGCCGCGGCGGCGGCGTGGCGGCGTGGCCTAGGGTCCTCTGCCATAAGGCATCCCGCATGCCCTATGGATAGAGCTGTGGCTGTTCCGGCCTGCTCTAGTCTGCCTGGGATCTGCAGTCTGCTGCCCCCCATGAGGGGAGGCCAGCATGACTGCTGTGTGTGGTGTGGCCGGGGCCACGGGCCGTGTTGCGCGACCGGAGTCGCACACACCTGCTCCGCCTCGGAGGGCGGACGCGGTCGCTTCGGCTGGTCCATGGGGATCATTGGAAGCCCTGAGGAGAGGAGAGCTCCATCGCAACTGACTATAAAGTTAGTTGAAGTATAAACTTAGTTACTTTTCTCCGTAAGAAGGTCGCTGTCTTACTTGGGGGGGGGGTTGAGAGGGAAAGCGGGAAGAAGGGAGACTCGAACACATCCAAGCAATGATGTCGACGTCAATAGCTTGACGAGTATACAAGCATGCCTCTAGGAATGGGTGCACGCACGCGCATGGATCCCCGTGCACGGATGCCTGACTCGCGACGCGTTAATATCGCCAAATGAAGGTCCACGACATCCCACGGGCTTGCTAGCTCATCAGCGATTCGATCTCATACCGAGCGCTTCACAAACACGTAGTAGCCGACCATGAATTCGGCGCCGTTGTTCGCTGCAAAGGCCTCGGCACTGGAAATGTAGAACATGCGGAACCCCTCGTAGAAAGAATGAGAATATCGGCGCACGAACTCTTTACGTTGTGGCTCCATAAGTTCGAGCCAATCGAGGAGTGTGCGTGAGTAGCCAGATCCTCGGACAGGGAGGACCTTGGTCAGCATGAGCTCAGGCGGTGTGAGATGAAAGTATGAATTCAAAGAGAGAATGGACCCTCCAGTAAAGAAGTTTCTCCCCATCCAAGAGCTTGAGTCCATCAGGTATGAGGCTGACTGATGAAGGAGAGACTGGACAAAGAGCTTCGCTCCTGGCTTTAGTCGAAGTGCAACAGCAGAGAGCAAATGGGTGATGTTCTTAGCATGCTCGATGGTCTCGATGGCGATGGCCGCATCGAACGGCTCGGTCCCTTCAGGCGCAATTCTTGACTTGTCTGGCTGAACGAAAATCGCATAGTCTTCCACCATGACCTTGAGATTGATCAGTCCGCGCTGCTTTGCCTGATCTGTAATGTAGCCTATCTGTTGTGGCGAATTGGAGAAGGATGTGAAGACTAGGTGCGGGTAGCGCTCGGCATTCGCCAGCGAGAGCGAGCCCCAGCCGCATCCCAGCTCCAATACACGGGAGCCTGTGGGCAAATCAGAGAGGCCTGCAAGGTCCTGATAGCGCTGGATAGTGAAAGTCTCCGCAGCAGACAATGTGTTGATGCCTGGTGGGTACTCGCACGCCGAGTACTTGAGGCGTGGCCCGAGGTGATTGACGAAGAAGTACGGGTCGTTGCCATAGAGCTGCTCGTTGACTGTCTCCACGTCGGTGGTCACGGGCAGCGTCGCGCGCAGCGCAGTGTCTGTTTCGATCTGCTTGATCACCACATCGCCAGAGCGCATGAGTGGGCCTTGGATCCGCATGTAGAGGCGCACGAGGAAGCGAACCAACCACGTGGGCAGCCATGCCTGAATGTACTCGACGAAGAATTCCTCGGGTAGCATCGCTGACCGTACGCGCCCAACCTCCCACCGGCGTCGAAAGGAGTAAGGGAGCCTGGAGATGCGAGGTACACTGTGGCGAGCGAGCTGCCGCGAGACCCAGGCCGCGCGAAGGGGCGCGGAGAGCTGTGAGCCACACCCAGGTGATTCAGAGGATTCACTGCCGGGGCCGCGGGGTGGCCGTTCCAAAAATATGGCACAATCCACGAGATAGGGGAAGGGGGGGGGGGGGGGAAGGCAAAAAGAGGGAGACAGTAGAGATTCGAGCGGAGAGAAGAGAGAGAGAGAGAGAAGAGAGAGAGAGAGAGAGAGAGAGAGAGAGAGAGAGAGAGAGAGAGAGAGAGAGAGAGAGAGAGAGAGAGAGAGAGAGAGAGAGAGAGAGAGAGAGAGAGAGAGAGAGAGAGAGAGAGAGAGAGAGAGAGAGAGAGGAGAGAGAGAGAGAGAGAGAGAGAGAGAGAGAGAGAGAGAGAGAGAGAGAGAGAGAGAGAGAGAGAGAGAGAGAGAGAGAGAGAGAGAGAGAGAAGAGACGGTAGAAGCGCGCCAAAAACCATCGGCTCGGCTGCTCCACCCGTCGATAGCCGGGGGCGCGAGGCGAGGGGGGAGACGGGAGGGGAGGCGGCCGGTCGGGCGGCTGGGGAGATGCCAGTGCCGATGGCCGACTCGGAGCTAGCGAGCCTGCTTGCAGACCTCAGCTCCCCAGTCGACCCGGACGTCGCGCTCGACGAGTCGCTCTCAGACGACGATGATGGACTTGACGACTTGCTCTCACCATACATCACGTCACCTGAGGAGGATCCTGAGGAGGCCGCGCAAGGCTCCAGCGGGGTTCAGACATCGTCAGAGGGCCACTACACCTCTAGGGCTGCAAGCTCTCCTAGCGCCGCACCAGGATCGTCGATTGAGCTGATCCACCAGGAGCTGCGTGGGCTCCGGGCCGAAAACGCATCTTTGAAGCGCAAAATCAAGCTTCTGGACGCCAATGAGCAGGCTGAGCTCCGAGCGTATCGCGCCAATGTGGAAGCGGCACAGTCTCGCACGAGAGATGAGGTACGATCGTTGAGAGAAGCTCTGGTGCGCTTGCAAGCAGAGGTTCCCGCACTGCGAGATAAGCTCTTGCACACCAAGTCGAACTTTGCCAATCTGCGTATTACTTCGGAACAGTATCAACAGATCATGTCGAAACCGGAAGAACAGACTTCCGTAATCGAGTATGTCCAAGCACGAGTGCATGAGATTATAACACAGGCGGAAGTGCCCATAGAACAGCTGCGGTCCGCGCACACGGCTGCGGCTGTTGCGCAGACGGGGATTGCTACTCAGTTGAGTGCCGAGGGCGCTCTACGCTCGGCAGCTGAATCGCAGGTGCGTCA
This sequence comes from Isochrysis galbana, assembly GCA_018136815.1. NCBI lineage: Eukaryota > Haptophyta > Isochrysidales > Isochrysidaceae > Isochrysis > Isochrysis galbana. Next base: position 885,094 of record CM030942.1, on the reverse strand, counting down.
GCTAAAGGCAGAGGTTGCACACTTGAAGGACGAGCTGAATGCCACTCGGCTCAAACTTTCAGAAGAGCGTATGGCAGCTGCCCACAAAGGGGCGATGCAGGAGCGGAGCGAAAGCGGGGTGCTCCTCGAGGCACACGACAAGGTCGCAATCGCGGAGGCACGTCTAGAGGAAGTGAGGGCAGATGCAAAGAGGGCAGCGGAGGCAGCGGATCATGCTGCACGGGATGCGGCAGCTCGTGAGCAGATGCTCAGCTTGGACAAGGCCTATCTCAGCACGCAGCTCGATTCGGAACGCCAAAAGCTTGTTGCCGCTGAAGTGGAGCTTACCCGTAAAGATGGGCAAATCGCCGAGCTCAAAGCGGAAAAGGATGCGATGTAAGATGATGCCTGGAGCCCTGGGCGGCATGGCACTTCATTTGATGGCATTACCGCCTCTCTCCCTTTCACGCCATTCGACTGGACGCTCCGCGTGCTATCGCCCAACGCCCACGAGGATGCGGAGTCCTCACGCAGATTGTCTCCATGCACGTCAGGTATGACAAGCTCATGGCGGCGACAGCGGATCAGATGGCTGGATACACAGGCCGCCTAGATTCAGAGATGGCCAAGTGGGAAAAACAGGTAAATAATCCATGTCGGCCTCGCGCTTTATGACTGTCCTTCACTCGGCGCCATGGCCACCTTATAGAATTGCGTCGGCTTCGCTCGAGAACGACATCGTGAAAGGGGTTCTAGCCTGTGCGTGGTGTAGTAGATTGGCAATCCTGATCCCATAGTTGCATAACTTAGACATCCTCCCACCGGCCATGGTAGGCTGCGTTGTCTGCGGCGAGAGTTGAAGCGCAGCATCAGGCTGCGCTCTCACAGCTCCGAGAAGCGCGCGACTTGGCTCAAGCCGACGCAGACAAGTGGCACGTTCGGCACGAAGAGCTGCAGCGATCACATGAGGCGCATGTGATGCAGAGCAATACTAGGTTAGCCGATGCAGCCTCCCTCTTGGCAGACGCCAAGTCAGAGTTGAAGTTGAAGACATTTGAAGCAGAACGACTCTCTGCACAGCTAGAGACGGCGCTTGCAGCTAGTCGACGTGATGCACTCGCTGCAGATGCTGCTCGCGAGAAGCTTGAAATGCTCAAGGCGGAATACTACTCCTTGCAGGTACATGTATGTATTTACAGACATCTCGCACCGGCTTGCAGCGTGTAGCGCTCGTGCGCGTCCAAGCCCATCACGTGCTCTGGCGCTCGTTCCTGTGTGTCCAGGTATCAACGTCGGCTAAGGCGACCGAACTGAATTCCGAGCTCCAAGCCGCGCGTCAACGCCTCTCTGTGTATGAAGGGCTCGAGCGTGAGCTCGACGAGACAGTGATGCGAGCTGGTGCCTCGGCACTTGCCAGTCCCGATTCAGTTCTCAGTCCTCCAGCATTGCGCGTCCCATCGTCGGCTGAGGCACGTCTTAAACAATCGATCATGCTTAGCACTGAGCTCATAGCTGCTCGACGCGTCGCCGATGAGCTCAGGTGAGTTTTGGATACTTGGTATGAACATTTGTTCTTTGGACTCGATGCGCCATCTTGTTGATTCGGCCAATTCCCCCTCCTCTCTCATCGCAATCAGGGGGACATTATCCGACAAACAGGCGGACATCGAGCGCTTGCGGCAGCAACTAGCAAGCGCGACCAGACGCCAACAACTTGCCTCCACACCTCAAACCTTTTTAATCGAGCAGCTAGAGGCGGCTGAAGTCGAGGCCAAGGCTCAGGCCACCAAGGCTGAAGCCGCAGCACGCGACGCAGCAGATCGTCAGGTTGCACTCGAGGCCTCTCAGCAGCAGTTGCGGATGCTAAGAACCGATCTCGAGAGGCTGTTGCAACAACGCGGCTCCATCGACGCGCTGCGAAATACCCTCTCACGATTGCTTTGATGATCGTGTTTGTTGTCCACCTAGTCCCGCAGGTAGGGGTAAAGGAAGTGCCTTTCGTGTAAAAGATCTAAGACACCGATCACCTATCGAATGCTGGCTAATGGTCAATGGATAGAATAGTAGCTAGTAGTATGTTGTACGTTGTGCCTGTAATTATCTCCACCTCCACCTAACGCACTCATCAGCCGTAGGTGGTAGCCGGCGCGTCCTCCGCTTCAGGGCGTATGGGTTCACGTTGACACGCCCTCGAGGGCCCATTACAGTAGCTTGGGCAAGGTGTTAACCCATCTGGCCTCTTACAACTTACAAGTGTTGACGCAGGGCACAACAAGTGTTGACACGGTGTTGACGCACTTCCACTCGTCACTGTTGCGGTTGCTGGTTGCTGATTCTGCTTGCTTTAGCGGGCAGCGCGGCAGCGGCTTTGTGTTGTGCACGGTTAGGCGAGTCTATCCATTATGCGGAGCGCTTGCGCTACCGCGGACAGGTTCATGCCCAGCGTTAGCGTGCCTTTGTCGTTGATCGTAAAGACGGGGGCGCATAGTTCTCGCGGGGTCTTGAGCTTGGGTTTTCTTCCCTGGGAGGCTTTGCTGGTGCGTGCGGCCGAGGGTCTCTCCGGGGGTACGAGGCCTCTGGCGAGTACTGTGAATCTACTCAGGGTCTTTTCGATGACCGGCACGTGGTGGAAGGTATAGTTGTCAAATTCTGCTTTGTAGAAGTCACCTATTATGTACCTCCATGCTATGAGGTAGAGAGCTTTGAGGCTGTCGGGTGTCGGGGCGTTCGGGTATACGAACAGTCTATCCTTGAGTTTCTGGACCGTCGATCTGTTTCTATCAGGCGTGTAGCCTGTCACAGCTTCTACGGTCAGGAAGATTTGTTGTGTGGAAGGGCATCTGGCCAGGTGTGTCGAACTTTCGCGGTGTTTACCGCAAAGTCTGCATCTCGTGGTGGTCGCCGTGGCGAACCGGTTTCGTGTGCCTAGCCTTCTGTGGGTGATGTGCTTGAAGTGGGGGTGCTTATCCGTGTGTTTTAACATGGGGTGTGTGTAGAGTTTTGCCACGTGCATCCACTCGTCTTGGGTCAGTGCTAGCTTCCGAGCCCACGCTTCTCGGGCTGGTTGGGGTTGGGCGCTGGGGCCGCCATTGAGGTATTCTCTCGTTATGTCGGACACGGTGATTTGGTCTAGTTGCTTTTTATCGTTGAGTGTGTATTCGTCCGCTAGCGGGTATTCTAAGTGTTTCGGGCCTTTTAGCCCGCTTTCCCATTTGGCCGGTGCGTGGTATAGTGTCTCTTCTCCCGGTTTCGCTACTTCGGTGGTGTTCGCGGTTTCGCCTAAATAGTTGATGTTTGTGTATGTCCATATATTGTTCATTTTAGTGATGTATTTGTCGTCTTCCGACGCCTTGACTTCCTTCGCCTCATTTTCCGGCGGAGTCACACCGTTCGTTTGTACCGTTTGCGTCCTAGAGGCGGCTGGGTTCGGTGGCGGGTCTACCTGTGCTTTATCTAGGAGTCTCGAGGCGTGGCGAACCACGCATTCCCACGAGTTCAAGAATTCCTTTTTATCTATTTTTGCCCCCGCGTGGAGGAAAGTCTCAGGGAGGTGTTCTACGTACCGCGCGCATTCTTCTTGAGTGTAGGGTTCGGTAAATTTGGCGTCTTTATAGACGTTGTGCACGACATGTGTGTGCAGAGATTCCCATAGGCTGACCCACGCGGTTCGGGTGATCGGCGGGGGGTCGTGGCAGTTGTGCCATAGCGGCTGAGAGAGCGCTCCTTCCCTAGAGAGGAGCGAGCGGTTTATCCTCAGTGCCCTGAAGTTTGTTAGGGCCTCTTTCCAGAATGTCGGCAACGCCGGGTTTCCTCTGAGGCTCCGCATGAGCGTCCTCGGGGGAACTGTAGAGAGGACGGCCCCTCGGCCCAGTCCGGTCCGGCAGAACCACGCGTCTAGGGCGTGCTTCCATATGGCTCTCCTCGCATTGAGATAGTTTAATATCCATTTCGCTTGGAGGGCCCTTACGTGCGCCGTCCAGTGGAGGAGTCCGGTCCCCATCGTGCGCGTCGCGTCTTCTTTTTCGTGTACGGGGTAGTGTCTTGTAAATAGACAGACGCGAGACTTACCGATATTTCGGTGTGCGGAGCTCTCGCTCCGCCCACCCCCTTCCAATTGCCCCCTTCTCCGCGCGCGCTCTCTCCCCTCTCCTGCAGGCACGCGCGATGGCCCACCTGCGGCAGGCCTCCAGCTGCCCTCTGGCGACCCCTGGAGGCTCCTAGAGGCCAGCTTAGGGGGCAGAGGACGCTGAGGCTGGGCCCTGGCCTCCCCTGCCTCTCCCTCGCTGGCGCTCATTAGCATCTGGGGCCCCCACGCTGCACCTTACTGCACGTCGACCCGGGGGGGAAGGGGGGTTGGAGCAATGGGCTGGCCACGACTGGCCAAGACGGGCGAATGGGGCGAGCCTTTGAGTGAGGGAGTGGGTCAGTAGGGCAGTCTCCTCCTCGCAAGCCATCAGGCATGCCAGGAGGATGGGTGGTTCCTCCGTTCCTCCCCCAAGGCCCATGGCAGGGGAGGAGCATGGAGAGAGGGGGGGGCTCGAGCCCCCCGATGGATCAACCAAGTATAAACTTAGTTATGAGCTCGAAGCCCCAGTAGATTTTCAATTTTTTAGTAAGAATATGTGTGAATTCCATAGAGCCCCTTCTCTGCTATGTGATTGCCATGCGCGGCTCCACGCTATGCGGCAACGTCCGTGGCATGGGCCGGACAGCACAGAGCACCTCTCAAGCGTGCGCGTACACACGGGTACACACACGCTGACCACCATAGAGCGCCCGCCACCATCCGTTGGCCTTGCGCTCGTGCCAGCACGATGCTCACGCGTACAGCATCAACGTATGGCTCCGCACGGCCTTATCCCACCCCCCGGAGACGAGAGTTACCTTGTTGCCTTGAGGCTCGCCAAGCCACCCTATCGCGCTCATACGATCGCTATGTCCAGAAATAGCAGCGCACGCCTCCATGTTGGATACATGGATCACAGAGGCGTCGCCGCTGTCGTATGCTGCTGCAAGAAGTGGGCGAGACGCATTTGCGGCGCCGGGTGCAACACAAAGAGAACGGACAGCGCCATGGCCCATTGACGCCCTTTGCGTCACATAGCTCTCCCCCCCACTCCGCAAATCGACTGAGATGACGTCACCTGATTGCGTCCCTCCGATGAGCAATGTATCATTGGCGGTGGTCACACTGCACACGCCAGCTGCTTCTCGTGCGATGGAACGGACTGAAGGATCTGACATCCTTAGGTCCCAGAGGCGAACAAGCCCATCCATTGCGACTGAGACTAAGGTATCTGTTGTTAGAAAAGTAATATCAGTGATGCCCGGGTTACACCATGGATCAGGTGACGTATGAATCAGGGAGTGCTCTGCCATCGTCGTCGAATTGCTGGGCCATACTTTGACGGTGCCATCTTGGCTGCCAGAGGCCAGCCGCTGCCCTCCTTTTGAACACGCCAGGCAAGTGATTGAATCCTCGTGCTCACGGTAAGTCGCGATTGGCCGGGGGTCTTCACCGGCTATGCCCGGTGCGTCGGCAGCAAATCGCCACAGCGAAACGTCGCCTGCATCATCGCCTGACGCTACCAGACCTGGTCCAGCCCAGAGGACGGCCGAGTTGCCGGAAGCTGTCGAGACAGTTATGCTCAGACTGGGCTCTGACGAGTCAGGTCCTGGACGTAGCAGGAGGATAGAGCCACCCCAGAGCTCTCCCGTGAGCATTGACGTGGCGACAGCGACCACCCCCTCGTCGGAGACCGAGAGGGCGTCCACGTGAGAGCTGCCCGTAAGACAAAGCTCGGGCATCGACCGCGCGACCGTCGCTCGGGGATCACGGGCTTTCTCTTAGATCGCGTTCCGTAGAAAGTGAAAGTGGACTATCGACTTAGATTTAGAGCAATTTTCTTTTATAAATGTTAGAGTTTGTGTTGTATTCAAGCCCTAGGGGCCAAATACAGACCAAATACAGGCCAAATACAGATACCGGTGGGGGTTATAAACTTCTTAATAATCTCGCCGCGCGCGCGACTCTGCACAGTATCTCCGCAGCCTCGCCCGCTTCCTTTCTCTCCCCCTCCACCTACCTTGCGGCTCGTCCCCTCGTGCCTCGTGCTCTACGCTCTACCTAGGGGCTGGGTGTAGTGGGTTTCCAGTGGCAGACGGTGTGTGCCGATTCTCGACGGCCTGCTTCTCGCCGTCCTCCTGTGCCATCGGGCTACCGGCTGATGTGTGTCCGTTTCTTGTGCTGGGTGTCAGGCGGCTGTGGTGCTGTGGTCAGTGTGACTAAGGCCTGCTGTCGGTTGGTGGGCGGCTCGCGGCGAGGGGTAGCTTGGTTAAGCAAGACGCTCTGCTATGTTGAGGGCTTTCGCTACCAGAGATAGATTCGTGTTCATGACTAGGGCGCCTTTGTTGTTAGTTGAGAAGACAGGGGCGCTAAGGTCGTGTGGAGATTTGATTTTCGGCTTCCTTCCCTGGGTGGCCTTGCGCGTGCGTGCGGTTGAGAAGTCGTCCGGAGGTTCACGACCTCTAACGAGGACCGTGAACCTGCTTAGAACTCTCTCGATAACCGGCACGTGGTGGAAGGTGTGATTTTCAAATTCCACCTTGTAGAAGTCGCTAATGATGTATCTCCATGCGATTAGGTAGAGGGCTTTGAGGCTATCCGGCGTCGAGGAGTTCGGGTATGCAAATAGTCTGTCCTTGATTTTTTGAGTCGTCGATCTGTCTTTCGCCGGGGTGTATCCCGCTACGGCTTCTATGGTTTGAAATATCTGGAGCGTGGACGGGCATCTAGCTAGGTATGGCGTGAATGAGCTCAAAGTCAAAGTCGTCGGAGCCCTTGTACAACGAGGCCACCTCGTACGGAGACATGGTAAAGAGGCGGTCCCATGCGGCTAGGACCATCTCTCGCTCGGAGGCGTCGGCCGCGAGGCTGGGATCGATGGGATGGCGAGGGGTGATGGGGTTCGGAAGCGAGCGGAGGCCCGCGGCGGTGGGAGGCGGTCGGGGATCGGGAGCAGGCGGAACGGGGGGAAACGGGGTATCGGGCACATAGTCGGACGGCGGAATGGGGGGCGGCGGAACGGAGGCCGGAGCGGCCGGCCCGGGTTGGGACCATGAGAACGGAGCCGGTGAAGGAACGGCTGGGGGCATTGCCTCCGCAGCAGCAGGCGGCGAGGCGGTGGCTTGATGCGTAGCAGCGCCTGTCTGCAGAAGATTGAGAATTGTGTTGAAAGTTGAGCTCACCTCCCGCCGGAAATCTTCTTGGCGTTGGGCGGCTTGCATTGTCGAATTTTCGAGGTGACGCACGAGACCTCGGAGATTATCGATCTCCACTTGTTGATCAACGGCCCGGGCGGCTGCAGCCGGCGGCGAGGCGACTGAATTTTGGCGCCCATGCCAATATCCCGATCGGGGTGGCGGGACGTATTCTTCGTAAGGCGGGGGGTCGAACGGGGGGACCGATCGCACGGAGGCGGCGTCATCCGCCGCGCTCACCACGGAGGGAGCGAGGGAGGTATGGACACTTGGCAACGGATCGGCGAAAGAAAGTAGCGCGAAGACCGGCGGTGGGTCTTCGGCTACGGGTGGTGCGATGCCCGCTCCCGTGAGGGGAGTGAAGTCGGGGCCACACGGGGTTGGCGCGGCTTCGGTGGGCGGAGGCGCCACTTGGGCGGACTTGGGCGGTGCTGGAAGGAGGAGTTCTTCAAGGGGAGAGGCGGAGCTTTTTGGAGCTCCAACCTCGGCTTGGGGTGGCTTGGGTGGCTCGGGTTCGGATGGGGCATCGGGTGATTCTTGGGCGGGGGATGAAAGGTCCTCTCCACCTTGGAAACTCGGAGGGGCGACGGCCGAAGGCGCGAGCGCCGATTTTGTGCTTGTCGGAGCGAAGCTCGTTTCCTCATTGGAAACGAGTCGCGGAGGCGCACCGGCGGCTAGCGCGGCGCACGGTACATCCGGGGAGCCCGGAACGGGCTCATCGGAAGAACGGGGAGGGAATGAGAGTTCGAAGGTGGAGTCTGAGTCTTCGATGTTATTGTCTTCGTCTGAGTCTTGATCCTGTGAGGTGTGGTGGGGGGCGTCCGTGCTCAGTGTCTTGCGGGTGAGGGCAGTGGGCAGTGTCACTTTGCTCTGGTCCCCCCCAGGGGGGTTGTATGTTCGTGTCTCATGCGTGCGGTGTGCTAGCTGTGTATGGGGGGATTTCTTTGGAGAGTGTGTTGTACGTAGTTAGTGGTGGAGTGGATGTGGTGCCCATACATAGGGGCCACCCGGCCTCGGGCCGCGCCGCCGGAGCAGCGCGGCCCTTGCCAGGGCGCGAGGGGCCTCTGCCATAAGGCATGCCCAATGGAGGGGAGGCTGCTGGGGCCTGACACTGTTGGGGTGTATCGCCCTGGCACCATCATGGTGACCAGGCAGGAGAGGGGAGAGAGAGCGCGGAGAAGGGGGTGGGCGGAGCGTGAGCTGGATGGCGGCGTCCATAGACAGTGAGCTTAGTTTACGCAAGTGTTGGCAAGTGAAAGTGAACGCCAACAGAGCAGCGGCGCGCGAAGACCGGAGAAAAGAAAGAAGGTAGAAGGTAGCAACCACCCCCCCCCCACGCGGGGAGAGAGGGGGGCGCCCAATCGCTCTCTTTGCTCGCCGCCGCGCGCCGCTCACCTCGCCCCAACCCCAACACACACACACACACACACACACACACACACACACACACACACACACACACACACACACACACACACACACACACACACACACACAACACACACACACACACACACACACACACACACACAGAGTACACACACACACACACCTAAGGCCTAAGGGCTCAAGCTTACCCGCCACCATCCCCTTTCGCCTCCTTGTTTCTAAGGGTGGGACTGGCAGACAACCTAGCACAATATAATTAGTCTAGGCCACGCCAGGCTCCAGGTACCCATAGAAAGCGCGCACACGGAAACGTGAACAAGGGGCGACAAGCAGCGGACGGCGGCGTTCACACCCACCCGAACAGAGAAGACAAGACGCGAAGACGGGGTCCACAGCTAGTGTGAACTCCTAGTGGTAGTAATTCGAGACGAACCGTCGTCGATCGGTCGATCCTCTCGCACCCTCGCGCGACGCTTCTGCCCTTGGCGATGGCGCACGCCGAGGAACACGCGCCCTCCACCGAGGCAGTGAATGTGCAGCGGCGAATCCTGAACGAGCTCGATGCCAGCTTATCGAGCATGTTAGGTCTCATTCACCAACTCGACACAATGGCGCAGGAACCCAGCCCTAACAACACGCTTTTGCGCGAGAGCATGTGCGCTCATGATGTGCCTCATCCACCAGCATGCAGGATTGATCCCCTCCAATACCAACGCGGCCGCTACCTGACTTCCTCGTCCCTCTATTCACAGTGCCGACTTGGCCAACATGCTGCGCGAGGCACAAAACACTTCGAGCCAGACTGATCTGCGGCTGCCAATGAGATTAGTTGAAGAATTCGTCGATGCTGGCCGAAGCCCAGATGAATTCACTGTAGCTTTTACTGAGCATTTGTCAGAGGTCGAAGCCGCCCGTCTGGGCAAAAGTCATGCCATCCGGAATCTTAGAAAACGAGTGCGCGAATTGAAAACGGCTCAGGGAGCCTCATAAGGATTTGCTTGGTTGAAAGGCGCGTCATACTTCTTTTTCTTGTTTGTCTACATGCAGTAGTCCTTGTGTGCGGCACGCTAATGGTGCGCATTCCACCTGCTGGGGTATGGTGGTGGCACACACGCGAAAGTGCTACCTATCTTATGTGCGACGAGCTGCACACGATGATGGGTTGTGGGTGCGAGACTCGCCATGATGCCGAGGTCCGAGGTGCTTTATTATTGCCCCATGCCATACTGTATCGGCCACGGCGGCGGCGGCGCCGGAGTATCCAGCGCCTCGATTGAGGAAGTTCTAAAGAATGAATTACAGTTTGTGGGCCAGTCGGCATCCGCACAGCGATTGCAATCACCGCCTGTAATTCTGTAATCTGTAGTAGGTATTTGAATTTGATCCCTAACCCTAACACTTCCTTGAGCCCCATCCTGTTGCCCATATGCATATGTAGGGGGTCTTACAACCCCCCCCCCCCAATAAGAAAATTACGCAACTGGGAATATGGGCCCTGCACTGAGCGGCTGGCCGATGCTGCACGCAGACGCAGGTGAAGGCGTGGGTGAAGATGTCCCCGCACCGCCGGCTAGCTGCTGCAGCGGCAACGGCGCAGCGCACGAGCGCGAGCCAGCAAGTTGGCGCAGGCAGGCTGTGTGTGTGCGCGCGCCCGATGAGGGAGTGGTTATGGTTATGGCTAAACACACTGCCTGAAGTCGCGTTCCGTCAAAAGAGGGCCAGGTTATTATTTTTTTAACCCAGATGTGCATGTTTTCTTTTTCAAGGCCTAAGGCGGCACGCAGAGGGAAAAAGTCGGGATGCGCACGCACGGCGTCTCCGCGGGGGGGGGGGGGGGGCACCGCGCCGTGCCCAATGCGCACGACGTGCACAATGGTGCTCAGTTGATACTATTCATTAAACTGCATGTTTGTGTATGCGCACGCACGGCGTCCCCGCGGGGGAACATGCACCGCGGGAAAGGCAAATACTAGCCCTTATTTAATTTTAAATAACTGTGGACATTTGATCGCTCAATTCGACTGATGTCCCACAATTGACGGAACGACACCTTGCGCGCTAGCCACGGCGACGCGCAGGCAGTCCACTGCAATGCGCGCACGTGCAGTCTAAATGCTTGCGCGTGTTGTGCTCGTCTCCGCTCGCTTGTTTGCGGTCGTTCTTAGAGGGGAACGCTTTGCCCATCAAATCATGTGGTCCAAAGGGTGTGTGAACAGTTCATCTTGTGTATGAATCTCCTTTGTAAGGCTTAGATTACTCAGCATCAATAAATGCCCCCAAAACGTCTTATCTTGATGAGAGTTGTAAATCGCACCTCCGTCTCCTGTAGCATGCCTCGTGAACGACGTGCGGCGCCGGCTCGTCGGCATCATCGCCACCAATCAGGTCATGGGAGCAAATTTCGGGCGATGCGGCTCCATCTTATGCATAAGACTGGTCCTCCATATTGAAGATTGATGGCAAGGCTCCAGCTTAATCTTGGTGTCCTCCAGGCTCCAAGGCTCCAAGAGGGGCCGCCAATATATGCTAGGAATCAAAAAGGGTCTCGAGGCACCTTTGCAGGTGCTTCTAGGGAAACTGCACAGAGGAACGAACGAGGAACACACAGAGGGAGAGAGAGAGAGATGAGGAGAGGGAAAAGATAGGAAGGGAAAATGTACATAGATGCACATGCTTTACATAAAGAGAGGGCGAGAGAAGGGGGGGGAGGGGGGGGCGGGGAGGGAGGGAGTGAGGGAGGGAGCGAGCGAGTGAGGGAGAGTGGAGAGCGAGGAAGGAAGAGAGGGCGAGAGAGCGAGAGAGGGAGTGAGGGAGAGAGAGGGAGTGAGGGAGAGAGAGGGAGAGAGAGGGAGGGAGGGAGGCTGGGGAGGCTGGGAAGGCTGGGAAGGGTGGGCAACGTACGCCGGAGACTTGCTTGGTTCGGATCATGGCCCTGCCTAACGCGTCAGCGTGCGAGCCCTGCATGCTCCTCATGCATTTCCACTTTGCCAAGGCGGCAGGCACGCAGATCCGGCACATCTTTGCACGGCCAGGCAGTATGATCCCACTTGCCATCGGAGGCAGGCGTTTCAAGGCCTTCTCCCTTGAATGGAAGATGGCGTGGTGGGCCGACATTCGAGCGCTGCGCGACGAGTACCCGTTAGTCTACGCGGAGGCCCACATGGGGGAGCCTTGGCGGATGGCATTGGAGATTGTGGACGAGATGCGCAAGACACTCAGGAGACAACAGGACCACCGGTGTAAGGTGGTGACGTTTGCGATCATCCGTGAGCCAGCCACGCAGATGGAGTCACTTTTCCGATACTTCTACGCAGAAAAGGTGGAGACGACGTCCGCCACCGATTATTATCTCGCAAACCCCTGGAATATTGCCACTGAATATCGTATGAAACACTACTCGCCAAGGGAAGACTGGGATTCTTGCAAGGTGGATGAGTGCACACCAAAGTGCCGGAAGATGCACGGCGACTTGAACTACACGGTCCTCTCAAAATTGGACTACGTGACTCCAATGCCAAACTTCGACCAACTGATGCTCTATCTAGCGAGCAAAACTTGCCAACGTCTCGGATGTGCGCCATATGTGACCAACCCGTGTTGTCCACCTCATCGGCGTAGATCGCGCGCAAAGCATACATTTCAAGCGCCGGCCAATCAGTGCTCCGGGATCTTTAACCGTACTTCTCTTCCGTTTTCCGAGCGAAAGAGCGTTTCCATCGATGTAGCGATCAGCGGTGGTCGAGGCCTCGCGGAACTGGGAAGGCAATTTGATGGAATGCTCCGGCATAGGTCCAAGGGTGTAGGCAAGGCACAAGTTGTTACTGAGCAGCAAGCTATGCGGCAGAAAGCTCGTGATCGTAAACTAGCCATATATGAGAAGAGATTTGAGGAGATTGAGAAGCTGAGGCGATTCACACACTGCTCGATCCCAGTGTATGAATTTTGGGTGGAACGCTGGGCGCAAACGTTTGGAAGGCATAGGGGCTTCTCCGAGGCCATCTCACTCAGTGATTACTGCAACGCTCATTTGAGATGCGGTCCAGTGGACATAGCTGCAGCCGCGTCACCGTACGCTCCTGATCCTCGTGTCATACAGCCGTCGACGCACTGAGGCAAGCGCAGGTGCGAGCAAGCACCATCACAATCCGTTTCGAAGTGGCGTGGCATTGCATCCCAAGTCAAAGACACACACCCACACATCACGAGCAGGAGCACGGGCCACTTTTGCGCTAGCCCAACAGCAAGCGGTAGAGAAAAGGACCTTGCAACATCGGCCGGTGAGGGTGTGAGGCTAAAACTGAGAACTACAGCTGACACGCTTACACCATGATGATGATGTTCGCCACACTGTCCGCCAGCCACTGCCAATTCGTTCTGCTTAGTGCGCGCTTCAGCCTCTAGATCCAGCTTTCGCTACGACTTCGTACTGCGGCGAAGAGTCCTGCTATCTTTCTGGAAAGGGTGTAGTGTTTCTTATCTATTTGTGCCGCAGCGTTTCCACCTACTGGCGAGGCGGCGGGGTTTCAAAAGACGCAAAAGAATGCAACCTTGTGAAAGATGGTTTCACAAAGCACTCGGCTCTTCTTTTTCTATCCCATTCGCGGCGTGCGCACTGCGCCCGCCCCGCTGGCCCAGCATGGCGGCCGCTCTCGCAACAAAAAACCCTTTTCCCTTTTCACTTTTCACGTCCGTTGTGCCTCACAAGAATGAATCTGCATGCAGCCACGGAGGCTTTCACCGTGTACCGTGTAGACTAGGTATCGCCCTGGCAGGGCGGCCGAGAAGAGGAAGAGCGACGCCATCGGTCGCTCTCTCCTCGCATCAGCATCAGAGCCGGATGAAATGACCTCTTACCATTCTCTACACGGCTATCGAACGCACATAGGGCCAGCCAAGCAGCTCTGGGGGCAGTGGAGGCTGGGGCTCAGCCCCTGGCCTCTCCTGCCTCTCCCGCGCATGCCTCGCTGGCCGTGGGTGCCCTCCACAGTCCTCTGTCTACTTGGTGACCAGGAGGGGGGGGGAAGTTCAATACGAGTGCTGGCCCATGGGGGCCTGGGAGTGCCCCTTCTGACCCGCTCCCACTGGCCCATAGCCATAAATGGGCACAGGCACAGATGAGTGTGAGTGGGTGAGTGGCGCTCATCTAGCGCGGGGGCAGGTGCAAGGGCAACAGCGTTGGTGCTCACCTCGTCGCATGGTGGTGGTGGTGGGCGCCCTCGCCCTCGCAGCGCAGCGCGCGGGCGAGTAAGTCCGCGAACCACGTTTACAATTACAGTCAGTAAGAAGTAAGTAAGTAAGAAGAAGTAAGTAAGAGAAAGAGAAAGAGAAAGAGACTGTTTTGTGTTTTGTAAGTTACGTCTTCGCTTGCCGCAAGGCAGGAGAAGGGAGCGAATAGGTGAACGGGCGAGGCAACGATATAGTTGTCCAGGGTCGCGCGCGGGGTGTGACTATTAAGAGGATTTTTTGTTATGTCTTCGCTTGATTTGCCACTTACCTACCAATGGCGAGCGCCGCAACAGGTGCGCGGAGGCTCTGCGGCTCTGCGGCGACGCATTCAACTCGAGTTATTTTTCGGGCACCACGAAAAAAAATCTGTAGATTCGGGGCCAACACCTACTACTGCCTACATATCTTTCACCTTTATGCCGCCACCGGCCTTGCATCCTTTCGCACCCCTCCCCCCCCTCCATTCCTTTTTCTGCCGGTTTCCGGGGTTCGGCCCAGTTGCACTACCTTGGGCATGGTTCCGAGTGTGGGGGCCGGGGCCAGGCCTTATGGTTGGGTGAAGAAAAAGGACTGAGCTAGGGGGGAAGTGGAAAGGGGAGCGAGTGAGGGGCAAGAGCGATGGAGCCGGGTTCCCGGAGTGGAACTGGCCTAGGAGCAGCAGGTAGACAACTTCAAGAGGATTTTTTTGACGATAGGCGGAGTTAGGCATCTACTACCGATATGAATGCGCCCAGGTCCTGCCAGGATTCTGCATGCCCATCTTCGGCGCTGGCCTTTGATGAACCTATTGCTCACTCGTGAGGCACACACATAGCATTCGACCAATTTTTCATTTGTCTCGCATCCCTTCCCTATCTGCTTCGCTCGGCTCGATGACAGCGAGGGCTGCAAACACATCTCGCAATGTCCGTGAGCCCTCCGTGGTGAGGGTCTGAGCATTGTGGTCCGCGATCTTCTTGTTCACAATCACCCCGTTGCGCAACCCCTCAGCGACCACCTGAGACGTGACACGTGCAGCATGGCAGCCAGGGAAAAGCTTGCATGTAGAGGCATTCTCATCTCCTAGGACAGGCAGCTTTACAACACGCAAAGGGCACAGTGGTGAGCCCGACTGGTAGTCTCACTTGATCGAGATCCTCTCTCCTAAGCAAGTTGATGACAGGACATGGAGCTCGCTTCTCGAAATGAATAGGTGAGTCTGCCGGCAGCCCATCAAAGGTCCAGTCCGGATGGAAGAAGGCGGGTTGAACCTACAGGAAGGTAAAGATGTTAATGTGAATGAATTGATTAGAACACTACCAGGGCGGCGGCTTGGGCAATGCATTCACCTGATTGTTGAGAACCTCCTCCTCGGGACCCTCAAGAGTGTCCGTTAGCCACTCATAAAGCTCGTAAAACTCGTTGATATCCCCGGTATACCGCGGAGTGATCAGCATTGTCGTGGCGAGCTTCTCTGAGGGCTCACGCAGCAGCCGGAGGGCTTCATCAAAGAAGAACTCGATGAGCCCCTCGTCATCCTCGCAATCGTACACGGCATACCTGACAGCGGCCGCACAGGTAATGGTACGATCAGTAACTGGCCCGGTCGCGAGCCGTGATTGCAGATGAGCGTGCCTTGTGAATGGCATAGCGCAGAGCACCTAATGGATCCATCGTAGAACGGAGCAGCAGCATACGGGCAGAGCCCATAACGGATGACGGCATCCTTGATCCAGCCCCTCGTACGCACGATGGCCTGCTCATGCGTCCACGACGCGGAGGGCACCGAGAGCGCGCCGACGGTGGAGAGCAGCCCGAGCAACCCCAACCGGCAGGCAGAGCTTGCCATGCGACGCGGTCGACCGCGGACGGTGCAAGTGTTCACGTACATACTACTAGTAAGTTATTTTTTGGTACTTCGCGCTTTTTAAGTTATTTTTTGAGGTTTTTTTGTACTTCGCGCTTTCAGCCCCTCCACCGCCGCGGAGCAACCTCCCCCCCCCCGGCCCGCACCCCCGGCCCCCGGCCCGCACCCCCGCCGCCGCTGCAGAGTGTTCCCCCCCCCCCCACCCACCGCATGATTCAACTGCACAAGTAGAAGAGATACGAGTAGTTACACATAATATTGCTGCTCGCTCGCTACGGCTACGAAGCTCACGCACGGTAGGTCGCCTCGGCACCTCCGCTGGACGGAGAGAACGCTTGCAGTTCTTGCAGGCGACACGCTCGCGCACAGCGACACAGCACGCTCACAGACCCTTTCCCAACCCGCGCAGCGCACAGCCGACAGCCGACACACAGTGTGAGATTCTGGTGCCAAAAGGTGACAATAAGGGCTCGCTCCAGCGGCTATCTCCCCGGGTGCCGGGGACTTAGCCGCTGCAGCGGCCGCGGAGGCCCGCCACGCGCCGCTCCCCTCCCCCCCCTTCCCCCACTCCTTGCCCTGGCAGCCCCAACACCAAAGGTAAGTCCCCCCCTAGATGGGACATACGTATTTACCGTATTTGGCCGGAGGCCAAATACATATGTATTTCACTGTATTTTGGAGGCCCCCTGTATTGACGGGTCGCCAAATACAGAGCGCCCGCAGGGCGCGCAACGCGCGAGTAGCGAGCGGAGCGAGCGAGCGCAGGGCCGGCCGCAGGCGCGGGGGCGCGGGGCTGCGGTAGTGGCAGGTGGCAGGCGGAGAGGCGGGTGGGAGTGGGAGGTGAGGGTGGGGGTTGGGGGGGGAGAGGGCTCTCAGTTCTTCTTATCAGTATAATGTATGAGAATCTGCTATCAAACAACATTTAATCTCAGATGCGATTACGTTTACATTTACGTAATCAAAATCAAGGCTACGGCCAAGGCCAACAAACAAATTGAAGTTCGAAATTCAAGCAATAAGCTTCGCAATAACTTCCTCACTAGGACATCCCTCACGTTCATCACCAATCCAATCATCATCATCACTATCACTATCCTCATCACTCTCCCACTTGACCACATCTGGGGACCACCCTGCGCTTTGCATCCGTTCCTGTAGATGCATCGTCTCATGGCAGTATACCAGCTTGTCTGCCGTCCGATGGCTCATCCTGGCGCGGTTTAAGCTGTGTATTTGGCCGTATATTGACCAATTGCGTTCAGCCGCGGAAGCAGCCGCTGGTTGTGCGAGGACTTGCTGGGCTACATTGGCCAGCATGGGGACATGCTGTCCGTACATGGTCCACCAGCGTGACGGCTCCATCTCGCGCGCGTTCTGACGTGCTGACGCCCGGCTGAAGGCCCCCTCCCCATTCTGGAAGATGGAAAATTCTCGTTCCAACTGTGCGACACGGCGGACAACCGACTCATGCTCAATAGTGAGCTCCTTCCATGCCACTTGTGGATCACTAGAGGCAAGAATTGCATCACGAAGAGCAAACCTATCAAAAACGGCACGCAACCCCTCCATCGTAGCCTCATCAAGATCACCTGCAGTCTCCATGAACTCAGGGTCCAAGCCATAAGCAGCAGCGTGGAAAGGCGAATGCAAATACTCCCACCGCCTATCGTGAATGTCACACAAAGATCTGAGCCAATCCACTTGGGCTTTCAGCTGATTGAGACGTTGTTGAATCATGAACATACGGTCGTAAACCTTACCTATGCAATATCTATTGCTGTCTAGGAGGCGAAGGAGCTTGACAACCGGCATTGAAACGTGGAGGATCAGGGCCATTGGCTTCCAAAATTTCTCCTCATCGAGCACAATCTTCTTCACTTCCTCCCCTATGTTGGCATCCAATACCTCATCGTCACCCTCGCCCGCACTACGGCCCCTCGATGTAAAGCGATGCGCGGCATAATCCGCGCCGACAACCACCTGCTGCAGATCGGCCTTCACGCGCATCATTCGCGACATTTCTCGAAATTTGCCTGCAAAACGCGTGACCTTTGCACGGTACAACCCAAATGATCTATGGTGATTGGCCTCTATCACTTCACGCAATTTAGTTCTTGGCCACCGGGTGCGCCCCCAAAACAGAGACAAGACGGTCGCTACCTTGTCGCATTCGCGATGTCTCAGAGGCAAAAAGAAATAACAGTAAAAAGAGAAACAGTAAAACAGTAAAAAAGAACAGAGGAAGAAAGAAGAAGAAAAGTGAAAAAGAAGAGAAAAAAAACCCAGAGTATATAGGGCGGTTCTCAGCCTTTCCCCTCGGCCCTATGGCTACGTAAACTCTCGCGTGGCATAGTGGTTCAACCCACCGTCTCCACCAACCTTTTGCTCTGGGTCGCGAGTTCGAGTCCGGACGGAGCGCTCTGCGGTTCGAGCCCCGCTCCTTCTCCTCTCCGCTCTTCTTCTACAGTTAAATTCCACGCTCTTCGTCTACCGTTAAATTCCGCACTCCGTCTACCGTTAAAATTCCTGCCTCTTCCTACTGTTAAAAATTCCGTCTACCGTTAAAATCCTGCCTCCGTCGCCTTGCCAAGACATTTCCTCTGCCTTCCTGCCGACTTCCTTGCCAGTTCCTTCCGCCCCGGTTTCCCGCTTGTTTGCAAATCGGTTTCACCGCATTACGACCAAGCTTAGTGGGGAAACTCCTCGTCCAGTTCCGTTCTCGGGGGGCCGAGCACAGCTCTTTGACGGCAGCGCCCGCAGTAGCGGAGCACTTTGAGCAATGCCACTCCGAAGACGCTCGGCGAGCGTGGTCTTATCGCCTGAAGTTGAGAGGCCGCGCCACATGAGATGCATCTTCATCTCAGCCACCTTCAGGCTCCCCACCCTTTCGATGGTGAGCGTCTCGAGACCGGGTGGGCAAGCCATTTGGTGCGTCTTGTCCGCGGCAGCGGCAGCAACCGCAACAGCGGCAGAGGCGGCGGGGGGAGGCTCGCTAGGCGTTGCTGCCGCGGAAGGTTCTGAGCTACTAGCGGCGAGCATCTCCTCGACAAGACGTCCCCAGCCGCCTACGCCTTCGCCATGGCGCGCGCTCGATCGCCCCACCTCCACCTCCACCTCGACGGCGTCCTCAACGCCCTCGTCCTCGTCCTCGTCGCCCGCAAACAGGTATGGCTCGGGATTTTCGGGCGGGACCTCGTCGTCTGAGGGTAGACCCTCGTCCCATTGGTCCATGCCCCCCTCCACGCCCCTCTCACTGCCCTCCAGACCCCCAGCGGCCGGCGTGCTCATGGCCCAAGAGAGGGGGCCTCGAAGCACCTTCGCGGGTGCTTCCCCCGGCGCTTTAAGAGATAGCAGTATATTATATTTATATGTAGTAGTATATATCCATATCCATATCCCCCCACCGGTATCTGTATTTGGCCTGTATTTGGTCTGTATTTGGCCTCAGGCCAAATACATACGGTATTTTCTGTATTTCTGTTGCCCGGCTCTGTATTTCCCATCTAGGGTCCCCCCCACGCTGCCTGCCGCGATGTGCCCCTTCACGCTCGCCGCGCTCGCCTCCAGGTCGTTCTCGCACTCCCCCCCTTCGCAGCGCGCAGACGAGCGCCAGAAGCCAAGTGCGCCTGGATGCCCCGTCAGGCTGATATCAGGTTCTGATATCAGGTTATCAGGCCTACTAGACCTGATAACCTGATATCAGGCTGATATTATGACTACTAACTTTAGAATAAAGTAAAATTCACGTCAGTAAACGAGCCATCGACCCGAACCGCGAGCGATCGGCCATGCCTCTCAGTGAGGATGGATGATGGGCTGCGAGGCTGGGTGGAGGCGAGGCTGGTGGCGGCGAGGCTGGGTGGAGGTGAGGCTGGTGGAGGCGAGGCTGGTCGCAACGAGGCTGGTGGCGGCGAGGCTGGTCGTAATGAGGCTGGTGGTAACGAGGCTGGGGTGGTTGTGGGGTTGGTGGCGGCCAGGCTGGTTGCGGCGAGGCTGGTGGCTGCGAGGCTGGTGGCTGCGAGGCTGGTGGCTGCGAGGCTGGTGTCGGCGAGGCTGGTGGCTGCGAGGCTGGTGGCGGCGAGGCTGGGTGCAGGCGAGGCTGGTGGCTGCGAGGCTGGGTGGAGGCGAGGCTGGTGGCGGCGACGCTGGTTGCCAGGGGGGAGGGCGACTGGTGTTGAGGTGGGGGAGGCGGGGTGGCGCTGGGGCAGGCGCGAGCGCAGCGGCGAGGCTGGCAGCGAGGCGGGTGAGCCAGCGAGGCGGGCGGCTGCGAAGGGGACGGCGGTGGGGCGAGCAGAGGTAGCAGGGGACGCGCTGGCGGCGGAGCGGGCGGGAACAGCGGCAGCAGTGGCGGGCTCTGGGGGGGGGGAGGGGTGTGGGGCGGGTGCGCCTCCGGCGGAGCGGCAGAGGCGGGTGCGCGGGGGGGGGCGGCGGGGGTTCCCGCGGGGGGGAGGGGTGGGGGTTCGCTGGGGGGGGGGCTCTCCCCTCCGCTTCCACACGAACCCCCTCTCCGCTTCTAGCTAGACGTAGTCCATTTCCTCGGATCTTAGAATGGCTCATTAGAAAATTATAATATTAGTGGTGGACCACCTGATATCAGCCTGATATCAGGTCCTGATATCACCTGATATCAGGTATCAGGTCGCCAAGACCTGATGACCTGAGACCTGACGGGGCATCTGGGCAAGTGCGAGCAGCGCGCGCGCAGCGCGAGCCCCCCGCCCGGCCTTGGCCTGGGTGTGCCATACCCGGCGGCACCTGACCCCGCCCCAGCCCACACCGCCGACATTCGGTTGGCTCGGGGGCTCGGGGGGGGGGGGGGGGCGCGGCGGGGGCGGGGGCGGGGGCGGGGGCGGGGGGCGGGAGGCGCAACGACCGTAAAAGTCCGGTGCATACTACAAGTATATCGAGAAGATATCTAGATCTAGGTATCTAGACTATCTAGGTATCTAGCGACCAAAACCACCATCTAGATGTATCTAGATGGCTGTGGAGCACTATCTACTGTATCTAGATGGCTGAAAATGACTATCTACTTGCATCTAGATGGTGCCGGTGGGGGTGTCTTCCATTAACAGAAACATGACTTAGATATCCACGTCAAGACGCCCTATTTGTGTGTGCATCACACTAGAGTAAAGTAGAGTACATGGCCCTAGGCCACGCAACGGAGGAGGGCTCACCTCTCACCTGCCCCGATCATTCATTCTCGACAATTGAGACCTCGTGCGGACTCAAGACTGCCTGCCACACAGGAGAAGAAGGACACAGAGTAACCCAGGCTCGATCATTAGCTTACCGAGGCTCTCTGATGAGCACCTTGAATTGAAAAGCTGCCTGCAACTCCATTTCTCAGCGGCCCCCGCCTTCCTCCCCCCCCCCTTTGTGCTCGGGGCTCCCCATCGTCTCCCGCCGCTGCCGCGGGGGAAGGGAGGGCGAGGGGCTGGGGGGGGGGGGGGGGGGGGGGGGGGGGGGGCAGAGCTCTTCCCCCCCCCCCCCCCCCCCCCCCCCCCCGCGCGCCCCCTCTCCCCCCCCCGCCTCCCCCCCCCCCCCCCCCCCCAAGGCCCAAAGCCCGGCCCCTCTCCCCTACTTCCCCTTCCCCCCCCTCCCTCAATCACCTCCCCCCCCCCTCTCTTCCCCCCCCCCCTCCCCCTCTGCCGCCACCCCCCCCCCCTTGGCCCCCCTCGTCCCTTCCTCCGTGCCGCTCGCGGCGGCCATCAAGCCCTCCCCTTTCCCCCTTGTCAGCCTCACCCCTCTCGCCCAGACCCACTCCCACCGCTCGCAATGGAGGCCGAGCCCACGCCGACCGCGAGCAAGGTGACGACACACACGCCCGACGGCATGTACAAGTTTGAGCTCGGCCCGCTCGGCGCTCTCGGCACGGGCGCTCACGGCGTGGTGCGCATCGCTCGGCATGTCGTGACTGGCGAGCCGGTCGCAGTCAAGGTGATGGCGGCGAGCAAGCTGGGCGCGATCGCAAAGGAGCTCGCGGCCAACGGAAGGCTGAGGCACCCGCACATCGTTGAGCTCAAGGCCACGCTCGTCGACCTCGACCGGAAGAGGGTGTTCATGGTGATGGAGCTGTGCCGTGGAGGAGAGCTCTTTGACCGGATCGCAGAGTGCGGCTCGCTCAACGAGGTCACTTCCAAGCAGTACCTCTTTCAGATCGCGTCCGCGCTGGCTCATTGCCACTCGGCCTCCGTCTATCACCGTGACCTGAAGCCGGAGAACATTCTGCTCACCGCAGACGGCGTGGTCAAGGTTTGTGACTTCGGCCTTGCTGCGACGCTTGAGCGAGTACACGAGGACGCCTCTTTCCTCCGCTACACCAAATGTGGCTCCATCATGTATGCAGCGCCTGAGGTCATCACATCAACCCGGCAACTCGGATATGCTCCCGCTCCTGCGGATGTCTGGTCTCTCGGAGTCATCGTCTATGCAATGCTCACGGGCGCCCTGCCATTCTCGTGCGCTCACCCTGAGCGCTGCCATCGTTTCGCCTCTGCGGTCCAAAGTGGCATCCGCCCTGCGTGCGAGGCGAACCGGCTGACACCGGACGCAACAGAGATGCTATGTGGCATGCTTGAGATCGACCCGACTAAGAGGATGACCATCCAGCAAGTGCTGGACTCCAGTTGGCTGACGAAAGAACGAGCCAACCACGAGCGGGCAATCCCACCCCCCGCCCCGCCCCCTAAATGGTCCATGCTGCTTGATGCTGTGAACCCAGCAGCGAACACGGCAGTGGACGCGCTACCCGCCGCAAATGGCAGAGGCCAGCACGCCCTAGCTGCCAAGCGCCAAGCAAGCCCAGCCGTCGTTGATGCCGTCCCTTCGAAGCGCATCAATGGTGATGGACCGGCGGGCGCAGCCAGCGACACCGCCAGGATTGGCTCCAATGGGCTTGATGGTGCCGCTGAGGATGAACCTAGCAGGTCTGCTGTTGAAAATGACGCAGAGAGTACTGCTGAGCTGGGGGTCAATGCGATGCTCGTGCGATCGCTGGGATGGGTGCAGCTCCCTGCAGAGAAGGAGCGCATGATGCAGGATGTGCGTTCGACATTGGCCGAGCTCGGAGCATCCTTCTCTGTGGTAAGTGGAGAGCTTTCAGACATCGTGCGCGCCAGGTTAGGTGAGCCTCCCATGAGCAATGGCACCGCCGAACTGGACGCGCCGCTGGAGACGCCAACTCCCGAGAAGGTGATGCAGAGGGTTGTTGGGCCTAGGGGAACGACCGACAATGAGTGGATAGTTGACGAAGATGAGCCCAGCGTGACCGAGGGGCGACTCACCGTCCGTATCCAAATAGTCGCGAATGCTGGAGGCTCGTCTGATGTTCACTTCTCGCGCGAGGGGGGCTCAATCTTACAATTCCACTCCTTTTATCGTGATATGCGAGCACAATTGGCGGGAGCGAACGGTTGGTCACACACAGAAGGGAGGTATCATTGCGATGCTGGGGAGTTCACGCCTCGCGGAGACGAGTCTTAAACTTGAAGGCCTTGAATGGAAATTCGGCGCAAGCATTCTTTCACGCCGATGAACGATGGCTTCCTACCGTGCGGCGCGCATCTGCCTACTGATCAAGAGAGGCGCCCGATCAGATGATGAGACGTTCAGGGCTTCTTATGCATTGCAAATTGCATTGTTTTTACGCGCACGTCAACCAAGACGAGCATCCGCGAGGAGCACTTCCAATTGTCACTGCCACCGTACTGGCATTCTCAAAGACAGTCCCACCCCCTGATAGATGAAGACGTTCTTATGTGCACTGTTGGACGCCGAGCAAACCTTGAGAATTGAGAACTGAAGACTACGGCGGGCCGCGCCTCAGCTTAGACTAGCCTGATGCTCAAGACCAGCTCACAGTGATTCAATTCCACGCCCAATATCCATGTACTCGCAAGTTCAGCTGCAAGTCACGACGAGAAACTAACCAACATACCCCGGTCTCACCTTGGCGGCGGCAGAATATCGTCCAACTCAGTACGGCATCGGTCGGGTAGTTAAGACTGCGTGTACCTTGCTTGAAAGGTGGTAGCAACTCAAGGTCGTACTTTAGTGATAAGAAGTAGGAAAACTTACCTATCGCGGCTTAGACGATTGGTGGTGAAAAGTACCATCGCGATGAAGGAACTCCAGGCAGCAGCCGACAAAGGCAAAAGCTCGGGGCTGGACTCTCTCTGATTGAGGCGCGCGATATCGAAAGTCCCGGGGTACCAGCCGGGGACGGGGGAAATATGGTACCCCCGCTGGCCGCTGGGAGTACGCGGGCCATCGGTGTTGTCGATCACGACATCTCACCTCGCTGGCATGGCGGTGGTGAGGGGGATGGCCTCGCTAGACGCGCGTTCGTGCGTGTCGCACCCGCGATTCGCGACACTCGTTAGGCTTCTCTTTCGTCATTGGCATGTACCGTTATAATTCTATACGTTCTCTCGCTCTCGCCCAAAACTACGGATGGACGCCTAGTGTATATTTCGGTCGCATCCTATAGATATGAAACACGCTCGGCAGTAGAATCAATATCATTGAGCGAATCATATCATTGGCAAAATCCCGTTTTCGGCATATTCATCTTATTTATTAGGGTGTGAAAATGTCTCTCCGCCACGCCGCGCTGCCGCGCCCACCGCCCGCGAGATCGGCGCGCGCCTTCGCTGAGTGCTCCGCGCTGTGCGACTATCGAGCCGCCGCCGCATCTCCAGCGCATGGGGTTGACCGAGGTACAACATTTTATGGCATATTGAAAATAAAGAGAGACCGAATGCTGGAGAAATGAGAAGAGATATGCGTTGGGCGTTTGCCACGTGCTTTCCCGGTCACTATTACCGGTCTCGGGACTATTTGGCATATATCCGCGTCTTGATCGTGAGCTTCTAGCTAGATGCCCGGGTTGGACATCACGCGTGCAACAACAGCTATCGTAAAACACCCGTATTAGACGCGGACGCGGGGTGTTCCATTCGAGGGAACACGCGCCCCCGAGGCTACACCACGGCTTGCGACATCACTGGCAACGCGTCGTGCAACGGAAGTTGCAACATGACGTGTATGCTTTCCTGAACCATATTGAAGTCTTGTGTCCGAGGCACTTGAGTCATTCAACCCCGACCTGCTTTTCAAGCTTGGTGTGCCGCTTCTTGGCATTCCGGAAGTGGGTGCTGTTGCTGACGTCGTGCACCAAGCAACGGAATTTTCTTTCCCTGGGGAGAAGGTTGGCGGATACGAGCCCGGCAGCAGCCAAGATGTCGTTGGAAGGAAGCTTGGACTCGCCGCAGATACAATCGCTGCACTCACATCACTGCCAGTTCGCATCATTACCGGCGAGGAAGTCTGTGCCCTAGTCGATTCAGATATAGGCGAAAAATTCGTCATATCTTCGCATGTCTGTTGAGCTTGCCGTTCGTGTTGCAATTGAGCATGTAGCCGGAGCGTGAGGCGAACTTGGGAGTCCAGATCCTCAGCCTCCGCTAGCCTTCGTTCTTCGCTGAGCCTGAGTGCCTCACGTAATTCGAGTACCGCCGGGGTTTCATTATTCATCGAAACCACAGCGCCAAGCGCACCTGGAGTATGTGCAGCGATGTTTGAGGTCGTCGGCGTCGCCTCTACCAAGTGTGGCTCCGGTCGTGGTAGAGCGCTAGGTGTATTTGAATCCATAGATGTCGGGGTTTTAGGTTCGTGAATTCGACGAAGAGCTTCCAGCTCAGCTTGGAGATCCGCAATCTGACTCTGGTAGGCATGGCGCTCCATGGCAGCGAGGCCTCCCCCCCTGCGAGCCTCTTTCGGGTGCTGAAGTGCAGTTGTTGCCGACTCCAACTTTGCGCTAGTTGCAGCCTCGGCAGCCTTTGAAATCGCCAACTCCTCACGCAGCGCCGTGATATCGCGTACAGAGGATGCGACGTATTCTTGTAGAACGTGCATCCGTTGTGCATGCCCCCCTTGTTCGTACTCTGTAGCCTCATGAGCATCGGCAGCGGTCGCGACGGTTGCTTCAGCTTTCGCATCTAGTTGCTTGCGTAGAGAGTTGATGGTCGCTGAGAGGTTGTCGCACTGCTCACGCATCGCGCGCTCGCGCTCCTCGTACCTTGATATTGAGTCGTGGTCCGGATGAGATGCCGAGATGTCGTTGACTCTCTGCTGCAAGGTGCGCCGAGCAAGTGAAGCTGCCTCTGCGGCTGCAGACGCGCGACTCTCCGCCTCCCTCCTAGCTGCAACATCTGTAGCTGCTTTTCTTTCCGCTGTGGCTGCACGCACGTCGGCTTCAGCTCGTGCTGCTGACTCGAGGGCGAAGCGTTCCTCTGCCTGGACAAGCGCTCCTCTCATGGCGTCAGCCTCCTTAGATGCGGACGCAGCAGATGCTAGCGCGTGCGCTATTTGTTCCTCGTACGCGCGAGTTGCCACTGCGATGGATTCGGCAGCAGCTTCAGAAACTTGATGCACGTGGATCTCAGCCTTCACCTCCGATGCCGCCGCAGCTGCTTTCGCTTGATCAGCACGTGCCTCCGAGGATGCGACTTCCTCGGCCAAAAGACACAGCTGAATCTCGTGATGGCGAACTGCCTTCGCCAGAGCCTCAGCCAAAGCACTCGCACGATCGCTTTCACGCCGACATTCTTCTTCTGCCTGTGCAGCTAATGATTCTGCATTATGTTGCGCTTCCAATGCCGCACATGTCTCAGCGGAGCTCGCCACCAGGGCTGCCGTTGCCGCTTCCGCCTCCGCTGCATATGCAGCCGCCTTCTGACGAGCCTCGTCGGCATCCACAGCTGCGGTCCGAGCAACTTCAGCCACTTCGCGTGCCGCAGTGAGAGCGTCTCGTGTCGCTGATTTTGCCGCTTCCAGAGAAGTCGTTTGCACCTCTCTCTCTCGTTCTAACTGTACGGCAAGTGCACACCTTTGTGCGCGCAGGGCAGCAGCCGTACGCCGCCTGCGCTCGTGTTCGCGAGCAGCGGAGAAAGCCGCGTCGGCCTCCCGTTGTAGCAGAGCTTGCTCAAGCTTGGCACTCATCGATTCGAGTTGTTCTTGCGCAGATGCTAAGCAAGCGGCCTGCTCATCGCGCCGTACGCCATCCACCTCAGCTTTTGCGCGTTCTCGCGCCAGGATTTCTTGGGTATTGCGATGCTCTTCGTCAGCCTCTGCGACCGTGTTACGCAATGCCATGACGTAGCAACCTTCAGTGAGTGCAATGCCGATGACATCCTGTCCCTGCGCTTCGGCTGTCGCAAGAGCTTCAGCTCGCGCAACAGAGCCCGCCGCGGCCACCATTGTTGCCGAAATCGTGTCTCCTGCGGCATCTTCGCGAAAATCTCGGGATTTGGAAAGTGAGTGCAGTACGAAAGGCGCAGCAATTGCATCGTCGAGGACTCCTGCGAGAAGACCGCCAAACAAGACTCCCGTCGCGGAGTGATGAGCCGACGGCGCGGAATCGGGTCGCATGGAAGGACTTTCGTTGCAAGAGAAACCATTGCGCCCACCGTCTGATGGAGTGCCCGACACAGTGCCTTGACGGCCTTCGATACGCCCGGCCCCACTTTCCTGTCTCTTAAGAAAAGACTGCTTGGCAGCAATCGCACGATGTAGTGCTTTCAATGACCTGAAGTAGTGGTTCAGGCGCGCGGCATGCCCTAATTCTCCCCGGGCGGCCATCTTAGTGATCGAGCACGCACGCATCCGATAGTTCCAATCTCTCAAAGCACGCCTCATCAACCATACTGGCGTTGCATGCGCAAAATGACTCGCAGCACAAGAAAAAATTCTGCAATTATCGCGCTGTTTTGCCGAGAACCTCCTCCACATGCCAAGCGACTTCTCAAGAATACGTTTTGTGGCTGTTGCGCTTGCTTCTTTGGCACGTGTCCCACGGTCAGTCCGAACTTTCATTACGCCACATGTGCTCCTCCAGCGAGCAGTGCAAAATGTGAGCCAAGCGACACGTGCTGCACTCAGTTGGCGAACATTAAGCGCCGCCGTGTTCGCGTTGCTTCCCCATTGCCGAAGTGCATTGAGGGTATGGCGATTCCTGAAGGCTATGCACAGGTGAGTTTTGGAGCGCTCGTGCATCATGTCGCGCTTCCATCTGCACACCCAGCGTAGCAGCCCGCGCCGAGAGGCTCGATGGCCCCGTGCTCTTGCAGCCTTCATTTCGGTTTCTTGCAGTGACCGGCGCGAAGAAACGATGCATTTCCAAAACTCAGCAGCTTCGGCGAGTATCCGATGGCGGCGTGCTGCAGCAAAAGCATCGGCGATTGCAACAACTCTCCGATTTGCCGGTGGAGCAGACGCCGGATGAGAGCGAGCAAGGAGAGTGGCAATGGGATCGTGCCGCACGCGGCGAGTCGCAAGCACGGCACGACACCAACGTCGAAGCAGACTGCGCGTGGAAGTCGTGGCGTGTGCGTGGACTGCGACACCGAATTGGCATGATGCAGCTGCTTCATGATCCGACTGTTGGCGCCATTTTTTCATCTTCAGCTTGATGTTCCTCAATGAAAGGAATGTGGTAACATCAACGGCAATGCATGAGATCTTGGCCCGTGCATCGGCCACGCAATGCCAGCTCCTCATGGCGAAATGCAGACGGCGACGATACACCGCACGCCGCGCGGCAGACGTCGCTGACAATATATGCTGGCTGAGCTCGCGTGACCAATACGATATATTCTGCCAGATTGCGAGGGTGGAGACTACTCGCCGGTCTCGCACCTGATGCACGAGGCTTCGAAAACGTGCCCTATTCGTTGACATCTCTAAGCGTAGGGAAGCCCAAAGTCGAAACGCCCCGCGGGCCTCGCAGAAACGCAGACACCATGTAGCAGAGTCGCTTCGGAGGCGGTCCGCACGCGCATCTTCGACTGTGCGTTGCCATCTCCGCCACCTACAACGGATGCCGACGAGTTTCGCTGATGAGCCAACGCATCGACTTCCAGCAAGAGTGATCCAATTCGCAAAAAGTCGTCGCAAAGCAACTTGATGAAGCATTTGCCGACAATGTAGCCAGGCCATCGCATACAGCTCTTGGAGTGCACGGCGATCTTTTGCTGCCACGCGCCACTTCCGCAGAGCTACGATACACATGCGAGTCTCACAGTGACCAACTGCAAGCCGGATCATTGAATGCCCCTTATGTTGCTCGCTTTGGGAGCAAAAGACAAGCATTGCCCGAGCCAGTGACGAATGACGGTATACTTGATATGCCATGTGCGACAGCGATGCGCGCATGGCATATTTGCCCAGCTCGTGAAGCCCTCGACGAAGAGATGATTTGTAGAAGCAAGTACGACTGGGCACAATCACCGTCCAATGAAGTACGGCGGCATTCCGCAAATTAAACAACATTCGCCGTGACGTCGCACTGCGGAAATGACGGATCGCCTTGAATTGTGCCGATGCGCCGTGAGCGAGTGCGTCCGTAGCAACGCGCAACGCGAAGAATGAACGTCGCAGTGCCGTACAACGCATTGCCTTTGTGGTGCGTGCTTCAATCTTCTCCCCGCGGCGATGCACAGTGGCCGCGGTGCACCAAGCCGTCCACCCGCGTCGCAACGCGTACCGCTGCTTCAGGCTTGACGCGTCGCTTGCTTGGTGTGCCCACTCCCTCCATTTCTTTACGATGCCCGCCATGCGGCACATGCAGAGCTTCCGTCCAGCCTCGAGTGCGCGGTTCTCCCTATTGACTCGGCCTGCTCTAGTCTCCACGGCATGCCGTGTCACGACATGCAGGCGGGCAAATTGAAGTTTTGTCAGGTGCTGTCGGGCTATTGCGGAACATTTATTCACTAGATAGCAAGTTCGCACCCTCTGGACCGCCCGCAGAAGCGACTTGTGCGCAAATATTGTTTTGAGTCTGGTCTCGTTCCTCTTGAGCGAGGCTGCAAGCAACTTGCGTTGCCTCCAACGCATCAGTGCACGCAAACATCGCCAGCGCAGAACGATTAAGTTCGATCGCTGTGTGTCTTTGCGTGAACACTCGTCGTCGAGGAGGGTGGTGAACGCAACCTGGAGGGCTCGAAATTGCACTGATAGGCGCAACGTGGTTTCGCTTTTGTATAGAAACGAAGCTTTGCGCGCGCCGGCCCTCCACTCGCGCAACGCTCTTGTAGCCATTTGCGCTTGCTTCTCTATCCGCAGTGCGTGTACTCGCCCGTTGAAATCAGCATCTCTCCGGCCTTTGGCCATGGCTGCCGCCATTGCGGCGACTCCGAGGCGACGGTGTCGATTTGAAAGAGAGTCTTCCGCCTTCATGCGAAGGTTGATAGCAGTGAACCTCTGTGAGGTGCGCTTGCGCCATGCAGTGAAACATGACGTGAGAGACACGAGGGCGACTTTTGCAGCTCCAGCCCGTTCTAGAGAGGCCAGATGACCAGCAACATCGGCACGTCGTTTTGTCTCCGCCGGCACTTTGGCGAGAGAGAAAAAAGCGTGTGCCGTAGCTGAATGGTGGCGAAAGCACCACGCCAGGCGTGTCCGTCGGCATCGATTCCGCCAGGATCGGACAAAGCGACGAGCCATGGATCGTAAGACTCGTTCTGCGAGAACGGCCCCCATTCGCCTCAGCGTCGCCGCCTTCTCGTCCAAAATCAATTGTGCGTTTATAGCACGCTCGGCTGCCACTCGTGCCTCTGCGGCATCTGCCGCTTCCGCTATTTTCTCAGCAGCGCTCGCTTCCGCCGCCGCGGCCGCCTCAGCCACTCTTAGACGTAAAATATGCTCGTCAGCAAGAGCTATAGTACTTGCTCTAGTCGCCTCGTCTTGGAGCACATCATTCAAGAGCCGTGCTTCGTTCTCAGAATTTGCTCCCGCTTGCCCATCAACAAAGGCGCGTCGCGAGGCCTCAGCCGCGGCGGCCTCGGAATCGTCGACATGCTGGGCTGGGGCGGCGGAAGTCTCTTCCAATGTCACCTCTCGCCGCAACACATCACCAGGCTTTGAGCGGAGTGCCGCTGCCGTCGCCATGTCAGCTTTTTCGGCGTTGTATGTTGTGGCGATCGCTTCCGCTTGTAGTTGGACCGCAGAAGCGTGGGCAATGGCAGCCTCGCCTGCATCCATTTCGCACTCACGAAGTGCCTCCGATACGACTAGCCTATCCGTCTCGGCACGAACAGCAGCAGCATGTGCGGCGTCCAGGCTCCCGTGGAGTGCGGCTCGCTCATTATCTGCCCACCTTAGCTCAGCATCTTGCTCCGCTAGCTCGCGACACAGTTCGCTCTCTGTGACAGCAGCGACAGCCGCTGCAACAATGCGACTCGCTTCTGCTTCTGTCTCGGCCTCCCATTTGGCTGTCTGCGCCGCGCCGGCGCACGCAGCCTGTGCTTCACGACGGGCAAGTGCACCAGCAGCTTCTGCAGCCTCTGCGGCCTCTGCCAACCGCCAGGCCGCATCAGCTTGTAGCTCTGCTTGGGTTTCTTCAG
Source organism: Isochrysis galbana (assembly GCA_018136815.1). NCBI lineage: Eukaryota > Haptophyta > Isochrysidales > Isochrysidaceae > Isochrysis > Isochrysis galbana. The sequence continues at coordinate 853,987 of CM030942.1, read as the reverse complement.
CGTGTTTCAATTCGGCACGTAAAGCCAACGCTGCATCGCTGCTCGACTTTGCGCGCGCATTGGCTGCTGTCAACTCCGCCGTGATTGCAGCCATGGCCGCAGCATGGTCTTCTTTTTGCGCATCGGCATCCATCTCTAATTGTTTGAGTTTGCTGAGTCCTTGGCTAAGCTTCGTTGCTATCGCCGATGCCTCAGAGCGCACCACCACATGACGCTCAAGGTCTGCAGCTCGCGCCTCCATGAGCTCCTTCCTCTCTGCCTCTAGTGCCGCCACGGTTGCCGCCTCCGCAGTTGCATCTGCCACACACCTGGCGGCCTCAATCTCCATGTCTGCAAGGGTGCGGGAAAGGCTCTCCAGCGCCGCGCCTGCGTAGGACATTGTCGATTTGGCGTCGTCTGCAGCTGCCAGTGCGGCCATCTCCCGTGCGCCCGATGCGGCAGCAGAAGCCTCGGTCTCAGCGAGAGCATGGCTAAGAGCTGAAGCCGATGTTTCGCCCAGAAGTGTGGCATCCCTCAAGGCGCAGACATTCAGCTGGACTTGCGATGCTAGTGCCACTCTCTTGTGTTCTGTCACACGGGTCAACTCCTCTGCCCGCCATAGCTCTCGAGAAAGCAGCCCGGCCTCAAACTCACGACGGCGCGCCACGGCTTCCGCAGCGTTTGCCACGGCTTTGGCCGTAGCTGTCGCCTCATCGCGAGCGGCCTCCAGCTGGGCGTTGAGCGTTTGATCCAGCTCTGTCATGAGTGCCTCGCGGTCCTTTGAAGCCGAGGCTGCCGCTGCGGCTAGTGCTTCGGCATGACTAGCAGCTTGAATTTTCATTGACGACTCGGCTACATCGGCCCGTGCTTTTGCCACTGCTGCAGCATCCTCAGCCACCTCAGCTCTCTCCCGAAGATGCTGGACTTCTTGAGCATGGCGCAAGACGGTCTCCGCCGCCTCCCTCCCTGCCTCGATGGCTGCCTCCTTTGCCGCTTCCCTCGCTGCCAACACCGTTTCCGTGGCCTTGTTGGCACGTTCGGCCTCCACGTGCACCAAACGGACCAATGCTTCAGTCTCTGCTTCTGCCTCAGCAACAGCCGAACGAAGAGCAGCCGCTTCTGCCGCTCGCTCTGCAAGCATTCTGGCTTGTACCGCGCCCATCGCTTCTGAAACCGCAATATCCGTTGCTGACCGCATCTGCTCTGCAGCCAGCGCATATGCCGCGGCAGATTCACGAGCGCTGGCCTCCCAAGAGCGGGCGGACACTACGCCCTCCACCGCCCTGGTTGCGGCTTCATCAGCGTCGGCTAAAGCAGCGGTAAGGGCTACGCATTCCGCCCTGCGTGCTCTTTGCTCATCTTGCAAGCACAAGTCACGCGCGCGGACTGCCTCAGCTGCCGTTTCCGCCTCAGTAGCAGCGGCAGTGTGCTTTGAAAGAGCGATATTTGCTTCCTCGCGCGCATTTATCGCAGCCTGCTCCGCCGCCGCTGAGGCTGCCTTTGCCTCGTCTACCTGGAGCGCTAGGGCTTTTAGTTCAGCCTGAGCCTGGAGAGTCTGCCTTATTGCAACCTGCGCTGTCTCCCGATCCTGCTTTCGTTGCCCTAACAATCTTGAGATGTCCGCATCCGCGTCGGCGAGACTTAGCGCTGCAGTCGCTATCTCTGCTGCCGCTTCGGTCGCTGCCTCCATCGCGCCATCTTGCTGAGCTGCTAGCTGCTCCTGGAGGTTACGCTCGACATCCGCGGCAGTTGCCTTCACTGCCAAGACAGCCGCCTCACTCTCCCGCCTTACATCTGCTAGGGCTTGAGCATGTGCACTAGCAGATGCGGCAGCAGCAAGGACCACAGCTCGTTGCTCATCGAGGGCGCGGAGGAGCCGTCGCCGTTCGTCTTCCAGCTCCTCCTCGAGAGCGCGCACGGCGGCGGCAGCCTGTTCAGCCTCGCTGTGAACCATGCGCCGCGTCTCCGCCCCAATCTCCGGATTGGCAGGCCTCGCCAGTGGTGGTTGCGGATGCTGCGAATTGCGGAGAAAAAACGGCAAGCGTGGGCGGTCAGTTGCCGAAAGGACACAGCGAGGTGAGAAACAGCTGCACTATAAGCAGGCCGAAAAATCGTGAGGCCGGGCGTAGTAGCATGGCCAAAACATGATTAGGCGGTGCTCTGCTCGAACGTCTAGCACAGTGAATGTAAATCCCAAGTGTTGCCTCTGTGAAGCTGATCTAAAGAGGGACAGCAAGACTTACCTTATTTTGTGATGCCATCTTGGACGTGCCCATGATTAACATTGACTCGTCGTTCCCATGTCTCGATGGGATATGCGACGGCACCTTCTTCACTGCATTGATCCATAGGTGGACCGCTCTCTTCAGCTCATGAGACGCTTTGAATGTGCATGAATGCACAAGATTAGGGACATGAAGCCGCCGTAGGTGCCGTACTCGTTGCGCAACCGCGCGCCACTGGTCGAAGGTGCACTGCAAATGCGTCATGCGCGACCTACGACTGCCCTTCCCGCCGCGTATGTTGTCGCCATCACGGTGGCTTGCTTTCTTGCCATGCCCTGTTTGACTTGCCCAACGAGCCCAGCAGACGCGCATCGTTGAATGGAAGGCTGTACCAACCCCGGAAACAAATGTGGTGGGCTGCCGCTGACCAGTGTCCCTGGCTACAAAATATCTCGCTGCAAGTTCCAGCTTGGCTTCGATGACAACACAACGGAGCCAAGTGTCAAACGCAGATCGAAGGATAGATTGAGATGACAGCGATCGAGAGAGCCGCAGTAGTGTCGTCTCCCTCGTCTGTTGCACCCAGGCACGCAGTGCTATGACACAGCAACGCCGGTGACGAAATGCAGCTGCAAGCTGTTCGTACAATTCGTCGATATTTCTCTCGCTGCGCAACCTCTCTATAGATGAAAGGGCTAAGTGCAAGCCGTCGCCGTTGGAGCGAGCCAAATCTTTCAAAGCATCGATGCGTCGTGCGTGGGAAAGAGTACTTGTACAAGCATGAGTGGAAGTATCTTGATTGTACTTGCAGCGGCGGGACTGTGATGAAACACTTGTCGAAACCGTATCGATTGGCTCCACTCCGATGCTGTGCCCGGCTGCAGCTACATGCGAGGAAGAATGCACAATCGGTTCCACCCCAATGTTGTGCCTGGCTGAAGCCGCAGGCGAGTACGAATGTATGGCAGGTGCGTGACCACTCGGCGGCACACACGCGCTGCTTGCAACGGTCTCGGTCGAGGTGTGCGCTGGTGACGAGCCATCAAGCGATGGGATGAGCCAGTCTGCTGAGCTTGGGAGCTCGCACACATGATCCGCGACCCGCCTGCGCACCAGGTCGAGGATCTCACACCCGAGCCTATCACTGTCGATCGCGGCGTACTGATTGACTTCGGCAGCCACCTCGAGGGCAGGTTGCGTGTGCATCCAGCCTGCTCAGCGCACAATAAGCCGCTTGAGCAAGCACGGCTCCTACTACCTCTATCAGCGAAACACACTGTCCACCCGCTCCAGCCCGACCTCCTCGGCCCCCCGCAGAGCCTGCCGCCACCTCGCGACCCCCCTCCCTCCCCTCCCCCCCCTCGCCTTCTCCTCGCCCTCCCTCCCCACACCACACCCCCTATTTCTGCGCGCGAAACCAGCAGCGCAGCGGGAGAAGAAGGGTACTTTACCGCTTACTCTTTACTGCAGGGACCGCTGCAGCAGCCAAGTGGCTGCCTCGCATTGTACTTTTTCGTGGAGAACAGGGAGAAAGAGATACTACTACTTGTTTCTCTGCTGTGCAGGGAAAGAAGTGCGTGTGTGTGGAGGGGGGAGCGCCGCGGCGAAGGGGGGGGGGGGGGGGGGGGGGCGTCGCGGGGCGCGGGGGGGGGGGGGGGGTCGCCCTGTGGCCAAAACAAGTCACTCCCATGTTGCCTCTCCATCGTCTACTTTACTCTCAACTAAGTTTATACTTAGTTCGCCCCTGGGTGGGGTACGAGCCCCCCCCCCTCTCCACTCTCCACTCCTCACTCCTCTCCTGCTGTGGGGGAGGCACCACCCATCTTCTTGGCATGCCTTATGGCTTGCAAGGAGCAGACTGCCCTGCTGACCCACTCCCTTCCCCACAGGCTCGCCTGATTCACTCGTCTTGTCGTCTTGGCCCGTCGGCGCCAGCTCACTGCTCACTCCTGCTCCAACGCTCCAACCCCTCCTCCCCCGGCAAATTGGTGCAGAGTGGAAACCCTGGCCCCTGGGGCTCAGGAGCGCCAGCGCGCCAGCGAGGGAGAAAAAAACCTTTTAAGTTCACGCCTCGCGCGCGGCACTGGCGCGGGGGTTCACTTTATGTAGCAATGTAGCCACGCTCTTCGCTCTTTCCCTTCCCACTTCCCATTCATTCCCTCACCACCCGCCTTCCGGCACCCCCCCTCCTCCCCTTGTCCTCTATGTGGGGGCTCAAATGCTCAAATTATTGGGGGGGCTGAGTTGGACGGGGTGCACCTGTCCCCAGCGAGTGTTCTCGCCTTCCTTCTGTGTCTGTGTCGCTGGGTGACCTGTTCCTTTTTAGCGTCGTTACTCGGGTGCCGTGTCGTCGCGTCGTCGCTGATAAATTTTTTGTTGTCGTTGTCGCGCGGTGGTCTTGTGGTCTTGCCTCTTGCGCCCGGAGTATAGTTTGGGGCGGGGTACACCTGTGTCTTAGGCGAGTCGTTCGGCGAGGCCGAGCGCTTCCGCCACGAGGCTGAAGTTGGTATTCATTCTTGCAGCCTTCGTCATTCTTAGCCTTAGCCTTATTTAGCCTACCCTTTTCGTCTTCCGTGAAAATGGGGGTACTACGCTCTACGCTCTAGCGGTCTAGCGGCTAGCGGGGTTTTGATTTTAGGTTTTCTTCCCTGGGCAGCCTTGCGAGTTCGCGCTGAGCTATGGAAGCTCGGCGGGGCGCGGCGCGCGGCCTCGTACCAGGGTAGAAAAAGGTGCGGGCCATCAAAAGTCCCAGTGCACCACCCGAACACGGGGGGAAATTACCCCCCGTATATATACATGTTATATTTACTAGAGTATTCGACCCCCCTCTCCGACCCCCCTCCCTCCCCCCCCCCCCACACACACTCAATTGCATCGTGATCACAGCAGAGTAACCTGCACCTTGAGCTTCCTCAGCTGTGAGAGCATTGGCTGGCTCTCCGCGCCAATAGGGTTGCACGAGAGGTTTACCGACGACAGCCGGAAGCTCCGCGCGAGCTCGCACAGGCGCTGCACGCCCGCCGGTCCGATCCGGTTGCGGTCGAGGATGAGCGTATGGGTCCTCCGACACGCTCCTGCCTCAAGCACGCGACAGACCATGCCCAAGGCCTCGTCATCGAGATCCGCATCAGACAGACACACGGTACACGCTCGTGATGCCCTTTGAGCTCGAGCTGCTTGAGGCCCCCTCTCGCTCACGCGAACAGGTGATCGAACCCAAGAGGGTCGCTCTCGCTCCTAAACTGAGACGGCAGCGCTGACGCGAGCACTCCGCCTAAACGGTGACCGAATGCAAGTGTGAGTAGAAGAATTAACGTACGAGGGCACCGTTCATAACGGAACGACAGCCTTCGAAACGCTTGCAGGTGCGCAAAGGTGTGCTCGACAACCACTCGTTTGGAATTGGAACGTTGAGTGGTCTTTGTCCGTCTGCGGAAGATCCGATCCTTGAGTCCTCTGTCCGCGCAGCGACTCCGATTGGCACGTGAGTCGTAACCTCTATCTGCCCATACCTCGATCCCCTCGAGTTTCACCCACCGTGAATCCAGTGTAGACTCTAGCAGGATGACATCCGGTCGATTGGAGGGATCAAGATGAAGTCCGTAGACGACTCGTTGATGATCAGTGACCACTGAGAGCTTGGTCCCTTGTCTACCGCGGTCTACATGATTCCGTCCAGTGTCAGGTCTCCTTCCATGCAGATTCCGAATGTGACAAGAATCTATGATGTGCCGCTTCGGGGGGTTGAGTTTGGAGTATGTGCGAAGTGCTTGTGCATATGCAGCATCGACCACTCCCTTCTCCTTCCAAAGCTCCATTCGACGGCGCACTGCCATATGAGAGCGACCTCCGCAGTCCAACTCTCTCCACTGGCAGCCAGTGCGCAGAAACTTGAAGAGGAGACTCACAACTTGAGTATCAGTCAGAGCCCTTGGTCTACCTGTGTGTTTTGGAGCAGCTCTGTCCTGAGCAAACTTCAGAATGAGCCTTTCAAAGATACAGGATAGTTTCATTCAACCTTAAATTAGACTACCAAAAAGTTCAATCAACTCCGAAACACTTTCGTTACACGTCAGTAGAGGGAAGGGCGCGGTGGTGGTGGGGGGGGAGGGGCGGCTTGTGAAAAGGGCGGGATAGAGGGAAGGGCGCGGTGGAGGGGGGAGAGGGAGGTGGGGGGTGGGGGGGGGGTGGGGGGGGGGGGGGGGGGGGCCTCCTCCCCCCGCGCCCCATATCAACCGATCCTCGCTCCCCGCCGCCCCCCCCTCCTGCCGCCCTCGCGCCCTCGCCCGCCCTCTCGCCCGCCCTCTCGCCCGCCCTCTCGCCCGCCCTCTCGCCCGCCCTCTCGCCCGCCCTCTCGCCCGCCCCCGCCCTCGCCCCCGCCCCCGCCCTCTCGCCCGCCCTCGCCCTCTCCCCCCCCCCCCCCCCTCCGCGCTCCATACGCAACCTACCTCGCCGGCAGCCTCGTGCTGCGGCGTCGCGGGGCTGCGGAGGCGTGGATGGCGGCGACGGCGGCATCGACGGCCGAATGCCGCAGTCTGCGCAGTCCGTCCCGTAATCGCACTCCGACCACTCGCTTCCAGGGCCGCCGTCATCGCAGATGCCGTCGGACGCGTATATTGCGTTCCCGATGCACTCATTAGAGCAGGCGGAGGGCGATTGAGGCGATGAAGGCGGTGCGGGAGGTGGAACAAACGGACGGGCGGGAGGGTATGGCTCTTGTGGTTGGGGATGGGACGGGAATGCAGGAGGTGGTTGAGAAGGGGTTGGTTGAGGAGGATTCCAGGGCGGTGGGGACGAGGGAGGTGGTGGAGTCAATGGCGGAGGCGGTAACGGAGGCGACAATGGAGCTGAAGGAGGAGGCACCCGCGGTGGAGCACTAGGGGAGAATGAAGGAGGTGGAGGAGATGGCGGAGGAGACAAGGGAGGCCGCGGCAACGGAGGCGACGAAGGGGGTGGAGAAGAAGGCACCCGCGGTGGTGGGCGTGGTGGAGGTGAGGGCGGCGATAAGGGCGGTGGCAACAGCGGTGGTGGATTACTAGGAGGGAATGTTGAAGGTGGAGAAGATGGCGGAGGAGTCAAGGGAGGCAACGGAGGCGACAATGGCGGTGGGGAAGGAGGCACCCGCGGTGGTGGGCGTGGTGAGGGAGGCGAAGCGGGTGGTGGCAGCAACTGCAGGGGAGGCGACGTGGGAGGCAATGGCTCTTGCAGCTCAGGATGCGACGGGAGTGGAGGAGGTGGTAGAGGAGGGCTCCATGGCGGCGGAGACGAGGGAGGTGGTGGAGTCAGCCGGGATGGTGGCGGCCAAGTCGGTGTTCCCTCAGGGACGCGGGGTGGGTACGTCGGAGGTGGAACCAATGGCGGGGGTGGGGGAGGAGGAGGCGCACTCGTGGCTGCCCACTTGGCATGCCACCAAGAGGGCCGTCTTCCCGCTTGGTGGGCTCAGCTCGAGCGCGGCCTTGGCACGAAGCAGCACCTCCACACACGGCGCATGTCGGTATCTGCAGGCCCATAGAAGGGGGGTGAACCCCTTGTCGTCCACCGCGTCGGCGTGGGCACCCGCGTGCAGGAGGCGCTCAACGCACGAGAAGTTGCCTTGCTTGCACGCGGCCATGAGGGCTGTCAACCCTCCGCCTGCCGCGCTCTCCTCGAGGCGTCCCGCGTGACCCTGTCCGAGCAGGAGCTCGACGGCTCGCACATCGTCGCCCTCTACGAGGGGTGGTGTCATGTCAGGGAGAACGAGGCGAAGGAGGGGGCTGGGGCGCTGGGCGTGTAGAGGGGCCGGGGCGCTGGGCGGATGGGGGACGGCTCGGCGGCTGAGGAGGGGGAGGGGGGAGGCGAGGGGTTGGGGGAGCTCGGCGGGGAGGGGGGGGGGGGGGGGACTCGGCGGCGGGGGGAAGGGGGGGGCGGGGACTCAGTGGCGGGCAGAAGGGGGTCGAGAATAATCATACCGTCAGGGGGCCCCATCTTTTCACAAGCAGTGTGACCTTTTTCACAGGAGGCGTCTTGTGAAAAGCCCAGTGAAGTGTGTGGGGGGGGGGGGGGGCAGTCACAATGGGGACGGTCGAAGTCCCGCGCCTTTTGGCGCGGAGGAGGGGGGGGGTATTGGAAGTCACAAGTGTCAGAGCGGGGACGGTAGAAGTCCCGCACCTTAAACCTTATGTGACTTATATGACTTATGACAACTAAGTTTATACTTGGTTGCCCCATGGGGGGGCACGAGCCCCCCCCTCTCTCCACTCCTCCCCTGCCATGGGGGAGGAACCACTCATCCTCCTGGCACGCCTGATGGCTTGCCAGGAGGCCACTGCCCTGCTGACCCACTCTCTCCCTGGCAGACACGCCTGCCTCGCGCGTCCTGGCCTGTCGTGGCCAGCCCATCGCTCCAACCCCTCCTCCCCCCCTGGTCGACAGGCAGACAGGTGCAGAGTGGGGGCCCCAGAGGCCCAGGAGCGCCAGCGAGGGAGAGGCAGGGGAGGCCAGGGCCCAGCCCCAGCCTCCTCTGCCCCCTGAGCTGGCCTCCAGGAGCCTCCAGGGGCCGCCAGAGGGCAGTTGCAGGCCTGCCGCAGGCGCGCCATCGCGCGTGCCGCAGGAGAGTGTCGGAGCGAAGCTCGTTTCCTCATTGGAAACGAGCCGCGGAGGCGCACCGGCGGCTAGCGCGGCGCACGGTCCATCCGGGGAGCCCGGAACGGGCTCATCGGAAGAACGGGGAGGGCAAATGACGGGCATGAGAGATGGACGGGAGAGTGGCACGGAACGCGAACCGGAGGGTCGGAGGATGTAAGAAAGGGCGCGGCGAGCAGTTACCGCTTACTTGGGACTCGTAGGGACTCGTAGACTCGAAAGGACGACTCGGAAGACTCGGGGCTTGGGGGTACTCAGGGGCTGCAGGTCACCAACAGGCGATACAATGGCTCAAAAACCACACAAATCAACACTCTGCACTCAAACATTCACGGTGACAGGCCGGAAACATACGTTAAACGAACCCCCTCTGGTGAGCAGATTCAGGAGTGCCCACCAGAAAAAGAAGAGAGAGAGAGAGAGAGCGAGGGAACGAGGGCTCGGGGGTCAAAACACAATTCGGACTCCGTTTTGGACTACAGAGTAAAATCCAGTGCCCTCGCGAGTCCTGCCTCGAGTCTCGCGAGGCAGCGCCGAAGGACGCTGAAGGAAGCGCTGCGGGACAGCGCTGAAGGACGCAGAAGGACACTGAAGGACGCTGCAAGACGCGCTGCGGGACATCGCTGACGGACAGGGGGGGGGCGCTGAGAGACACTGGGAGACGCTGAGGGACGCTGGGGAACGCTGAGGGACGCGCTGGGGGACTTTCGCGCGGGGGGTTGAGGGAAGAGAAGACGGCGCCTCAACGCGCGGACGCGGAAGAGAGCCGCCGTCTCGGCGCGCGGAGGGGGGGAAGCGGCGGAGGAGGGGAAGGAAATCTGCGGAGGGGGGGGAAGGCCGCCGTCTTGGCGCGCGGAGGGGGGGGAACCGCGCGGAGGGGGGGGAAGGGAACGGCGGAGGGGGGGAACAGCGGAGGGGAAGGGGAGGAGCGGAGGGGGGGAGGGGAGGAGCGGAGGGGGGGAAGGGGGGAGCGAAAGGGGGGGGGGGAGAAACTGCCGAGGGGGGTGAGATCGCAACACTGACCCAATCATCCCTCACATTCAGGTATTTTTCCCGGCCTGGCCCGGGAAAATCAGGGAGTGGAGAGAGGGGAGGGAGGAGAGTTGCGGAAGGGGGGGGGAACCGCGGAGGGGGGAATCACAATACTGACCCAATCCTCCCTCACATTGACGTATTTTTCCCGGCCTGGCCCGAGAAAATCAGGGAATGGAGAGAGGGGAAGGAGGACTGCAGAGGGGGGGTGAAAACACAGTACTGACCCAACTTTCCCTCACATTCACGTGTCTTTCCCGGCTTGCCCCGGGAAACGCATGGAATAGAGAAGGGAAACGCAGAGAATGGAGAGAGGGGGGGAGGGGAACTGCAGAGGGGGGATGGAACTGCAGAAGAACTGCAGAAGGGGAGGGAACTGCAGAAGGGGGGGGGCCAGTTCTGTTACCTGCATCTCTTACCTTAAACGCGTGGACAATTACCGTAACGGTAAAAAAAACTCAAATCTTCGAATTTCGAGACGAAAATCGGCGAACCAGGACTGGAGCCCACGGAGAATCCGAATCGGCACGCCTTGCGTGACCACGACGAACATAGAAGACGATATATAACGCAGAAGGAGCGCGCTCATGCCGAAATATTCACGCCGAGAGGCCTGAATACAACAGAGAGGGGAGAGAGAGCGCGGAGAAGGGGGTGGGCGGAGCGAGAGCTCCGCTCACCGAAAAATTGGTAAGTCCCGCACCTGTTTACAGGATAAGTCGGGACAGAGTCGGCCGCCCACTCGGAGACACAGGAGGAAGGGGAGGAAAGATCACCGGGGGGGGGCGCGGGCCACCGGACCATATCTAAGCCCTTCGTCACCCCTATCCCCCTAGTAGTGCACGGGGGGAGCCGCCTTATGGCGGGGGGAGAAGGGCCGGGGGAGTGGGGGTGTAGAAAGTATGCTACGTGCTACGTGTAGTAGGTAGTGGTTCCATTCGCCGCGAGTGCGGTAAGAATATTAGAAGGTTTTATATGACTTATGACTTATGATTATGACTTATGACTTATGAGTGTGGCTTCCGGAGTTGGTATGTAGTGGAATTCATATGACTCGAATTCTACTCTGTAGAAGTCTCTAATGATGTACTTCCATGCTATTAGCTATTATGTAGAGGGGGCCTTTAGGCTGTCGGGAGTAGCTGCATTGGGGTATGCGAAGAGTCATCCACTAATAGCTATTACTAAAAGTCTATCCGCATCCGCCTCGTTTTCGTCGATGTTCTGCGGGGCTATTTTTACTGTACGCCTGCTGAGTTGCCGCGCATGGGATGTCCGGCTGGCGCACTCACGAACGCCCTGCGCACTGATGGGTTTGGAGCACAATATGCAGCCCTTGTGTCCGTCCTCGCGTGGAGTAGGTTACGGAACAGGCCATTCTGCACATCCCCGTGGCTTGAAATGGAGCATGGGGTGAACGCGAGCCAGATGTGGATTTTCATAGGCGGCAGCTCGCTCGGTCCAGCTGCCTCGGCAACCAGCACTGCCAGTGGGCCATTCCACTCGCAGCTGGCCTCTCGTCGCTATCTCGACGAGAGTGTCATCTTCAGAGTACGCGCAGCATACGTGAGTGCGCCAAAGCCCGCTCTCAAATGGTTTCCACCTGGTTTCCGACATGTAGCAGTGCACGTGCGCAGAGGGGACATCTGTGCTGCAGGCAGCACACAAGCCGCTCAGTGCATTTCCGGTAGATTCACCAGCAATGGAATCGCTGCGCGATGCGCCTTACTCGCCGCCGAACGACTGCGTGCGGACGCGTCCGGTGCATCCCCGCGACCTGATGTGATGATACACATTTTCTCAGAAGGTGTGTCCACGGATTTTGATACACTTGGGCGGATTCCGGGGTACACGAGTCACTTCCATCTTTCGCAGCCACTGGATGTAACCTTTCACCACCTGGTTTCTTCGCATGCTCTAGTGATGGCTCGATCGACGCTCTCAGATATGGCTGGATTGCTCAGCGATGGACTTCTCTTCGCTCCCTTGAACGCAATGGGGGGCGGCCAAATTCGATACCTCCACAATCACAAACAGCACATAGGTTGCTGAGAGACGTATTGTAGTAGGAAGACGAGGATCGCACGATCGACACATCTTATGGATTAAATGGCATGCGGCGACTCACCAGGTAAACCACGATGTATCTTGACGACGAACCGTCGAATAACATGGCATGTGTCCACGCTTGTGCTTGCTACATGTTGTACTTAAAAGGTGAAACCTGCCTGAGGTCCAGTTTTTTTTACCCTCGGCTTCCCCCATATTGGTATAGAAGGAACAAACTTCAGAACTCTAAAGATACACCGCTCGCGATTCACAAGAGAAGGAGCGCTGTCACAGCCGCTGTGGCACAACCCCCACCCCCACGACCCACCGCCGATCACGCGCACTGCGTGGATCAGCCTATGGGTGAAAAAAACATCTGAAGATTCAGGGCTACGACACCCACTATCGGCCTGTTCCTTACGCCTTCTATCCGACATCGCCCCAACTATCAGTAAAACTGATAGGGTCATGGGGGCCGCGTTCCCCCCCTCCTCCACCGCAGACACCCCCTGGGTGGGCCTGCACAATCATCCTCAGTCCCTGCCTATTGGCAGGGGCTGAGCTGACATCATTCCTGTCCATACTCTCGCCGAGCGCGCGTAGCGCGCCGCATGCATTCGCCTGGCGGTCTAGCACCCCATCGTACTGACCCCCCCCTTCGACACTGAGTCACAGATCATCTGAGCCGCCAGGAGAGCACCCAGGGCCAGCGAGGCCAGCGAGGGAGAGGCAGGGCAGGCCAGGGGCCCAGCCCCAGCCTCCACTGTCCCCTGAGCTGGCCCAGCTGGCCCTCTGTCATAGGGGGGCCATGGCGCGCGCAGACATCGCACGCCCGTAGAAGAACGAAGAGAACGACGAGAAAAGAACGACAAAAAAACGGCACGACCCGACCCAAGAAAAGGTATTACTCACGCCTGTTTACAGTACGTTTACAGGTCGACACCCGACGCGACAGGCGGGCACCGCGAAAGAGAGGCGCCAGACGAAAAAGACCCAAAAGGCAGAGGCCACGAAGCAACAAAACATAATAAGGTAAGCGACGCACGCGTTTACGTTTGTTGTACGGAATTTAACTGACAGGCCTGCCCCAGCCATGCCTGATGGCTTGTCAGGAGCCCACTGCCCTGCTGACCCACTCTCTCACTAGCAGGCTCGCCTGCCTCGCGCGTCCTAGCCAGTCGTGGCCAGCCCATCGCTCCAACTCCAACCCCCCCTCCCCCCCCGTCGACAGGCAGACAGGTGCAGCGTGGGGGCCCCGGAGGCTCGGGAGCGCCAGCGAGGGAGAGGCAGGGGAGGCCAGGGCTCAGCCCCAGCCTCCTCTGCCCCCTGAGCTGGCCTCCAGGAGCCTCCAGGGGCCGCCAGAGAGCAACTGCAGGCCTGCCGCAGGCGCGCCATCGCGCGTGCCGCAGGAGAGAGAGGGGAGAGAGCGCGCGCGCGGAGAAGGAGAAGGGGGTGGGCGCGAGCGAGAGCTCCGCCCACCGGAAAATCGGTAAGTCTCGCGCTTGTTGACAGGATAAGACGAGACAGAGTCCGCCGCCAGCCCGGGAGGCGTAGGAGGAAGTGGAGAACGGATAACGGGGGGAGGGGGGGGGGGCACCGGACCGTATCTAAGCCCTCCCCCCCAATCCCCCTAGTAGTGTACGGGGGGAGCCGCCTGATGGCGGGGGGAGAAGGGCCGGGGGAATGGGGGTGTAGAGAGAGAGTATGCTACGTGCTACTTGTAGCAGTGGGTAGTGGTTCCATTCGCCGCGAGTGCGGTAAGAATATTAATAGGTTTTTATACTGGTTACACTATGTATTGTTTCTAACCATACTCATAGACGATACACGTGAAAACAAAACGTCCACGTGGACGTGGTCCTCTTTCTCGACGGAACGCGACCTGAGAAATAGGGGGGGGGGCTCGTGCCCCCCCCCATGGGCCATGGGTGAACTAAGTACAAACTTAGTAGAAGGAGTGGAGCACATACATACGACCCATGACCTCAGGCATACTAATAAAACAATATCATGTTGGCGAAGCCAAATACCAAAATTCCTTTACGGGGTGCGCAGGGTCGGTGCTCGGTGCGTGCACTGGAGGCAGGATGCAGGATAAACATCGAGGGGATGGGGCAGTGCCCCCTCCCCCGGTAGCACTCGGGCACCTGGCTCGTCAGGCATGGCAGGATTCCGGGACGGAAAAGTTGTGTCCAATTAGCTAGTGGGGTTGGCTAGGATATAACATTAATTATTATTATCATTTAATAATCATGAGATTAGTCGGGGAGGAGTGGAGAAATAAGGGGGGGGGGGCCTCGTGCCCCCCCATGGGTGAACTAAGTATAAACTTAGTTAAAGGAGTGCAGCACATACATACGACCCACGACCTCAGGCATACTAATAAAACAATATCATGTTGGCGGGCGAAGCCAAATACCAAATTTCCTTTACGGCAACTAAAATCACCTCATCCTTTGCCAAACTTCAGAGAAATGGGCGATCTCGCTATTGAAAGGGCAAGCCTGTGAAGGGCTCGCTGAGATGATCCTTCGAGAGAACACGCACACGCCGAGCACGTTGTCGCAGCGCATCGAATGGCTTCCATGGGCCGTAGCTTATGCACTGCCACAAAAAGCCCCCGGCGTACCTGCATGCACGCCTGCAAAAGACCAACGAAGGGTAAACATAAAACACATCCCAGACATATGTCGTCGGAACGTCCGGCAGAAGGAACATCATAGCCTTCAGGACCCCGGGGAGCAACCTGATAGCGATGGCACCTTGCAAACGGATGGGGCCCTGCTATCTCGCCACAGTCACGCAAACGACTAGATGCAAGGAAGAATTGCGGACAACGTAAGTACGTTGTGCCAGGGATGTGAGCAAAATTAGAGGTTCCACATTGCAAAGTTGTCTGCGTGCTAGGCTGCTTCACGCATTTCCTCTCGTGAGAGAGGTCCTATTGTATAGTGAGACACACCTGATCGTTTTCTATTCGCGCAAGGCTTTCATTGAGATATCCACCTCCAGAGTGGTCTCCTCCGTGGGCCTCAGCCGAAAGATAGACACGCATGGTCAAGTCCAGGAAAGTCACCTGTGGAAACAGCGGGATGAAAGTGGATTGCCTTTCTCATCTCCATTTTATCCCGCATACGATTTCCTGACAACTTGGCCTTTCTGTCCCCAAGAGAGGTTGGCTGTCCCCAAGAGAGGTTGGCTTGACAAGTAGTACTGAAATGGCGTGCCTGCACTTGGGCCATCCACACAGTGGGCTGTACTCGCAAGCACAATAGGGGGTGGCTGAGGGAAGACATGTCAATTTGGTTCTAGGGGAATACCACGTGCCTGGCCTAACGCAGATTTAAACAATCGCTCGGGCCGAAACGGCGGCTTTCCAGAGCGTAGCTTCTCTCTTGTCGGGGGGTCGTACTCGAAACTCGTGTTCCCCTTTGCCCACAGGTGCACTAGTGTTCCAATAGAAGCATCCTCATTGATGGGCGTTTCGTCATGTGGTCGGTCAAACAAGCGCCATGGCCGGTCCGCCGTGCTTAGGATTGCTTGCGCAAGATTGGCACTGAGCCCATACAACGCACCCTGAAAATGGGTCAGTTCAAGGATTATTGTGACTTGACAGCAAAGTAACCACATGAGGATTCCGCCAGGCGATCAACCGTGCATATGCGCCATCGCGAATATCTCGCATGCTGGGCACCTATTGGCAGAATGACCTGAGCATACGGTGGGTAGAAGGTCCGATTGAAGAGGTGATAGTGAGGAAGATCTTCCCAACGTTCCCCAGGCCTAATCCTCAATTTGGTGTGCTCGGCAAATTGTCCGACGTAGATATTTGGAGACGACGGCAAGTTCGCAAGTTGAACATTGAGCTGCGAGTTGCACACATAGGTGTCCTCGTCTGCTTTGAAAATCAGTCTGTGAGACGGCCCAAGGTACGCAGGGCGACGTTGGACCAGCCAACGCAGGGCATGGATGGTCTTCAAGAAGAGGTACCTGTATCCGTTTGGGCACGTCAAGTGCAGCTCCCCAATCGCGCCAGAATGGCCGTCTTGGGCACTGGCGCTCCTTCTCCCACGATGATCTGATCCCCAGCTCTCTCTCTTCTCAGCTAATGGAACGAATAGCTCAGATGCAGCCCCACTGAACACGAAATACGCTGTGCGAGGCCCACTGGCCATTTCCTTGCCTGATGTGTCATGCACCCAGGCGTCGAGCCAGGTTGCTCGCAGGAGGTCACGCCGTATTCGGCCTCTCTCTTCCTCGTTGGAGAGGAAGAATATACCGATCCCCGTCTGTAGACCACCCTGTATCGCACGCGGCAGAGAATCGCTCATCGCCATCGTCTCGGTGAGTGAGTGGAGTGAGCGACAACCAGAGATGGTGCTCTCCCTCTCTTATTCTCTTATCCAGTTAGGTTCGTTTATTTATTTGTTCATGTTGAAGTTTTTTTCACTTCACAGTCAGTCGTTCGTGTTCGTAACTACTAGATATTCCTTTTAACTGTTTACTGCCGGAGCATGCAAATGGATGCTTCAAACGACATATTTTGTCCCTGCTCGCCAACGCCTTGACGGGTGGTGCTGGGGGAACCTCAGGGACATCCTTCCCCACATTCCCACCCATTTACAACACAATAGGTCGAGATTGTAGTATGGAATGATGGAGAAAATAGTATTAAAATAGGCCCAGGGGCGAAGGCGAAGCAGCCATTTGGATGCTTCAGTTTACCAAATAATCCAGGTGTGCACGTTAGAAAGAGGTATGGGGCGGCGAAGGGGCGAGGGGAGGGCGGCGCGACGCAACGGAGTGGGACTGTGGGAGGGAGAGGGGGGGTGTCGCATCTGCGATCGACTTCCGACCTTAGGCGTCTTCGAGCCCAGTCGTTCTTGTTGCCGCGGAGTTTTACTGGTAACTTGTAGAACTCTTCATTCGTAACTCGCCCCTCGCTCCTTGCCGTTTCGCCCCTTTGTGGCCTGTCTCGCCCCTGTTTCGCTCCTTTGCACCTTGGGCCTTGCTCTGCCTTTGGTCCCTCCTTGCTGTCGTTCCCCCGCGCTTGTTCTCGCTCTCGTCGTAGGTGTTCGTCGCTGCGGACCTTTCCCCCGCGCGAAGCCTACCCTCTCGCTCCTTTCGGTTTACGCACGTAGATTCCCTCCTTACTTTCTACTTTCTACCTACTCGTTCGCGGTAACCGCCGTTCGCCGTCGGCTCTTCCGTCGCATCGTCGCTCTCTTGTCGGCTTTCTCTTCCTTGTTTCCTTCCTTCTGTGTCTTCCCCGCCCAGGCGGGAAAAATACGTTAGTGTGGAGGGATGTTGGGTGAAAGTCGAGTGTGCGTGTCTCGGATTGTGGTCGGACTCGTCGGATTGGTATCCTGTCGGCCTCTGTCGCCTTCGTCCCTCGCCCCAATCGCTCCTCGCTCCCTCGTTCTCGCTCTCGCTCTCGCTCAGTCGTAACAAGCAATCTTACAACACCAACCAAATCCACTCACGCACCCACTCACCCTCGCTATCCGCTATGTCCGCTCCGTCTTCGCGCTCGCCCTCGCCACTGCCCGCCATCCATCCTCCAACCATGGAAGATGGTCTGCCCGTCCCGCCCGCCAATGGCCGAAATGCCGTGCCTGCCGCCGCCTACCTTCCGTCCCGCTCGGTCCCTCCTGTTCCATCCGTAACCTCCAATCCGTCAGGGGGGTAGGGGTAGGCCAAAATATCCGGATATATCTCCTAGATATTTGGGCAGATTTTTTGGAATTAGATAGCTGTGGATATTTCAAGGATATTTGGGCGCGTCTGGGCCCCTCAACGCAAAAAGAAAACTTGCCGGTGCGTAAGGCGTGGAACTAGATACCCAGATATCTAGATATCTACCTATCTAGGCCGCTTTTTCACTATCTCTATCTAGGTGGATAGCGCCAAGGCACTATCTATATCTAGGTGGATAGCAATCGGCCGAAGGCTAGATAGATATCTAGTAGATAAGTATACCATTGTTACAATGTTAGCGCACCTACACTTACAGAGCAGGCAGCGCGCTCGTGCGTACAACAGCTATACAGCATGGCCCCACCGACATGCTACCGCCAAGCAAGCACGAGCACTCTATCACTCATAATTAACAGATGCTATCAGAGCGTGTTCAAGGGTCTCATCACCCTGAGACGCCTTGAGGTCATCATGTAGCTTGCCGGCTTTGGAGAACACATGCCCGTCGTAGTGATCGCAGCCGCTCCGGTTGTGCGCTCTTGCACCCGCGGTTGTGTTGTCGGGACGGGATGGCTCGCCCAAGCTCGCCCAAGCAGGCGGTGCTGCCGCCATGCGGCTCGCGCCACATGGCCCAAGCCGAGCATCCTGCTTCGTTCGGCGCGGTTTCGCGCTCGGCAAGGGGGGAGAAGGGGGGGGGGGGGTAGGGGGAACGGGGGGGGGGGGGGGCGATGGAGTGGCTGGGGACTGGGGGCTGGGGACGCGGTTCTAACTTTAGCACGGTCCTAGATATCTAGAGATATCTTAGATATCTAGATATCTAGGCCGAAAAATCCACTCCCAGGTGCTATTGAGGGGGCCTCTTGTTGAGACCTTCTTGAGCCCTGCAAAAACCCTCTATTGTCTAGAGCTCTATTGCGGAAGCAGTTGGCCCTCAAGTAAGAATACAATACTGGCGACTGCAGCAGCGCCTCGCGCCGCTCTTGGTTGTTGGTACTCCTGCTACTCCTACCGTGTGCACATCTCCACTATGTGAGAACACAGGATTTTTCTGTTCGTTATCGTTGGGGGGATGTTGATCTGTGTGGCAGGCTGGAACCGGTAGGAGTAGCGACTCTCGTTCCGCCACATTACACAAGACTCGCGAGAGCGCCTCTCAAATGACGCGGTCGTCGCGCCGCAGAGGTGGCGACGTCGGCCCGGCGCGTGCGGTGCCGGGCGCGCTGCGGAGGATGCCGAAAGTGGAGGAACAGATAGAGGCCCTCGACTATGAGAACTTTTGGTATCCCGCCCATGTGCTTGAAGTGCGCAAAGGCGAGGTACTGGTGCACTACGACGGATGGCCGAGTGAGGACGATGAGTGGTTGCCCTTCCCCTCGCTGAGGCTCCGTGAGCATCGAGGGTGGGGTACGCTGCGAATGCCTCACGACTTCCAGGAGGGCTCGCTGATCGAGGCGCTCGACATGGAGGGCAAGTGGTGAGAAAGCGTGCCTTGGGTTGAGGGGAAGGGGGAGAGGGGCACCACTACTACATCAATGATGAAATCGTGTTCCTCTTTGATGGTGCCAGCAAGCCCCTAGGTGGCCAAGGACACCCCGTGCAGGTGGCTTGAACAAACGCTTGCTCGTATGTATCTTTTCAGGTATCCCGCCAAAGTCCTGCATTCGGCGTCACACTCTGTAAAAATCCACTACCAAGGATGGCCTAAAAAGTGGGATGAGTGGATTGATCGAAAGTCGGGACGCTTGCGGTTTGCAGCGCCGGACAAAATGATGAACGACACGAGAACGAAATTTGTGGATCATTGTGACGTGATTTCGAGATATTTCAAGCACGACGACGTGTGTGCGCTTTGCGAAAAACCGGCCGATTCATTCCACTGCAATGGAGAGTGCCATCGAAGTTTCCATGTGAAATGCGTGCTTGCGGCGGGAGTCTCTCCAGAAGAACTACGGCCGGACTGGCGGTGCTCGGACTGCCGTTGCCGCCGTTTCCGATGCTTTTCGTGCAAGCAGTGGGCCGGTAAAGACGAACTGCGTGTCTGTGCGCACAAAGTTGGCAGGCAACGGAACTGTGGCAAAATGTATCATCCTGAATGTTGGGTGGCCTCTCTCCAAGGCTTTGCAGGCGCGTGCGACAAGCAGGAGCATGGCCGGGTGACCGACATCGATGCATCAAGTTGCACAGACCAGGTCATAGCGGAGAAGAACGGCGGGTCCATTGCACGCACGACACAGGCACGGACCGCGAGAATGCCAATACCCACCGATCATGCGCCAAAGAAGGCCAAGACTCAGGGTAGCATTTTGTATCCCAAGGCTCCCCGTTCAGAGTCGGTCATAGAGAAGGCCGTCGCTCCACTTCCGCGATGGCTGCAACCCGCGAAAGGTAGTCGCAAGCTGATTGACAGCGACAGTGGGACGATGTGCGCTCGGCATTATTGTGCTACTTGTGGCGAGGCTGAAGGCCCCGCCTACGGAAGGTCGATGCAGCGATGCTTTCGGTGTTGCACATCCCACCACCATACTTGCATCGGGATCACAGCCTGCGATGTAATGCCGATCACACACAACACGATGCTGTGCCGCCGATGCGAACATGTGGGCTTAAAGGACTTGAATGCGCCGGATCCTCGGGGCAGCGGTACGTCCCTTCCGGACCCATTGCGAGATTCCGTGAATGTCAAAAATCTAGACAGCACCGTGCCGAACCTTACCAACTGGGCGGACCGCCACCTGAAGTCTACGAAGCTTAAACCATCCGGAGCATCGCGTCACGGCGCGGATTCGGACTCGTGCGGTTTTCAGCTTTCAGATGAAATAGTGGCAGCTGTGCGGGAGCAAAGAATAGTTCCCTGCGCTGACTTGAAACCGCCACCATATATGCGCATCCGGAGATCGATTTACCTCAGCAAGCGACGGGAAATGCTGCCCATAAGTGACGTCGCGCCGTGTAAATGCTCCATTGAGACGGGTGGGTGCGATTACCGGTGCCAAAACAGAGCCGAACAGCAGGAGTGCGAGTTGGCGACGTGTCCTTGTGGGGACACTTGCTTGAATCGACAGTTGACCACACACTTGGAAAACGGCGATCCACCCGTGCAAGTCTTCTTGACAGAGAAGAAGGGCTGGGGGGTCAAGGCTACGCGCGGAATCCGGCAGGGCGAGCTCGTGATGGAATATGTGGGTGAGGTTATCGACGTGGACACGTGGGAAGTGAGCTACATGCCTCCGCCCCTTTCGCGATCCTCCGTGGTGACATCTCATCTTCATGCCCACTGAGCTCTTAGTTCATGCCCCACTTGATGTAGGAGCGGAAGGCCGCCTTGTCGCGCCATTCCCACATGTACTTCATGGCCCTCAACCACCATGAGATTGTTGATGCGTCTCGCAAGGGTAACGTAACTCGATTCATAAATCATTCTTGCTCGCCAAATCTCTCCGTTGAGAAGTGGTGCGCAAAGGGTAGTACATCATGGATGGTCCTGCGCTAACCAAGGGTAGTACACCGGGACTTCACACGCCACACTCCTGCGCCACACTCCTGCGCCACACTCTTGCGCCCTCTCACTATCGGATTGCCCCCGATTTGTCTACTCCTCACCAGGTACGTCAGGCGTGAGCCTCGTCTAGGTCTTTTTGCATCAATGGACATCGCCGAGGGGGAAGAATTGTCGTATAACTATGCGGTGAAATGGTTTGGGGACGCAGACGTCGCCCAAAGGTGTTATTGTGAGTCACGAAATTGTACGGGGTATCTTGGAAAACCGCCAAAGCGAGGTCAAGTACATTGACGCAGCTGGAGAGAGACTTTGAAATCGTCTATTGCGGCAGTAGCACCCCCCCCCCTTCCGGCCGCATCAGACGCGCACAGCTCCAATGTGCATCGGCGCCCGCATCTTTTGTGATACAAATCAACGTGCATTTTGCGACAACCAAGGTGTACCACTACGACGCAACGGTAAAGGTATTTGTTGGGAAATTACCTGACGAATCTTTGTATTTCCACAGATTATACACAAATTATCATCTATCGGCATGGGTGGCAACGAAGCAGCGAGAGCTGTCGGAGGATCAGGTTTCGTGTCCCTCAACCGCAACGCATAGCTCATGGGCTCTCTTGTACGGTACACAAAGAAAGCAGCTTGCACACTGTGAAGCTTGCTTGCTCTCTGCTCCCCTGCTCATCATCATCCGTTCCTCGCGCTGCTCCATTTTCTGTTCTATCGGGGCTGTGAGTATGTGAAGTGTTCAAAAAGCTTACAGGCCGAAAGGAGACTCACAATAAGGGCAGGGGGAGGGGGGAGCTCGAACAAGGAGAATCACCCTTCTTTCCCCGCCCATCACTGTGGTGAGCTGAATGTAGCTGTGGCTGTGGGGTGGTCTGGTCAGAGAGAGAGTTGAGACATAACATGTGAGAGGCTTGATCCACGTGGGGCATGGAGGGTGGGCGAAGAGGGACTGGAGGAGCACGCGGGGACACGTCGGACGGCGCGGGCGCACTC
This sequence comes from Isochrysis galbana, assembly GCA_018136815.1. Classification (NCBI taxonomy): domain Eukaryota; phylum Haptophyta; order Isochrysidales; family Isochrysidaceae; genus Isochrysis; species Isochrysis galbana. The sequence continues at coordinate 831,883 of CM030942.1, read as the reverse complement.
TCAGTCATCACGAGGCACTGTGGCACGAGGGCAAGGGCGAGAGCAGACGGGAGGAGCACGAGGGGCGATCGGGCGATGGCGCAGAGCGTTCGGAGGACACCGGGGAAAAACGTCACGCGCGGGGAGCTAACCGACGCGGCCGTCCACACGTGGCTGACGAGCCTCCGCGTTGATTGAGGCTGCCCTCGCGGCCCTCCTGCAGACACATCGCACACATCACAACTCAGGTTGGGTTGGTGCCTGGCGCCTGGCGCGTACGCAGCGCAGCGCGAGCGGTGCGAGCGCGGGCCGGTGCAGTGCGTAGTGCGGGATTTGGCACAGAGGCCAACAGAGCTAGGGCACCGGGCCTCCGGGCCTGCGGGGCCTGAGGCTCACCTGGCACCTGGCATCGCCCGCACTGCCCGCTACTCGCGCTCCTCCTCGTCGTCTGTGTCTTCTCAGCTCTCGGCTCTCGGTCGTTTATCACAATATTAAGGCCTTTCTCAAAATCAAAGTATCACAGCAGTGACAGCAGCCACGAAGCCGCATACTCGATACTCGGGGTCAGGCGTCGGGTTTGCCCCGGCAAACAAAGACTTCGCGCGCATTCACGATCCACGTAACCACTTTCTTTCGTTTCGCGCGCAAATAGTGGTTATAATGGATAATGGTTTTGTTTTTGCGTTCACAGCCCATCCGGCCCCCTAGATATCCGCCAAATATCCATGGATATCCATTCGGCCAAAAGCAGCCTAAATGTAAGGGAGATATATCCGGATATGTCCGCCAACCCCTAGTAACCGAGGTGACAGAGGTAATTAATTTTGCATGGACTGGCCACGAATGGCGCAAATTCTGGTTGCCAAAGTATATGGCTAGATTATCCATCTCGCTCAGGTTGTAGCTGAACCGCACGGGGGTGGAAGAGGTGTTGGGTGGGTTGACGCATATCGCTCAAAGATCCTGAAACTCAGAACGCACATCATGCGCCATGCACCTCCTGTGACCTATGAACGAAGCCACATACCATTCATGCGGGCCTCGCTCTGACAAAGTGTTGTATTATGAGTCGGCTCATAAAAATCATGCTAGAGCTCGTCAGGCAGGTCAAATTCGAAACCCTGAGTAAATAGGATGTCAAGTTTGGAGGCTAACGGGTCTTCCTCCACACCATCATCCTTGTCTAGGGCAGAAACATTCGCTGCCGCCAGTTCGATCGCAGAAAGCAGTTGGCGAGCCTTGCGCAATTGCGGCGCGCTCTCAAATACTCCCGCCACCAGCGCAGCATTAATTTCCAGCTTTAGCATGCTGACCGCAGCAGCTGGAGGGACAGTTCCAGCTTCAGCGACTACTTTTTGAAGGCGCTCCTCAGCAATACTGACCGGGTTGATGTTCTTATTGGCGTTCAAGAAGGCCTCCCGTGTCAGAACGCCGCCGCCCATCGCACCAAACATCTGGACATCATCTACATCCGTCGCTAGATTGGGCTTCCAAGGCTGTGGCATTGCCTCTCCAGAATTGTCGTCCTCGGAGAGGCATCTAGCCGAGGCATAGCGGCGACAGCGCAGCGCAGGGCGAAACAGCACCGAGTTGTGAGCAAGGATGGGGGGGGTGACAGGTGGGCAAATGGCACACACGATGGCGCACGCCGAGTAGACTAGCATCGGCCACGTTGCTAACTTCCGCAACGGCGATAGCACGAGCGAACGGAGCGCCACCCCCTGCCCTCACTCTCACCCCCACCCCACCCCCACTCCACGCCCACCCCACGCACTACTTGCGGCGATCAGATTCTCTGATTCCCTCTCTCTCCGTCTATTCTAGGAGTACTGTCCGCTGTTTGTCGCCCATTCTCTCACGTTGGGTTCCGTGTACAAATGAACGCCGCCGTCCGCTGCTTGTCGCCCTTTGTTCACGTTTCCGTGTGTGCGCTTTATACGGTAACTGGAGCATGGCGGGCCTAGACTAGTTTTATTGTGCTAGGTCAGTCGCCAATGCGCGGAGGCTCCTCTTGGAGCTCTGAGCCGCCAGGGTCGGTGTACCCATTCCGAAGCGCCCTCACGCCCGATGCGAAGGCATGTAGGTCCGTCATTAATTAGGGATAGACATAACAGATAAGAACCGCAGAATGAAGCCCAGCTACATGTATGCACTACTTGTTAGACGAGAGCCGCCAGTATTACCTAGTATCTGGCGGGCTGAACCCAAGACGGAACCTCCTCTTCTAAAAAAAAACTTCTTAATAATCACGCCGCGCGCGCGACTCTGCTCTCTAACGATTGCGGCCTCGCCCGCCACTCTCAGCTCCCCGCCACCTGCCTTGCGGCCCGTCCCTCGTGCTCTACCTAGGGGCTGGGTGGGTGGGGTTTCCTGCAGCAGACGGTGTGCACCGGTCCCCGATAGGTTTCTTCCCCTCCTTCCTCCTGTACCATCGGGCTACCGGTTTCTATACTGCTTCTTTCAGAACCTAGGAGATGGGCGGCGTGCCTCTGTGTTCCCGAGGGTTGGGGCTGGGCGGGTGTGTGGAGCATCGCTATGGCTTATGCGCGGTTATGCTAGCTTTTCCGCTAGTTGGAGTGATTTGGCTATCGCGGCTAGGTTGTTGCCTAACATCAGTGTGCCTTTGTCGTTGAATGTAAAGACGGGGGTGCAGAGCTCACGCGGGGATTTGAGTTTCGGTTTTCTTCCTTGGGAGGCTTTGCTGGTGCGTGCGGTCGAGGTCTTGTCCGGGGGTTCAAGGCCTCTAGCTAGGGTCGTGAATCTGACAAGGGTCCTCTCGATGACCGGCACGTGGTGGAAGGTGTAGTTGTCGAACTCTACTCTGTAGAAGTCACTTATTATATATCGCCATGCTACAAGGTAGAGGGCTTTGAGGCTGTCCGGGGTCGGTGTACTCGGGTACGCGAACAGCCTATCCTTGATTTTCTGGGCCGTTGTTCTGTTCCTTTCCGGCGTGTACCCTGCCGCAGCTTCTATGGCCTGGAATATTTGTTGCGTGGAGGGGCATCTGGCCAGGTGCGTCGAGTTTTCGCGGTGTTTTCCGCAGAGTCTGCACTTCGTGGTAGGCGACGCGGCGAACCGGTTGCGTGTGCCCATTCTTCTATGGGTGATATGTTTGAAATGGGGGTGTTTGTCCGTGTGTTTGAGCAGGGGGTGGGTGTAAAGTTTTGCCACTTTCGTCCACTCCTCTTGGGTCAGTTCGAGTTTCCGTGCCCACGCTTCTCGGGCTGGCTGGGGCTTGGCTCCAGGCCTTACGCGCTTGAGACAGCACCGCGGCTAGTTTGCCGCCTTTGGTGCCGTTGATGTTGTAGGTCGCGACCCGGACCGGCCCTTCACCTGGGTATCCGAGGGTGGAATCGAAAGTGAGCCTATGGTGAGGAGGGCGGGCCGCATCGCGGTCAGTCGCGATCAGCTTTGCAAGTAGGGCCGCCGCGCACTCTGGGTGGAGGAAGAGGCATGTCGGGCCGTTTAGACAGACTCCCGCGATCTTCTTGTGGGGGTGGAGATGGCAGCGGATCGTACACTTGTTGTCAATCCATGCGCCAGGGATTTCGTGCGAGAGGTTGCAGCGCACCCCGCGCTTGTTGCGCAGGCAAAGGCCTTGCGAGAAGCGGGCGCACGGCTTGGGAGGGGCTTTGCCAAGTGCCTCGTGCGCCGTTTTCGGGCGGGGAGTAATCTTGTGCGACTCGTTGCGCTCCCTGCGCTTGGCTGCTTCGGCGTCGCACTCGCAGATGCGGTGTATCGGCGAGAGGCCAAGGGCTACCTCTGGGCGCCAACCCTTGCACCCTTTGGTGCTACCGTGGATCATGAGCTTGTGGGGGGATTGGATGTTCGGGGGCATGGCGATCGGTTTGCACGCCCGGACGGCGTAGTTCACTGGCACCGTTTTGTTGTCGATGGCACTGCCCCCTCCCCTCGATATTTGTCCTCCCCCCAGTACATGCACCGACCCCGCGCACCCCAGCGCGTCCTCTCCTCGAGTCCACGCTGGGGGAAAACCCCTTTCGGGTAAAACAACGCAGGGGGGGGGGGGGGCACTCGTGAGATAGGAGCCCAGAAGCGCTAATCTCCCTCGCTAGAGCGAGTGGCCGCGGCGAGCCGCGGCCCTTCTCTCCTGGCTCTGGCGCCCCCGTCTTCTCTTACCCAAACGGGGCGAGAAGACACGTATCTGCCGGAGGGGAGAGCTGCCGCTCCCCCCTCCCCTCCCTCTTCCCTTTTCCTCCTCTCTTCCCTGCGGCGGGGGCCCATGGCGCGCGCCTGCGGCCCCTCTTCAGGTCCCCAGGTGGCCTGCAGGGGCCTGGGAGCACAGCTCAGGGGGCAGGTGAGGCTGGGGCATGGCCCTGGCCCTCCTGCCTCTCCCTCGCTGGCGCTCCGAGCCCCTGCGGGTCGACTGGAGCTGGCTGGGGGGTCCTGAACAGGGGGGCCCAGGGGGAGGAGGGGCTGGTCAGAGGGATGGGCTGGCCACGACAGGCCAGGGCGGGCGAATCAGGCGTGCCTGTGGGGAGAGGGATGGGTCAGCATGGCAGTGTGCTCCCGGCAGGCCATCAGGCGTGCCAGGAGAGTGGGTGGTTCCTCCCCCATGACAGGGGAGGAGTGGAGAGAGAGGGGGGCTCGTGCCCCCCCATGGGCGAACTAAGTATAAAATAAACTTAGTTGATGGAAACGTGCAGAAAGCGGAGACAAGACAAATAAGCGATTAGGGTGAGCCACACGCGTCCGGACTGTGAGGTGAAGAATCGGCGGTCGGCACGGCGATGAGACGGGAAACCGCGTCGGCGTCGCTATGGTTAGCACTGGGTTTGTGTTCGACTGTAAAGCGATACTCGGCCAGCTTGAGAGCCCAGCGCATTAAGCGCGACGCTGGTCCTCCTTGAACGGTGTCCTTCATCGTATGCAGCCAACGTAGAGCTTGGTGGTCTATAACGAGCCGAAAGTGGCGGCCCCAGAGGTAAGGGCGCCAATTACGGATGCTCTCGAGCGCGGCGAGTAGCTCAACCTCGGTGGTGCTCTCCCTCTCCGTCGCTCTTTTCTTCCCCAGGAACACGTACACGTGGCAAAGGTACGACGCCTCGGCGTATGCGGTCGAGGGTCTCCTCGCCCATGTGCTTCTCCCAGTATGTGAATGTGAAGCGCTGCCTGTCTATCCCAAAAGCGCTCGCCCATTGCGCCTTCGTCTTGCGCTTCGAGTGGTCGGCGCGCGGGTGGTACCAGCAGCATATGGCGTGCAGAGCCTGCTGCTTCGTATCTTCCGACGGTGGGGCGCGCCCACCGTCTGTGTATGATCCTTGGCCGCTTGCCCGTCGCCTGGGACGCCCGCTGCGCGACCCCCTTGGCCCCTCCTCGTCTCGAAGGACGTTTTCGTCAGTGTTGCGTGCCGACGCGCGCGCCTGGCCCGGCGACTCAGCGGGCGAGTTCTGCGACGCCATGGCGACCGAGAGGGCGCTGGTGGTGCCTCTAGCTGGCGCCGGCTCACCTGAGCCGTACCCAAAGCGGCTGGGGAGACTGGGCCACGAAGGACGCCTGTGCCAGGGGTTGGGCACGCGCCAGGAGTTGGCTACCCCCGGAGTACTATACTTCTCACTGGAAGCTTCTTGGCAGGGGACGAGGCGGTCGCGAATGGCGACGAAAAACCAGCTCTCAAGCATCTAAATGGATGCCTCGGTAGTAGAGAGTTTAAGATGGAGGAGTCGATAGGCGGGCGACGAGATGCTGATCACCGATGGCGCGGAGCTCGGGCCGCGCTTAGAAATCACACGGCGCGGCCTCATGGCACTGGCCTTGACGCCAATGCTACCGACGCAGTCAGCCACAGCGCTCTTCGGTTTTGGCAATTCGCCCACCGTTGAGGTCGTCTCAAAAGAACCCGTGTGCCAGGCACGAGCGCAAGTTCAAGACTTTGTTGCTATCATGTACGTAGGGCAGTTTTCAGATGGCAGAATATTCGACGACCGGTACGCGAAGCGGCCGCTGGTCTATCAGCTGGGATCCTTCTACTTGCCTGGTGTCGATGCCGCAATTGCTGGCGCGTGTGTGGGCACGAAGCTTCAGTTAAAGTGGCCATCGAGTCCAGCACTTCAGCGCCGAGAAGATCAGGACAGGTTGCCTCCAGGCTCTTCCATCCAAATGGATGTGGAGCTAGTCACGATCAAATATAGTCTATTTGGCGAAACGATGCGCGACCCATCGAATGACCTGTTCTTCGCTCCCGGTCCAATTACATTGACAAGCGCATATGATCCCCGTGGCCATGCATCAGGCCGAGAACCGCAGGTCAAGCGCGACAATCCTTTTGCGCTGGGGCCGACGGAAGATTCTATAATTTCTAATTCCCAGGGTAAGTTAAAGCCCATGATTGGAAATGGCTTTGGAATGCAAGCGCCCACGCAGGCGGAGCCCGAACTCCGTGGATCGCGCACTGGCAAGGACGGCTAGGGAGGACATGACATCCAATCTTGAATAGACGTTTGCTCCTCCACCCTTGAGCGCGGCAAAGCGCAGCGCTCGGCGCTGTTCACATGGCGCAAGAGCGCCTGGAACTTCAGGCAGTTGGTAGCTTGTAGGCAGATGAACTGTGTCGATGATGGCAGTATTGGAGATGCAGAGGGATGGGTGGAGAAGTGGGGCGGGGCATAAACACACAGAGTGAGCACCGTATCATGTGGGGGTAGGGAGAGGCAGCTAGGGCTGTCTGCGCTCTCAATGATTGCTTTTTGACGGACGTGGCTGGATGTCCTTGTATTCCCTGGTTGCGGTTAGGGGAGAGGCGCCTTGTAAGTTTCTTGCAGGGACGCTCCCCTTAATTTTTCTCTCGTCCGCTAGGTATGTGTTTTCTTTTCTTGTTTCTTGGCTATTCGCTAAGCCACCCCCCACATCCAGTGAGCCAGTAAGATCGCCCTCACTTTCATGTGCCCTCTTTCCATCCGCGCCGTGCTCAACCTACTTTTGTCAATGGGGGCCTCGCGCCAACCTCACTCCTTCGCAAACAAACTACTACTACTTTTATAAGTAGGATGCCAATGGGGGTCTCGCTCGCGCCCCCCTCTCTCTCTCCATCGCAGACACACCCTTGGTGGGCCTGCACAATCAACCTCAGCCCCTGCCTGTTGGCAGGGGCTGAGCTGACATCACACTGGTCCAGACCCTCGCCGAGCGCGCGCCGCGCGCCGCACGCACTCGCCTGCACGGGCCCTCGCTCGTGAGCCACAGACCACCAGCCAGGGCCGCCAGGATGGCACCCTGGGCCAGCGAGGCGAGCGAGCGGAGAGACAGGATAGGCCAAGGGCACTGCCCCAGCCTCCACTGCCCGCGCAGGCAGCACACGCCCGCAAGAGAATGAAGAGAACGCGACGGGAAATGGAAATGAACAACAAAAGACAAAAAACGACACGATACACGATCTGGCCCGCGAATAGGTAAGATCACCGCCCGCTTGCGATGTATTAGCGGGATGACACCCCGCGCGACAGGCAGACACCGCGAAAGAGCGGCAGCAGACGAAAAAGAGCCGAAGGGCGGGGGCCGAGACCCCCCGGGGACACGGACACGATAACGATAAGATCGTTGCAGAAGACGTTTTGCGTTTGTTTGCGTTTGTCTGCCACAGGAATATCCTACAACAGGTCTACCCCGGCCCGCCCCTTGCGCTTGGCCCGTCGTAGTGCACGCCCCCCCTTCCCCCCCCCGATACCAAAGACAAAGGAATGAAGGCGGTAGTGTAAAGGGAGTGAGTGTTCTGGGGTATAGGTATAGGCGATGGCGTAAGTCGGTACAGCGGTACAGCCTCAACGCGGAGGAGGCTCGTCAGCCACGCGTGGACGGCCGCGTCGGTGAGCTGGTCCTGGTTCTCGATGCCGAGTTCGAGTGAGGGCGAATCCTGCGAGGGGCGGGTTGCGAGCCAAAAGGCCCGCCCCCCCCCTTCCCCCGACGACAGACCCAAAGTAGTGCACATGGGTCGGTCGACCCCCCAAAACCGAACGAAAAGGACCGAGGGGGGGGGGCGAAAGGGGAGCGAGGGTGGGGCAAGGGCGATGTCAGTGGAAGTCCCTATCGCGAGGGACGGGGGATAGCAAAGTAGTAGGCTTTTTGTATCCTGCGAGGGGCGGTTCGGGATGGTCGAGGCGAGGTCTCCGGTAGGCCAGGGTAGCCGCGTGCGCGCGCTGTGAGCGGTGAGGAGCTGGGTGGGCTTCGCGCTGCGCGGGCAACGACGCCAGAGGGTCAGGGGGCGGTCGGACTGTCGGCAGCCCGACACGGCGCTGCATCGGGCGGGAATCAAAATGCCGAATGTAACTTAGATATTAAGGAACCGATCCCCCCGCGGGCGCGACCGCAAATACTTTACGGGTAGAGCGTGAGCGTGAGCGCGTGTGATGCGTGACGGAGGGGGGGGCGGGGGAGAGGGAGAGGGGGGGAGAACGCACCATTTCTTGGCGAAGATTTTCGTGGCGGCAGGTGGTCCCCCCTGGAGTTTTTTTTGGCAAGGCGCCACGGTCAAAAAATGCAGCCCAACCCTCACTAATAGTTAAAATTTGACCGCCTTAGTGGGCGCGGGGTGCCAGCGTGCCAGCTGGTGTCTGGTGTATGCTGTATGTATGCTTATGCATACACATGCGCCCACTTTGTCTATTCATGGGACGGTAGCCCTCCTCGGCAATCGGCAACGGATTCCCCACCCCGCGATGGGGTGTGCAAGGCTCGTCCGGTCTATGTCGCTAGGGATGCTAGCCAACAAGATGCTCTACAATACAATTCTCAACGAAGATGTTCTATAACGCTGTAAGTTCTTTACTCTACGTGTAGGCTCTACCCCTTTTCAAAACTAGAGCTCAAAACAACAAAACCCTCCCTTCTAATTCGCACGCGTGCGCAGACGAGGCGGGAGTCGAGGGCGAAGGAGGGAGGAGGGCTGCTGAGATGTCCGGCAAGCGGCAGGGCGACAACCTGGACCAGGACAACTGGCGGGACGCATCTATCGATGGGGGAGAAGACCCGGGTACCTGGCAGAAAGCCGACGAGGTGTGAGCACGGCAGCCAGGGAGCTTGCTCCCTGCAATTTTACAGATATCTCACGTACTGTGCACCCACTTCGCAGGCAACGCTCCGTGAGCGAAAGATGCGACGGGCAAAACGACCGCCACCGAGCTCGGGCAGTCTGCTAGCTGGATCCGTGATTGCAGCAGGACCGCCAGCTGCGAATCCGTTCGCAAATGTGCAGCTTGTGGCGCCGTCCACTGCTCCGGCAGCAGGCAGCACTTTTTCGTTCGGTGCAGCAGCGCCTGCAACCGCTCCAGCTCCTGCCCCAGCTGCATTCTCATTCGGCGCATTTTCGAGCAATTCAGCCGCTCCTGCTGGAACACCGACAGCACCAGCACCATCGTCCGCGCCGACCTTCAGCTTTGGCAGCTCATTCTCGTCGTCGCCAGCAAATGATGCAGGCTTTGCATTTGGTACACCTTCTCAGGCGCCGGCCCCTACCACCTCTTTCCCAAAGTTTGCATTTGGGAGCAACGCAACCTCCACGCAAACTCCAGAAGGTGCCTCTGGAGCGCCGAAACTGTCGAATCCGGGATTTTCTTTCGGCCCACCCACAACTGCAAAGCCTTCGCCTTTCGGTGCTGCATTTGGCCAGTCGAGCGGGTCAATTGAGGTGGTAACAAATGGGATCAGTTTGGAAACTCAGGCTCCAACCCCGGCACCACTGCTTACCTTTGGGGGAAGCGCCAGCACAACGAGCAACGGGGCGCCTTCAGCATTCAAATTCGGGACGGCCGGAGCACAATCTAATGGAACTGAGGCACCTACCGGTGTCTTCAATTTCGGAGCAGCAGCTTCTTCCCCCCCTGCACCTTTGCCAGCCTCAGCCGTGGGGGGCGCGCCAACTGTTGACGGCAAAAGCTCGGACGCTTTCAACTTCGGGTCGGCACTGTCAGCTCCGATGTCAGGGAGCACTAAACTCTCAGCCAGTGCTTCTAAAACACCATCGCAACAAGCAGTTTTTAATGGCGAGACTCGTAATCAATTGGAGCAGCTAAATGCCGACCTCAAGTCATGGCTTGAGGAAGAACTAAGAGAGGGTGAGCTGCTCATTCCCAGCCGTTCATTGTTTCTGATCAGCATTCCAGCTCCTTGAGATCCCGTACGTATGCTTGTCACCCGACGCTTTCCCTCATCTTGACAGGTGGTGCGGCGGCTGACTGGTCGGATGGCCTCCGGGATTACATTCAACAGCGCAAGGCCATCACTAGCGGCCAGAGCCCAGCGGAGACGAAGTCGGCGTCTGTATCCACCCCCTCGGCCTCTGTTGTCGCAGCGTCATCTACCCCAGCGGCTCCTCTGTCGACGTCGACCCCTGCTAGTGATGCGGCACTAGCACCATCAGGAGGAGAGAAAGGGGATGCAACCGAGATCTGGAAGGCTATGTGCAAGCTGTCGGTGTACCGGACGGCAAAGAAAAACGAAGAGGGTGAACTCATCCAAGAGAAAGGATGGAAGCCTGTCGGGAAGGGACTCCTCAAGCTGCTGAAACAGGACGCTGTGCATTTCCTCGAGTTTCGCCCATTAGTCTCCGAGTCGGCGAATGCGGGGAATGACCCCGAAGATGAGGTGAGCAACAAGCGAGAGCGGTATGGCCGGGCGGTGGTGTCCGCACGGCTACTCTCATCCACCAAATTCGACGTCGTGAAGAAAGCAGTTCTCACGAATCTTTGGTCCAACAACGCCTCGGGCCAGCCAACGTTCTCGAGGTACAACATCCCTCTGGGCTCTGAGGAGATGGCGACTGAGTTCGCGGAGCTAGCTCGCAAGTGTGCAGAACAATCAGCCTCATCTTAATAGCAATGTCGTCGTTTCTGCTTTACCGATACCATGGGAGTGGCAATTGTGGGCTTCATGAAAACGGGGCATGTCTAGCGATTTGTAGGCATAAGCCTTTGCGGTCGTGTGCTTGCTGCGGGCCATCGAGCCAAGTGCTGAAGGTTTCATGAGAGTAGGACATATTTGGTGGTCGCTACGAAGTTGTCATTTGTTTTTACGACGTTTCAGGCTGAAGTTGGACTACGAGTGTAACGGAAGTCGCAAGCACGACAAATACAACAGAGAACAGAGTGAATTGTGCTTGACTGAAAGAGGGAACACGTGGTGCTATCTCCATCCATCTTCTCTTGCATCGTGTTGAGTGGGGGTAGATCGCTAGGTTGCAGGTGGATGCGAGGATAAGATGAGTGAAGCCCTAACGTTGACGGGTATAGATAGGTATAGTTGGAGGGCACGTGCGATTGACTTGACGGACAATCGTTGGGAAGTCGGATTTTGGGGTTGCCTTTGAGCACTACTATGGGGATAGGGAGAACAGGCTTAGATACTAGATACATGGCCAGGTGCGGAACGCCCCCTCCTCTCCCCGGTGATCGTGATCGCTTCTTTCTCATGCCCTCAAAGCAGCATGCTAGGGTGGTCAAACAGGGTTTTTTGATTAGGGGTAGGGGTGAGAAAACGACCATCTCAGGGTTGAGAAAATTTGAGAATTTTTCCCCGGTAGAAAGTTCCCTATGTACACGATTCGTGTGTATCAGAGATCAGCGACATGAGCATCAGCACTCACCAAGGATTTAAATTGTACTAATATTGTCTCACCGCACACGCGGCCGTGGCCCCTCTGCTTTCTACTCACGCAGCAAAACTTTCTACACCCCCACTCCCCCGGCCCTTCCCCCTCCGCCATCAGGCGACTCCCCCAGCCGGCGCGTGAAACGTGGACGCGGAAGCTCGAAATGACACACGACGAATGGAAACACGTGGCACAACTCTATACCCACCCCCTGCTAAAACACACGGACAAACACCCCCACTTTAAGCACATCACCCACAGAAGGCTGGGCACACGAAACCGGTTCGCGTCGGCAACCACCACAAAATGTAGACTCTGCGGAAAACACCGCGAGGACTCGACATACCTAGCCAGATGCTCCTCCACGGTTCGGATATTCCAAACCATAGAGGCCGTGGCGGGGTTCACCCCCGCGAGCGACAGATCGACAAACCAGAAGATAAAAGACAGACTGTTCGCATACCCGAACACACCGACACCCGATAGCCTTAAAGCCCTCTACCTAATAGCGTGGAGACACATAATAGGCGACTTCTATAGAGTAGAATTCAATCGAACTATCGTTAAAACGATAGGGTCATGGAGCGCGCGCCGCCGCCCGCTCTCGCCGCCGCGCGATGGTTCGAATTTCTCAACTCCCCCGCCTCTCCCACGCTGGCGCGCTCCGGAGCCGGAGCCCCAGGGGCCCCCACGCTGCACCTGTCTGCCTGTCGACCAGGGGGGGAGGGGGAGTTGGAGCGATCGACGGGCTGGCCACGCCGGGCCAGGATGCGCGATCCAGGCGAGCCCGTGGGGAAGAGAGTGGGTCAGCAGGGCAGTGTGCTCCTGGCAAGCCATCAGGCATCAGGCATGCCAGGAGCGTGGGTGCGTGGGTGGTTCCTCCCCCACGGCAGAGGAGGCGTGGAGAGAGGGGGGGGCTCGTGCCCCGCCATGCGTGAACCAAGTATAAACTTAGTTGCAGCACTCACCAAGGACCAATGTGTACCGGCAAGTGCGCTGCGGTTTGTCGTGATGGTACCGGGCTAGTGGCAGTAGTGGCACTGACACTCAGATATTTCATTATTACCAACTTGCGATGGAGACGCGCGTCGCGGCGCTGTTACTACTATTTGCTTGCCGCCCATGCCGGCGCTTGCTACAGCCCCCCATGCATCGTCGGCTAGCTCCAACTCGCACCAACGAGCAATTGACGAAGGGAGCAACGATGGCGACGTTGCGCCAATTTCTTAGTTTACTATTTTGCTAGCTGCCCCACCTTGCCCTGCTTGCTCGTCGAGCCCGGTATCACAACAACTTGCAAAAAGATAGTTAACTCCAGCAGCCGCAACGGCCTATTATTAATTAAAATCAAGCAAACAACGAAGACCTCTTCACCACCGTGAGCGTCTTGCGCGGCCGCTTCTGTGCAGGTTTGGAGATGGTCTGCGCACACGATGGGCATGTAAATCGGCCTGTCGAATGACTTACCTGGTTCGCGCACGCGGTGTGGAAGGGCTTGTTGCAGCCGTTGCAATATTCGACGACACCAAAGAGAACATCTGCACACCATGCACATTTGGCTGATTGTAGATGGCTGCCGCGGTCAGCACCTTGCTGTGCTAATACCAAGGTCTCTAAGGCAACATCGTCGTGATACTCAGGTTTGCAAGGTTGTGAGTCGCGATCATTCGTAGGCGCTTCTTGTCGAGCGCTATCACTACTTCGGTTGAGATCGTGTGTTGATGGTGATGCGTCGGAACGGGTAACCATCCAAGCGCCAGTTTCGGAGCCTTGCACCAACGGCACAGACTGCGTCATGTCGTTGGAGTTCCCCCCAGCCCCTTCATCTATTTTGTATGTGCTCTTCGGGGCTTGCTCTCTCAAACCATCTTCTTTCATGCAGCTAGGGCGCTGACGCAGTTCATCTTGAGCAAGCGCCAGTTGAGCGGCTGCATCTGCGTGTGCCACACGTAGCCGAACTCTAGCCGTTTCGCTCGCTCTCAACTCGTCCTGAAGTAGGAGCAATTGTACTTGAGTTGCTGCGAGCTCGGCCGTTTCAGTTCGTGAATTCACTTCAGCAAGCCGATCTGCAGAATGCGCGAGGGCATCGGCATGCCCAATCTCACGCAACAGAAGGTGTATCACAGCTCTTTTCTGCCTCAATTCTCCACAGAGACGGCCATTAGTCTCAGTGAGCAGCAAATTCTTGGATAGGAGCCCTTCTACTTGACGGCACTGTTCATGGAGTAACTCGTCCCTCTTTTGGAGGAGCTCCTCATGATGCCGGTTAATCCGCTGGAGCTCTTTCATACTTGTGATAGCTCCTTCTCGGCCCTCCTCAGAGAGTCTAAGCTGCTGCTTTACACCGTCGAGCTCTTTAATCTTCTGATCGGCAAGAGCCTGCTTTTCAGTTGTGGCTTCCCGAGCTTCCTTCACTAGAAGATGCAGATTTCCGGCATGGTTTGATGAAAGCTGTGCATGCTCGAGTGCAGATAGCTGTGCTCGTAGGCTACGTTGCTCTTCCGCAACGCGAACCATAGTCGAGCGGCATACAGCCTCAGCTTGACGAACGTGCTCAAGAAGATGAGAAACTTCTGCAACCTTCTTGTGGAAGGAGTCGATGAGTTCTTCTGAAGACTTTTGTAATGTGTGGAAACTGCTCATTGTGCTGTTGGCAGCACTGAGCTGCTCACTGAGCGCATGGATCTCTTGAGCCTGCTCACCGATCCTTCGTGATGATTCTGCAGCCTGATCGTCTGCGACGCGCACCAATAGATCATAACGTTTGTTCTCTGCATCCAGGCAGGCCTGATTGCGCTCAGACACAGCTTCCGCCTCTTGTAATTTCCGCTCCGCACCACGGAGCGCTGCTTGCAGGTCTTCCTTATCGTCGAGCGCCCCCTGGAGAAGAGTATCTGCCCGCTTCAATTTTTGTTCAAGCCCCACCACTCGACGCGATAGCCCCTCCTTTTCGCCGACGAGCGCAACCAACCTCTGCTGGAATCGAGCAGTCGAGATGGCATCAAGCAGGCTGCCACATGATGGCCCATCCTCTCGTGTAAGGCGAGTGCGCCCTTTGAATTCCTGCGCATTCTCTTGAATATCTTGCTCGGATCCCTCAGGCACTGCCCCAGCAATCTCGTCTCTGCTCACCACGTCTGGAAGGAGGCCATCCATGCGGTGCCAGCCACAAGCCAATTTCGCGCCTTTTCCCTCCCCTGCCTCGGGCGTCCAGGGATGAACATTTAACAAAAATTACTGGAGCACTAGTAGTACTAGGAGGTCGGCCAATTCCTCTGCTGGCATGTCCTTCCCCCTCCCCTAATGGTATTTTTTTGTCTCTAGAGCCCCCCCAAAGCTTGATCTGGGCCCATGGGGATGCCCTCCAGGCAAGAGGTACCAAAATATCATTAGGGTCCATCATTTACGAGGCCCTGTGAGAGTGCGCGTGCCCTCGTCGGAGCAGCCAACGAGGGGGGGCGTCCGATTCCTGGTAGGGAGGTGTCGTTCCGTCAATTATCAATTATGGGACAACTCGAATGGAGCCATCAAAATCAAATGTCCATAGTCATTTATACAAGAATATTTGCACATACCCTGTTATTGACTTTTAATATCTACGATGAACACATGGCGCCACGCGCTCTCAGAACGCAACTAGCTCACATCACGCGGCGCGCGCTTTCAGCTTTCATCTTTCATCAGAACACGCATTACGGACCGTCACGAACACCTACGGCTAAGCAGCCTTTGAATCTTCATCTTATTCGTCTTTTTCTCCTCCTCCTCCATGATGTGGATAGTGTCGTCCTGCTACTGGCAGGCTAATTAATAATTTCTTAATAGTCTCACCGCACACGCGGCCGTGAGCCCTCTTATTCTTACTACTCACTACTCACGCAGCAAAACTTTCTACACCCCCACTCCGCGCCGGCCCTTTCCCCCCCGCCATCAGACCACTCCCCCTGTGCACTACTAGGGGGGTAGGGGTAAATAAAGGGCTTAGATATGGTATGTGTAGGCTGACGGTGATTGAATGCACTTTGGGGGTAGGCTGATAGTGATTGAACGCTTTTCCATCTGTAGGGGTGATGGCGATTGAACGCTTTTCCATGTGTAGGCTGATTGTGATTGAACGCTTTTCCATCTGTGGGTGATGGTGAGTGAAAGCTTCTCGCCTCACAGTCATTTATTTCTCGAGGATTGCTCACGGCGCGAGCGCGAGCTGCGAGCTGCGTACTGGTAAGGGCCGTTCTTTCTTCTTTGTTGACGAGAGTCCCCCCCCCCCCCCGGTGCTTTTCCCTGGTGAGTCGCCCGACGTAGGTCGGTTCGCCTCACTGGGTTTTTCCTCATTGTCATTGTAACTCGTGGGGTGCGTGTTAGAATGGGAGCCGGGGGTTTGTTTGTTTGCAAGGAGGGAGATATTTGAAGGGGTGTATAAGTGTATGTATCTGTGGCATCACCACACGTCAAGCCGTACGGGCAGGTGCGCTGAGGGGTGTCGTGATAGTACCGGGCTAGTGGGAGTAGTGGACGCTCATTCATTTTATTATGGGAGCCGGGGGGCTGCGAGGTATGGATAGTAAATAGGTACTTACGGCTTACGGCTTTGCGCAGCTTTTAGAACAGTCATGTGTGCCGTGACTTGGCGGGTTGGTGCAAGGCTAGTGGCAATAGCAATAGCGGGGTTAACTCTAACTCTCGCTATGTAGTATAATCAATAATCAAACGTTTTTGCATTCACCCCATCGCTATTGGGACTCTATGTCTATGCACATGCGATGTGATATGTGATATGAATATGGCGCTCAGCGTGCAACAAAAACAATTCACGCGCCACAGGCATACAGACAACGGGCCGGCCGGATACTACTTTAGATATGAGCGCCACTCGACCCAGATCCAGATGGCGTGTGTTGGGCTGGCGTCGGCGTCAACCTAGTTCGATCAAAACTCTATTTTTAAAGCCTTCTCACCTCCCCTAATCATCTGAATTGCGTCCCTTCATTCCCGAGGCAACACGACAAGCGACCGAAGCAGACGAGCCGGGACGCTGCGAATTTTGAACCGCTCGGCCGCCCTTCGCGGTGGGATCACCGAGCACCAATCGAGATACGAGCCGCCTCTGTTCATTGATTCACCACGGGTGCTTGGCAGCAAGAGCTGCGAGCGAGCGTTCTCGCGCGCTAACTGAGCTCGAATCCAGCGCCTGCCTCGATGGCGTAGGTGAGCTTCTCGCGTAGCGTCTCGAGCGATTCGTACGGTGGCAGTTTTAGGAGATTCATGCACGTTGCCGATGTGGGGAGACGTGCCTCCTCGGCGCTCGCCTTGTGGATGCAAAAGGCAGGCTGCAGCCAGCGGAAGCCCATGAGGGGCGGGCGTGAACATGACGTGACAAATTTCAGCGTGGCGGCGCGCTGACGCCTATCAAACTCCTCGACCACTTGCCAAAACCATTGCACCACAGGCGAGTTGGCGTGATAGCCGCCCGAGTAGACGGTGTGCGCGCGCCAGTCGGAGACGGACAGAGGTGCGTCGGAGCCACCGAGGACGAGCTGCAGCTCCGCCGGCGAGAACATGCCGATCCACTCGCGGGGCACCACTTGCGAAAAACCACGCAGAAAAGCGTCGCACGCACCACGCAGCTGGGAATTGAGCCGGTAGTGTGCGAGACGCAGGATATACTCTGCGCGGTTCGCCGCTGTCACGCGCACGTCGGCGCCACCCGGAACGAGCTGGACGGTGCGGCGCTGCTCTTGCGGTACCACGTCGCCCGAGAACTGCTCAATGGCGAACGTGAGGCAAAGATCTTCCACGTCACCGTCGTATGATTTCAGAAAGTCGAGCGAACGTGCCACCTGAGCATCGTACGCGGGCATGTCATGCACCGTGTTGGTGCGCCCGAGAAGCAGATTGAGGAAGAAGGGCGCGAAGGGCAACTCGACAAGGATGCCCTCATACAATGTCTTGGCAAGCACCGCCCCGAGAAATTCGAACCATGAGGCCGCGTCGCGCCGGTGGAGCACCGCCGCCGGGTTGGGGTAGAGCGCCCCCTCAGTGCCGGTCGCAAAGAGACCCGTCTGAGGATCGAAGCCTTCTCGCAGCACGTCGACAAGGAACTCCTTGGCGATGCCCTCGCCGATGCCTGCCTCCTCGAGGCCCTCCGCCGAGAAGAAACGCACCCGCAGCGGCAGCCTCCACCCATCGCCGAGGCCACGGAGCTCTGAGAAGGCGTCGGTCAGGAGAGCATCTCGCCGCACCGTGATGGGGTTGTGCCAGCCTGCGATGGCCGCCGCTGCCAAGGTCTGAGATGCGAGTTCGTCGCGCTGAGTCACCTGCAAGAAGTGGTCGGGCGGCAGGGGCTCAAAACGGCCTCGTGGAGGGGGGGGGGCACGAGGTCTGTAGCCTAGTGGACAAAGGGCTACTAAGGCAATGTGCGAGCTCTTACCAGCCAGCGGCGCAACAGCTCTAGTCTCGTCCCAAAGGGCACGACGTACGGCATGTGCACCAGCAATCCTGCCACGCGCAGCGCTTCGGGGAGCTCGGACAAGTGGCCCCCTGATCCGCGAGGTGCCGACCCGTCGGTGTGAGCTGAGGCGGCCTCGAGCATCCCCGGGTCAATGCGCGCGCAGGTAGCCTCAATAGTAAGCAGCTTGGTGGGTTCCGCGAGCCACGCCTTGTCCCCGCCCATAAAGGAGCGACGCGCGTCGCGGTCGTACAGCTGACGCAGCAGGCGCAGCAAAGCAGAACGCCACGCACGCGGCAGCGACGGCAGCGGCGCGTTGTGGCTAGTGGAGGCCACATGTGCGGAGGGCGCAGCGTGCGAGCTCCATTGGATGCCAATGCCGACGTCACGCAGCAGGGAGCACATCGAGCGGAGCTCTGACGGTGCGAAGGGCCGTGTCGCGCTGCCGGGAGCTGAGTCCGTATCGACGCCCTCGCGCCCGAGGAGGTCATCGTCGCCCATCAGGACTAGCAGTTGGGAGAAGACGGCGCAGAAGGTGGTGAGCACAGCTGGCGCCGTCTCGAGTGCCGCCGTTGCGGGCAAGGTTTGTCCCACTGAGGCGCGCAGGAGCTCGATCGCGTGCCAGAGGCGTGAAACAGCGGACGGCTGTCCCTCAGTGCCAAAGGCGAGCGCGTTGAGCGCGGCTGATGCGCGGGAGAGGGGACGCGAAGACCCGCTCGCCGCGCCGGGAGCCGAGTCCCCACCATACAAAATGACGCAAAAGACGGCGCACAAGTGAGCTGTGCTCAGCAGTGACTCTTTCAAAGGCAGACCCAGTAGCGCCCCGTGGATGAGGGCACCAAGCTGCTGCTGCGCACCAAGGGTGGCAACTTGAGTCTTCACGAGCTGGCGCCAGCCGGGCCAAGATGTCTCCCACGCGGCCATCGTGGGCGATGCCGCCTCCTCGGAGTCAATCACCATGGGGTCTGCAGCGTCATCGTCGCCGCTGCTCTCGTCAGCCGAGGCGGCGGCGCTGGCGGCCCCCCGGTGCACCGCGCGATCTGCCTTGGGAGCGTCGAGAGTGAGGGACAGGGCCGGGAGAAGCGCATGCAATAGCGCCGCCAGATACGGCGCGCCACCGCCCAGGTCCAGCGGGTTTAGGACAAGGGCCGTCGCTCGCGAAAGCGCGACCAAATTGCCTGCCACACACGCGTCGAGTGGCGGAGCAGGCTCGACGGCCGGCCCGCTCGCCGTCGCCGCATTCCCACCGCGCCCGATGGGAGCGGAGGCAGCGAGTGACCACGCCGGCGCCGCGGCAAGCTCGGACGCGAAGCTGGACGCCGAGGCGGCGAGCACACGAACGAGCGGCTGAAAGTGAGGCGAGAAAAACGTGGCGACGCTTGCGCGCGACAGCCGCGAAAGGAGGCCCGGCGCGCCGAGAAACTCAGAGGCGAAGGCGCGCGACGAGAGAAACTCGGCACTCGACTGGCCGCTCTGGCCAAGCGCGCTGAGTACACGCGAAGCGAGCCGCAGAAGTGCGGAGACATGCAAGGACGGCGGTTCAGATGCGGACGCGGGCTCGGCTGCAGGCAAGAGCCGGTGCAGACAGCTGGCAACCGCGCCAAAGAATTTACTCCGACCGACGCGCAGAAGGCAGGCGGTGTGGTGGCCGGCGAGTCGACCGGACGAGGCAGGCGGCTCGGTCAGCAGCAGCGCCGCGCGCAGCTCGAGGCTTATCTCCTCTGACGCACCAACCTCGTTTGCTAATGCAAGCGCCGGCATGCAAAGTCGCACGAGCGCGGCGCACTGCATGTACCACGCCTGCGCGTCGGCGTCAGTGGCGTCAACGTCAAGTAGCGCGCCATCTGGTCCCGCGCCACCTGCCTGCACCACTCGCTGCAGCATCCAGCTCCGCCGGCTGTCATCGATGCGGCCGTCGTGGAAGAAGCAGAGGCTGCGTGCGAGCGTAGTTGCCACTCGCACAAATGGAAGCTCGCCCGCGTCGACGCGAGGCATGAGCGCGTCGAAATCGTGGCGGAGGTGTCGGCGAAGTCGTGCGATCCGTGCCGCGCCGCGCGCTGCCGCCTGCACACAGAGCGCGGCACGCAGCTTCGCTCGCAGCCTCTGGCGCTCCTCTCGCTCTCTCTGTGCGCGGGCGAGCAGCGCCTGCCGGTCCTGTTGGCCCGAGCGGCCGCGCAGATTGACCTTGAGCTTGCGGTCGTCGAACATTGACATGCTATGACGACACGGCGCACCGCAGCGGCAGGGCTGGTGGAAGGGAGAGAGAGGCCGCGGCTCGTCTCGGCGCCCGCTCTCTCTCTCTCTCTCTCTCTCTCTCTCTCTCTCCCCCTCCCTCCCTCCCTCCTCCTCTTTCTGATCTCTTTTATCTGTAATCGCTCTCCCCCTCTTTTGTACTTTCTCCCCCCTTCCCCTCTCCCCTCTTCTTCTCCCCTCTCCTCCCTCCACTCCCCCTCTCTCTCCCTCCTCCCCTTTCCTCCCTCTCCCTGCCTCTCTCATCTCTCCCCGCCCCCTCATCTCTCCCCTCTCCGCGCTCCCCGCTCCTCGCTTCCGGCTGCTACCTCACACCGCCCCGCTCTCCCTTCTCTCCGCTCCCCCCACTTTGAAGGCAGGGACGTCCTACACTAATTCTAATTTAATTTGAGTACTACTCGTAGTTCTGCTTTCCCCGGACATACGCCCCTTCCCCTCAACATAGTAGACTTCTACAACAGTAGGTTGGGGCTATCGACAGGTGGTCTGCTAGAAACACAGCAAAAATAGCTGTTTTTGGCCTTTATTTGTTGAAGAAACACACTGATAGCGCGGTCAAACAGCTATTTCAATTTCTAAGGGTGAAGACTGACCAAGTCAAGATTGAGGATTCATCACGAAGTTTTTGGATAAGCTGACCGGACAAGTGTAACTAGCACCTATCCGATGTCCGGTGTCCTTTGAGCCCAAGACCCCCCACCCCCCACGGTAGCCTCCATAGCGATGCGTAACTGTTAAATGTTAACTGTGTAACAAGAGAACGCATAAACTCGGCCAGAGAAATCTATCACTATCACGGAGGAATAAAAAATAATTACAACTGAGAATATTGGCGGATCGGCGGCTTCACTGACACTGATAGCTGATAGCTGATAGCCCGGTGACTCACTCATTTCAACCACTATCTACTATTTTCCACTTCCCTTGTCCCTGGCCCCTGGCTCCTGGGTGTCCAAGGATTCCACAGGCCACAGGGATCCTCCCCTACTCCTACCTGCCCCGCCAGCCGCCTCCCCCCTCCGCCTCCCTCCTCCCGCCCCACGACCGAAAATGGCGTCAGTGAGTGACCCCCCTCCCTTGCCCCGCGCATGGCGCTTATTTTGTGAGATTGAGATTGAGGCGGGCGCTCACAGGAGAGAATCGGAGTGGTGAATGTGGGGCGCATCACCAAAAGAAACGCGGAGCTTCCGCGACGTCCGATCGCGCGCGATCGGCCGAAGCATGGCCTGGAGGCGGTGGCCATGGAGAGCCTAGAGCTCTCGCGAGCAGGGGGGGGGGGTTCACTGGTAGGTGTCACGCGGGTTCTTAAGGGTGGCACACACCCGCACGGACCCATCCTCGCCCCTCAGGAAGGCCTTGATTGGCTTGCGCCCGACCGACATGGACTTGGTAGGCTCAACGTCGACAAGGGCTCACTTGGGCACGACAAGAGATGCAACTGTCGTTTGCGATAGCTTTCTACCTATAGCACACCAAGAACCAAGAAGTAGCTAGTGCTGCGTGCTGCTGTTGCCGGATAGTCGTTGGATAAGTTAAACAAAACACAAAAATACAAACACACAGGGCTATAAGTCGACTTCCATCCTCCAACCTCAACCTCCTTTTGTCGTCGCAGACTGCTGGCGGCTTGGCCGAGATTGCAGCACAGAGATCTATACATGCGCACAGCACCTCGAAGAGCAAGTCTAGCCGAGTACGACTCAAAATATGCTGCAGCACCCCCCTTGAGGCCTGTGTCGCCCCGCCCCGTCGATCCGCATGTGTGGCCGCTATGTAAGTCATCAAATGCGAGGCTGAACCTCGACGACCGTATACTTGATTCCGCAGTCGGTTTCAATAACCTCCTCACAGCCCGTGGGATCGAGAAAAGTGAGTGGAGGGTACAGGAACTCAACTTCACCAGGGAACGCCGACAAGAACTGTAAATCGGCGCCACGCTCAAGAAATGATGAGGTTGTCAACTTGAAAAGTAGCCGCGCCTCGGCCCCATCAGAATAATTGAGTGCCACCTGTGTACAGTTCGCAAGCCGGGGAGATTCAGAACGACGCTCGGACGTCGAGACGTTTGGCCTAGTTACAACAAGCACAGCAAGAATCCCTACCACACCCGGCAACGACGCACCAGGATGTTGCTAGATGTCGAGAGCGGCGCGTATTCAGTTCCACCGGTCTCACGAAAACCTTCGGGCAACGCAACATTCCGCATCCCTCTCCAAAAGTCGCGCTTGGTGTTGGCATCGGGCAAAGATGCGCCGACAGCGCGCAGCTTTTTTATGCCATCGGTGATGTAGCAAATCGTGACCTACGGAGGCATAGGGCATCACATGAGGAGGCTATGGTCCATGACCATGGTCCCGGCGAGTCTCCCGCCCTTTTCATCTGTGCTCAAGAGAGCTCCTTACCGGAAACGGATGTGGCCCATTAGCATAGTTACCACGTCCACGCAACGGGTCATTGATAGACTTGTATGCGGCCGTAGTGTAGAGGCGAAGTGCGACTACATGTTCAATGAGAAGTGCAGCTTCACGTGCCTACGAACACAGTGAGACATATCGCCGCAACTCACAAGGACGACAGCATCGAGAAAGCCGGGTGTCGTCAGGAGCCAGAACACAGCCACACGTTTCATGTTTCATCCCTCGAGGTGTGCAGTGAATATGGTGAAGCCTACTCACCTGTTCGTGCTGTACAAAGTAGTCGATCGTTTTGCCAAGTCGCTCATCCGTCTGGACGCCCTCGTAGAACTGATCCATCTTTTTGCCTCCGGAGTGCTCCCACTCGCGAGGATGAAGCCCAGCCGTGCCGTACAAGACATATTCGAGGCACTCGATGTCGTCCTGCGATCCGCAGCTTCGGATCTCTTCTTCGATGGCTGCGAGCCCGCGACCCATGCCTACCCAAAGCAGCCGTTCGTCAAGGCCAAGAAACTTGTTGATCCCTAAAGCTGCTTCTTTGGGCCTACCTGTCGTGAGTTTTGCGTCCGTGTACTTAGTGATTGTCTCGTTACGCGCCAGAATTGCCTCTCGCTCAGTCGTTGCAAAGTTTCGGACGAGTGTTGCGAGCGGGACGGGTGGTTTGCCCGGCGAGGGACAGATGTGGAATGCGAACTTCGTGTGCCGTCGGATGACGTCACTCTGGATGTTTGAGAGACCACGTAGCGCATCGCGGAAACTGTCCGGAGTATTGTATACGCGAGGCTCATCCATCTTGAGAAGTCCCGGCTGATCAGGACCGCAGCCGAAGACAAGGCGGTGGTACTCTTGGGCTGCGGGACGTCTCGCCTCCTCGGCGAGTTCGCGCTGCAGGCCGAACTTGAGAGACGTCGCGATGCATGCTAGCCCATCGCGGCGCTGTGTGACCACCATGTCCATTGGCATGTCATTCGAGTTCACCGTTGCTAGACACTCGAACACGATGATGTCACCTGTGGAACGCGAGCATAGATGCGCAAGGTGTGGTGAAAGAGATCATTGTGGACCGCTGCGGGCGTGTAGGAAGGGAAAGGTGCAAACCATAGCGTAATATCGGGCCTCTCTCATGAACAGCAAATGATCGGGCCTTCGGCCCATCGTGATCTGCGCTACTGGCCCCTTTGCGCTTGACCTCAGCGACAGGGCTGTTGGCTGTGTAAAGACGGCCTACCTTCGTCACGCACAGCGGTAACCTGCAGGGCGGTGTGAGGCGGAAAGATGACCTCGTCCTTCCTCGGGTACTGCGAGAGCCAGGCGATACTCGCACCACGATCGACGAAGCCTTGGTTGATCTCAAAGAGCACTCCATGCTTGCGTGGGTCCTCTGGGTCTTTTTCTCGCAAATGCTTGGCCCAGTCGACTGCCTTTTGGCGGTTGGAAGAGGTGACGAGGAAGCCAGGTTCGACGCCGCCGCGCACACCGAACCGCTCCTTCCAAAAGCCAGGTGGCGGCGCCAGCCCGCTGACCCCACGGTACAGCTTCGCAGCCGTCATGAGCTTGCCGAGCCGGAGGAGCAAGGACTTGATCACGTGCAATGTCGTCGAATAATTAGTGCACGAGTTTCTGGCTGTCTCCCAGGCGGCGAGGGGATCGTGCTGGGCCGTCTCGAGGTATCGTTCCATCACGTGTGCATCGGAGCACAGCTCAATATACCGCCGGTGCCTGGCAGGCTCTGCTGAATCCATGGCTTGCAGGACAGCCTGATATTTTACGGAGAGCGGGCCTGAATAGAGCCGGCCTCCGATGAGCTCCTCCTCCATGATGGGGCTCAGCTTGTTCTGCTCAAGCGCTTCATTGTATTCCCTCATCTTGTCACGATATGCTGAGAGGGGAGTCGGAGTGCGTCGCAGCTCGTCGGGCAGCTCCAAGGTACGGTCGGAGGCTGTGCACACCAGGATTGCATTTGGGCCTTCTTGCGGCCAGCGCTCAAGTCCGAGCTTTTGCAGACCGGTCTCAGGCTCGGTAACGAAGCACCACTCGATATAGGAGGTGGTGCGGATCCAATAGGGCGCCGTGAAGAACTCGGACTGTGAGTCATACCGTATCGTGTGCTCGTCTGCCATCGTCTTGAGCAGGTCTGGGTTGGGCGCGCCGACAAGCATGCCAAGCCCTCCGACGAAGTCATCGATGTCTCCCATCTCGTAGGTATCGTACCTGTCCGGCGGGAAAAGCCGCGCCAGCTCGGAGTTGTGGGACGTGTGGGACGCCCCCTGCGCGCGTATCGAGGCGATGGTGGCACTGCGCTTCGGTTCACTTGGCAGCGGTGGCTCTGCGGGGTCGCCCTCGAGACTCTTGTCGTCATCGGAGAGGTCGTAGCGGACGCCTTCGGTCAGTATGGGTTGGGGTTCCGCTCGCGACCCGCGCTTACTCAGGGAGAAGCCCTGTCCGCCGTGGTTGCTGTGGTGAGAGTGGTGGACCCCCATCGCGGGCGGGGGGAAGCGGGGAGGGCGAGGGGTGGGGGGGGAAAGAGGCAAGGTAAAGACCCCAACCCCACCAAGGGTGAGAGAGGCGGCGGACGACGGGCAATCCGCACCGCAGAGGGGGACGGAAGAAGAGAGAAAAGCACCGCAGTCTCATGAAGAGTTTCGCGAGAGGTCGGCGAGAATGGGAGGAGGAGCGAGAGAGACTGTGACGAGCACACAGGCAGCGAGGCGGGGTGTGTCTTGATTGCCGTAGTAGTCCTCCACTCTCCCTTTACAGAGTAGGTGGGGGGCCCACTTTGCTCAGGGAGGGGGCTGAGATAAACTCCTTCCGGCGCGTGTCCGTCGGCGTCGTCGCAGGGGGGGGGGGAGGGGAGAAGGAGAGAGGGGAGGAGAGAGAGAGAGGAGGGGGGGAGGGGGGAGAGGCGGGAAGGAGAGAGGGGAGGGGAGAGGAGAGAGGTGGAGAGGGGGCGGCGGCTCCAGATCGGCCTGGGCGGCGTCTGGGGGGGCCCAGTCCTCCCCCCCCCCCCCCCCCCGCCCCCCGCAAGGGGTGAGCCAGCCTCAGCAGCTGTCAGCCGGGCGCGCGCGCGGGCCCGGGGCGGGAGTGAAGATCTATTCACAGGTTTCTAGTTTCTAGGCACGTTGAAATTCTTGAATTTCACAGGTGGTAGCACGATGGCGCGCGGGGGGTGGTACAGTAGGGGTGCACCATTAACTCCTTATGGTAGCGCACGCACCGTTCTGCGGGGGTCTGTCGCGGGGGGCAATGACTATGCGCCATTCCGCAGCTCACGCAACATGAAATCTATATTTGACAACGTGATATTCCACGTGATATTTGGGCAGCCGCCGGCATCGCATATTTTTGCGAGACATTTGGGCGGCCCAAAGGAGACATTTCCGCCAAGCCCTAGAGCTCGAGGCGGAGGAGGCGACGGAGATTGAGATCGAGGCTGACTGAGGTAGGAAGGGAAGGTAGCAGGCAGGCTGTGAATGATCCTGCTGTTCGTGCTGAGCGCTGAGCAAAAAAGCCATGAGGCTTAGGAGCCCAAGGCCCGCCCGGCATCGGTTCAAAGTTGGGCTCGCCGGGCCTCCCTCGGCGACGGCTCAACGTTCGTTCAATGGGCTCGGCGGATGGGTGATTTCGACGAGGGTTCGGCGCGCGGCCTGCCCGATTGCCTTGACCATCGATCCGGGTGGGATATGCGTATTTGGTATCTGGTGGGGGCCCTCATCCGGATGGATCGTCGAAACGGCCACTCAGCGCGCCCGGCATCGGTTCGAAGTTGGGCTTTTTAAGCTTTTGCGATTTTAGCGTCTTTTGTCTGTTTTTGATTACGTTTTGTTGTGGGGCCCCAAGGGGGGGGTCCGGGTTCTAATGGGCCCCGCAGGGCGTATGGGTTCATGTTTACCCGGTGTTGACCCACTTTGCGTTAACACCTCCATTGGCTAGGTGTGGCACATGCGTTAACACCTCAATCTGCAAGTGTTGGTACCATCAGCGGGTTAACACCACACCGCCGCACCGCCGGTACTGACTGTGTACTGTGTAGCTACGGTGCACCCACGCGCCCACGCACCCACTGACTCTTACGTGCCGCGCGTGCGCGCGCACGAGGAGCGAGGAGCGAGGAGCTGCACGGCCAAGTGGGGAGTTGCTCTTCGGCGCGGGCGCCACGGCCGACTCGGAGCTTGGCGCGGCTGCTGCACTTGCTGCATGCGCGCGCTAGCTGCGCTGCTGCCGCTACGCGGGCGGTGCGCCGGCGCACGATGGGACCGTGCTAGTCCCTGTGAACGTGGGCCGCCTGCTGCGTGGGGAGGCGGCCGCGGGCGCAGATGCGCCGGCGGTGCCCGCCGACGCCTTCACGGCCGTGGACCGGCTGCTCGCCGCTCGCCGCGCTCGCCGCTGTGCGCGACCGGCCGACGCTCGCACGCTCGCGTTGCGAACTGCACGTCGCCTGCGCGTTCCACCTGCGCGGCCCCGCGCTCAGCGACGAGGCGGCGCTCGCGCGCGTCCCGATGGTCATTTTGTCATGTGACCGCGCATTCCCTCGCGCGCGCTGCCGCGCTGCTCGCTAAAGCAAGCAGCAACTGCAGCACTTACATTAATGGAAGTGCGTCAACACTGTGTCAACACTTGTTGTGCCCTGCGTCAACACTTGGAAGAGGCCAGATGGGTTAACACCTTGCCCAAGCTACTGTAATGGGCCCTCGAGGGCGTGTCAACGTGAACCCATACGCCCTGGGGCCCCGGATATGTGCTAGTTGGGTGTATTGGGAACTTTCTCCCGAAAAAAATCCTCAAATTTCCTCAATTCTGAGATGGTCATTTTTTCACCCCTTATAAGCAAAACCACTGTTTGACCGCCCTAAGGGTGGGCGGAGAGAGAGGAGGGGAGCGAGGCGCGCTCCATGACCCTATCGTTATAACGATGGTTGACTACGCCGGATATAGAACATAGAGGGCACTCTGTAGTGAAGAAGACTCGTGCTCATAACGGAACATTCATGCCAACAAGGCTAGAATACAACAGGGTGCGGCACGCTCCATATTGTTAGTAATTATAACAAAAGTTTTGCCGTTGTTGGCTAGGGTTCTCAGTAGTCAGTAGTAGCCTGAATCGTCAAGATTTCTCTTAGCCCTGAATGCTCAGGTATTATATTATCAAGTAAAAAGCCATCCGCGCATACTATCCGCCTCCAACCTACTCCTAAGATAGCCCTCAGCGCAATCTCCTAGACGCAACGCACCCGCGCCCATTGCCCATTGTAAGCAGATAGGCGCATCAAGACCATGCACGTAGGCGCACCAAATCAACAAACCACGCTCGTGCGCCATCACCAATAAATTTAATCGTTCTTGCCGCGTGCACTTCCCACGCGATCGCCGCCTCACCCCCACACATTGCACATCAAAGGCTGCAGCCGTTCTTGTGGACAAGGATGTATCACCGCCTTCGCATGGCATCGAGCAGCTCCTCCATTTGTACCCCGTCTTGCGCCGACTTCTCCACAGACATCACGACGCGGACATCGTTGGGAAGTTCTTTATCCTCTCGCATGCGTTCGTACTTCCACCCTCCTTTGCGTATCGTCGGATAGTCCCACGTGTCATCGCTATCTGAGTATGTCTGGAGAGGGGTTTGAATGGTGAGGTGAGCGTGGTGTCCAAGCTAGAGAAGTCGTCTGAGCAGTACTACGCATGAGATCGAACTTATGGCCAAAGATATCTCCCATACGAGACATTGGCCGGGTCCATGAGACCTCGCAGGGTGGGCGGCTAGGGATGCACTCACAATCGTCTCATGGTCCGGATCGTACACACACTCAATTATTCGTTGGTCCGCCTTGGGATCACGCACGAAACGCTTGTGCAACTCGTCGTCGAAGGTGATCCAATCATACCTGGACTCGCTCAGCGACCCTCCGGCCGCATAGAGGATTGAAAAGCGTGGTGTCAAAGCTCCACCCTTGGCAGCATCACGTCTCCATTCAGTGTGGAGCTGAAAATCGATCGAATTCATGTTGGACGGCTTCCACTTGAGCATGGCAGGACAGGTGCCGCACTGATATGGCGTCATGATGGGCGTAAATATTACGCCGTCGTTCCCATGCTCGACTTTGCGCAAAGGGTCCTGATAAGCGTAGAGATGCTCCGAATCATGGGTACCAGGTTTGACGTGCGCGAAGAGGTCAGGGAGGTGCGCAATGGAGAAAAAGTCTTTCTGGTCAACACCGAATGGCTCCGTGCCAAAGTCGTGGCCAGATGCCTCTGCGAGATATCGCGGAAGGAGGACATCGCGGCGCAGCGCCATCAAGCGGAGCGGCAGTGCCTTGTCCATCAAACAAACGCCACCCACAGCGCAAACGTCATAGCAAAGATACCGTAGCTCCTTCACAGTGTCAATTGTTCCCTCCTCTGTGCCCTTCCTTCGCGTATCAACAACGAGCTCGCCGTCGAGGATGGTATCATCCAACAGCGCACCCGATGGGTCCGGCTGGCCGCCTGGTCCTCGCAATGGGAAATACATGGATGGCAACTTAATGAACTCAAACCTGCGATCCACTGCGTAGGTCCCACGGCTGGCAAGGATCATCAGCATGTAGCGCATGCCGTCGGTCTTCTCTGCCGCATAAAAGCCCATCGTCTGGAGAGAGATCTTGTCACGCTCATCGGAGCTCGCTCCCAGGTGCTTTCTCTCAAAGGAGACGGGCTGTGAGCCAGGGAAAGTGTCTGGCTTCCAGGATGTCTCCTGCTGCATAAGCTGGAGGAAAAGGGCGCGCAGGTTGGAAAGCTCAGTTGACTGCTTGACCCTTGGTAGCTTCGGGAGGAAGAGCGGGTCGGTAGTCCTGTCGGACATGAGTACGCGACCCCCGCACACTGGCCGGGGCGAGGCCCAAAGGTGGAGAGCGGAAAACGGAGAGCGGAGTGGGACAGCACGACGGCGCCTCTCGGTGTGCGGCCCTGGCAGCTCGCACTCAAGCGACCGTACGAGTACTCTACAAGTAGCATATCAAGCTTGGATCGCGAGGGGTGTCATTTTCTTAGTAGTATTTCTTATTTTCAGTATTTTCGTATTTTCTTCCACTAGTATTTACTATTAATATGCATCTGTAGTACAAAAGTAAGAAGTGTTCTTGGTACAGTATGGGTGCACCGTTAAGAAAATAGGACTGTAAAGATTCTAAAACTTTTCGCCATGTCAGCTCTTCTCGATTCTTGAACTGATACTGTGATAAAAAATATCTGAAGATTCTGGGCTACACATCTACTAGTTACGGGATTTCCCTTCGCTACTAACACCGCCCGTATCTTCCCTCCCTCCACCTCTTCCCCTGCCCCCCTTCTTTCCTTTTTCTTCGGTTTCCGGGGTCCGGCCTCGGTAGTACATTACCTAAGACCTGGTTCGGAGTGTGGGGTCCGGGCAGGCCTTTTGCTGAGCTTTTATTTTTGTCGTGCGCGCCCTCCTGACCACGGGTTGAGTGTTTAGGTTCCGTCGGGCTCGTGGCGTCCCTAGTGATAACCTTGTTCGCTGTGTCAATGGCTCATTCGCCTCTGTTCCTTTGCTCCTTGGTCTCCTCGACAGCTCGACAGCGTGTGCTATCCTCAGCTGGGTGGCTAGCTCCACTAGCTCGAGCTACTAGCTCCTCGCTGGGTCTAAGCCCACACTTGTCGTTCATGGTGAATACGGGTCTCAAGTCGCTTATGTCTATCCTTTTTTTGGGTTGTCTTCCCATGCCCGCTTGGGCAGTTCTTGCCGAGTCGGTGTCGTGCGCGAAGAGTAGTGCTTTGCTTACTTAGCGTAACGTATCTCTCTATCTCTATTGCTATTGTTCTTATCAGTATTGATTCTTCCGAGAAGGCTGTACCGTCGTAATGTATTATTATATTCTTGAGCGTTAGTGCCACTACTCTCACTAGCCCGGCACTAACACGACAACCCTCAGTGGACCTGCTCGCACACCTTGACGCGTGCTGTTGCCACAGATACATACACCTATGCACCCCTTCATATCTCTCCCCTCGCAGGCCCCCGGCTCCCATTCTAACTCCCCACAAGTTACAATGGGTGAAAACCCAGTAAGGCGGGCCGACCTATGTCGGGCGACTCACCAGGAAAAAGCACCGGGGAGGGGGGAGGAACTCTCGTCAACAAAGGGGAACGGCCCTTACCAGCTCGCGCCTTGAGCAATCCTCGAGAAATAAGTGGCCGCGACTCGAGCAACCTGTGCCACACCTAGGGTACTCTCCTCGACCTTGGGTCACTCCCTTCTCTCTCCCTCCTGTCGCCAGCCGCCCCCTACCCGTTTGCTAACGCAAACGGGGCCTGTTTCTTACCGCACTCCATCGATCGGGGGGGGGGGGGCAAATCCCCCCCTCTCCCTCTCTCCACTCTCACCCCTCGAAGTCCCTGCGGCGCGTCGCCATGCGGCGCGCCCTGACCTGCTGCTCAGAGGTCCTATGGGGGCTCCCAGGGGGCCAGCAAAGGCAGCTCAGGGGAGAAACTCGCCTAAACGCAAGCAAACTCCCCGACCCTGGCCCACGCAACACGCAACGCGAAATCCCCAGACCACACAACGCCCCAAACCCGTAAACACAACCATCAAAAAGTATGCCAACGAAAGAGAGAGAACTGGACCTCCGGGGACCGGTGCAAGCCGCCCACGACCGGAAACCCCATACACTAAGCCGATTGAGCCGCATCAAATTTGTGGTATGATGTATGATACGGGATAGCGCTTCTGTGAACGGAGCCGCGAGCAAGCTACTCCGGACGAATCCATTCATGTGTGCAGCGGATCTGATGTGCCTGAGTCACACCTTGTCCAATGCAGGAGAGCGGGTCTCAAACGAAACTCTGGCCCGGCCCAAGGCCCCGGCCGCTTCACCATCATCTCACGCCGGGGCCTGCGGCCTGCGGCCCCCACTGCCTCTCCTAGAAACTCAGCCAAACTCATATGTATTTGCCCTCCGTAGAAACTCACTGAATCTGTGTTTCACATGTAGGTAAATAGGCTCGGTACATTAATATCGACATTAGCGCATACGCGCATACGCGCATACGTACGTATATGTACGTATGTATGTGTGGATTGTGTGGTTACTTGTCTAATATGCGCGCAAAGCGCGCTAAGAAATTTCGAGCGAAATTCGAGCGAAATTTGGGCCGAGCCGTCCCGAAAGTTGTAGCAATACTAGCGAAATTTAGCAACGAAATTTGGGTGGGTCGGGCGCGAAACTCTAGCTCTAGCCGGGCCCAAGAGGCGGAGTGGTAAGGGAAGTGGACGTGGCTGCTGGATAGGTGTGTAGGACCGCGCGTGTGGCAAGAATATCAAGAATTTTTTTCAAGTTGGTTTCCGTGAGTGGGTAGCTGTAGCTATGCAGCTAGCGCCACACTCTCCTCCTGCCTTGCTGGATGGTTCGAGTTGTTTATTTTTATTTTCGTATGAGATCAAATGGGGAGTGTAATATGTACCGCGAAAACTGAATGGGGACGACTCGCGGAGTGAGCTGGCAGATAAAGATAGCAGCTCCCCGTGTCGCTTCTCCTCGCCCCTCTCTCCCGAGCCGCGGACGAGATGAGCCTGGCGCTCATGGCATGCCTTGCGCTCATAGTCACGGTACGCTGCCTCCCACGCACGCCAGCGGCGCAGACAGTAAGGTTGCTCAACTTGCCCTAACATCCTTGCTGCTGTAGGCCGAGCCCGCCGTGCGTACTGCTGCATCCAAGGGCGGGGAGGAGGCAGTTACGGTCCGCCCAGCGCGTACCAGCGATGGAGACATCTTTGGTAGTGCACCGGCTGACGGCAAGGATGAAGGGCACTCAAAATGGGGTGCACAGGCCGATGCGATCGTGGAGGACATGCGCGCCCACCTCGGCCGCCGGAAATTACGTGAGAATGCCGATCTGATCACTGCAAGAAGAGGTCCACTTGGCGCAGTCATTTCTGCAATCCAAGGAATTCTGCAATCTCGTTATCTTCGCAACTTGCGGCGCTCTGCACTCCTGGCCATAGGCATGTGGAGTTGGTATGTCTTCAACACGAAGACCTACGTCAGGCCCGAGTACGAGGATTGAGCTTCTCTGGATTGTGATATCTAAGTGTCAACGCGCACCACTCACCCATTCTGTTCTTATCCCACCACACTCGCTCTTGCTGGCCCCTGACGGGGGCTTCCCTGGGCTAGCAACAGCTGCCTCCCAACTTTTTGCCATTGAAGGAGCATGCGCACGCTGCAGGTGAGCTTGACCGCGAGTCCATGAGCGAATGCGCTGTTACGCATACGCTCGATCCAAAAATAGCATGACGCATGACCCCAACGCTACACGTGAACATAGACGCGTGGTGCAAATTATCAGCTCGCCTGCTTGTGCGCCTGTGTACGATTATGCATAAAGCCAACTGCTCAGGTTCGTACGATGTACTAGAAAGTATGGTATCTCATCTCATCTCTTGCGCATATTATAGGTATAGGGCGGTCAAACATTATATCAAACAGGGCGCGGGGCGGGCTTTTTACAACTATTAACTATTAATAAGGGTGGGGGTGCTTTTTGGACCATGGCGCGATGCCCAATAAAAACTTCCAGAGGGGCCACCTACCGCCACGACCACTACGCCTGGTACTGTGTACTGCTATCACGACAACCCTCAGCGCACTTGCCCGTACACCTTGATGCGTGCTGATCCTACAGACACACGCAAACATCAAACATGTATCCCTTCCCCTTCGTTCGAACTTCGAAACTCAGTTGGAACGAGAAATGGTGCGATTCGCG
The DNA here is from genome assembly GCA_018136815.1 of Isochrysis galbana. Taxonomy (NCBI): domain Eukaryota; phylum Haptophyta; order Isochrysidales; family Isochrysidaceae; genus Isochrysis; species Isochrysis galbana. Next base: position 798,434 of record CM030942.1, on the reverse strand, counting down.
ATTCGCCCTCCCCTTCCCCCCCCCTCACAGTCGCGCGCCCGCCCCTGAGAGCTGAGAGGAAGTTCGGAAGTTCCGAGTTCCGAGGAAGCGTGAAGCGTACCAATAGCCAATCAATAGCTAATCGCAATGGGCAACACTATGGCCAATAGTTTGGGTGGGGCTCTGCCGCTCTGCGCGTAGGAGCAGCGCGTAGGCGTAGGCAACCCGGTGTCGTCCTCCTCAGACTGTGGGGTTGGAAGTTGAAAGTGGAAGTGGTGTGGGGTAGGGGTAGGGCAGGGGGCCATGTGGCGTGGGCAGTGGGCAGTGGGCAGGTGATAATAATAAAACATCTGACGAGCGTTAGTACCACTACTGCCACTACGCCTGGTACTGTGTACTATCACGACAACCCTCAGCGCACTTGCCCGTACACCTTGACGCGTGCTGATCCTACAGACACACGCAAACATCAAACATGTATCCCTTCCCCTTCGTTCGAACTTCGAAACTCAGTTGGAAACTCCGCCTCCCTCACCGACACCCGGCTCCCATTACCATTAAAATTCTCCACAAGTTACAATGGGGGAAACCCTTCACAGAACTAGTCAAACACGACTTCTTAAGAGTCCTAAACCACGCACTAGAACAGGGGCATCTGAGCGTGTCCATGAGAGAGGGGGACATAATACTCTTGTATAAAAAGGGAGACACACGAGACCCTAGGAACTATAGACCTATAACGCTGCTCCAAAGCGATTACAAAATACTAGCTAAGATACTCACGAATAGATTGAAAAAGGTGATCGGAAACATCATTTCGAAAGACCAATTAGGCTTCGTCCCACACCGCCTGATCGGCGAAGCCACGCATCTACTGCAACTGACGCACGCTTACCTCGAAGAAACGGGGGAGCCTGGGCTACTTCTAGCGCTAGATTGGGAAAAGGCCTTCGACAGAGTGAACTGGGAATTCTATCACCTCGTCCTTGAAAAACTCAAATTCGGAGAGGATTTCCGAAAATACGCGAGGGCCCTAACCAACTCCGAGGCAAAACCCATACGATACATAAAGGCCAACGGAGGCAGAAGCTTCCCATTCAACGTCGCGAGTGGAGTCCCTCAAGGGTGCCCGCTATCGCCGCTGGCCTTCCTTCTAACAGCGGAAGCGCTGACACGGGCGATCAACGAAGACGAAGACATAGAGGGAATCACGGTTAACGGAGCCGAGCTCAAAATAAGCCAATTCGCCGACGACACGCAACTTATGGCGGCCGACTACAGCAGCCTGGCGCGCTCACTCGAATGGGTAGAAAGATACGCGGCGGCCTCATGTGGCAAGCCGAACGAGCAGAAATTCGAAGGACTTAGGATGGGATCTCTGAAGAGAAAACGCCCGCCAGCGAGATTTCAAAGATACAAGTGGCTAAAGAGCTGTGAATGCGCGACCATCCTAGGGATCCCGCTAGGGGGACCCCAGGCCATAAAGGGCTTCTGGCAAAACCTGGCCAACAAGATAGAAAAAAAAGCCGGCATGTACGCACCGATCACGAGCAACTTATCTATACACGGAAAAACTAAAGTGGCCAACTTCCTCATCTACTCAATCCCGAGGTACTGGCTACAAACGCTGGCGGCCCCGAGATCGTTCCATGCGGCAGTCAAGCGATCCGTGGACAAAATATTGTGGACAAACACGCGCACCGGGCGTAGGCTACAATGGATAAAACACCCCGAGTTCCCCCTGAAAGACGCATCGGAGGAGGGACCCCACCTAGGGCTGGGTCTCCTAGACTGGGACAACCACGTCAAGGCGCTACAAGCCAAGTGGATACTAAACTACTTGGATGCACGGCAAGCGCAATGGAAGCAAGTACTTGACGCATGGTTCTGCCGCACGAGCCTAGGGAGAGCAGCGGTTCTATCGTCAACCCCCATGAACAAACTAACCGACGGGATATCAGGCAGGGGCAACCTCCCAGAGTTCTGGAAGAAGGCACTCAGAAACATACGCGAACTAAAACTCACGCCTTTGAGCACCAGCAGGGAGGGCCTACTCTCGCAACCTATATGGGACAACCCGACATATCCGGGGCCCAAACTACAACCCACGTGGATAAAGCTATGGAATAGGCTTGAATGTAACACCATACACAATGTGTTTCGAGACTACGGCGCGGCGACGCCCTACACTAGAGAGGAATGCGCAGAATACCTAAAAAATAACGATACATACATTCACGTCCAAGGAGACTTTATCCCAAGGGAAAAATTCCTAGAGTCGTGGGACACAATAGTAACACACGCCAAAACTATAGTGGCGACGCCGCAAAACACGGACAATGATAAAAACAAGAAGGCCCGTCGAAACGCCGGAGAACAAGCCGACCCGGAAGAACCGCCTCCCGAGATACGCATAACACAAGACGGGGAATACTACGCGAGAATCAAAGATACATGGTACGACATGGAACTCTCATACCTAGGCACACCAATAATCGGGGAAAAAACGAGGGACACTCCCTCGAATCTAGACACATCCCCCCCGGCACAATGGGGTGAGGGATACAAATCCAACAAAAGAATCGAATACCCGCTAGCAGATGAGTACTCCTTAGACGGAGAAACGCCGCTAGACGAAACGGGAGTCGAACATATAACAAGAGCTCTTCAGCAAACGGGCCACAAAAGCAAACTCCTAGCCGGACCAAGTAAATGGGAGGAGAAACTACACCTGCCCAAAAACACATGGGCACACCTAGCCAAACTCTACACGTCACCGATGGTGACGGCACGCGATATGCACCTACACTATAAACACATTGCGCACAGACGGGTGGGTACATACAACCGTTTTCCCGGTAGAGACAGCACATGCCGCATTTGTGGAGAGGCGGACGAAGCCTCGACGCACCTAGGCGAGTGCCAAGGCATAACCAGTGTCCTGGACGCGATCAACGAAATTGCACAATTCTCACCTAAAGCGGGGAGAAACAGAGAGGAAACTATAATCGACAATCTGTTTATTTTCCCGAATGGAGACGCCCCGAAAGCGATATACACTCTGTATCTAGTAGCATGGAGGTATATCATTACTGATTTTTATAGAATACACTACGACGGAGTGGCATTCTCAGAAGAATCAATATTGATAAGAACAATAGAACGATACACCACGCTAAGTAAAGCTCTACTCTTCGCAAACGAGACCGACGCGGCAAGAACCGCCCAAGCGGGCATGGGTAGACAACCCAAAAAACGGATAGACATAAGCGACTTGAGGCCCGTTTTCAGTATGAACGACAACGGCGGGCTCAAACCCAGCAAGGAACTAGTAAATCTAGCCACGAAGCTGAGGATAGCACACGCTGTCGAGGAACCCAAGGAGCAACAAAACAAAGACGAATAAGCCAACAAAACGTAGAACAAGGTCAACATCAGAGACGCAGGCGACCCGGCGCCACTGTCACAATAGGCGCGAGCGAAGGCAGACGCGAACGCCAAAAGAGAAGACACAACAGGCCTGCCCGGCCCCCGCACTCTGAACCAGGCCTTAGGTAGCGCACCAAGGCCGGACCCCGGAAACCGAAGAAAAAGGAAAGAAGGGGGGCAGGGGAAGAGGTGGAGGGAGGGAAGTAAGGGCGATGCAAGTAGAGAAGGGAGACCAGTCCCAGTCAGTAGTAGGTGTGTAGCCCAGAATCTTCAGATGTTTTTTTTTACAATGGGGGAAACCCGAGTGAAGATGCCGCCGCACTGGGGGGAAACAAGAAGGTGCAACCTGAGGTCCCTTTTTTTCACCCCCGACCGCCCCCCCCCCCCCCCCCTTTGCAGCTGCGTAGGTAGGCTGGTAGGCTGCCGTGGATCATGGATCATGAGCTTGTGCGGCGATTGCATTGCCTCCGGCATGCGGAGGGTCTTGCACGCCCGGATGGCGTAGTTCACTGGGATCGTCTTGCCGCCAATGTGGAGTAGGAGTTTGCGAGGGAAGCTGCCCTCGTGGAAGGAACCTTGGCCCGCCGAGACACCGAGACACGAGACATACAGATGCCAGCGGGTCAGCGGGTCGAGAAGGCCCGCGCCGCCGCGGCCGGCCCCACGACGCTCGCTCGCTCCTCTCACATGCTACGCGCCCTGCGGGCGCTCCGTATTTGGCCACCCGTCAATACGGAGGCCCTCCAAAATACGGTGAAATACGTGTGTGTTTGGCCTGGTAATTACGTGTGTCAATGTCATACGTATGTCCCATCTAGGTACAGAACGCGAATTGGAAGAAATGGTATAATAGTAGGAGGAGGAGAGCGCGCGCGAGAGACGCTCTGCTCCGCTCGACGCTCGGTGCCGCCGTCGATGCAGCCGGAGCCCTTCCCGACGATGGGCGCCCCATTGGGCGGGAGCGGCGGTCGGGATGTGCCTACGAGCCGTCTCATCCGCCCACCCTCATGGCAAGCAACTGCTCACGACCTCCTCAATCGCCCGTCCTCCTCACGCACCGCTCGCAATGTCCAGATAGCGACACTGGCCATCATTGTGGTCTCTTCATTGGCGTTCGTGCTTCAATCGGAGCCCAGCCTCGCCTCGTGGGGGGGTTGGGAGGTGATTGACATCTCAGTTGCTATCCTTTTCACCGTCGAATACGTACTGCGCTTGTACGTCGCCCCCTATGGCCGCGGGGATGAAGTGTACGAGCAGGACCACAGGCCTACTGCAGGAAGCGTGCATTACTCGCGATGTACACCTTCATTGCCCGCCACGCCTTTCCAGGCTCGACTGCGCTGCGCCCTCCAGCCACTCGTGCTTGTTGACCTCGCAGCCATCATACCCTTCTGGCTTGGGCTATTCCTCTTCTTCTTGCCCAACGCCTTCCTCTCGCCAATTCGAATGTTGCGACTCGTCCGCATTCTCCGTATGCTGAGACTAGCCCAGGAATCACAGGAACTGCGCTCGCTCGCTCTCTGCGCTCGCAGATGTTTGCCTGCGCTCCGTCTGCTCCTCTTCTTCGTCGGCCTTGAGGTGCGCCAGCCCTTCCATGCAGAATTCGGCATACCAAGCCGGCGGTCTGCGTTGTTCTTTGACGAGTTGTCCACATCCCTCATCCTTGACCAAGGTGCTCATCTTCGGTGGCTTCGCCTTCCATGCCGAGGCGGGCTCACTGATCCTCGACTATCGCGGCCGTGGTCCTGTGTGGGTTGTCGAGGACCTCAGCGCGCGTGGGCCCATAGACGACGAGCTCACCCCTGCCTCCCTGCAATCCATCCGTGATGGGGCATGGTGTGCTCCTTCACATCTGCCATCATACCGACGTTGTTAAGGCGAGCGCGATGCTGAGTATCCATGTTTCGATCGTTGCCCTTTGTAGGTGGGCACTCGTAACTGTCACGACAGTGGGCTATGGAGATGCCGTTCCACACACCTCCGCTGGACGAGCGGTAGCCGCAGTGGCCATGTTCACCGGCGTTGTTGGCATCTCGATGAGTTTCAGCATCATCTCTCAGGTGAGAGAGCTAGAGAGTGGCTGCAATGCGGGATAGATGTCCACATGCAGCCACAGCCTTTAGTTCACATAAGGAATCCGGTATTTCCTCCGCTAGGCTCGAGATCAGTTGTGTGCTCAGTTGGAAATGCGTTGTGATACATCGAATTGAACGCCATTGACACTCTTGAGTAATCCAGTATTAGCGAGCCATGATGCGATGCACACAGAGAGGCTGATCTTACGAGTAGGTGGGCAGATATACCAAGGAAAATCCATGCGAAATTCATCGGGCTCAATTCTTGTTTCGCAGGAAATGTCGAACGTGAGACATGGCGAACGCTCGCCCAAGACAACCTCGCACTCAGAGAATGACTTGTCGGGTGGAGGCACTGCCCCGCTAATGGCTGTCCGCAGTGCACCTTCAGAAAGTATCGCTCCAGGAATTTCACGTGCAGCTGTGCGAACTACCCCCGACGACCTTGATCGTGAAGGCGCGAGAGATGTGCTCCTTCGCCTCGAACAGCGGCTATCACGTCTCGAAGAGTTGTTGGATCGGATGAGCACTGTAGTGGAAAGGCAGCAGCCCTCACAGGCATCGCATAGAATCACAGCCGAATGTGCACGTTTAGCTGCGGGCGCGAAACGCCCGACTGTTCACTCCCCGGGCGCATGTCCTGCTCCTATCTCGAACGTGGTGTCCAGGTAAGCCGTACCATTTAGACATAACTGGACTAAGACTTTCCCATGGTGCACTGCGTCGATTCTTCTTTGAAGGATGCTTTGAAGGATGAGACCATCTGAGCACAAATGAGCAAGGACACCTAGTGGTTGCAAGTTGCCGGGAAGGGCCGGGGAGGGGGGGGGGGGCGGGGGGGGTTGGAGTAGCGGGACTAGCCTTCATGGATCCATCTATTGCTGGTTTCATCCAAGAAAGATGCAGATGTGCTCCGTTTAAGAACATCTGTACGAAGCGGCGTCGGACCGTGCAAGGGCGCAGTGCCTCACCATTCCACCTCCACCCCTCCCTTGGTTGTAGCAATATGCCTCACCCTCTCCATCGAAAGATCGACTCGAGTGACTAAACTCGTCTACAAGACCATTGCAAGATCTTTCTTCACTCTTGAGCTCCACGACCAAGAGCCAAGAGAACCCAAGGACGAAGGAGAACTCTTGCATCTCGGATGAGATATGAGATGTTGAGCTTCGATTCGTCGGCCCGACTGCAACGTCACATGGTATCCTCTGTGCCCATTCACCAGATATATCCATCCACGCTACCCTTTTGTGTTCGTGATGCTGCCCTCAGGGGCGTTGCTACTCATGTTGAGTCTATGGAAGTGGAGATGGGAAAGGGAGCTCTCAAGGCGCAGGTGATGAAGCAGGAGCTCGGCGGTAGGGCCAAGTAAATACTCTTACAATCATTTTTGCAAGTTTGGGTGGCTGCTCGAGCTCGTCAGAAGTTTGGGCCCTCTCTACAAGTGGGCTGCAAGTTTGGGGGTGCGGCGCCCTCTCTCTAACAGTATAACCCCATATCGAAGACTAAAGTCCCAAATTTTTTCCAAAATCCCCTCTCTACGCGATATATTATCCGTATGGTCTTGGCCCAGGCGCCAAGACATCCCAGAACTTTTTGGATATTTGGACAGATCTGCCGAAATAGATAGCTCTTACATATATGCCGGATATTTGGGGGTGCGTGAGCGTGAGGCGGCGGTGCAAAAGGCGAAAACCAAATTACAAATGCTAGCAGTTAAAAGACGGAGATCGGCCATGGAGCTCGAGCGCGAGCGTGAGCGATAACGACCGGGACGAGGGGGCCGAGGACTGCCAGAATGCCAGGAGGTGAGCCTGCTGCCTACCCCTGCCCGTGTATCGCCCAACCACCCCTCATACAGGCACCCTAGCGCCGTTTGCGGCTCGCGCCGTTGCAGCGCTCCCCCCCCTCCGCAGATTTCCTTCCCCACGCACGGCGATCGCCACGGTGGACGCTGCTTGGATGCCGTGGCTCGAGAAGCCAAGGGAGCGCACCTTCCCCGTCCGGCCGGCTCGCATGCTTCGCAAAATCCGCAACCGGTGGCGCGTGTGGACCACTACCACTACCTCCGCCTCCCCCGGACCCCACTCATTCTCCTGGGTTCCAGTGCCAGTGCCCAACTCCCGGGCCCAAGCACTTGACACGGAGCTCACGCTCCTGAGAGCTGCTACGCCCCCCTCCCCTCCCTCTTCCCTCTTCCCCCTCTCTTCCCTGCAGCTCTGGCCATGGCACGCGCCTGCGGCCCCTCTTCAGGTTCTGGAGAATGGTCAAAAAATGCAACCCCCCATATTAGTAGTTAAAAAGCCCTGTTTGCGCCCTAGATGTAGATGACAAACTTACGACGTAACATAAATCTGTAGCAACAACGCAAATCAGTAGTAACAGTAGTAACAGGGCAAATCAGATTGTGAATGGAGGCCTGGGTGACCAAGCAAGCTATGTGGATACCTTGCCGCGCGATTGGCCGTTGCAACAGCTGCTACGAAACCACACAACCATCTTTCTTGGCTGCTTTCTCGAGCTCAATAGCAGCGGCCGCAGTAGCCGCTTCTGCGGCATCAATATCTCGACCGAATTGTCTAATTGGCTCATCATGAGATCCGACAATTTGGGCCACTTCGACGAAAAGTTCACCTAATTCCTGCACCTCTGTCGAAATGGCGTCTATTGCACGACCCCGCTCATCAATCAACTCATTGTTGATCCTCACCGCATCTTGTAGGATGCGCTCTCTGCTTTCGTCATAGTGTAACTTGTGGTATAGAGACCGTGGAGAACGACTTATGGCTTCATCCGGATGAAGAGTGACTACTGGTTGTGGCTGCAGTCCCGGTTGGTAGGGCGGCAACCCCCCCTCCCCCAATCTTCCACTCCTCCCAGCCGTGCTGCATAAGGGTGTTCGCAATTGCGATGGTGGAGGTCGTGTCTTCAGGTCGCGATCACTAGACCGTTGCTCGTTCAAGGGTTGGCGTAGTAAGATTTCCGATTCTGGTTCATCCGGGAGAGGCGCACCCGCCGGTCGAGCGAACGAGGAAACCGATTGCGGCGCCGCCAAGGGAGTGCTAGACCCCATTGGATCCCGAGGGCCATGGTATGGACATCTCTCGTACTTGCCGGATGAACTCGCATGGACATCGATGGAACCAGTTGAACCAGTCTCAGCCGCTTGCCCAAGATCGGCGCTGACGCCCTTCACATCGTTATTGACACTCCTCGTTAGAAACTTCCCGTTATTTGTAACTGTCGAACGGACTTGGTCAATCGTTTGGTACGCCAACGCAACTACATCAGTGAATCGTCCAATGACAGTCTCAAGCTCCGTATGCATCTCTGCCATGGCTGCAGATGGCACCATGCCAGCAAGCAGCCAACGTGCCTCCTTCGCATCTGACAACGCCTGCGCCTCTATTTCTTTCAATTGTCCATTCTCAGCATCTACGCCGCGGCCAAAGCTCCATGCGGACGCTGCCGTAAGCTGCTCCACTTGACCTGTGGAATCACGGAGTCCGCCTATCAAGTGTCTGACTCTTGTCGTCGCTTCTGGTAAGGTTGCAGGTTCAGCGACAGCCAGTGTCGAGCCTTGAAACATGTCTCTGCTCGCCGCGAGTCTTCCTTCCCCCTTTGACAGCGCACCACGTCGAGCGTTGGCGGCCGCCATGGCTTCTGCGGCCCGGTTGAATGCCCCGTCAATACCGCTGCTCGTATCCAGACGGGTTGAGCAGTTCCCGCCTCGACTGGCAGCCACAGCGCAGCTACGCAGGCCACTTGAAACAAAGCTGCCGTTGTCCACCCGCTTGGACCAGATGTCTAATGCCGCCGAAGAAGGCGCTGGAGTCATCGTATTTCCAGGAGAACCAATGCGCTGCACATGGGATTCGGCAGATTCATCATTTGACATGGAGAAAAGCTGATCCCAGCTCTTTTGCACCATTGGGCGGCCAAAGAGCTCCGCCCACCCCTGTGGATGTTGGCGAGGTCCTGCGTGTTTGCGCCACCCAACCTGAACCATGGATGAGCGGGCAGCCTCTGCAACAGCTTTGAATTCACGTACCGCACGGTGTACTTCATCCGCTAGAGCGCCAATTGCAGGAGGGCTTGAACCCGGGGAATCAGCTGGCACTGTGGCGGCCGATAGAGCGGACCACATTTGCAGCACCTTCTCGCCGCGGCGACAGAGCGCGAGGGTCTCCTCAATCATCCCAGAGACCCGCTCAGCTGCCTCTGCAGTGTAGCCAAATGCATTCTCGCCCACACACTGGAGCACCGCCTCCCGGCCGTGATCGATCTTGCGTGTCAGGTCGGAGAGAACGAGAACTACATCGCGCTCTGACGAGCCTCTGTGCATGCCCGCCAGCGCGCGATTGGGTGAGAGGGGTGGATGTACGGGAGGACGGAGTAGGCGGAAGGGGGGGTACCGGAGCGAGAGGGGTGTGATGGCTGAGTGGGCTCGCCCCCGCGCTCAGCGTCCTACTTACACTTCATTTACTTTTAGTTGCACTGTTGCCTTTTCTTACTACATGTAGTATTTTTGTATTTTTTTGTGGGGTGGGGGAGAGACGGCCACTTCGGAATGGTGGGGGTCGGCTCTGCCTCCCACCCGCTGCTGCCCCTGCTGCTCACCGCCGCGCCATGGGCTTCACTCAGCGCGCGCATAGCGGCGGATGCAATCAATCGTTGTCCAGTGGTCCAGCTCTCCGCGACAGGCACCTCGCTGGCAGCCAGCAGAGCCGAGCTCCTCGCGAAGTGCCGGGCGGCGCCGCGGAACGGCATTGGAGGATCAGTCGAGGAGCAGGATGCCATTGAGTCGGTTGTCTCGGAGCTCGAGCCCTTCTGCCCCCCGGAGCCAGCACGTACGCCTTTGTCCGGAGTGTGGGATCTCGTATACACCACGTCCAAGGGCGGGTCCAGTGGCAAGGTGGGGCCGCTCGTGGGTTCAGTGACACAAACTATGGTCGATGATAAACGGTTTATCAACGCGGTTGATTTCTTTGGCGGAGTGCTGTGCCTGGCCCTCCATGCGGAGCGCGACGTCATTGATGACAAGCGTATCCAGGTAACATTCAAAGAGATTGCGCTTTCCATCTTTGGGAACGAAGTGATTCGTAGGCCATCAAAGGGCTCCGGAGTATGGGTCCAACGGTTTGTTGATGATACCCTACGTGTCATGCACACGCCGAGCCTATTCGTGCTGTGCAAGCGCCGAGAAGCGTGATGCTGCGGTGGTGCGTCTCTCTGTTAGCGGAGCGTCGATGCGGAAGCCAACGATGATGATAATGGGTGACATATAGGGCGATCAAACAGTGATTTATAACTACTAACATGTGGGGGGGCTGAATTTTTTGACCGTCCTCCCAATCCCAAAAAAAATCCGGAGGGGCTCACCTGCCGCCACGAAAAATTCCCGTGGAAAATGGTGGGTTTTACCGCCCCCCTCGCTCTCCCTCTGCCCTCTGCACACGCGCTGGGGCTCTAACCGTGTAAATAAAAATAAAGAACAGACGGTCGCGCCGAGTGCCGAGTGGCTGATAAGGTTATTTCGGGGCAGTTGTTTCATGACACGCGATTCCCCCGAGATCCGTCCGCGCTATCGGGCGCCCGACCTTCATCTAGTGCCTAGAGCGGGGGGGGACGTCACCCGCGGAGCACCCCGGGACCCCGGGCACCCCACATCGCGTGCACACGGCTGGCTGCCTTGGCCACAGGAGAATCCATCCTGACCGCCCCGACCCGCCCCTCGCAGGAATCGCCCGCGTTCGTGCTCGACAACGACGTCTACCTCCTTGACGCTGGGGCCGTCGACGCGTGGCTGGCGAGTGCCAACGTCCGTCTGTTGTATCCAGGCTCTTTGGGCAAGAATGTTTCGGCCTGAGTACGAGCCTTCCTCGTTATCCACCGTCTTCTAGGTTCGTCGTGGTCGCTCCAGGCGAGTTGATTCGGATTCCCCCTGGGCTCCAGTTCGGGTTCGCCGAATTTCGTCTCGAAAATCGAAGGAGTTGAGTTTTATTTTTACCTGGAATTAACTTGTTGAGGGTGGAACCAACTTGTTCACGACTTGTTCAGGCGGGAACCAACTTGTTCGGTGAGTGGAGCCAACTTGTTCAGTGGTTAAAGTCAACTTGTTGAGAGGTCAACATGTTGAGAGGTCAACTTGTTGAGGGGCCAACATGTTGAGAGGTCAACATGTTGAGAGGTCAACTTGTTGAGAGGTCAACTTGTTGAGAGGTCAACTTGTTGAGGGGTCAACTTGTTGAGGGGTCAACATGTTGAGAGGTCAACTTGTTGAGAGGTCAACTTGTTGAGAGGTCAACTTGTTGAGGGGTCAACATGTTGAGAGGTCAACATGTTGAGAGGTCAACATGTTGAGAGGTCAACTTGTTGAGATGTGAACGTGGTATCTGGTTGTAGTGCTTGTTGGTGACCTGCAGCCCCCCTGAGTACCCCAAGCCCTGAGTCTTCCGAGTCATCCTTTCGAGTCTACGAGTCCCTACGAGTCTCAATCAAGCGGTATCTGCTCGCCGCGCCCTTCCCTACGTCCCCCGTCACTCCGATTTGCGTTCCGTGCCACTTCCCCGTCCATTTCACATGCCCGTCATTTGCCCTCCCCGTTCCCCCGATGAGCCCGTCCCGGGCTCCCCGGGTGAGCCGTGCGCACCATCTGCAGCAGAACCCCCATGGGGGGCACCTACACTATAAACACATTGCGCACAGACGGGTGGGTACATACAACCGTTTTCCCGGTAGAGACAGCACATGCCGCATCTGTGGAGAGGCGGACGAAGCCTCGACGCACCTAGGCGAGTGCCAAGGCTGTCGAAACAAGCGAATGCTTGTTCATGGGGCAAGTCTCAAGGGGCATAGAGCACAGTCTTGAGAAAGAGAGAGGGAGCGCGCGCGCTACATGGCGACACAAGCCACGATCACACATCACTCACAAAACCGCCCAGTCAACAAAGAGACACTCCGAAAACTCACGTAAACAGTCGCCACAATCAAAGAAACGAGTCCGGAGAAGAATGCAGCCAACCGAAACGAAGCCACAACGAAGAGTCTCGAAGTAAACGGCGATCACTTCTCAAGAACACAATGCCCATCCTAAAGTTAAAAGACACACAAGCCATCGGATCCGTCTAGAGTATTGTGGAAATACTCTGGATCCGACACCCCCCGACTAAATGTCGAGCGTCCGCGCGAGTCAAACTTGTACAGCACACTCACAGGCGTCCCCATGAGGCACACGCAAGTCTGACATGCACAAACAAACACAAGTGAACGAGGCCCTCTTTTGCCTTTCACCCCAAAGAGTGTGCGCACTCAGTGGGTTAAACCAACACGAAGAACACATTGTTGGTTTGAAGACAAGTCTCACTCGGGGCGCACATCCCTTATGAGAACGTTACGGGCACACGAACACACTCCGAACGCACGGTAGCTCACAATCCGAACAAACAACGTGACAAGGGAGTCAAGGAATCCAAAGAATCAACCAAGAACCGAGTCTTCTCTCAAATCTTTGATCTTGAACTTGAACCCGAACTCGAGAACATCGACAGAAACCAACAAACGTCGACCCCGATCAACCTAGTACCTTGAATACATCATATTTAGAGCCGAATGAAACAAGAATCATCGAGAATCAAGAACCTGGAACCTGGAGGCAAATAGCCGAACTGGGTGGCGCATAGCCGGACTGAGAATGAAGGGTGGCCGTAGCCGAATCGAGAACGAACAAGAACAGAAACACGGCTCAAAACATGACGCAATCGAGGGAGGAGGATTGACCAAGGGACCGAGGCTGAAGGCCGCTGAAAATGAACGCGCAATCGAGAGCAAGATCGAGAGAAAGCTCGAGAGAAAGCTCAAGGACAAGGCAGAAAGCAAGGGAGACCCAACAGCCCACTCAACGCGAACGAACGGACACGCAAGCAGCTGCACGTCGGGATCGGGAACACAGAACCAAACAACACATCAAGCCATCTTGTCTACAACCATCTTCGTCGAACCGATTGATGAGAATGAGGACGACAAGGAGGAAGGAGGAAGAAGTCAAGAGAAAGAAAGCCTAAAATCTTGAGGCTAGCAAGAGCTCAGCCAACAAGCACCGAGAACCGAGAAAGAAGGGAGCAAGATGTGGGACAAAGGCAACGGGCAGGCGAGAAGATGAAGATGGGAAGAATGGTGAGTAGGGTGGAAAGCGGAGGCTTGGAGAGGCGGAGGCGTGGCGAGGGGTGGGGGAATGGCGAGGGAAGGCAGGTTGACCGCGCTCGGCGCCAAAGAGACGAGCCAAGCTCACCCCATCAGGCCGGTGGTGTCGGGCACCTTCTCGGAGGCATCGATACTATAATACGCATCACAGAAAGAAACTATGAACTATGTTGCGCGCTCATGTTCATGTTCGCCAATCGCCAACTCGACAGACGCGTCGAGAACCGCCCAAGCGGGATTGGGAAGACAACCCAAACAAAAGGAAGATCGACCTAAGCGACATACGCCCGCTATACGAGGCAGACAATAAAGGCAACCTGATCCCCAGCGCGGAGCTACTATCACTGGCCGCGAAGATGGGAGATGGGAGTAGAGTACCAAGTTACAAGCAACCCTGCAACAGGCCAGGGGACGGATTGCTAAACGCAATTATACGCACCTCAAAGGTGACCCCAGAGGTATCTCGGAGAAACCCACAGGGCACGCACAAGACCAGGCCATACCACGAGACACGCCGAAGACCGAAGAGCGGAGGCGCACCAAAAATCCAAAAATACGTTCCAAAAATCCAAAAGGCCTACCCGGAACACGGTAGGGCCAGGCGGAAATATTCCGAATATTTCCCGGGATATTTGGGCGGATATCGGCTCGCGGGATGTTTCGGGATATTTCAGGATATTTCAGGATGTAAGTAGGATATTTGGGCTGCTCATGGAGGGAGTGTAAAAACAAAACTCTCTGTACAACAAGAAACCCTTAATTCAGAGAGCGCGTGCCCCGTGCCCCGCCCCCCCCCCCCCCCCCCCCGCGCGCGAGCGATGCCTGCTAGAGGTAATATGGCTCCGCCTTGCCCAGCCCTGCCCTCCCTAGTGCTCCACTAGCAGCTTGCTTGGCACATGTGCGCGCAGCTTCGGCCTATCTCACGCGTGCTCGAGTCTCGAGTGCTCGAGCCAAAAAAAAACTCACCAGGTCGGCATATTTTTGGGATATTTGGGTGGCCTCCCAGGATATAAATGGGATATCTTCGCGGAATATTTGGGCAAGTTTTTCGGAATATTTCCGCCTGGCCCTAGAACTAGAACACGGCGCATCCGACACCGGGCCCGTGGTAGCGCACTAGGGCACTAGGGCCGCACCCCCGACACCAAAGAAATAGGAATGAGGGGGGGGAGGCGAGGATACGGAGCGAAGGGAAAGAAGGGCGCTGGCCGGCGTAAAGTAGAATTACTGGTCTAGCGATAGGTGTGCGGTGTGTAGCCCTGAATCTTCACAGATCTTTTATTTATTTGTCTCACCCCCCAAAGAGCAAAGAGCGTGCACTGTCAGTGGGTTAAAGTTTGTTGTTTTGGTTAATCTGTCTATTATGCGTGCTCTGTGTCATTTGTTTGCTAGAGAAGTGGATACCTTCGAAGTGAATGCTGTGTGATAATAGCCAGAGCTACTCCTAGTAAGATTTCCTCACGGCATATCTGCCATCCGATACTACGAACACACGTGTGATTTCACAGTCTCCTCATACACACCGTCTCTGTGCGCATCTGTCGCGCACACCGGGATGGCTGCTGAACGCGACGGCGAGACGAATGCGCACAGTGAGCCGATTCACGTCGCTCATGCGGCCGCTCTTGAGAGACCGGGAGCGAGAATCCATGTTTGCCCTGCTGGGCGCCGGGTCACCGTGCTTCGAGACCCCCGCGGCCAGCTCAGATGCGTCGACTCAGTGTGCTACCACGCTGGCGGTCCCCTTGGCCACGGCCCACTAGAAGAGGTGAATGGCCAAAGCTGCATAGTCTGTCCATGGCATTCGTACAAAATCACTCTGGACCATGGGGAGAAATTATATCGAGCCACAGAGATGAGTCCAGATGGCAAGCTCGTCCCTGTAGGGTGGCGTTCAGCTGGCGTCCGGCAGCGGTGCCACCTAGCCTACGAGGAAGATGGCGAGGTATTCGTCAAGCTCAACAGGGGGGCTGCCGAGCTGCCGAGCGACAAGTATGCATGTCGACCCCTATCATGAACTCTCGAGAATACCCTCGTCGATTAGCAAAGCGGTCATCATGCAAGCACGGCAATACCCGGAATGGGGCGTACATAGGGAATCTCTTTGAGACTCTCCGTGCACATGAAATCTGGGAAGCAGACTTTAAGAGTCGTGCAATCGCCGACTTCTCTTTGAACGCGGCCTGCACATGAGCTCGGTGTAGCTCATACCCATTGCTACTGGAGGCCAGATTTGCGGCTGGCAGTGCGGAATCTTCTACCTATTCGCGGATCTCATGAATGTGTGAGAGCCATCGGCCGCCATCAAGGTTGACAACTCCCTCAAGCCTAGCGCTTGTCAGGTGTTCTACGGTCTTAGTTTGAGTATCGCCCATTTGTTCGAAGACGTCGCTCCAGGTCGAGCTTGACGGTTCAAATAGCTCATTGATGTAATTGCCGTCTCCGATGGCTTTTTGCTGCGATGCCTCCGAGCAACCGTCGTTGTTTGGGTCGAGCATACCACGCTCTACTTCAAGCTTTTTCAACTGGCGAGAGTAGATGCGCTCCTCGAGTGTGCAGGCGGATAGCAGACGATAGGTGTGTACTATCTCTGCTGCTTGTCCTGGTCTCCATACTCTACCGCAAACCTGCTTATCGGTTGCCGGGTTCCAGCTAGGCTCCATGAGGACAAGCCGAGACGCTCCTACAAGATTCAGCCCTGAGCCCCCCGCCATGGTAGACAACAGGAATACGAAAACCATGCTAGTCGGACGGTTGAAATCTTCGACGATCTCACTTCGATGGGACGGCAGCACCTTGCCGTCTAGTCTAGCTATCCTCCAGCCCATCTGTCTGCACATTTCCTCGAGAAAGTCGAGAAGGGTCGTGAAAGCAGAGGCCACAACAACCTTCTCGCCGTGATCACGGCACGAGCGCAGGATCTCGCGGAGAACTAGCATCTTCCCAGACCATTGCCATAGGTTCGTCAAGTTCCGTGGATCGAATCCTTGCGGCCACGCGACACCTTTTGCAGACTGCTCCAGGTCTGCAATGGTTGGCATCCCATGTCCGTGATTGTGATCGTTGCTGTCGTGATCACACCTCCCTGCATCGAAGGTCGTTGTCATTGAGGGTGGAGGAGGGCTTTCGATCTTCTGTTTCTGTTTGAAGACTAGGTCGTTGTGCTCGAAGTAAACGCTGAAGGGGTGTGCGCACGTCTTCTGCAACAGCTTGATGATCGCAAGTGCGGCGTCCGATCCTTCTCGGCCCGATGGCACAGTTTTCAAATTGAGCTCGGCCCGCGAAGAAATGAAGAAATTGTAGAGATCCGCCTGGAGCCTTGTGAGATTGCAGCAAATCACTAATTGCACGAGTGGGGGCAAGCAATCCTTGTTAATCTCTGCACCCCTTCTGAGCATGATTGGTGCAAGGCGCTGGCGCAATTCAGCCAGGCGTCGGTCGGCCACTTCTTTATCCGCCCTCCCAGCTTCCTCGGTTTGGGCCCGTTCAATTGGCTTGACGTATGAGCTAGAGAATTTTTGCTTGTTTCCGATGAATGGGCCCGCCCCAACGAAGGTCAGGAGGGCGTGGAACTCCCACAAGTGGTTCTGGAGTGGCGTGCCCGTCAGAACTAGCCGTCGCTTGCAAGGCAAGCTATCGAGAGCCATGTACGCTCTTGCTCGCGGATTCTTCAGGCGCTGTGCCTCGTCGCACACAAGAAGTTCGAGAGGGAGAGCAGCGAGAAGTTTCATCGCCTCCTCCCGGATTGCCAAGTCATACGACAGAAGCAAGAAAAAAAACCTACTCGACTTAAACTCGTGTAGAGCATGGATGCCCTTCCGTCCATGCAGTCCATTGCTGGCGATGAGGTGCGGCATTCTGTTGCCAAAATACTTTTTGATCTCAAGCGACCATTGGCCCAATAAGCTAGGGGGGGCGACTAAGAGCGCCTTGTTCCCAGTGCTTCCTCCGACGATGCCTGCCTGTATCATCGCGTACAGAGTGGCCAACGACGTGAGCGTCTTGCCTAGTCCCATATGGTCGGCTAGGATTGCGCCGAAGCATACATCACTCTCAAGCGGATGTGCGCGGTTGCCGTCTACAAGAGCCTTGAGCAAAAAAGCCACACCTTCGAGCTGATGAGGGCGAAGAAGGGTTGCAAGCCACGGATCAACTAGACACGGCCGTGGTGTGCGATGAGCGATCTCTTCTGTGTATGGCTGTGGGTGCCCGAGATGGATGCTGCTCTGTGCTGCCGGAGTTGGAGAGGGATGGGAATATATGTTGTAGCCTGATGGTGTGGGCCGATTTATGGTTCGAGGGCTGAACTGTTGTTGGTGAGGGCGATTGAAAGCTTGAATTTCATGACCGACACCAGCAGTAGTTGCTCTATGATCACAACCACAAGACGTAGAAGAGCTGGTGAAGACCTCGGCACCACCGTAGGCGCAGGCACCCATTTCGCCTACACTTGGGAGCACCGGAATAGAAGCAATTGGTGCCTTGAGCAACTCAGTAAGGGTAAACTTGCTATCAACCTCGTCGGGCGGCGCCATCTCCGTCTCTACCAACATATCGAGAGATGGGTTTCGCCTTGTCGGCGGGGTTTTTTGATTCGGATTCAAAAATTTTTTCTCTTCGATGTGAATAACCTTCAACCCCCACCCTGCGCCTTTTTGCGCCTGATGACAAGTAGTACCCTCGCAAGGTGGCGGCGTTGAGACTATTCCACAGGGCTGTGGCAAATGGAGCCCCTCCTTTCTAGGCATGTTCGGTGAGCATCCATGCTTCTGACTGCTCCACGGGGCTGTTGAGAGTGTCTTGGCTTCACTCGTAGTCTGCTGCCGTTGGCGCTTCACTAGGGCATCTGCTTCTAAGCGTCCTAAATCCTCAAGAAAAGCCGTGTCGCACAAGTCAGCTAAATCGTCGTCAACACAGAATGCCCTCCCGGTCTGCACATTTGCGTTGTCTGTGGGGGGGCGGACGATCTGCGCGGATCCACGAGACATTGACGCTACGTCACCTCCCTTGTTCCCTGCCATTGATGTGACGATCTTGTGCGATGAGCAACCATGGGAAGCAGGCACAACAGAGAGACGACCCACGGTTAAGTCAGCTATCTGTGACGCCTGTGGGCGGCTTGATGTTGAGCTCACGATCACTGCTTGCGCAGGGCGAAGTTGCTTGCGTCCCGGCTGCATCAGTCGCAGAAGTTCCCCCTCAGACTTGGTGGCGGGGGTCTGCGCTTCTCCGCATGGTTGCGCGAAATGTCTCGTCGCAGGAGAGACATGGTCAGCTGAGGTCTGCTCGGCAGTCATCCACGTGAACACAGAGCTGATCGATTTCTGTGAGAGACCAAACATCCTATCTCCTCATACACCGTACCCTCGGCTAGTGGGAAAGCGTTGAGATGGTGAGCACGTCCGCAGACTGCGGCTCCCCGCCCCACTTCTCTCGAGCAATCTGCGTCGAGGAAAGCGCGCCAAAATCTTTTATGAGTAGGCGAGGAGCGAGAGAGCGAGGCTTGATCTGGGTTCACCACTCCCAAGGCTTTCCGGCTTCTTTGATTACCTCCCCGCTCTCTCCCCTTCCCCCCGTTCCCCCCTCTGCTTCCTTGGCCGTAGGGGATACGCGCGTCGGCGTCGCGGTGGCTCAGCTCCCCTTGGTGGGATGCGTGCGCGATGGACACTCACGCCGCTAATGCTCGCTACGATCGTGAGCACAGCTCAATCATCTGAAGTCGCAACGAATCTCGAGCTTATCCCATCGCCCACCGCGCGTATCCACCCTAAGGCTCCTGTCCTCCTGGGCTCCAACCGGCAAGGTGGAGCACGTGGCGCGTCAGCCATGGAGCCGCGCCGTCAAGCACGCTTGTATCAAGGTGTCCTGGTGGCGTGGCTTTACAACTTCGGCGTCGCTGTCTCGGCGTTACAACAACAGTACATTTTCCACCAGCTTTTCTCCGAGGATGGCTCCGCTGTCCCCACACCAATGTCCGCCTTGCTCTACGGATACAAGAAAGCCTGCGACTATTTATTCACATTCCTTACCGTCGGCTGGTGCGGAGCGCTTTCAGATCGTGTTGGACGTCGGCCATTGATGGCCTATTCGGCAGCTGGCCTGGCGGTTGGGTTTCTTATGGTTGGTACATGCAACAGGAGATTGCCACAGCAGCTCTTGTTAGCAGGATGTATTGATGGACTCTCAAGCTGCATGCCGAATATCTGCCAGGTGGGTCTGCACCATCACACTTAAGTGCGGACTGTGCTGTTGTATTGCACACCGCGCGGTGCCTGACGCTCCTGTAGAAGAGAGGCCACGGCCCCGTTCACCAAAATGCCTTTTGGTCACCTTTGCTTTAGGCGTACGTCTCTGATCTTTCTCCCGATGAAGGGTCGCGAGCGAAAAATCTCGCGCTCTTACAAGGCGCATCTTTGACCGGAGCATTCTTGGTTGGCTTCCCTCTGTCCGTCTTTATCTCTTCCCGGACGAATTCCTACCGCATTCCGGTATTTGTAGCAGCTGTCTCACAGCTATTAAACATCCTAGTCATCCTTCTCATCCCTGAATCAAAGCTTCCTAGTGCACCCGTCAAGGTCGCACGCAAGCGCTCTCGACTGTGTAGGGTGCTGAAACGTAAGACGGGTCATGAGATGCCGCAGACGAAGAAAAAAGTCCAGCTTGATCCTCCATGGGCGGCTCTCCGTACTCTTGCAACTCCGACGCTTCAGACGCTCGCGGTAGCATACGTTCTTGCTATCATCGTGCAGTCATCGCTTGACGATGGATTCCTTCTTTCCACGCAACTACAATTCGGATGGGGCCAGCAGCAAGCGGCGCCCATCCTTGTGTTGGTTGGCATCCTCCTCGCAGCAGTTCCTCAGCTTCTCATTCCTCGCCTCGGAGTCCAAGGCTCCATTTCGTTCGGCCTACCCGTGTTAGCCGCTGGCATGGCTGGGTTGTGCTTGGCGCCCACACCAGCCCTCTTCATCGCTGCCATATGCGTGGTCTCAGTCGGCTGCGTCTGTTTGCCAACAATGCTTGTCTATTTGATTTCCCTCGTTCCTGAAGATCAGAAGGGCGCCGCACTCGGCGCGGTGGAGGCCCTCAAGACCCTAGCAAAGGTATTATCGTCCTCGACAACACCTGCTGCTTTCGCTCTTTTCACGTCAAACCGAGCACCATTTGGTATCCGGCTGCCCGGCGCGCCGTTTGGCTGGGCTTCCCTCGTTGCCATCGCCAGCTTTATGGTGCAAATGCGCGCCATGGGCAATTTGGCATGAGGCAATCGCTTATCTTGGACACTGAAATCAATTACGGCACCGCCTTATTCGTTGAAGCGAGAATGAAGAATACTGGTTCGAGCCTCACCATTGTTCTGGCACGCGGTGTCATGGGTGCACCCGCGCAACAACAAATTCGTGTGGTGCTGTCTGGGTGCAGGCAGCCATTGGGCCAAGCGCATGTCACCGTATCGTACTTTCGGTGGCCATTCATTGGACTTATCGACGATATCTACTTTCGGCACTGATTAAATGATGGTGTGCTAGGCAGGAGCACCGGCACTTCCACGAAATTCGGCCACCTTCGGCTATCTCTCACACTATATACTTCCTACGACATCGTCTTCCGGCACAAATATGGCCTCTAGGGGGTGCTTTGACTGCTGTCGAATGAGCTTCTATCCTATCTATTCCCGCTAAATGGTATTGTATGCTTCCACACAGCGTAAGATTTTCGATCATACTAAAGCCTGCGGCTCGCGAATTTACCTCATGCCTCGTGCCACCTTTATGCTGATCGAAAACAATGCATATTCTCTAAAGCGGTAACGGTGATCGCGCGCGCACACACACGTACGTAGTACGTACCGGCACGGCTGCGAAGGTCGTATACTCAGGTCGTTTGCCTTCATTTGGTACCCCTCGTTTCCAAATACGCGATGCGCCGCTCCCGGTACAAAAACAATCTTATAGTATTTGAGCAAAGGCACCCACCTCACAGTGCTCAACCATGTCTATAAATGGAATCACGGCTGATGATGTAGTACTCAAGCGATTACAATGGATCATAAGAAAGATGGACGAGAACTTTAAAAATTCATCACACTCTCTTTCCGCCATATGCCAATTCTCTCGGCCGGAGACGACGCACGAGGGAGACGCCGCCCGGGGGGGACATTCGCCCATAATTTTTTTATCGATGATAATGGAAGTGCGAGTACTAAATTTATACTTAGTTCGCCCATGGGGGGGCACGAGCCCCCCCCTCTCTCCACTCCTCCCCTGCCATGGGGGAGGAACCACCCACTCTCCTGGCATGCTTGATGGCTTGCCAGGAGGCCACTGCCATGCTGACCCACTCCCTTCCCCACAGGCTCGCCCCATTCGCCCATCCTGGCCCCTCGTGACCAGCCCATCGCTCCAACCCCCCCTCCCTCCCTGTTCGACAGGCAGACAGGTGCAGAGTGGGGGCCCCTGAGGCCCAGGAGCGCCAGCGAGGGAGAGGCAGGGGAGGCCAGGGCCCAGCCCCAGCCTCCTCTGCCCCTTGAGCTGGCCTCCAGGAGCCTCCAGGGGTCTCCAGAGGCAGCTGCAGGCCTGTCGCAGGCGCGCCATCGCGCGTGCCTGCAGGAGAGGGGAGAGAGAGCGCGGAGCAAGGGGCTGGGCGGAGCGAGGGCTCCGCTCACCGGAAAATATGTAAGTCCCGCACCTGTTTACAGGAGAAGTCGGGACTGAGGACGCCGCCAGCCCGGTAGGCATAGGAGGAAGGGGGGAACGGATCACCGGGGGGGGGCGCGGGCCACCGACCATATCTAAGCCCTTTTCCTTTATCCCCCTAGTAGTGCACGGGGGGAGTCGCCTGATGGCGGGGGGAAAGGGCCGGGAGAGAGGGGGTGTAGAAAGTAGAAAGGTTTGCTGCGTGAGTAGAAAGTAGAGGGTCCACTGCCGCGTGTGCGGTGAGACTATTAAGAAGTTAAATGGAAGTGCGAGTAGCCATGCCACCAAAGGGAAAAATGAAACCCCCGTCCCCAGCAGATCCCGAACTGCAACGCCAATTTGACCTCAAAAAACCAGCATCAGTTACCAATAAAGAAATCCAGAAGCGAGTGGCAAGCTCTGAGCAGCTAGCCCGGAAAGTCATCCACCCACCCACCAAAAACATGAGTACTAGTGCGTGCGCCCCTCGATGAAAAGAAAACGCGCGCACCAATCAGTCATCAGATCTGCAGGTACCACTACGACACGTGTATTCACCACAGCACTCCGCGTTATTTTGGCACACCGACCCTGGCTCGCGGCATGGCGTCTCACACACTCCATCGTCTTTGCACTCAAGTCCTTCACAGCACTCGTCGCCATAACTGCACCCCCCCCTTTTCTCGATACACGGTGGGACCGTACGGCACTTTTGGTCGGAACACACGAGATCGTGACTCGTGACAACAGTCTCCATTGTTTGCACACTCTCCATCCACATCCTTGCATCTGTCTGGCTGCTTCTTCGTGAGTACCAACGCCACGACGATGGCGGCGACCACGGTGGCGACGACCACCGCGAGGGCAATCAAAAGTCGTTTCGACGGCATATTTACTACTTACTACCCGTATGTCCATTTTTTTGTCCAACGTTTGGTGCGGTAAACAACGCGATGCGGGCCGTCCCCCTCGCACCGCGTGGCCGCAATCGACCTGCCTGACCAGTGCACTGAGCCCCTCCTGGGCCAGCTAGGCACTGAGGCAGCCGCCCCAACGCCCTCCGAACCGCCGCTGCCCCAACAGCCGTCGCAGCGCTCTCTGCGATCGAAGCCGTACCGTGACCCCTCGTACCCTTGAGCCCCCAGTGCCTTGGGTCTTGTTTGTGTGTCTCTCTCTAGAAACCATCCACTAGAGATTGACTCACCCTATTCCTATGGACCCAACATCAACACCGCCCTCTGCACCGCCAAATCCGCCCTCGCCGCCGTGCGCGGTGCGCGGACCCCGCTACCACTGCACCCTTGCCCTTGCCCAAGCCTTCCCAAGTATCTTCGGGCGCGGCGGGGGGGGCGGGGGTTAAGAACGCCTTCGTCCTCCCAGCCTCACCTACCTCCGCCTCACCCGAGAGAGAAGGCCCTCCTGCCCTCCTCCTCTCCCTCCTCCGTCCTCCGCCCT
The DNA here is from genome assembly GCA_018136815.1 of Isochrysis galbana. Lineage (NCBI taxonomy): Eukaryota > Haptophyta > Isochrysidales > Isochrysidaceae > Isochrysis > Isochrysis galbana. The sequence continues at coordinate 774,619 of CM030942.1, read as the reverse complement.
GCTCGTCGTACCCTCCAGCTCTCTCGTCCTTCGTTCGTCTCCCTCATGCCCTCATGATGGTGATGCAAGTACATCCGCAACACGTTTCCAAACCGTTTCCCTTCACATGAGGTGCTCTTGGGGTGGGAGGGTTTCCCACTGCAGACTGCAGGAGGGGGTCTCAAAGCGACAAAGACCCCTTGCATGATGCGCACAGAAATGGTGGCAACCTGTTCGGTGCTAGTGTTCGCCACCCCGCGCGCTCGCGCGGGCGTGGTTTGGATATGAGCTGTGAGAGTGCTCTCTGACGAGCCGCCTTGGGCGGCGTGGGTGGGGCGCATTGGCGAGGGTCGCCTGGGGCTCGGGGCGCGGTCGCGGCATGCTCCATAAAAAAATTCTTGAATGTGCCCGCTAAGCTACTAGTGTCTAGTGTCCCACACGCCACTCCCGCGATACCGACGCCATCGCCTATACCCCTACCTCTTCTCCCCCTTCCGCTCCCCCCCTCGTTCCTTTTTCTTCGGTTTTGGGGGGTCAGCCCATGTACACTACTTTGGGCCTCGCGCTTGGGGGAGGGGAGGGGCAGGCCTCTTGTGTTTTCTGTGGTGGTCAGGGGTCCAGTCTGTCCCTGTGTGGGGGCCAAGCCTTTCGGCCTTCCCCATTGGGCGGCATGCTCCATAGGTCAAACTATAACAATAGTTTTGAGCCCAATCGTTTGGAAGGGGAGTGAGGAAGGGGAGTGAGGAGGGGGCGCGCCAAGATTTTCCGCTCCTGAACCCCCCCTCCCCCCGTGCGCCTAGCACCGGCCCATGCCCGCGTCAAGCTACGACACCCGCGTTTCAATGGTAGAGCAAGACGAGAAGGCGCGACGTCCAATCAAGCCCCCCTACGCGCGACTATTCGGATATTCGGGCCCAATTGTCGCAGGGCAATGGTCAGCAGTCTCATCGGTCTTACGCGCCACCGGGTTCAGCCGTGTTTGACCACTTGCCCCGTGCCCACACAACATGGCCGCCATACCATCAAGCGCTTCCAAGCACACATTATCTAGACTTGCCACGAAAGTAGATGGAGTTTCATTTTTCGAAAAGCGCATTCTTGATTACTCCCTCAATCTTTGAACCACGAATTCGGAAGCCACTCTTCCTCTTTTGATTCAAGATTTGTGTAATCATTCCGAACGGATACTGCCAGATGCTTAGGCCCCATGTCGAATGCGCGAGAAGTACAAGGAGGCCATCATGTAAGGTTGGACGGAGCACCGAGCACACTGTTTGCTTGCTGCGGCCTATCCCTGGACTAATGAATTTCTATCAATGTCGACCGTGAATGATATTGGACATGAGCGCCGACGTTGTGTTGCAGGACTTTCATAGCGATAAACTCTCATCGAATGCGGCTATCTCCTCGTACTCCCAACCGCAGATCTACGTAGCCCCTCAACATCTGGCCTCATCGGACAGATCTACCATAACCACTTCGATCATAATTCTGACCATAGTCTATGTAAATTTCCTCACCAGCAAAGACTGATCGTTCTAAGATGAAAAAAACCTCGTCCCCATCGACCTCCACCTTGACATTGGTATCTCCGCCTGCTCCAGGCTCGTTGATGAGAGCTAATGTTGTCGGCCTAGCAAAAGCAGCCAACAAGCCGGAATTAAGTGAAGCAGGCGCAGACTCCAGAAGGGGCACGCCAGGATCCTCATACAGTATGCCACGCTCGTCCGTGGGATCGAGGGCAGCAACTTCGCCGAGCGTCCAGCAGTACTCAGCAACATGCGGACCAACCGACTGAAGCTTCGATGCATACTCAAACGCAGAGCGCAAGCGGCCTGGGTACGTGCCCAAAATGGTACCCTCGGGTAGATCAACGGCTGCGAAGCACCCTCGCCCAGCTCCAGACACGAGGCTATCCCGCACTTCCAGTAGACCTGGTTGGAGGCTCCCACGGGGTCGACGCTCGTATAGTCGAAAAGACAGTAACATCGCCAGCGCGAGGGACGGAATGGAAGTAGCAGGATCACTCATAGCAAGTGCATGTGTTGCTCGAGAGCCAATGTGCCGGAGCGGCATCTCATGTACGAGGCGAGAGAGAGAGAGCCTCATGGCAACCACGGACACGACCCTCCCTCCCACACGCGATTTCCCGGCAAGCAATCAAGCCTCTCGCCCTCTGATATGTCTTCGTTGTCCTTGTTCACACTTAGGACAGGTCAGCCTCGTGTTCGTTCGGGTGCGGGGCGGAATGCCTTGTAGAGATATCTTTATCACTATGGCCTACGCGCAGCACTATGAGGGGTGGGAGGGAGAAGGAAATCCGAACAAAAAAGGCGCCTCTTTGCTCCTTGGTGTGAATAACGATTATTGTGAAACCGAATATTCACAATTAGGACAGGTTAGCCTCGTATTCGTATTTGGGTGGTTGGAATGCCATCCGCACCCTGCCGCTGACGTCATGGTACGGCGGGCCAAAAAAAAATAGACTGGGTCTTGGCCAAGGAAAGCGGGTCGGAGCCGCTGACGTTAGCGACAGAGCGAAAGCCGGAAAGCCGGAGAGAAGAGTCCAGATACCGGCGCGGTGTGAACCTGTGAACGGGGGTTGCTGTGAAATCCTACATAATAGCAGTATCATATTAAATATCAATTGGGAACTTAAACACGTGAATGAAACGGGGTGCGGGGGAGAGAGGGAGAAATGGGGGGCAGGGAGATGATGAGAACGAGAGAAAGAGAAGGAGAGAGGGAGAGAAGAGAAGGAGCACTGGCACTGGCGGGAACGCGGCCGACGGCGGTCCTCAGAATGCGCCTCGCCGCCAGCTCGCCTCTCCTCTCGCTGCTCGTGCTGCTCATCGGATGCGCGGCGTGGGCGCGCGCGCAGCAAGACGACCCTCTACGCGCGGCGATCCTTAAGAAATCGCGCGACGAGCTCGACCAGGTCATTCTCAAGACAGGCATTGCCGTGCGCGACGGTGCAGACGACGACGAGGTCCGTGCGGCCGTCTACGAGTATGCGCAGCACGAGAAGCCGGCGCACGTGAAGCGATACAAGTGGTCAGGGGAGGAGATGCCAGCTGATGAGAAGCCTAAGCTCCGACCTCGACCAGCCGCCTCCTCCTCCACGCCAGACCGCGGAGGCGAGGAGGAGAAGATGAAGAAGATACGTCTCAAGACGACTGGGCAGCTAAAGTCGATGCTGAATGAACTCAAGATCTCGTTTCCCGAGCGTGCGGACAAGGAGGTGTGATTCCACGCCTGACCTCGACGTGAGCCGGGCGCATGCGCCCCCCCCCCCCCCCCCCCTCTCTTCCTCTTTTGAGTCACAAGACCGTCCTGATGCCGTTCTCCTTGCGTGTGCAAGGCGTTGCGTAAGATTGCTTATGAAAATGATGCCTTGACCGAGTACGAGAAGCTACACCCGCCGACGCCGCGCCGCAGTGCAGGACCTAGTGGTATGCCGGGCATCGATGGGATGGCGGGGATGATGTTCAAAAGCATGGACAAGAACGCCGATGGCATGCTCTCCCGTGAGGAACTAGCCTCCCTAATTGTGCGCCGCATCCCTCGTACAGCGCATCCTATATGCCGACCCCAACGCGTCCTGATGGGGCAAGTGCTTGTGCTCTGTGAGATAATTAATCACACACGCATGATGGTCCTCATCCTATTGCCCTTCAAGCTCCCTGCATCTCATGGATCACTACGTCTCTCGTCCTTCATCCCTTAGGAGAGTACTAATGCCCAAGCACAAGCCAAGGGTGTGGAGGCTCCCGATGATTTCTTCGCCTCACTTGACGCAAACAGTGATGGGCTTATCAGTCACGACGAGGCCGACGGCTACTTCAGAAAGATGGCCCAGGCGGCCCAAGACACCCTGAGCAGAGGCACTACCTCCCGTGCTGCCCCTAAGGGCTTCTCGCAAGCGGAAAGTGGCAAGGTGGACTCGTCAACCATATTCGCCCGCCTCGACACCAACGGTGACGGCAAGCTCTCTCGGTCGGAGATGGCGTCCATCATCGAGCGGGCGAACGCTGCGAACAAGGCTTCAGGTCAGGGTACGGGGACGGACGACTTCTTCTCCACAATGGATGCTGACGGCTCAGGATTTGTTGATGAGAAAGAAGCGCGCGAGTTCTTCGACGAAATCGGCAAAATGGCGGCACAAGATGCGGGTAGTGGCGGCAGCGGAGTCAGTGGGAAGACGGAACTCTAGGTCTGAGCGGAGATGTGCTGCCTTGATGCCGCGTACCTTGCGCTCGGTCGCAGTGAAGGTTGAGACGCGCATGAGGGAGCTGCGCTACAAGAGAGCGAGATAAATAAAAAACTTTATAATCTTCTTACCGCATATGCGGCCTTGGACCCACTGATTAAACGTAGCATACTTTCTACGTCCCCACTCTCCCGGCCTTTCCCCCCTCGCCATCAGGCGGCTCCCCCCGTGCACTGCTAGAGGGATAGGGGTGAAGGGCTTAGATAATAGATAAAAACTTCATAAGCTATTCTTACCGCACTCGCGGCGCATGGAACCACTACCCACCGTAGTATACTTTCTACACCCCCACTCCCCCGGCCCTTCCCCCCCGCCATCAGGCGATTCCCCCGTGCACTACTAGGGGGATAGGGGTGAAGGGCTTAGATATGGTCCGGTGGCCCGCGCCCCCCCCCGGTGATCCGTTCCCCCGCCTTCCTCCTATGCCTACCGACCGGGCTGGCGGCGGCCTCAGACCCGACTTATCCTGTAAACAGGTGCGGGACTTACCTCTACTTTTCGGTGAGCGGAGCTCTCGCTCCGCGCTCCGTCCACCCCCTTCTCCGCGCTCTCTCTCCCCTCTCCTGCGGCACGCGCGATGGGCCGCGCCTGCGGCAGGCCTCCAGCTGCCCCTGGCGACCCCCCCCGGACTACTAACATGTGGGGGGGGGCTGCATTTTTTGACCGTCCCCACAAGCCCATAAAAAAACTCCCGGGGCGCTCACCTGCCGCCACGAAAAATTCCCGAGGAAAATGGTGGGTTCTACCGCCTCCCTCGCCCCTCGCCCCCCCCCCTGCGCACGCGCTGGGGCTCTAACAGTAAAGAACTGGCGGTCGCGCCGCGGGGACGATAAGGTTATTTCGGGGCCGTTGTTTCATGACACGCGATTCCCCCGAGATCCGTCCGCGCGATCAGGCGCCCGATCTTCATCTGATGCCTAGAGCAGGGAGGGAAGTCACCTGCGGAGCAAGGCTAGAGGCTAGGGCTGGGTTAAGCCCGTTAACAATGTTAACAAGTTAATACCATTAATACCCAGTAATGAGTAATGGGCAACATCTGACCTGTTAACACCCAGCACAAAACATGTTAATGTGCTAGTGCTGAGTTTGGGCACTCTGAGAAACTCAAAATTGCCCATTATTGTACCATTAATGGGCACTTGTGGGCTTGTGGGAGGGGCTCCGAGCACCAGCAGTTGACCCCGCGTTGGGCACTGGAGGCATAGGAGCGTTCAGAGCGGCCGCGCTCCGCGCGCACCACGCACCACCAACTTATCAATTACTACCTACATTTCGATAAAAAAATATTCTTGAAGGTGCCCGCCATGCTGCTACTGACTCACACCCCTCCGGTATCTCACTCGCCATCGCCTAAACCCCACACTCTCACCCCCTCTCCCGCTACCCCCCCCCCCATGGGGGGTGGGCCCGCGTGCACTACGACGGGCCAGACGGGTGGGGGGCAGGCTGGGGCAGGCCTGTCATCTCTATCTCTGCGGACAAACGTAAACGTAAACACTCGCGTCTCTTACCTTTTTTTTGTCTTCTTGTTTTGCGGCCCCCGCCTCTTCAGTCGTTTTCTTCTGGCGCCGCGCTTACGCGGTGCCCGCCAGTCGCGTTTGGTGTCGACCTGGAAACATATCGTAAACAGGCGTCGGTATTACGTTTTCTTTAGGTCGAATCGTGTCTTTTTTTTCGTTCTTTTCTCGTCGTTCTCTTCGTTCTCTTACGGGCGTGTGGTTCCTGCGCGCGCCATGGCCATGGCCCCCCTCTGGGAGGACCCTCGGGTCCCCCCAGAGGGCCAGCAGGGCCAGCTCAGGGGGCAGTGGAGGCTGGGGCTGAGCCCCTGGCCTCCCCTGCCTCTCCCACGCTGGCCTCGCTGGCCTTGGGTGCCCTCCTGGCGGCTTGGTTGGTCTGTGGCTCAGTGGTGGGGGGGTGGGTCAGTACGATGGGGGACTGGTGCAGGCGAATGCGTGAGGCGCGCGGGGCGCGCTGGGCGAGAGTCTGGGCAGGAATGATGTCAGCTCAGCCCCTGCCAGGAGGCAGGGGCTGAGGTTGAATGTGCAGGCCCACCCATGGGGTGTCTGCGATGGAGGAAGGGGGGAACGCGGCCCCCATGACCCTATCAGTTTTACTGATAGTACGGAGTACCTACATTTCGATAAGTTGGTGGTGCGTGGTGCGCGCGGAGCGCGGCCGCTCTGAACGCTCCTATGCCTCCAGTGCCCAACGCGGGGTCAATTGCTGGTGCTCGGAGCCCCTCCCACAAGCCCACAAGTGCCCATTAATGGTACAATAATGGGCAATTTTGATGAGTTTCTCAGAGTGCCCAAACTCAGCACATTAACATGTTTTGTGCTGGGTGTTAACAGGTCAGATGTTGCCCATTACTCATTACTGGGTATTAATGGTATTAACTTGTTAACATTGTTAACGGGCTTAACCCAGCCCTAGCCTCTAGCCTTGCTCCGCAGGTGACTTCCCTCCCTGCTCTAGGCATCAGATGAAGATCGGGCGCCTGATCGCGCGGACGGATCTCGGGGGAATCGCGTGTCATGAAACAACGGCCCCGAAATAACCTTATCGTCCCCGCGGCGCGACCGCCAGTTCTTTACTGTTAGAGCCCCAGCGCGTGCGCAGGGGGGGGGGCGAGGGGCGAGGGAGGCGGTAGAACCCACCATTTTCCTCGGGAATTTTTCGTGGCGGCAGGTGAGCGCCCCGGGAGTTTTTTTATGGGCTTGTGGGGACGGTCAAAAAATGCAGCCCCCCCCCACATGTTAGTAGTTATAAATCAGTGTTTGACCGCCCGATACCTTCGTAAGAACAAGAACTTATAGCTTATAGCGTCGTAGGACATCTTGTTAGCTAGCATCTAGCATTCCTAGCCACATACACCGGACGAGCCATGCGCCAACCGCGCACAGCCCCATCGCGGGGTAGGGGTAGGGGCTCCATTGCCGTCGACGGGCTACAGTCCCGCGGTACTAAGGTTATACTAAGATAACAATAAAACTCTGACGACCTTGAAGAGGGAAAAAGGAAAAAGGATGACTTAGGAGTACTTTAAAGTATCTAAACACTAAACACCAAAGAAATCTCTTGCCACCTTCTCACCTTCGCCATCCGCCGCCTGGCGCCTCGATGCTCTCGCTACTCGCCTCGCTCTCCCTCCTCTCCACTTCCGTGCTGACGGACGGCATGATGCACACCTCGCGGCGGCAGGTCATGCTACTCGCGCCAGCGCTGGCACTGCTGCCCCACGCCTCCGCGCTCGCTCTCCCGCCCTCTCAAACGGTGGAGGGAGAAGTATCGCTCTACTTTGGTGCTGGCTGCTTCTGGCACGTGCAGCACCAGCTGGTTCTCGCCGAACAATCGCTGCTCGGCCGCGCTGGCGGCACGATTACTGCACGGACAGGGTACGCAGGTGGCACCAGGGTCGCCTCGGGCCCTTCAGCCGGCCCCGCTGGGGCTAAAGTGTGCTACCACAATCCGCTGGGAATCGCCGACTACGGAGTGCTGGGTCATGCAGAGGCGGTCGAGGTCTCAATCCCGCGCTCGCGAGTCGGGGAGTTCGCGCGCGAATATTTTGTGCTTTTTGGCCGCAAGGGAATTCGCCACGACCCGCAGGACCGAGGAGGGGAATACCGCTCCGTCCTTGGGCTGCCTGGAGGGGAGGCGTCGGAGCTCTATGCAGCCGTTGCTGAGGCAGCAAGAGGCACGCCAATGCGGCTAGTTCCGGGCGTAGGCGACGAGGGCGACACGATTGGAAGCAAAACCATTTTGGTCTACGATTCCGAAAAATTCCCGTTCTTCCCTGCCGAGCTCTACCATCAGTTCCACAATGACTTCATGGGACCGCCTTATGGTGAGGCCTATAATAACCTCCTTGCCACGCTATACAAAGAGAAGAAGCTCTCCACGGTGGGATGCCCCGACATGGACCCAGCCACCATAGTCGAGGGTCGAGTCTAAATTTGGCCAGCGCGACTTCGACGGCATCAGCATAAGTTAAGTATGGTGGGCGCGGACATCGAGGTTGAAGGGGTGAGTTGTTGTTGCCTGTTGCTGGCATTATGTGCATCTTAGCCGACTGGCCGCTTCAGTAGCATCATTTCGGCGCACAGGTGAGCAGTGGGCGGCCGCTCGCACACATACCAGCTCTGTGCCCCTCCGTGGTTCGAAGTAGCTTCCACGTGTAGATATTGTGTGTGGCGCGGTGTAAATTCGTTGTCGCATCACTTTGTACTATACCCTACACCTCGTACCAATAACGGTAAGCCCCCGTGCCATCAACCATCAAATGTCCCCCAGGCCCTAAGGGTACAGCGAGGCGTGGGTGGTTTTTATGCAGCACAGCCCTCGCGGGTCCACCTCCTATGGAGTGAGCATTACGCATTACGAAGGAATTCGGCGTACGCGCTGGTTTGTCGAGTCAAGCATAGTTGCGGAGGGCTCTCAGCCACTCCGTCGCGAGCGGCACCGGCGGCTAGCACGGTGCTTTGGCCCTCCTCCTCACCGGGAGTCGGGTGAATGAAGATCTGGATTGGGTCGGGCACCTCCATTGGAGGTTTTTGACGAATTGGAATGGCCTATAGGGCCTGAGGGCAATCAGGAAGGGGAAGGGGCAAGGCCGGCGGCAGGCGCGGCGAAGGAGACTACTTCGGAGACGCTGACGGGCTGAAGCCCGTCAGCAGAGGAAGGCGGGCAGGCGGGCTTGGGCGAGGGCGAGGACGGCGGCGAAAGCGACATCAAACGAGCGGCGAGAGGCGAGGGCGAGTGAGAGGAGGGCTGTGATGTGTGATGGCAGGGGCTTGAAATTGTTGTGCGCAGTCTTCATTAACTGCGATGTGCCACGGGCCACGGGCCCCGTGAGGAGCGAGCCCAGAAATCTGGCTCGGGGTCGACGCCCTCGAGCTCAAGCAGAAGCTCAACGATGGCCGCATAGACCGTCGTGTCGTGAAGCACTAAGTCGCCCGCTTGGTTGAATGACAATAATAATAATAACATCTGAAGATTCGGGCTACTCACGCTAGCTATACAGTCCACGTACTCACGGTACTCACTCAAGACATCGCCTATACCCCAGTTTACTCACTCCCTTACACCACCCCCTTCATTCCTTTGTCTTTGGTATCGGGGGGGGGGGCCGCGTGCACTACAACGGGCCAAGTGCAGGGGGTGGGCTGGGGCAGACCTGCTGGTGTGGTGTTCCTGTGGCAAAACAAACGCTAACGCCTGTTGCATGTGACACTTCGTGCCCCTGGGAGGTCTCGGCTCCCTCTTCTCGCGTCTTTTTCAAGTATCTCCGCGTTTTCGCGGCATTCGTGTGTCGCTCGGGGTGTCGGCCTATAAACATACCGTAAACAGGCGTGAGTCTTACCTTTTCTTGGGTCAGATCGCGTCGTTTTTTTGTCGTTCTTTTCTCGCGGTTCTCTTCGTTCTCTTACGGGCGTGCGATGCCTGCGCGCGCCATGGCACCCCTCTGAGGGGACCCTCGGGTCCCCCCCAGAGGGCCAGCTGGGCCAGCTCAGGGGGCAGTGGAGGCTGGGGCTGGGCCCCTGGCCTCTCCTGCCTCTCCCTCGCTGGCCTCGCTGGTCCTGGGTGCCCTCCTGGCGGCTCAGGTGGTCTGTGGCTCAGTGGTGGAGTGGGGGGTCAGTACGATCAGGGGCCAGTGCAGGCGAATGCGTGCGGCGCGCGATGCGCGCTCGGCGAGGGTCTGTGCCAGAGTGATGTCAGCTCAGCCCCTGTTAGCAGGCAGGGGCTGAGGTTGAGTGTGCAGGCCCACCCAGGGGGTGTCTGCGATGGAGGAGGGGGGGCACGGGGCCCCCATGACCCTATCAGTTTTACTGATAGTTGGCTTGGTTGAATGACAATTCGTATATACTGCGTCTGAGTCTGCTTGTTGGCCTTCTTCTTCGGAGTCTGGTCCCTGACTGAGGGTCGGGCCCGGGCGGGGTGGGAGTTAGTATCGTCGTGAAGTGGCGTGTGTATGGGGGCAGGAGCTTGGGCTGTGTGGGAGGTCTTTGTTTGGGTGCTGCGTATGGCGTTCTCTCTCTGTCCATCGCGTCTAAGTATAAACTTAGTTCAAGACATCGAAACCCTAACCGGGCTAAGCTGTCGCATTCGCGAATCGACACTCGTTAGGCTTCTCTTCGTCGTTCGGCCTCGCGGGACGCTCGATCCTAGCAGGGGGGTGTCGCATTCGCGAATCGACACTCGTTAGGCTTCTCTTCGTCGTTCGGCATTTATCGTTATAATTCTCTGCTTTCTCTCGTTCTCGGTCAAAAGCTTCGCTTGGATGCATGGGATCGTGGGTTGTGGAGCGCCCTCTCTCTTTCTCTCGAAAGAGAAGGGAAGTTTCCCTACCTTTCTTCCTCCCAGGCGCCTCGCAAATAAGTTTAATTTGCTATCTCCCCTGCGTTTCTTCATCTGCTTCAGGGGGCAATTAGGTTTAATTTGCGACCTCTTCGTATCTCTCCCTGAGGCACATCGCACTCCTTTCGTCTTATTCGGTAGGTCTCTTGGAATCCTGCGCGGCAGGATTGCCCCTCGTTTCCGTTATGGTGCGATTCCCCTTCCAGACGGGATCGCCGACAGATCGCCTTCTGATCGTCGTCCGTCGTTGTCTGGCCGGAGTGTTTGGGTTTGATTTCAGTCGAGTTATGTGAGAAAGTCGTGGGGCGAGAGTCGGGGTGTTTTCCTGGGTGTCTCTGTCCGTCGTCCTGTCGTCAGTCGTCATCCGTCGTCGCTCTCGCTCTCGTCGCTCTCGCTCTCGTAACACTCATACCCTACAATCCCTCCTCGCCTCGCCAGCCCCTGCCATCACAGCCCTCCTCACACTCACCCTCGCCTCTCGCTGCTCGTTTCATGTCGCTCTCGCCGCCGTCCTCGCCCTCGCCCAAGCCCGCCTGCCCGCCTTCCTCTGCTGACGGGCTTCAGCCCGTCAGCGTCTCTGAAGTCGTCTCCTCCGCCGCGCCTGCCGCCGGCATGCCTCCTTCCTCATTGCCCTCAGGCCCTATGGGCCACTCCAATTCGTCATAAGCAGAACCTACGAAGAACAGGCCTGGACGACAACGAAAGTTAGCAAGTCCCAAGAAAGAACCGGAACCCAACGAGAAACGACAAGCCTTGCAAGAAGCTAAATAAGCCTCCTCAAGGCACCCCGAGAGCCTGAGACAAGCGCACAGCGAGTGACAGGCGACCTGGCTCCTTTCTCCTTTGGCCTTTGGGTCAAGATTACCCGAAAGGAGGAAACCTGGAATCTAGACCTGACAAACAGGCTAGAAGGAACGAAACGAGAACCCGAATTCTAGGCCGCTAGGGACGAACCCCACCAACCTAGGTATGCCTGAACCTTAGCTTCACCGTGTGGCCGCACGGCGAAGGACCTAGAAATAAGAACCTGGAAATCGCATCATCTAGGATGAATGCGACAAGGAGGGGGAGGGAGGGGAAGGGGGTGCTTCGCGCTTTTCGCGGCAACATTCTCCCGCGCCTCTAATAATGATGAAACCAAGTATAGTTGATAGTTGACGAGAATTTATTGGTTATATTGTTATTGGCCCGCGGGGGAGCGCATATGGGTCCCTCCAGGCCTCTAATGCTCTAGTGCCCTCCTAAGTAAGGCCCCTAGGGGGTCCCTATAGCCATATGCACTATAAATGGCTTCATCGTCCACCTGGTGGATTAGGCATACACGAGGGTTAAATAAAGCGACCCCAATAATTTTTGTTTGAGCAACTTGTATTTAGAAACATTCACGTGAATCTTTCACACATAAGAGTACATACTGGTTGTCGCTGCGCGGCGGTGGCGTCGGCCTCGCTCGCCCCGTCGGCGACGACGTCGCATCCCGCCGCGAGGCGCCCCCCCCCCCCCCCCCCCCGCCCCCCTCCCTCGCCACTCTCCCCCCACCCTTCTCTTCTCTCTCTCTCCCTCTCGTATTCGTTTCCTTCCACCCTCTCTTCTCTCCTTCCTCCGTCTCACCCGTCTCTCTCTCGCCGTCGCCCGTCGCCGCGCGTTCCGCCCCCTCTCCCTCCCCTTTCCCCCTCCCCTTTTCTCTCTCCTGCCGCGATGTCGGGCTTCTGGGGTCTCGTGGTCAAGCCGGGCTCAAAGCCCACGCCGATGCGCGCCACACCCGGCGAGATGGTCATGGTGCTCAAGCAGGTCTACACTGCTCCTGCGTCCCCGGCAATCGCTTGGCCGCTGGACTGGTGGAGCTGCTCCCACTCTCTCACCATACGTGCAACCCAGCTGAGGCGCGCGCCCTCCCGCTGCACAGGCGGCGCTCGCTCCCAACGGTAAGCTCGGCTCGGAAACCAGCGTCTTGTCCGTCTCGGTGAGCCGCCACTCCAGGCCTGCTGCGAGAGTGGACTGCCTGCCCCCGCACTGATGTGACCATCTGGTGATGTAGCCCTACTGACTGAAACTGGGCCAGGTTGGACCGGACACGAATGAGCGCTTCGTCCTGTGCCACCTCACGCCGGGGAAATGCGAGCAGTGGGCGATCGACCTCGGGTTTGGCCCCGACGAGGAGGTGTGCACACAAGCTTTGCGCACGCGACGTTTTCGGCTTCCCTCGTGTGCAGAGCTGCGCCTCCCGGACGCGTTATCGCATGTCATTCGTGCCGCAGGTTCACTTCCACCTGACGGGCAAGTGTCCGGTTCACCTCACCGGCTTCTACGAACTGGATGATGACGACGAAGATGAGGATGAGGATTCGGACGAGGCCCTTGCTCGTTATGAAGGCGAAGGTATGTATGACGACGAGGATGACGAGGATGATTCGGAGGAGGATGGCGAGGAGGACGAGGCCGACGGCATGGACGAGGAGATCGACTCCGACGACGTTGAGGAGGACGATGACGAGGATGAGGGGGACCAGGATGGGCCACGAATCGTCGAGCTCGATGCCAATGGCCAGCCTGTGGAAGTAGAGGACGACAGCGAGGATGATGAGGAGGACGAGGACGACGATGAGGAGGACGAGGAAGACGACGACGAGGATGATGACGAGGACGAAGAGGACGATGAGCAGGAATTTACGGCCGAAGAACTCAAGAAGAAGAGGGACGAACTCTTCAAGGGTCTTAATCCCTCCGATCTCGCATCGGACGACGACGACGATCTCGATGACGAGGATGACGAGATGGAGGGAGAAGAGGACGAGGAAGACGAAAGCGACGACGAGGATGATGATGAGGGAGAGGAAGACGATGACGAGGATGAGGACGAGGAGGGAGAAGAAGACGAGTCTGAGGAGGAGGACTTGCCACCTCCGCAGAGCAAGAAGCGCAGCTCCATGGCGTCAACGACTGCTGCTACGCCCTCCAAGAAGATGAAGGGCACGCCAGATGCCAAAGCTAGTGCGGGCACCCCTGGTGTAGGCTGGACAGCTGCAGAGGAGGCCAAGCTGAAGAAGGCTGCTGGAGCGACGGATGCCAATACACCGAATCGCTGGGCGAAGGTGGCCACAGCAGTCGGCGGCGGCAAGTCGAAGGATGCATGCAAAAAACACTACAAGGAGCTGGGCGGCAAGTGAGCTTGATGCACTAGTTGCGAGTCCTTCAAGCAACCATAGCTCTCCAGTCATGGCGGGAAAGCCTGTGCCTGGCGTCGCGCTGGTCGACGCGATGATTTCGGGTGAATGCCGGCTGCTATCCACGCATTCCCCTGGGCCTGGGCGTCTACTATGTGGCCGCATCGCCAAGCAGATGACTGCCGCGGCATTCAACCCTCAGGAGGTACACAAGTGCTGGCATAGTCTTCATACTCTACATAACTTCCGACGGCTATCAAAAGTGGGGGGCGGGGGGGGGGGGCGTCGTGAGGGCAGTGGGACCATGAGATGCAATCTACAGCAGCGCCGATGTATCCATGTCGCACGGCCATGCAAGCCAGGCTGGTTTTGGACTCGACGTGTTCAGATGCTGGAGGATTGCATGTGTGGATTGCTGCATCCAGCTTGTGCATGTAGCCGCCATTGACCATCGGCCATCTTTTTGCTTTCGGGACAAAAGTCTCCAGCACAGCAGCAACACAGCGTGCACATATCAATCGAGCTTAATGCCGACGAATCGGGCACACATTTATCTCAACAAGCCTAGCGGCGAGCAGGGGGTTGCAGGTGTAGGGACTGGGTTGTTGATCGGTTCGAAGAAGCTGTGAAATACACCCCATAACACTATAAAAGTCAAGATCCTGAAACGTGGTGATGGGCTGTCGTGTCGATCTGAGGCAACTGTCGCCGAGGCCACACCACTAATCGATGTCGATCGATCATCGTCAAATCTCACGCTCAACAGGTGCCGGTGGTGGGCCGCCTCAGGCCTCTAAGTCTAACGACGCGAAACGGAGAGATAAGTGATTCGAGGGCTTGCATGACCAACTTGCTGTGGCACCATTCCATTGAATGTGCTTGGCCTGCGTTATGTGTTGCCACACGTGCGTTATTGATCGGGCGCGCTCGGTCGCTAACAGCCTCCGCGTTGCGTCTCGTTTTGCGCCTTGGCCTTCCAACAACCGCAACCACAATGCGCTTGTGTGTGCGAGTGGTGACAGTTGGGGAAGAGACGAGAGGGGCTTGGTGGTAGGTTCACCCTCCCTCACTAAGGCAAAGTAACACCTGAAGATTCAGGGCTAACATCTACACTAGGCTCGAGCCACTTGCTGCTTTTCACGCAACGTAGGACGTAGTAAGTCGTAAGTTTAACAACATTTTTGAATGTGTCGCACGGGGGAACCGATGCACATCGCGCCGTGCGCATGCACGGCGTGCACATAGGTGATTGCAACTCATCACACATGTCCCGCGAGAGATCTTTCTTATATTACATGTTTACGTAATTGAAGGGAACCGCCGAGAAACCAGTCGACATGCGCACGCACGGCGTCCCCGCGGGGGACCCGATGCACATCGGCACGCACGGCGTGCACCTCGTGTAATTGTAAGCATTTATTGCACCTAGGGACTGAATGCCAACATTAGCCCTGAAAGCTGAAAGCGCGCGCCGTAGGTGTTAAATATCGAGAATCATTGTTGATGTATAAATAATTATATGGACATTTGACATTTGATGGCTCCATTCGATTGATGTCCCATAATTGATAATTGACGAACGACACCTTAAGTCGTAAGTTTATACTTTGTACTTACTTCGCATGGGGAAGGGCAGCGTTCCACTCTAGAGGTGGGGGAGACAGAACTCGAGTCTCCAATGAAGGCGGCGCCCATTGGGTCGATCACCTTCCGTTTCTTCTGATGTCTGTGCGAGCGACCGTTGGTCGCACAACAAAGATAAAGTAAGGGGGGGGGAAAGGAAGGCGAGGAGGCGCAGTGAGGGGATGGAAGGGCGATGTCTGATGTGCGATAGTAGATACTGTCTTAGCGATAGGTGTGTAGCCCTGAATCTTCATCAGATCTTTTTTTTTGTACAGCAAAGAGGCGCTATTTGAAACTCACACATATACATTATATATATAGTGATAATGTGCGAGGTAGCATAGAGGTGGAGAAGTTCGGCCGACAAGTTTGGGCAAATTCCGCTAAAAGTATTAAAAAAAAAGAGTCTGAAGATTCCGGGCTACACACCTATTGCTAGACGATACTTTCCACCGCATAACAGACAACGCCCTTCCATCCCTTCCCATCGCTTCCGCGCCTTCCCCCCCTCTTTCCTTTGTCTTTGGTGTCGGGGGTGCGGCCCTGGTACACTACCATGGGCCCGGTTTTGGATGCGTGTTCGGGGCAGGCTTGTTAAAAAGTTCGTTCGTGTCCTTTCTTGTTCAGCTTTGTATTTGGCTTATGCGCAGCCTAGGGTGCTTTGTGCGCTTTGCGGTTTCTATCGGTCTCGTTTGCACGTTCGTTTCATGGTGTTTGTTGGCCCACCTCCGAGCGCGTTTCGTGGTTGGCCTTGACCATGTGCTCTACCCCTTGCCTTGAGGCCAGAGATAGAAGTTCCGCGCTGGGAGGGACTTGTGCCGTCGGCCGAGGAATTTCGGGAGCTCAAAGTTCTTCAGCGTCGCGCCGTCGACGATGAAGGTCCAAATGAAGCGCGGCCTGAGGATGATTGCACTCCATTTTGCTCCACAATTGCCCGCCCATAGGGGGTTCATGTTCGGGCTGGCGTGTGTTGGGTTTCTCCATATGGGTTGTGACAGGGCTCCCTCCCTACTCATTTTGGTTGGGGTCAGGTGCAGCGATCTTATGTTCATTAGCGCTTGCTTCCAGACAGAAGGCCGGGAGCTTGCTCGCCCCTTTCAGTCCGTCGGTTAGTTTGTGCGTAGGTACATCGGCTACTACAGCGGCCCTTCCCAGGTTCGTGCGGCAGAACCACGCGTCTAGGATTTGTTTCCACTGTGCTTGCCTGGCGTCCATGTAGTTTAGCATCCATTTAGCTTGTATGCCCACCGGAGGTTGACTGACGCCGCGTCCGCGTCGGCTCCACGGTCTGCAGCTCTACTTGACTTCTACGTCAAGTATTGCCAAGACCTTGGTGTGCTTCTTCGCTTCTCGAGCTCCGCGTGCCCGGAGTGCTTTCGTTGCGCCGTCGCGCGTCATCAGCAGTATAAATTAATTTCTAATGCCACCTGCCAGGCCACCACCCAGCGGCAGACAATGATTTCTACTCTGGGTGGTGGGTTCCCGCGAGATGCGCTATGAGGCGCTCTGGCAGGATCTTGGGCTCTCCTGCCCGCCGCAGCGTAGAGCGCCACGACGAGGCCCGTCCTGAGTGAGGCCACCCACGGGTCTCGCCTCATCGATCAATGCCGGATCTGGCACTGTCACTGTCAGAGAGAGGATGGCCGCGTAGGCAGCCTCAACGCGGAGGCTCGTCAGCCACGCGTGGACGGCCGCGCCGGTGAGCTGAGCCTAGTTCTCGATGCCGAGTTCGAGAGAGGGTGAATCCTGCGAGGGGCGGGTCGGGACGATGGTCGGGGTGGGGCCTCTGGTAGCCAGGGTAGCCGCGTGCGCGCGCTGTGAGGAGCTGGGTGGGCTACGCGGGCAATGATGCCAGAGGGCCAGGGGGTGGTCGGACTGTCGGCAGCCCGACACGGCGCTGCATCGGGCGGGAATCAAATGCCGAATGTAGCTTAGATATAAAGGAACCGAGATCCCCCCCGCGGGCGCGACCCCCAATTCTTTACGGGTAGAGCGTGAGCGTGCGTGACGGAGGGGGAGAGAGGGGGGGCGAATCGCACCATTTCTTGGCGAAGATTTTCGTAGCGTCAGGTAGCCCCCCCCCGTAGCTTTTTTATTGGGCACCGCGCCACGGTCAAAAATGCAGCCCAACCCTTACTAATAGTTAAAAAAAAGCCCCTGTTTGACCGCCCTACAAAGGTCCGAGGTCCAAGGGGATGGGCAAACCTCATTTCTGGTGGGCTTAGCCCATTTTTAACTATGGTTTCCCGGGTACGCGAACCGCCCCCCCCCCCCCGCTCCCCCCCCCCCCCCGGCGTCTGCAATCTGCACGAACTAAAAAGTATCCTACTTCTACTCCAGACTAGAGAGAAAGAAGGAGCGAGCGTTGTCTTGCCTTCTCCTCGTGGAGCGAAGCTGAACTTCTCGTACCCTATTAGTTAGTTGGCTGAGAAATCAGCGAGGAGCTAAGGAGAGATTGAGTCCTCTCCCACTTCATACTGCCTCCTCCTTGGGCTCGGGATCGGGAGGTGCTGCTTTGTTCTTTGAGGAGCTGATGGAGGATATGAAGAGAGAAGGTCATCTCGGCATCTCCTCTCCCTCCTCCTCTCTCCTCAAGACCAGCCTCGCCGCCTCAGAGCAGAAAGAGTGGAAGGGGCGGCGCGTCTAGAAGCCCAACAAGACCAAGGAGAGGGGTTGTATTCCATCCTCCTGCCTTGCTCCCTCGCCTCTCTCTCACTCTCTCGGGTAAGTCGTCCGGCAAAGAGAGAGAAAGAGAGAGAGAGAGAGAGAGAGAGAGAGAGAGAGAGAGAGAGAGAGAGAGAGGGAGAGGGAGAGGGAGAGGGAGAGGGAGAGGGAGAGGGAGAGGGAGAGAGAGCAGCGGCGCGGGGGAGGGGGGGAAGCGTTCCGGCGGCTGGCGGCGGCGTCTTGTCCGGGCGCGGCTCCCCCCCCCCCCCCCCCACCTCCTCCACTCTCCCCCCCCCCCCCCCTCTCTCTTTCTCTCTCTCTCTCTCCCCCTTTCTCTCTCTCTCTCCCCCTCTCCCCCTCCCCGGCGGCTGACGGGGGGGGGGGGGGGGCGCGGAAGCGTCGCAACGCTTGAATCGCCTTCCACCTTCCCAGCCAGACCGGACCCCCCCCCCCCCCCTTTCTCTCTCTCTCTCCCTTTCTCTCTCTCTCTCTCCCCCCCCCCGCCCTCTACTTTACCCGCGCGCCACGACCACGAACGCCTCTCGCGCGGAATGTTTCTCTCTGTCTCTCTCTCCTCTCACTGTCACCTCCCCCCTCTCCCTTCTTCCTCTCTGCTCTCCCCCTTTTCTCCTCCCTCCTCCCCCGTCCCTCCCTCTACGGATGTTGGTGCCGCGGCCCCACCGCCCCACATCTTTCTTTCTCCTCTCTCCTCCTTTCCTTTCCCTCACAGAGAGAGGATCCTCTCCACCGTACGGAAAGAGAAAGGAGAGAGAGACACGCGGGAAGAAGAAGGGAGCGAGGTTGCCCCGGGGGACCACTGGTAGTGCATACGAGAGGTCCTCTCTATATATGAGAAACGGACCTTGAAAATTTAAACCTCCAGCGTCGCCCCCTTCTCCCCCGGCCGGCTGAGCAAGAGGGAGCAAGAGAGAGAGAGAGAGAGAGAGAGAGGCCCCTCTTCCCTTCCCCCCGTCCTCGCCCCTTCCCCAATGCTCGGCCCTTCCCCCCCCCTCGCCACGGCCTTCTATGCGCCGATGATGCCGTCGGTGGTGGTCTTAGCACAGCCCCTCATCCCCGTCCCGCACACCCTCCCCAACCCGCCCCTCCGCATCGACACCAACCACGACCACGCCGCGTACGCTGACGCAAAGACCGGCTGCGCCACCACCGGCTCTCTTGCCACGCCTGATTCGGTCTCCTCGCCAGAGGACGAGGAGGCGGATGGGCAGGGCGCGTGGAAGAAGCACGTTTGGACGCCTCAGGAGGACGCGCGACTCCTCTCCCTCATGCACGCGTGCCAGGGCAAGGTGCGGTGGTCCGTCATCGGAGCAGAGATGGATGGCCGCTCGGGCAAGCAGTGCAGGGAGCGCTGGCACAACCACCTTTCGCCCGAGGTGTCCAAGTCCAAGTGGTCACCGGCGGAGGACCGCGCCATCGTCGAGGCCGTCCATCTCTACGGCACCCGCTGGTCCGAGATCGTCAAGATGTTTCCTGGCCGCACAGACAATGCCATCAAGAACCGGTGGAACTCCATGCAGCGTAAGGAGGAGCGGCGCATCAAACGGCTGGCCGAGGACGCCGCCGAGTCCGCTAGCGGCCCGCCGACCGAGGGTGGCAAGCCGCATCGCCGCCGCCGCCGCCTGGTCCAGCAGTCCGATCTGATGCCAATCGAGGCGCTGCAGGTGCCCGTGCCGTCTGGCCCAGTGCCTGAGGCCGGCTCCGCGCTCATGCAACAGCTCGAGGAGATAGGCGGTGGCGCGCTCCCGCAAATGAAGCCCGGCGGACGGCGGAAGCGCGCCGTCCAAGCACGTGTTGACATGGACGCTGCCTCCCTTCTACTGGGTGCTGTCTCCAAGATCCAGTCTGACTATGCGCCTGCAATGGCATCCCACATGTCTCCAATAGCCTACGGGGAGCCTGCCTCCTACACTGAGGGGCCGCAGCCGCCAGTAGCGGTCGCCTCGGTCGCCACGATTACTGAACCGATGGTCGTGGCGGACGCGGTAGTTTCCCCGCCGTTGGCCGTCGCTGCCATGCCCACTGTGCCCACCAGCCTGCCCAAGCACATTGCCATGGCGCCTAGCTCTTTTGCTGGCCACCACCCCACCTTCCGCATGCCTGGCTCCGCCTTTGCCAACTGCGGAGAGAAGGAGAATGCCAGCTCGCCACGCAGGGCACTCTCGGGCAGCTCCGTTGGTTCACCACTCCCTAATCGCGCCCTCAGCCCTATGCGTCACTCGCCCAACATGCAGCGGCCCTTCCCAGCGCCCTTTGCCACTGGGTGCGAGAACGACGTGGAGTTGACATCGTTGTCGCCCTCCCGGAGGGGCGAGAGCCATGCGGCTCCTGCAATGCGGCGGCCGTGCTCCAGACTATCTGTTGAGGGGCCGATCAGTGCGCCCGCCCCAGTGCCGAGCGTACTCATCGACACCGCGTGAGCTGCCGGCAGCTGAGGTCGCACTCTCCGGCATTTCCGACAAACTCGGCGCATCAAGGCGTCCATGCGGCGCCACACCGTGCATTATACCATTGCGCCGCGATCTGCTCCATATTGATCGCAACAATCATCGCGCAACCCATGTGTAATAAACGACGATTCACTCGTTGACTTTCATGATCTAGCATGCTAGCTGCAGGGTGCATCGCACGCACATTTAGTTGAAGATGCGTGTGTGGGAAACGGCCTTCATTCGTCCATTTGCACCTCTGTACGCGCAAAACGTGGCCGGTCCCCCATCTGCACGCCCATGCGCAGTGATAGTTGAGAAGGACGCTCCCCCCACCCCCACCCCCCGATGCATTCTTGCTTGTTGTGTGTTGAAGATCACGATCACGATCAATCTTTGTGTTGACAATGCAAGCTCCTCGTTCACACGCGTCGGCCGGCCCGGGGAAATGTGGAGGGAGAAGAGGGGAGCACATGCATCAATGTGAGCGATACTTCCTAAGCCCTCCAAGACTCCGTGAATCCTCGTCATCGGCTGTGTGTCTGCGTGCTTCTCGCATCGCGTTCTTGCTTGCTCTCCTTGTGCTCTTGCTTCTTGTCCAGGTCTTTGTCCCCTGTGGGAGAGCGACGGCACGAGCTGCAAGCTCCAGCGTATGCATATTATGTTGACCAACGCCAATGTGCGGCTCGTCATGATTGTCATCCAAGAATAAGTAACTTTCAAAAGTAATGAGCTTATCGAGTGCGCCGTTGCTTTTGCGAGACGTTGTATTGGCGCTTTAGCTCGCTTAGAAAAAAAAACCTTCGTGAAGGTGCCCGCTACCGCTACGCTACTAGTGACACATACCCTCCTTCGGTTCCGACGCCTCGCCTATACCCCTACCGCCGCTCCCCCTCCCGCTCCCCCCCTCGTTCCTTTTTCTTCGGTTTTGGGGGGTCGGCCCATGTACACTACTTTGGGCCTCGCGCGCTTGGGGAAGGGGGTGGGGCAGGCCTCTTGTGCTTATCTGTGGTGGGCCCTCGGGTCAAGTCCGTCCTTTTGTGGGGGCCCGGCCTTTCGGCCTCCCCCATTGGATTTCTCGGGTGTGGGCACATTGTCCCCCGTAGTTTATTGTTATCCTTGGTCGCTATGTTCGGTGATGCTTTTTTGTTGTACTATATGCTTTATTTTTAGATGCTCTAGTATTGCGGCAAGTTTTCTACTTGGAATCAGTTCGTTTTCATCGTTTGTTTCGAATATTGGGCGAATTTCGTTGACATCTATGCGTTTCTTGGGCTGGCGGCCCATGTCTGCTCTGGCTCTTCTGGATGCGTCCGTGTTGTTGCCATGGGAACAGATCACCGGTGGGGGGGCGTGGGCGTGGTCCATCGGACCACATCCGCAAGCGCCCTTACACCCCTATTCCCCGCGCTAGTAGTGTTACGGGGGGCGAGTCGCCTGATGGCAGGGGGGGGAGGGCCGAGGGAGTGGGGGTGTAGAACGTTTACTGCGTGAAAGTAGTGGGTCCATAGTCGCGTGTGCGGTAAGAATCCGTAAGAATATTATATAAGATTCAAAAATTATTACTAGTGTTATTATCATTAAGAGCTTAAGATTCATTAGTGCTTCACATTGCACCCCTGCCCCTGCTCCATCACTCAATTAGCATGTCGAAGGCCCAAAGCAATTTCGTGGATATGATTGCAAGCACACTCCCCCACCGCTTAGAACAAAGAGTGCAATGCTAGATAACGGTACTAATACTAGATCAATTAGCGCTGATAAATACTGGCGAGCCTCTACTTTGACCAGTGGAAGGGCGCGGAGAGTCCAACCAGACCGATGAGGAGTCTCGCTCTAATGACTCGGAGGTTAGCAGTGGGACGGACCGGCTGCCTCTCATGCGCGGCGGGGAGATCGTTGAACAATTACCCCAAGGCGGGCATATACCATACGCCTTGGACGCGATGCGCACACTCTCGGCGGCGGAGCTTCGGCTATAAGGCCTGCTGGTCGTCGACCCACCAGTAGCCGGGCGTGAGATGACTCTCATGGCCAGCGCCTCTGGTGAGATCTGGTGTGCAACTGGCGTGTAGCGCAGAGACATGCGTGGCTGCTGTTGCATGAGGCGTCGATGTGCTGAGGGCGAGCTGACATTTTGTAGCGGCGTCGACGCGCGGGACGTTGTTGAGTGCTTTGCCTTTGACCGCAATCTGTGTTGCATTCGCGCCACGTCCGCCTCCAGGGCCTTCTTCTTTTCAAGACGCTCCCGCCGGACGGCGTCGTGACGCGCGAGGCTCGCTTCTGCGTCGCGGATCGTCTCCAGCTTGCGGCGCGCGCAGAGCGCCAGCCGCACTTGGCGCAGGGCGTCGAGCGGGTCGGTATGCTTCGGAAGCGTGATCAGCTTGTCGCTTTGTTTCAGCTCATCAAGAACGTACTCAATGTCAGACAGGTCCGCTCCCGGACAGCGCAACTCGACGCCATAGAATGGCGCACCCACTTCGGCTTCGAACAGTTGCAGCGCTGTGAGCGAACGCGGAAAGTCAAGCACAAAAAAAGGCCCATGCATCACTTTTACGGCAGAGCTTAGGAGGGCGAGGATGAGCTTCCGCGGCAGCTGCCCCCTCCTTCGTTGGTGCTCAGCCACATCCGCACCGAGGGTGGAACGTCTGTCTATCTCGTGCTGCGCGAGTGCCGCAATTTCAAGGGCTATGCCGCCGATGGAATCGGCAAGGCGGTGGGCAAGCTGGTGAACCGCCGGCTCGCGCTCCGGTCCGAGCACTAAGACGATCTCCTTGTCGCAAAGCACCGGCCCCCTGTACACAAGGGCGGAGGTCGGGCGCGCTCGTTGCAGCTGATGCTCTAATTCAACCAGCGTGATTCTTCCACTCCCCTTTGTGTCGATCGCGTGGAAGAGCGCTGCACAGTCGCTCCGAGGTAGATCGATCCCCAGCTTAGAGATGTTATCCTCGAACTCGTCAAACATCACAGTGCCCGACCCATCATCCCAGTCACGAAACAAGTCCATGACACGCACCGAACGCCGGGCAAGAGCATTCAGAACCTGATCGGCCACGGGCAGCGCGCCGTCTGCCCGATCGATCTCAATATTGAAGTAGACCGAGGGCCCACCATTGGTCGAGTTCCTGATCACATCGCCCTTCTCCGCACGTGTCGTTGCACCCGCGCCGCGCGCCAGCTGGCGCGCCTTGCGCCGAGCTTCTCGGTATTCATTCACAGCCAACTCATATGTGGCCGTCTCACGGTCCCATTCCTTGCCTTTGAAGGCCCAGTACCATGCATATGGTGGAGAAAACTCACCGCGCGAAAGTTTTGTCATGTGTCCAGCAAGACTGGGCGGTTCACCCACCTGCACAGCACGGTGGCCCTTGAGGCGCACAGCATCCTCTTCAGCGTGCGCCTTGCCACCGGCTCGCAGAAGTCGCTGTATATCCTTGTAAGCAACGACGCCTGTACCGTTGACATCAAGCTCGTCGAAGAGACGACGCGCCTCCTCGCTCGACGAGCGCAAGCCAAGCCGAGGCAGACAGCGAGCAAAGTTGACAAAGGTGACATTGCCCGAGCGGCCGTGGTCGACTTTCTCGAAGAAGTCGAGGATCTTGGCAGAGTGCTTGGCCAGCGCGGCGCGCAGATTCTCACGCAGAGGCCTCGAATCATCGTGGTCCTCGCTCTCGCGGCAGCTCTGCCTCATCTCACTGCGGATCGAGAGAGTGGGGATGGGGGTGGAGGGGTGGAGGGGAAGGGTTTGGGGGGGGGGGGGGGGGAGCAAAGGGAGAAGGGAGAGAGAGAGAGGTCAGAGAGAGGAGAAAGAAGCTTGGAGACAGGAGACAGAGGGCGGAATTGTCGCGGGGGGAGAGATGCAGTACCAGAGAGGGAGAGGGCGCGCGGGGTCTGGTGGGAGGGGTGGAGGGGGGCGGCGGGTCGCAAGTCGGGCGAAACGGTGAGCGAATCGCCAGTGTGAAAACTTGTTGATTATTAGTTAGAGTAGTGTGCATCATGGGAAGAGACGGTCATGCCGTCATAGTTTTCTTGTTGTTTGAGTAGAACCTTTTAGTGTTGAGGGACCGTAGCCCTTCGACGGCAACGGAGCCCCTACCCCGAGATGGGGCTGTGCGCGGTTGGCGCATGGCTCGTCCGGTGTATGTGGCTAGGGATGCTGGCTATAGCTAACAAGGTGTTCTACGAGCTACGACCTCTACCTAGGTCGCGATACGTCGATACGTCGAATGTGGGACGGAATGAAGTTGAGCCATCAAATGTCCACATACCCGTTTACAAAAAAATCTACACAACACGATAAACCCGGAAACGGGAGACATTTGCACTAAGGACGAATGCGCCGCTTATCTGCCGCAGAACGTAGCATGGATCCGCCATAGATAGGAGAAACTACATGGTACATAGCGGCATAGCGGTTACACCTTTATTGTTAAAATCATGGGATAGAATAATAGCATGGGCGGCGAAAGCGATCAAGAACCCTGTTATTACAAATATGGACCTACTAAGAAAAACGGCCAAAGGGACCCGGCCAGTTCGGGAGGAAGAAGGCCTAGAGCCACAGGACAACCCAGACGCCCATAAAAGCCTGGGGGGCATACATATTAACATTAATAAGGGGGGGGGAGCCGCCTGATGGCGGGGGGTGGGTGGGGGAATGGGGGTGTAGAGAGTATGCTACGTGCTACTTGTAGTGGGTAGAGGTTTCATTCGCCGCGAGTGCGGTAAGAATATTAAACAGTTTTTTTACATATTAACATTAATGGACGACACGGGTAGGATACTACATTCACAAAAGGGACACATACTCATACTATAACGTACGTCTTACTGTCATGGGGGAGCCCCACGTTTATTACGATGTAGCCTACCCCCAACCGTCACCCTCGGATTTGGATTTGGATTTGCGAACCCCGCTCAAATGGCAAATGGGGCAACGCTTACGACGGACCGGCCAGCTTGGGCGCTTGGGCCCTGCCCACTACCCCAGCAAGAGTACTCGCTGAAAGGCACGCACAAGACACTTGAGGACGTCGACGTCAAAGCACTCACGAACGCCTATCTTGCGGGTAAGAAAATTAAACGACAGAAGGCGACCGTTCGATGGGAGGAAAGACTCCCAGTCTTGAAGGGAAAGTGGCCACTTAAAGTGGAAACAAATATCTCACCTATACCGATACAGATACGAGATACATACAACTTCCTAACACCTCGGGACTCATATCTTCACTTTAAACACATCTTACATAGAAGGATTGCAACGGCCAATAGGTTCACCGGTGACCCCACGTGCGCCGCTTCTGCAGGACGGCTCCCGAGTCGTCTATACACTTAGCGCGCTGCAACGCGACGGACCCGATCTTCGCCTATATAGAGCAGCTTTTTAAGGCACAAAATCCCCAACACCACGAGACAGCGCAGCGTCTCTTTTGCTATTAGGTCGACAGACCACACCCCTCCTTGGGATATCTAGGTATCTCTTGGCATGGAGATATATACGCCGAGGTGGTATAAGTTTATAATGGGCCGGGGGGCCAAGGCCCCCCGCGCGGTATCTGAGTGTCGAGCCCCCTCCGGTACATATCTTTTTTAGAGTAGTCGCGTAGCAGTACGGATCCAGATTCTTGCGACACTGGGATCTTGAATTCATACTCCTAGTGTGAAGATACCGATGGGGGCGAGCGAGCGGATGGTTGATCGGACTTGGCCCGAGCCGACCGACTGGGCGAGGGGGTGGACCAATTTTGGTCGAGTCCTCAGTATGAGATTCGGGGCTTATCACTGATAAGGGTGGAGGCCTCCGATCGGACTTGAGGAGGTCCGGTCGAGCGCTCGAGCGCCTAGCCCAAAGACGCCAAAGCTATTTTGGCCGGGTCCGTATACCTACTGCAGTAAAGCTACGATTTTTCTGAGGTTATAATGTAGCTTAGATGGAGAAGGATAGGTTGGATAGATTACTGAGTATAGCGAGTAGATTGTGGCGAGTGTTGATGGATCTGAAAGAGGCACTCACGCGTCAACGCCGAAGTCGAGAAAGAACTCAGTCTGTTGTTTGAGTGTCTGGTACCCGTGTCGGTCGATGTGTTGCTGCCAGTGGTAGTTGGCGATCTGGAGCCGAGTGTAGTCGTTGAGCTCCTCCTTGACTCGCCCATCCAGGTACAGGTGAATCCGCCACATGCAGGAGTAGTAGTACCAGGTGGCATCGTACTTGCGCGACTGCAGCGAGTCCAGGATCTGCTTGCAGTCGAAGTCGCGCTTCGGCTTGACGAGCGGCGCGAGGATCAGGAGGCGTTCGAGTTCATCCCCGTGTGCAAGCTCTTCTTCAGCACGAACAAGCTGATGCGCATCGAGAACGCCGGAGAGGCCGAAGCGAGCCGCGTGCAGACGTTCGTCGCGCCGAACGTGTTTGTGGACAACCCGGGTCCGGGGGAGAAGCAGCGCGACACGACGATCGGGCCGATGTTCCAGCGCGCGGACTACCGCAACGCGCTCTTCCACTTCTTGGCGAAACACTACTGCGCCTACCTCGAGTACGGCCGCATGCCCGCGCCTCCGCCGGAGTCGATCTTCACCGGGTACGTCGACAAGCAGGATTTCTTGCTCGACGAGGAGATCTGGAAGCGGTGCGAGCGCACGAACAACAAGCAAGACTACGTGATGCTTTCGGAGCTGCACATGCTGTTGTACCACGCGGGCTACAAGGGAAAGAAGGTCGACTTGTGCGCTCACATGCAGCAGTTCGTGATCGGCATCCCGTGCCTCAAGTTTGTGACGACGGACCGGCGCTACCGCGTGCGCGGCATGCGTCTCAAAGCGGGGGTGCAAGAGTGCGTGCCGCAGTTCGCTCAGTTCTAAATTCTAAAACTATTACACAAATAAAAAGAGATGCGCCTTTCTAAGATACAACGATCACTCCTATTTTGGACGGTGTGTCTTCCGTTCCGCTACTACTTTGCGAGCAGTCTCGCGGCACAGTACCCAACTACGACGCGCGTCGTCGCGGCCTTTGTGGGCGGGCGATGGGTCGCGGGCGAGCAGATGAACGTCGAGGGCTTCTTTGGCGGCCCCGCGTGGTGGGCGGACGCGCGACGCTTGCACGGGGTCTTATGGCTCGGGTACGCCGCCGTTGGCGCGCGCGACCTCCTCTTCGCCGACGTCGCTTTCGGCGCCGTCAACAAGCTACTACACTGAAATTACAAGTAATCTGCTACCTCGGCATTCGTGACGATTCATACGAGTTTCCGACGACCCCTTCAAGCGAATTTGGATCAAAGACGCGCACAAAGATGCGCGTGTCGATCGGCTGGCTGTTTTGCCCATGAAACCACCGCATTGCTGTAAACGATGTGTGTGAGCTTAGGTCGTACTCGGGACTCTTCAGCCAGTAACTTGAGACTGTGGCTTCTGCGTTCGAAAGGAGCGCCTCAACGCTATCGAGACGCGTTTCAATATCGTTGACATTAGCATTATTATCGTTGATATAACCATAGACGTACTGTGAGAGCGACTGATGACGCCGCAGAAGACTGTCGGCATTGAGATGTCACGTTGCAGGACTGCATACAAGGTCTTCATGATGTTTGATTGTGGATCTAGATACGCCTCGGCGACCGCAAAGTCGTAGCCAACGATATTTCTAATATTGTCTACAATGTTTCGTAATTCGCCAATCACGTAGTTGGACGTCAAGGCCCCATTGCTTTCGACCGCGGCGACAGAAGCCATGCTTTCGTGAACCACATTAGAAAGATTGAATTGAAGAATGTTTGGTGCTGATGTATCAATTTTTACAAATAATCTGCTACGCTGGCATTATTGACAATTTCCAGCGAGCCGATTCTCGTACTCGACAACTGCGGGGCAAACATAGCGCGCAAGAAGAGACGCCTGTTGCTGCCGAAGAGCGGGTCGAGCGCGCGCGTCGTGTCAAGGATGCGCGCCTCCTCAGGATTATCGAACCACACCTCAATGCCCCTGCTCGAA
Source organism: Isochrysis galbana (assembly GCA_018136815.1). NCBI lineage: Eukaryota > Haptophyta > Isochrysidales > Isochrysidaceae > Isochrysis > Isochrysis galbana. The sequence goes on along the minus strand of CM030942.1, from coordinate 746,135 downwards.
AAGTTGATCTTCCTGTACTCCCTGCCCCGCATGAAAGATCGCACTTCATCCTCGGACAATGCAAACTGCAACGTGTTCGCGGTCCCGCCGGGGGCGGGCGGAACGGTGCTATCTCCGTAAAGGAAAAGTCGAAAAACAACATTGTAGTCGCCTGGTACATTATGACCTTCATTGAAGAACTCAATTGAGCCTACAGGCTTGGCGCTGCCTAAATCTAGTATGAGCGCTGTGTTGGTATCCGTTTCATATGCCATTCCATATGCGAATCTATCGTTGTTTACCAGAACGTTGGACGCGGTATAGATCATGAACGTCGTGGACGCAATCGTCAATGGGTACACTTCACCCAATGGACTCTTTACTAGCACGTAGCGAAGTCTCATTTGGTCCCACGTGAAAACGGGTTGAGCTGGATGCTCCGAACCAATTTCAATGTAGCGCGCAATAAGTGTGGGAGTAGAAGGGGTGTAGCGTACTTGGACATGTCGCGATGTGATTGGGTACACAAAAGGTCCTGGTATATCGCCATCAGAGACGCGCACGTAGATGCGCGTGTCGATTGGCTCACTGTCCTGCCCATGAACCCACCGCACTCCTGTAAGCGATGTATGCGAGCCCAGGTCATATTCAGGACTTGTAAGCCAGTAGCTCGAAAGCGACACTTCTGCCTTTGCATTTAAAACGAGCGCCTCAAGATCCTTAATTCGCGTAGCAAGGCCTAATGTAGACTGGTTACTCTCGTTAATTTCGCCGTAGACGTTTTTAGTGAGCGTCGCCAGCCGCTGCAAAATACTGTCAGTTTCACTGACATGCAGATCTGCATTTTTGGCAATGGTGTACCCAACGATATTTTTGAGTTCAGTAATGTCAGTGACTTGGGCATCGCGTTGACTTTCGAGACTGGTCTGTCTCTGGTCCAGCGCAATTGCGCGCTTCAACAGTGTGTCGTTCTCGTCGTTGTGCATCTGTACTGGCGCTAGCAGCGTTGGAATCGTTGAACTGGAAGGCGAGGTCGATGTGTCCTAGAAGATCTCCGCTCGGCGGTAACTTCGACAAAACTCAACTCGTAATTGCTGTCGTTTGATTGCAAACCCGCTAGACGAGTGCCGATATTTTGAAGGCTAAGTTCGGTTTGTGTGTACACATTTATCTGGACGACCTCAAACTGATCGTACTTTGCCATCGTCACGTCGCCATACGGGTACACGTGTGTGTACGGCAGTTCGGGCAGCGTCTCTTCTAATCGACCTTGTACAAAACTCAGTAGTGCACTTTGTGTAGAGCTCACATCCTTCAACTTCTTGACAGCAAGTGTGATGCGTTTGTAGTTTTCGTACTGCGACGATGGTTGGTTGACTGGCAACCTCTCAAGTGTAAGCAAGATATCTTTGCCGACATCGGAGTTGTTTTGAGAGGAATCGAAGGCGACCGGATCGCGGACGCATTGATCGCTGCCACGCGCATGATCCGCTTTGGGATCGCGGTTTGGGGCCTAGTTCTTGTAAGGCGGTCTCTCTCTCCTTCTATGTACGCCTTGCTAACGCGCGCCCTAGCTTTGTAACTGGTAGTGCATCGCGCGCGCTACGCGCGTAGTGCTAAATGTCTGTGTGCGCGTACGGGACCGCGATGCGAGCGCTGCTGGCACTCTGCCTCGCCAACGCCGCCGTCGTTGCCTCGTGGGCACCATGGCGATAATACGCCGTACGCCACTACCACTCCCAGTCAGTATACTTGTGCCTAGGCAGACCCCAGGGCGTAGCACCCTAGCTCGCTCGCAAGGCTAATTTGGAGGCCATCACCCTGCATGCTTTGTTGCAAGTCGATGACTGTGCACACGGCGCGCATGCAACCGCACCAGCTCTGCGTGCCAATGGAAAGCTGTGTGCTCAACGTCACACGCCGAGGCAGACGCTTGGTCACGCATCGCCTTATACGTAGCTGCATCGTTGAAAAGGCTAACCGCAGCAAGCAAAGCGGTCAAAAGCGCCTGGTGGTCATTGGGTGCAAAAAGTAAGCCGTTTGCGGCCCCGCCCTCGAGAACGGCTCGGCGTACCCGGTCACGCATCCCTCCGGTATCGGCACAAACAAGGGGAGTACCCGCACAAAGGAATTCCTCGCCAACGAGACCGGATGGCTCGAAGAGGGAAGGCATGACGCCAAAGTCCGCGGCTGCAGTTACAAAGAGGCCTTCCTCGAAGAAAACGCGCGGATCAGAGCACCAAAAGTTGGCGGGATGCCGCTGGCAAAGCTCAGCCATCTGCCTAGCACAACGTTGTGCGTATGCGCTCGACGCCTCCGCGCAACCACACACGAGAATCTGGACGCGCCCGCCCGTTGCTGAGAGCAAAGGCTCGACGCACTCGAGCAAGAGGTGCACACCCTTTTGGTGCGTGAGGCGGCCTACGAAGGCTATGATGGGCACAGTCTCATCCAGATCGTCCTCGGGACTCTGCGGAGAATGAAGGCGCGCCGCCGGCCACGACCTCCTCAGACTATCTTGCCAGTCGTTCCCAAAGCACTGGCGGCGCAACTCCATTTTTGCGGCACAATGCCCTGCCGGCCCGAACATACCTCGAGCGACAAGCTCATCCCTGCGCTCGACAAGAGGGATGCCTAGTGCGCACGCAAAGGGCGCAGGAAAAGATCGCAAGAGCGGGCTGTATGGACCTTCACCCGTAAGGAGCTGGGCGCGGTATGATGCAGAGACGGTGGCCCAAGAGTCCGCGGATAGCAGAGCGGCACGCGAAAGGGACAGCAGATTGTCAACGCAACCAGCATCGGATGGGCGGTGTGCGAGCAATTGCGGGGGCAAGCCATGAATCTCGTCTAGCCTCCAGCGCGCGCAGCCGTTAGAGTCGCTTGACAAACAGCCGTCGTAGCCCGTTTCAAGGTTGTGGATGAGATGTAGCAAAGCGCAGCGGCCCCAATGACCGCGTGCTTGCTGAGCCTCGAGCGCGACGCGTGCTTCCCTCTCCGACGAACGCAAGAGACCTTCACCGGGTGGAACGCGCCATTCGGCACAACGTACACACGGGGCAACCAAGCCGGCAACCCAATCATTGCTGACGAGGACATCAGGCTTGATGCCAAGGTGCTCAAGCAACAGCACTGAGCCGCGCGCCAAAAGTGCAGCTGACAATAGCTGGCCGCGAGCTCCCGCTGGCATGTACGGCGCGCGAAAATGGCGATCCGATCGGAGAAGCAGCACGCGAACACGGGCCTCGCTTCCACATATGCCCTCATGGACTAGCGATGGCGAAACAGAGCTGTATTCGCACGATCCCTTCGCAGCGCTCGACTGGGTAGCATCGCAAGTTTGATTTGCCTTGGTCGACACGTGGGTTGCATCCACCGATGATGGGCGGCTTGTGCAAGAGCCGGCAATGGACGCAGCACACCCATCGATGGTGGGTATGAAGGCATCATGCACGGAGAGGCTCTCATATTGTATGGCACCACCAGTGCCCATGGGCACAACGAGCTCGCACAAGTGCGTTGCATTACGGAGAGTGGAGGAGCATGAAGCGTAGGCTGGGACTACCACCGTGACGGCAACACCGCGTCGGGCGAGTGCGGAGGCAAGCTGACCTACCATTACTCCGAGCCCGCCGACGGCACCCCAGCCAGCCAATTCTGGAGCCACAAAAGCTACCGAAGTGTCTTGCCCGCAAAGGCCTCGTACGACCTGTGCGCAGAGTCTACGCACGTCGTCGTTTGTTGTTAGCCCCCTCGAATCGTTCTGTGCCCCAAAAGGATCACATGCATGAGGATTGCAAGTCGCCATGGGCTTGATTGGTGCGACGGCTGCTGCATCCAGAGTAGGTGGTGTGTCCGCGTCATTTTTTCGAAGACAGAAGTTGTGGACCGTATTCATTGCGTCGGAATTCGCAGCTTCCGTAAGTGCGGGTGAAGATGCGCGCACAACATCGCGGCTGGTTTCCCCAGTCGCCTCATCGGTGCTGCCGCTATCGCGGCTGGCCGAAGGCACAACCAACCCACTATCTATCGCACAGCTGATTCTTGACGATTTGGAGGGATGGGAGTCCAGAGCCAGGAAAAGACGCGAAAGCTCGGGACCATCGTCGGTGGAGAGTGTAAGCTCGCCCAGCATCTCACATGCCCGAATCAGGAAGAGGGAGGCTCGTTGGTGCACGTTGCTTTCAAGCAGGCGGATCACCTCTTTTGCAGACGAGGCGTGGCACCTATCTCGGCGCGCTCCAAGGATGACAGCGGCCTTGTGAATTGCGGTGCACAAAAGTGGAGCAAGCTCGTCAAACACACCTTCGGTTGGATGCAGCTCGGGATCACTCTCTGTGATGGTGGGACACAAATCCACGCATAGCTGCCGAAACCGAGCCACTCCCGACTTAGAAGCGTCGCGCAGACAGTCACATAGCACAGCGCATGCATCGTTGCAGCGTACATCGTCCGGTGGGGCGACGCCACAGGCAAGTCTGCGGAGACTGCTCAGGATGTGCCGGTGTCGAAGAGTCTGGCTACGGACGCAGCTAGGTCGGCAGGCATTGCTCTCATCCATCTTGCAGAGACGGAGTGAGAGTAGCCCTCGCATCGGAGGCTTCACCACGAGCGCGCCATGCGCGAGCTCTCTGATGCTGTACAGGTCGCCCGCCTCGTCGATGTTGAACGATGATTCGTCAACAGATCGCTCAATCCTCTCCACTCGGCTGCTGACCTGTCGAGCACAATCCGACGGCAGCTCCTGTGACACTCGCACAATGGCTTCAGGTGGCCACCGCGCCAATAGGCTTTGTGGCAGCACGATCGAGGCTTGCACCGGGTCTCCACTGAGATCGAGCACGGCCAGGCCGATCGTGGTTGGCTCCGCCCACCACGTGGCGTACGGCGCGCTTGCGCCCTCAAGCATGGCGAGCGGCGCAAGAGAGTGAAGCGACCGGCTCTCATCGAGCAGCAGCCGCTCCACCTGGTGGCAGCACTCGCGCGAGAGGCGGCCGAGTACGCCCATCTGGCGGAGCATCGCGTGGCAAAGCAGCCGGAGCCCGTCCGCCTCGCCCGTCTCGCTCGCCTCGCCCGCCTCGGAGAACGCCGGCGGGGGAGCGGGGGCGCCGGAGTCGCCCATCGCCGCGAGCGCCGCACCGGAACACTTCATCATCCGCCGGCGGCAAATACTCTGGGAGCAAATTCCTTCCCTTTTTAAATGTAGAGTAGTCCTACCATACAAAATACGTAAGAAGGAGAAGTCGCAGAGGTGGGTCTGTCCGTTTCATCGTTTCCTTTGGTGCTGGGCAAGCAGTAACTAGTAGCACCCACTCGCGTCGTCGCAGCACGCCATGGCAGGCAACGTCCTGTGGACGAGCGTCTTCAACAAGCCAGGCTCCCAATCACAGGAGCTGACCCGGCAGCGGATCGTGCAAGAGGAGCGCCCCGGTCGGCGTCCCGCGATGGAGCCCATTCCAGGAGCACAGTATGATGCAATGCTGCGAGGCGAGGGTGAGAGGGTCCCGCGTGATCCGTGGCAAAAGCCTCCACCAGGTGCGCCACGACATACTCTCGGGGCGCCGATTTGTGGTTACGGGGGCGCTGTCCCGAGGCTATACCCAGAGCATCTGGGCAAGCCGAAGAGCGAGGCGCATGCAGCCTACGTGGACAAGAGCAAGGGCTACAAGGACTTTTCACGCAGCATTGCTCCAGGTGGTGGCAGCTCGGCTCTAGGTACTAAGCCCATGCCGGTGCCAGGAGCCAAGGCGGTTCCTCGTGCAGGAATCTACGACACATTGAAGCTTGCAGAGGTAGCGGGCAGATGAGACTAGGAGTAATATCTTCGACAATTGTTGGAAAACCAGTCAAGGTCCTGCACGTGCTGCGCCAAGGCGGCGGCAGTTGCCGTTTGCGGCGTGCGTCCGACAGGGCACTCCCCGAGGTTGCGGTGCGGCGGTTCAGCCGACGGGCGAGTGCCGCTGCCCGTGGATGCTGATGGGTTGCCGTCGGCCATTTTCTTTGGCCGTCGCCGGGCAGCACCGCGTCATCAGAGCGTGCCCGTCGCCGCTGCGGCGTGCCCGTCGCCGCTGCGGCGTGCCCGTCGCCGCTGCGGTCGGCCCGTCGCCGCTGCGGCGGGCCTGTCGCTGTTGCGGCGCTCTATGACCCCGCCACCACTGGTCCTAGCTGCCCCTCGCTTCCCATCACACCTGCTGCCGCCGTTGGACCCCGGTTGGGAGGCTGGCGCGCGTCAGCGCACCGACGCATGGAGCTGCGAGTCATGGATTTGCGAGTCCGCCTGCCGCTTGTCCGCTGAGGGCCCGCGCCTCGCGTATATCGCGTCCTCGTGAGACAGCAAGGCCTTGTGTTTAGGGTCATCCGTGTAGGGATGTATAACCTTATCTAAGGTTGTATACAGCTCCGGAGTCTCTTCGCCTCGACTGGATGTTTTGACCGTGCAATGGTCTCTTTTCTCTCTAGATTCGCATTCCTCATGGGAATCTAGGGAGATGGTTTTAGGTGCCGACGTGGTGTGGCCGTCACAGTGGAGTGCTAGGGTGCTAGTGTGGTGTCCCGCGTGTGGCACCACCTAGTTAGTGTGGCTAAGAGATTGGAGGTTGCGGTTAGCCACCATGATTTCAGCCATGGTAGCGGAGGAGGTTCGCATCCGCAATCTCAGATCTCAGAATAAAATAATTAATGTTATATCCTAGACAACCCCACTAGCTAATTGGACACGATGTTTCAGTCCCGGAATCTCGCCATGCCTGACAAGCAAGGTGTCCGAGGGATACCGGGGGGAGGGGGTACGACGATATTTGTCCCCCCTCGACTGCACGCACCGACGCACCGACCCTGCGCCTGCGCACCCCAGCGCGTCCTCTCCTCAAGTCTCGAGTCCTCGCTGGGGGAAAACCCCTTTCGGGTAAAAACAACGCAGGGGGCGGGGGGGGGGGGGGCACTCGTAAAAACCTAAAACCAGGGGCCTAGGCCCAGGGCGCTAACCACTCTCGCTTGAACGCGAACGCAACTCAAACACTTTTTGACCGTTTGAACATAGTAACATAGTCAACTACCTACTACTCCCTTGACCCCCAAAGTGAACACTGTAAAAAACACTGACAATTTTCCTCGCGCCGCGTACACGCGGCGCTCAACACCTCGCGGCTGTGCCGCGAACACACCCAACTCAAGGCGCGCGACAACGAACACCCGTCAACTACATACTCACTCCCCCCCCAAAAGTGAACGCGCGCATTATTTTTCCACCTACTTGTATGCAGGGCTTTTTTAACTGTTTACTGCCGGAGCATGCAAATGGATGCTTCAAACGACATATTTCGTCCCTGCTCGCCAACGCCTTGACGGGTGCCCATGAGGTGCTGGGGTTCCCCACATTCCCACCCATTGACAACACAAAAGATCGAGATTGGAGTATGGAATTATGGAGAAAATAGGCCCAGGGGCAAAGCAGCCATTTGGATACTTCAGTTTACGAAATAATCCACGTGTGCACGTTAGAAAGAGGTGTGAGAGAGGTTGAGGGGAGGGCGGCGCGGCGCAACGGAGTGGGACTGGGAGGGAGAGAGGGGGGGGGGAGGGGGGGGGGGGATCGGGAAAATTTTGATCATCTCTTTCTTCGCAGAAAGCGTCGCTTATATCGTTGAACATGTCTTCCTCTCTTCTCTCACCTCAAAAAACGAAGCTTCGAAGCATCCATTTGCATGCTGCGCTCCCGGCAGTAAGGAGTTAAAAGCACGTAACCCAGGCCTTGCTTGTTTTGTATTGCGGAGGGGGGGGGCGGTGGGCGCAGCGAGGGAGGGGGGGCAGCCTGGGGATGAGCAGGCGAGGCGGGGGGAAGAGGGGGGCGCGGCGGGGAAGAGGGGGGGCGGGGAAGAGGGGGGCGGGGCGGGGGGGGCTCCTCCTCTCCTCCCTCGGCGAGCTCCCCCCCCCCCCCCCCCCTCCCCCTTCCCCCCCGCCACCCCTCTCGCCGCGCCGCCCCCGGCTCACCTCTCTCTCTCTCTCTCTCTCTCTCCCTCTCTCTCTCTCTCTCTCCCTCTCTCTCTCTCTCTCTCTCTCTCTCTCTCTCCTCCCTCTCTCTCTCTCTCTCTCTCTCTCTCTCTCTCTCTCTCTCTCTCTCTCTGATTCGTGCTTGCTCTGCCGTCGCCAATGGGAGTCTCTCTGTGGCGCTCTCTCTTACATCTCCGGCTCGATACTAATGAATACTCACCCGCCTTCCCCACCTTCTCACGGAGCGTCCCCCGACGTTGCCCCGATCTCCCCGCGGTCTCTGTCCGGCAGCACACAGAACCACTATGAGCGCGAGTAGGGGGCTGAGCGCGTCGGTCTGGATCTGCCTGCTCAGCCTAGGCCGGGCAGCGCTCCTCCCCCCCCTCCGAGCCCGCCACCTCCCCCTCGCACCAGCCATGGGCCAGAAGGGCCACAGTAGGTGCGCAGAGGCTGCCGAGGGCCAACCTGCACTGGCCCGACCGGCTGATTGATTCTCTATGATTTCGGGCGCGTGCAGAGCGCTTCGAGGATGCACGAATCTCCTGACTTGTGTGCCTACTCCTCATCGTGCACAGGATCTCGAGGTTGAGTGCGATGGCAGTGGCGGGGCGTGGGGCGCGTCAGGCGCGGCTCATCGGGGTTGGTTCTTGTGCCCCGGACATCCGAGTGAGCAACGCTGAGTTGGAGCAGCTTGTCGACACCTCGGACGAATGGATCAGTAAACGGACGGGTATCCGCGCCCGTCACCTGCTGAAGCCGGAGCAGGGCTTGTCGGAGCTCGCGTCAAAGGCGGCTGCGAATGCACTCGAGAATGCGGGCATTGATGCGTCGGAGGTGGATCTTGTCATCCTAGCAACCTCGAGCCCAGACGACCTATTTGGCGACGCGGCCTGCGTTGCGCGTAGCATTGGTGCAAATGGCGCCGTTGCTTTTGACCTCACCGCCGCATGCTCTGGCTTCCTCTTTGGCGTCAATACTGCTGCGCAGTTCTTGCACAGCGGTGCCTACAAGACGGCGGTGGTTGTTGGCGCGGATGCGCTCTCGCGCTGGGTTGACTGGTCAGACCGGAACACTTGCGTTCTGTTTGGGGACGGTGCAGGCGCTGTCGTCGTCCAGGCTACTGACGGCGAGCCCGGATTGCTCGGCTTCGAAATGCACTCCAATGGCGATGGGCGCGAGGATTTAAACTTGGGCTACGCTGGCGAGACACGCGAGTTGGCGTCAATCACCTCAGTCACGAGCGGCTCGTACCAGCCCATCTCCATGGTGGGCAAGGAGGTGTATAAGTTTGCCACTAGCAAGGTGCCTGAAGTGCTCGAGGAGGCACTAGGCAACGCGGGAGTCAGTGTCGATGATGTGGACTGGCTACTTCTCCACCAAGCCAACATTCGCATCATGGAGACTGTCGCAAAAAAGCTCGGCATCCCGATGGAGAAGGTGATTTCGAACCTCGACGAGTATGGCAATACATCCGCCGGTTCTATCCCGCTGGCACTCGACCCGGCCGTGCGGTCGGGCAAAGTGAAGAAGGGAGACACTATCGCCATGGCGGGCTTCGGTGCAGGACTCTCGTGGGGAGCTGCAGTTGTTAGATGGGGGTAAGCGCCACGGCGCCGCTCCGCGAACCGTTGAGGTTTAGGACAGGCAATATGCGTGCCGCAGAGCAGGCGCTGCCGAGCTGCTGTTGATCTGCTCTTGCGATCTGAAATTTGGACTACGCAAGTCGCATGATGTGCACGCCTCAAGTTCTCGCCAAGGGTCTTCCCTGATCTCACCATGGCCGGCTCTTCTATCGCCCTCGATACACTCGGCTGCTTCGATTTCTTTGCGCCCAATCCCAGACCTGTTTCTTGACGCTCCTGGTACTTTCACTCGAGACTGGCCACCAGGCGGCGCATGTTTGTTCTTGTACGGCAATTTGAAACTAGAGCTTCTAGTGCGAGCTTTAAATTTATCATTATTTAGAACTATTGTTATAGTTCAAGCGATAGAAAAAATGTTGCGGGTAGGGGGGGGTGCCCGTTCCCCCTTGTACATCCTCGACCGTTCAACTATCGTTAAAACGATAGGGTCATGGAGCGCGCGCCGCCGCCCGCTCTCGCTGCCGCTGCCCTCGCCATGATGGACGAAGAGCTCACGGACACGCCGCTGTCGCCGAAGCGACCGCGCCAGGACGACCCCCCCAGTCAGGTGGGCACAGGAGCCGGCGAGCCGCGCCCGCGCATCACCATGAACGACATGTGCAAAGCCGCCATGCTGGCAGCAGCCAGCATGCTGCACACATACATCACAACACACAGCCACACCAGCCACACCACACCAGCGGGACGCTTCCAAAGGGAAGGCCTCCGGGCCGGGACCCTACACAGCCGCGGTACCGCCCTCGCGCTCCGGCGCGAGGGGCTGACCCGGCACCATCCAAGGCAGAACCCCAATGGGGGAATGCCGCATCAAAACAAAGTGATGGAAAAGAAGCAGACTGAATCCCCCAACAAGGGGTACAGGAGCAAAAGGGGAGACAAGAGACAATTCAGGAGGGATGCGCCACAGTGCCGCCGGGAGACAAGCAGACAAGCGCGCCTCGGACGCGCGCACGACACAAGCAACACAGGCCCAGGAGGCCCAACACAACGAACACCAACACAAGAGAGGGCCTACACAAAGCACAAGCCACAAGGTACCCTCGAGAGGGGGTGACGACGCAGCGGAAGCGCCGGGCCGTATGGACAATAGAGAGACGAGCACACACGTGAGGCTAACCCCACCTTCCGCCCCGGTCACACAGGTGGCCCTTACTGACGAAGATCTAGAGCCCGAGCCCGAAGAGGAGGCCGAATTTCCAGACTCTCACAAGATCATTATCACCTTTACGGCGTACGAGAAGGGACACAAGGCCAAAGATGAAGAGGTCCTTGGCGCGATTGTTGCGCACCTCAACAAGTTGGAGGGCGTAGACCTCGAGCCCGAATTTTTGTCCAAGAGCGCCTCCGGCCCTTGGGAGATACTTGTCACGGCGGATTGCGCCAATCAGTTTCGCGAAGAATACAAGGACACGGCGGACTTTCGCAAGGCAGGTATCCCCTGCCCGATCGCGGTCAAGTATCAAACACTTGACGAGAAGTTCAAGGAAATCCCGCGGGCATCCAACAAAGCATTGGCTAGCGCGTTTAAGGACGCCTCAACGCACCTTGTGGTGCGCAACTACAAGTTCGAGCTGAAGAGCTTCATAACGATCAGCTCGCTCGCCAAAGCGGTCGAGAACCAAGGCTTCTTCTTTCTCCAAGGCAACCAAGAGCGCACCAAGATCCTCACCAAGGAGGGGATTCTCGTAACACAGGGTAAAAAGGAAGTTTACCATATGTATGTCGCCCCAAAACACGGAACGTTCGCCTCCTTCGACTTTCCGCGCAAAATTATGCTCACCGTCAACGGGGCCCCCTTCCCCATCGAATACTCTGTCCGCAACTGCCGCGAGCTTGGCGGAGACATCAAGAACCTAAACATCCATGCGGGACCCAAGGGCTGTAAAGGATACAATAAAGGCTACGCCATGGCGTTCCATCCCCCCTTGCGCATTTGCGTGTGCGAGGAAGAAAAAGCCGCGCGCCTCGAACGCGAAGAACGCAAACGCACGGCTCCGCCGAAGATGACTGTCCAAGAGGCCATGAACCCGAATGCCCCGGAGCTGTGCAAGCGCTTCCCTAACGGGAAATGCCCCATGACACATCATGGGCAAGGCGTGTAACCGCTCGCACGAGTACCCGGGCGCGTGGAAAGACGGCAAATGCATGATAATCTGCGCATTTCCGCGCGCGAGTGCCGGAGCCCCGGGAAAACAACCCAAGGGCGGAATCTGCGCCTTGGGCGCCGACTGTCGCTACATGCACAAGTGCGTGCAACACGCGCGCGACCTTAGCCGCGCAAACCTTCTTATCATATATGCGCTCACCTTCGACTCCACTCGCGGATACCCAGGTGAGGGACCGATCAAGATCGTCTCCTACAACATGAATGGCGCCGGTCACGGCGCCTTAGGCTCGGTGCTCGCCCAAGCGAGGAAAGCTAGAGTAGACATCATACTACTACAAGAGCTACACGCCTACGCCGATGGCAGGCACGTTCGAGCATGCATGACCGCCAAGGCCCTGGGGTGGCAGATGGTACACGCACCTGCTAATGCCTCGGACCCGGCGAGTGGGGTAGGAATCGCGGTGCGCGACTCCTCCCCCAGGGTGAAACTGATACCGGACGCGACCGAGACGCTAATAGAGGGCAGATGCCTGCGAGCTAGATGCGTAATAGATTCTAAAGAACTGGACATAATATCCATATACTTGAGCGCCATACCTAGCATAAGAACCACCCAAATAGATACACTAAAAACAATCCCACTAGGTAGAGAACGCGACACCCTTGTGGGAGGCGACTTTAACTGCGTAGAGAACGTGGAAACGGACACAAGGAAAGCGGAGGACAAGGAAGGATACGGAAACGCCCACGGCCCCAAACTAAGATCCGCAATGAACGAGTTGGGGCTAATCGACGCATACAACTTAGTCAACGGAAACACGAGAGGAGGTTTCACCAGACTCTCGGGGACCATCCATACGAGAATAGACAGGATATACACCCCTATCACGTGCTCTAACATTAACTGGCAAGCCATCGGCCCGCACCCGGCGCTCTTTACAGGAAAGGGCGCCTCAGACCACCTCCCAGTGGTGGGCACCTTCGAAGTTGTCGGGTATAAAACAGGGCGCACGTACGACGTGCGGATAGACAGCGAACTATTCGACTCGGAAGAGGTCCGAAAGGTTGTATCGCACCTATGGAAGAGCCACACCAACCCGGAGACCCCGGGTGAAGAGGTAGACGACGCCTGGGGCAACGCCAAAAGGGCGGTGGCCACATACCTTTTGTGGGCGACGCGACAGGGCAAAGAGCATCAAGCGATAGCTAGAGCGATCGACGAGCTTGCGCTGCTAGGAATCGAGCTCGACGAAGGAGAGCCAGACGCCCGGAAACTAGACAGGATTCGCGAACTCAACGCCACGATAGATACAATTCGGAAAAAGTCTAGGCCCACGAACAAAGAAAGCTTCGACTCCCTCAAGCATGAGGAGAGAATGACGAAAGAGTTCTTCCAGAAGTTCCAATCCCGGGCATCCAATAGCGCTATACCGGAACTATACGTTACGGGCGACTGGAACGCCCCGGGCGACGACACAAGGGGCACGACCACCGACGATGAAGAGATACGCAAAGAGCTCCGTAAATACTACGTGTGGCTATACCAAGAGAGACCAAACGTGAGGGACCGCGAATTGGAGGCGGTGATGGAAACGCACCCCATGAACACATGGGATAGGGACGCAATAGAGGGGAGAATTACCATGGAGGAACTACTGGACGCCATAGCGCAGATGGGCAGCGGCGAAAGCGCGGGACCGGACGCGCTACCGGCGGAATTCTATAAAAGCTTCGTAGAAATAGTCAAGCACGACTTCCTAAGAGTTTTGAACCACGCACTCGATCAAGGGCACCTGAACGTGTCTATGAGGGAAGGAGACATAATACTCTTGTATAAAAAAGGGGACACGCGGGACCCCAGGAACTATAGACCTATCACGTTGCTACAAAGCGACTACAAAATCTTAGCCAAAATACTCACGAACAGATTGAAAACGGTTATCGGAAACATTATTTCGAAAGACCAACTGGGCTTCGTCCCACATCGACTAATAGGCGAAGCTACCCACTTGTTACAACTTACGCACGCGTATTTAGAAGAAACGGGGGAACCCGGTCTCCTCCTAGCGCTGGACTGGGAAAAAGCCTTCGACAGAGTTAATTGGGAATTCTATCACCTCGTACTCGAAAAGCTAAAATTCGGGGAGGACTTCCGTAGGCCAGGTTCAGCGCACACGCCGTCGAATTGAGTGGGCACGGGATACTGATAGGGAGAGGCCAGGATCAACGTGTTTCCAAAAACGTCCTTCTGCTTGCGTGTACCGGGCAACCCAGTAGAAGAGAAGATGGAGTAGAAGTACAAAAGTAGCTTGGAGTGAGTATCTGGTAGTCCCACTCATCACGAGCGAGCCGAGCGAGCGAGGGAGCCGCCAGGGCAGGGAGACAACGGCGGAAGTAAAGAAAGAAGAGGGAAGGACAGGTTAGAGAGGGAAGCTCTGGCGGCGGCTGTGGGAGGGAGAAGGGAGGAGGAGCTTGGAGGTCGGGGTCGGAGGGCGGGGGAGGGAAGGAGGCATCGGCGGTGGCGGTGGCGGGGGGGGGGGGGGGGGGGGGGGGGGAAGGAACTTGGACTTGAAGGCAATGGGTGAGGGCAACTCTTCCGTTGTCCCCTACCCAGCGCGCTTCTCGCACACGCTCGGTCGCGTCAGCCACTTTCTCGCCCAGATGCGTGCGGTCGACGAGCGGCTCGCCAGCCGCCTCTCAGAGCTCACTGCCTCGTTCGCGGTGCACGATACGCAGCTCGCGACGCTCAAGGTGCTCTGCGAGGCGCTGCTCCTCGAGGCAGAGGCAGAATGCGCCACTGTCGAGGAGCTCATGTGGTGCGACTCCTTCAACACATTTGCAGCCGTCGAGCCCATCCCCCCCAAGCTGCTCGAGTCCAACTCGATGCCCCATCTACTAGGGTACATCCGCGCAACACCCATCCGAGCGAAGAGGCGTGCTATAGACCAGGCGTGCGCCAAGGCAGAAGATTCGGCGGCGATGGCTAAATTTCGTGAGGAAGCCCGTGCTGAGCAACACGCTTTAGTCCAGGAAAGTGCAGAGGCCCTAGCGCAGTCTGACCACTTGCCCATTCGAGTTGAATTGCGTCTAGCGGGTGCTGGTGCAGCCAAAGCTGGCACTCAGGATTTTGATGATTCAGCGGCCTCGACCAGCGATGCCCGTAACTCGCATGAAAATCCGCGGTGCTTCCATGTGGTTTCTCACAACATTCAGGAGCTAATTGAGGACGGCATCAATCTCTATGCCTCCTGTTTAGCTTCTCATCATTTGGAGTGCATAGCTTTAGAAGCCGGCAGCAGCGCTCCATCGGCCCGGGATGTGGTCTCGACACTGATCGAGTCCTTGCTGTCAACCAGTGTACGCGAAGCTCAGGTGACGGCTGTCAAGGCCTTCGTGCATAGGCATGTGCGCAGGTGTGACGCAGTTTGTCTTCAAGAACTCAGTGATGAGGTAGTCGAGGTGCTCAAAACAGAGTGCGAGGTTCAAAGCCCGCCGTGGTTTTTTTGCGCGAGCAGCAAGATTGCAGGGAAGAGCCGGGCTGGCTCATGTGACGCACGCACTGCCATCATATCCGCCCACGCCTTTTTGCCGCAACCGGACTGCATCGTCTCATTTCGTCCGTCGTCGTCTGCAGCTGTTGCTCGAGCACGTCGATATGCCACTGTCACCTTCCCACCAACGAGGGGAAGGGCGGCGGCAATCACCGTGGTTTCAACCCACGTCCTACATCCATCACAAAAGACGACTGGGCGGGCCGAATATCCTCCCAATTCAGTGAACATTCATAATGCACAGCAACAGATTGTGGATCAACTGCGACCCTTGCCATCGGACCTGCGAGTACTCTTACTTGTCGGCGACTTCAACGGCCCCGTTGGTGAGGACTCGGATGCCAGCGTCACTGACGCAATGAGCCAATTGGATATCACGTCGCAAATCTTCCGTAGTTGTCCCAATGAACCAACGCAACTTTTTCGGCATGGCTCTATTCCATATCCATGTGATGGAGCGGTGGCACTCAGCAGGTCCGGCTCGATTGAAGGACTTTGCTGCCATATCGTCGATGCCTAGAAATTGAATTATCTCTAGAGTGTGTAGTTGTACCGCTAGCGGCATAGAAGGAGAAGAGAAGGAGAAGCGCAGAATTCAAGCTTTCGCCGCCAGCCGCCAGCATGCTATTTTATTCTTAACTTGCTGTCTCCTAGTATGGTTCGCTGATTTTATGCCTAGCGACTACTGACCGACGACTTCATCTCGTGGAAGTGATATGTTTGCGTGTGTGGGAAGCCTCTCTAGATGTTTGCATATTCAACTATCGTTACTACGGTAGGGTCATGAAGCGCGAGCCGTCTCCCTCCCTCGCCGCCGCCGCCCTCGCCGCGATGGACGATGCACACTCAGCTGGACACGCCCTTGTCGCCGAAGCGACCGCGCCAGGACGACCCGCCCGACCAGGTGGGCGCAGGAGTCAGCGGGCCGCGCCCGCGCATAGCCAAGAACAAAGAGACAACAGCCTGCTTGCTGGCGCAGCCAGCAGGCAGCACACCCACACCACCCCCCACAGCCACACCAGCCACACCACACCAGTTGGACGATCTATTAGGGAAGGCCCCCGGGCCGGGACCCTACACAGCCGCGGTACCGCCATCGTGCTCCGGCACGAGGGGCTGGCCCGGCACCATTCCACACAAAGCCCCCATGTGGGAATGTCGAATCAGTGCATCAGTGCAATGCTGTCGCATCCGCGATCGAGCTTTTTGTTTTAGACTTTTAGAAGTCGTCTGCGTTTCTATGCCCCTCCTTGTAGGCTAGGCACTGTTGGAGAATCTTGCTGCATCATCCTACATTCGCCTTCTTTCAATTATCAGTAAACTGATAGGGTCATGGAGCGCGCGCCGCCTCCCGCCCTCGCTGCCGCCGCCCTCGCCGCCATGGACGAAGCATTCATGGACACCCCGGTAAAGAAGTTTTAAAAAGTATAAAACTGGACCTGGTCCCATATAACCACGGACACTTGATGGCTCAGCGAGTTCATCCGTTGGGACTTGCGCGTCTGAGTGAACTAGCGTCGCTTGCGCCTCGTGGACTCCGCCGCCAGTCCCACACGGGGCTGCACTGCCTCATGCGGCCCTGCTGTGTTCGGCTGGGTCTTCCAATGCGCCGACGCATACGATGGGACTCGGCCCACCTGTTGGAGCGTTCCCTTTGCACTGTTCCGGGGCCGATGATGTCTGCTGTACATGCAGACCGAATCATCCTGCGAGATCTCCTCTTCCGCGGCCGCCATGGCGTGCTGGCGGCGGAGCAAGAGCTAGGTCAGCGATTCGAGGTGGATCTTATCATCCAAACAGATCATTCTGCGGCAGCGGCGAGCGACGGACTTGCGGAGACGGTCAACTACGCTGAGGTCTATAACCAGGCTAGATCAGTGGTGGAAGGCCCTCCGAGACAGCTTATTGAAACCGTTGCTGTTGATCTTGCCCGTGAGATTCTCCGCCACCACCCATGTGTGCAGGCTGTAAATGTCACCTTACGAAAGCCGCAAGTTCCAATTCAAGGAATCCTGGCGTATGCGGCTGTCGAGGTTTCCAGAACACGCCAATGGCTGCTTAACGAAGATCAGCAAATTAAATGCTGACAATTGACCGGCTGCGAGTTTAGGTCGGAACTGCCCCAGATGCTCTCTTGGTGCTGTTAGATATGACCCAGTGGGCATAGAGTGTAAACGTACGCATGGCTTCGGAAGACATCCACGATCATGCATCTACTACCACATGCGTAGGCACGAGTTCTGGTTTGAGCTCGAGTATATCCGCACGATTCTTGTTCAGGTGCTCAGGGCTGAGCGGGAACTTTGAGGGTGGAATCGCAGCAAACGCGTGTCACGAAAGACCCTTACCAATGGCATTGGGCTGCTGCTCAAGATGTGGCGTTCGGGCAAGCCTCCTAAGGTGAACAAGTTTCAAAAGGGTCTCGTCAAACTTGAGACAAATGTGCTAGGAGCGAATCAATGAAAGCACAGTGTCATCATGGTGGTAGGCGGGGGCAGTCTGATATGTGGAGAGTCAGGAGTAAAGTACAGCGTGCTCTATGCTCAAGTTTGACGGAGCCCCATGCACGCACGCGGGCAGAGATACACTTCTGATTTGATAGCGGGCACTCGTCATCAGCTGATTGCTTCCATTATGTGGCGCCGTTCACGCTTTGTGCGGCCACCCCAAGACAAGTGACTTCTTTCGGTCCCCTCACTCGTGTGCGAGGGTTCCTTGCGCATGCGCGTCCGCAGCAGCCGGCGTGACGATGAAGACTCAGACGGACGTGCGATGGGACGCACACTACGAAGAACGAAGCCTTGCTTGCTACAATATTATGATAGCGCATAATGCGAGACGGCAGAGTTTCTTGCCTCCCCACATATGAAGTGGTACGAGCGGCTTAGCCAGTGTACAAAGAAAAAAAAAACCGAGCGGCTGAGCCAGTGTACAAAGAAAAAAAACCGAGCGGCTTAGCCAGTGTACAAAGAAAAAAATTCTTGAAGGTGTCCGCTAAGCTACTAGTAGCCCGGTCACTCACTCTTTTTAACCACTATTTTCCACCTCCCCTGGGTGTCCAAGGATTCCGCAGGGTCCCCCCCTACCTGCCCCGGCAACCGTCCCCCCCCCCCCCCCACGAACCCCCTCCCGCCCCACGAAAGGCAATGGCGTCGGTGAGTGACCCCCCTCCCTTCCCCCGCGCGTGGCGGTCTATTTTGGGAGAATGACACGGTCGCACGGTCGCCCACGGGAGGGAATCAGAGAAATGAATAAGGGGCGCATCACTATAAGAAACGCGGAGCTTCCGCGAAGGGCAATCGCCCGCGATCGGCCGAAGAATGGCCTGGAGGTAGTGGGCATGGTGAGCCCACACCTCTCGCGAGCAGTGTGGGGGGCCACTGGTAGGGAGCACGCGGGGTCTTGAGGGTGGCACACATCCACACTGACCCATCCTCGCCCCACGCGCTGCAAGAATGCCTTGATTCGCTTGCGCTCGAGCCCCACTGCTTTGGCTCGCTTGACGTTGGCAAGCGCTGGCTCGGACGCCCGGAGGTGCAACTCTTCCTGGGGGCCGTACAGCGCAATGAGCCGGTCGCGCCCGGGGCGTTCAAGGACGCAAAACCCGAAGGCGGACTGGCCTGGGCCCACGCGTTTGCGCTACATGCGCATGCGAGGACGATTCATTCTCTTGCGCGCAAAGGCGGCAGATGGGGTCTCGGTCCGGGAAGCGGTTGTATGTGCCTATTCTACGGTGCGCGTTATGTGTTTCTAGTGCATGTATACGTCTCTGGAGGTGGTTAGCGGGGAGGTGTATATGCGGGCCATGTGTTTCCATGTGTCTGAGTCGACCGGTAGTCTTTCGCCCCATCTAGCGGGGCCGTTTTGTCAACCTACTTTTATTAGTAGGGGTCAATGGGGGCCTCGCGCCCCCCCCTCTCCATCGCGGACACCCCCAGGGGTGGGCCCGTACAATCAACCACAGCCCCTGCCCTTTGGCAGGGGCTGGGCAATCATCACACTGGCCCAGACCCCTAGTGGGCGCGGGCCGTGATTCGCACTCCAACGCCCTGCGTGGGCCTGCCCTCGAGCTGAACCCCCCCCCCCCCCCCCCCCCTTCCCTGGTCGCCAGGCAGACAGATGCCTCTGGGCGGCTCCCATGGCCAGGCAGAATGCGTTTTGGGGCCAATAGTTCGTCTGGATGGGGTCTTGCAGCACTTGCTGCAAGCTTCCCTGTGTGTTGTGATGGTGGTCTTGTCGACCGGCCTGGCCTGCGCCTCGTGCTTGCACACGAGGTCAGTGCCGCGGCATTGTCATTGTAAGGGCCCAGCTCGAAGGCTTTCCCTAGCTGGGAGTCAGAGAGCTTTGTGCCTTGTGACTCGATCGAGCCGTGTGCGTGTTCGTCTGTGCTGGCAGGCTTGTGTTGGTGATGGTGTGCTGTGTGGTGCTGGGGTGAGCCTTGTCTGTGTGGGTCTGTGGGCTCGGCTCGGGTCGTTGCTCGCGGGCACCTGGGTTGGCATGGCCCTGGCTGAAGGGCGTTGCGTCTGCGCAGCGTCTGGCATGTCGTGGTCGTGGTCGGTCGGCGCGGTGGGGTGGGCGGAGAGAGTGGGTGGGAGCGAGGCGCGCTCCATGACCCTATCGTATGTAACGAATAGTTGTGGCGAACTCAGTATAAACTTAGTCGAACTCCCCCCCTCCAACCTAGCCCCGCCATCCCGCGCCATGCCTGTCGTCGTCGCCACTCCGATCCCGTCCTCATCGCTGCCTAGCGCCCGGCCAGCTCTAGGCCTCCACTGCCACTGCCTCTTCTCCTAGCTACTCCCAGCCATTCCTCTTCAACTGCCCGCTACCTTCCCTCCTCGCCGCGTCAGCCTCTACAGCATGCGCTTCTACCAAGAACCAAGAATTGTGGAATGAGTGAAGAGTCGAGGAATCTGAATCTGCGCCTTGACGCTTCTGCTTACTTACTTCACGACGGAAGCGAATATAGGCTGGTCTATGACCCTTAGTGCGGCTACCATACGGTTACATACAACAACGACGGAACATTGTTCGGGTGATTTAGCTGCTTGCAGCGCATTAGATTGATCATCACTCCATGACTCCAACCAACGTTATGGATGAGGAGGTTCGCGGGAAGGGGCTTGAGCTCCAGCGATGATAATGCTCTCATCTACCTTGCTCTTGACCACCTGTATTGCTGGAGCAACCCACGCCCCGCAGGAACATTGCATTCCCGCCCAGTGATAGCCCCCAATGCGAGCGGAACACCTCGGGCAACAAATCTTGCCCTCAATTTCACTCAAACTTGCTGTCGCGTCAGGGTTGAGAAAGTGAGAGGTGCACCCCAGGTTGGCTGTTGTCCCCCGAGCATCGCGTCTGCCAAATTTGAAGGCAGACTGCCCCTTGCCTTCCTGATGGCTCTCGAGCATGGTGTCGGAAAAGATGGGCGTGCGACACTTGCGACACCGATACCATACCGAGAGTAGTCGTGGCTGCGACGAAGGTAAGCCCGCCTCCCCTCCATCTGCCGTACGCGCGCCATCTTCAAGCTTGGCCGCTTGGCCTCGACCATCGGCATTTCCTCTTGAAATATCCGCAGTGGCAGGAGAAGCGAGCGTGACCAAGGCGACAGTGTTATGCTGGTAAGATTGTGAGGGCACTCTCACCGTAGCACCAGTGTCATTGGCATCCGTGCTGAGTTGCTCGCCATTTACGCTGAGCTCTGAAGAGGTTGCAATCGGTGTTGTCTGAACATCCGCGTTGCGCAAGCTTCCCGCTCGATCTTGAATGGAAGATGCCGGCAACAGCCAAGAGTGTCCAATCTCAGCGTCTGGCGTAGATGAAGCTCGTTTTGAGAAGTGGCGCTTCTCGCGCTTCTCGGCAGGTGCCTTCTCATGCTCTCCTCCCCAGCGTTGCACAAGTAAACTGCTCTCACCCGCTTGCGCTGAGCTCATTCGGCACGTAGGATATAGGGCACGGCAGTTGGCGAAGGCTTTGGGCACTGGCTCTTTGAATCTAGTACGCAGAGTGGTGGCAAGATATGTCGTCGAGAGCCAAACAGCAGGCGCGTTTGGCGCTGAAAGAGGCCCAGCAACTAGGACACCACCTGTTTCGATGCCCTCATCGATCCAGTGGCACACTTGCAGAAGGAGCGACACCGCATCACCGCTCTCAAGTGCTACTTGCGAGTGCTGAACGATGCGCACTTCGGCTCCGAGAGCCACCACCGCCAAAGCCGCAGCCTTGGCCTGAGCCATCTGTGCAATATGTGTGGTGTCGGACACGGCTGCCGCACTGCCTATGACAAGGGCGTCGGGCAAGGCGAGGAGAACGTGGCGAATGCCTAGGGCCGATAAAAGTTCACTGTTGCTAGCGGACTCCAGACCGCCAAGAAAGAAGTCTGCTGCGAGTCGTCGAGGCACGGACAAGTCGAATTCTCCTAGAGCATTTCCATTTGCATCTGGTTCTACCGAAGAGGATGGCAGGTCAGAGCGAGCGGCTGACTTCCTAGACAACTTCTCGAGCACGGAACGAGTTGCAGGTTTGCTAAGAAATATGGATAGCCGTGGAGACAGCCTAGGAGGGTCGGAGATGAGCGCGGCTGCTGGAACCCACGACAACAATGAGCCTTCTGGCAGCGTGGCATGTCTCGTGGGAAGGACAAAGAGAAGAAAGTCGTCGACAACTAGGCGATGCGAGCGCGATCTGAGGCGCGCTCGGAGCTTGGAGTCGTCCATTGGCTGCAGCAGTTCGTCCTCGTCTGGCCTGGACGCAGCTGGCGGCATGCACAGCTGGAGCGCACCTGCGTCGGCGACAGCCGCGGCGGCCGCCGCTACGCGCTCGGCCTCGGCTGGCTGCGGTTCCAACTCGGCGCCGATTGCGTCGAGCCCCTCGGTGCGCTGGCAGAGAAGCAGCACTGCACCGCCAGCCACTCGGCTCAGAGGCAGGCAGCCCACGAAGCCCATTCCGACCACACGCACGTTGAGAGAGAGAGGGCGGATAAGAGAAGGGCAGAGAGGAAGCGAGCGAGCAAGGGAGGGAGGGAGGGAGAGAGGGAGAGAGAGGAGGAGAGAGATAGAGAGAGAAGAGGGCGATGGAGCGCGAGTAGAGCCCCGCCCGTGTGTGCGCCCTCTCTCCACGGGACGGGTGTACTGTACTCCTGGAATTGGATACTCGGTACTCGTACATACTCTATGGATATGTACTTACTCGAGGAATATGTACTCCGTAGATACATGCATCGTAGTGCATATTTAGATTCGGGTACCTCCGTACCTCCACCTCTCAGTCCTTTTATTGTAACAGTTTGTGAAGAACGTTGCTCGATGAGAAG
The DNA here is from genome assembly GCA_018136815.1 of Isochrysis galbana. NCBI lineage: Eukaryota > Haptophyta > Isochrysidales > Isochrysidaceae > Isochrysis > Isochrysis galbana. Next base: position 723,554 of record CM030942.1, on the reverse strand, counting down.
CTCAAGCCTCTACTCTCGTGTGCCCTAAGAGGTGTGATTTTAAAAATCCAGTGGCCAGCGGAGGTTGAGAGGAGCAGAAAGACAGAAGAGAGTGATAGGAATGAGCCCATAAAGTATATACTATTCATCCCTGCCTGCCCCCCTTGTTTTCCGGCGGCGCCGGCTTCCCAGTGCGCCCCCCTTCCTCTCTCTTCTCTTCTTCTGCCTTCATCACCTCGAGTCTTTGCACACTCTTTACACACTCTGCCTCCGGCTGTCGCGCCCGCACCTCCGGAGAGGTTACTACGATTGCCTCTCTCTTGCTCGGACTGCATCTTCCGTCGGCGGGGAGCTCGCCGCCATACAGCCACACGAGGGAGGGACAGCCAGCCAGAGAGGGAGGGAGGGAGGGAGGGAGGAACGGAGGGACGGACGGAGGGAGGGAGGAACGGAGGGAGGGAGGCAGAAGCCTTGGGAGCCGATGATGCGACCATCTCACTCGGCAACTGGTCTACTTTGCCGGCCGGTAGAACGGAGCTTCAGCCGCAGCAAGGGGTCAAGCAAACCAGTCCACCCTGGCGCACCCGGCATCAGCACGAGGCAGCAGGGATGGAGTCAGCAGACGGGTGGAGAGCGGCGGCCGGCCAGTGCATGCATCTCGCGGCCACTGACGGCGGGTATGGCCAGATCACGCGTACCGTTTGATGGGCAGTCGCTTTTTTCCGACCTATCGGGCAGAAAAATAGATCTTGCACCGTGGACCGTCAATGACGACGATCTCAGCATGGAAGTCGTGATTGCGTCCTCTTCACATGTGAATACGAGTGGGACGCTCCCTTCTAATGGCGGCTTGTCGACCAAGGCAAATCGGGAGCAGATGAGCATGGACCATGCCGAGGTAGCTCTACTGGCGAAACGCGAGCAAGCTGATGCGTTTGATTCGATCCCCACGGGTGTTGAGCAAGATGCAACAGGAGCAGCGACACGCCGTGAACATGAGGCTCAGAAGGCTTTACTCCTCTCTCAAATTGAAGACCAGCAAACCGAGATTGCGACACTGAAGGACACTCTGGCTTCGGTGAGCCGCGATCTCTTGAAAAACGAGCACAATGCTCTCATTGCTCGTGTGCGGGCAGCACCGCCAGCATCTGCTGATGATGTGAGGTCACGCAGAGAAGCGAAAGAGGAGGTGCAAATTCTACGAAGCAAGCTTCAGCAACTTCAACGAGAGCTCGAGGTCGAATGTGCCCGTTCTAAAGATCTTGGAGCGGCTTGTGCTGCGGCCAACGAGGAACGCGATCGCCTGGCAAAACAGCTGAAAGAATCGACTGCGCAACTGGCAGCAAGTGAGCAAAAGCGCCAGACACTGCTAAAAAAAATGGCTTGTCTGAAGAATTCCACGAGCATATTGAAGTCAGTGGCGGAGGCGCGTTCAGAGTTGTCTCATCTGCAACGGACTGTGCTATCGGAGTCTACAGGAATACGGAGCGACATTCTCAATGTGATCTCAGCACTAAAGGACATGCAGAGGAGCGGAGCCGCCAGAGGACGAGTGCCGAGCCCGAACACTGTGCAGTCAATCGAGAAACAGGTTATGCAACGGATATATGAACGAATCGTACAGAGCGGCCTCACACATAGACATGCCGTGCTTCTGCTTGGACTGCACCAGACCCACAACGAGGGTGACACTGCGGCCACGTCGCTGCAGCCGATACAAATTTCGGTACCGGTAGCCATGCGGAAGTAATGGTCGCACCCGTCTACCGACATGGATCAGAGCCATCCGCGACTGTGAGCTTAATGGATGCCGCTTTCGACTCTTCATCAAAATGACAGGCGACAAGGGAGTAGGAGTGATGTGGTTTCAGCTTGAACAATCTATGTGTGTGGATGTGATTCTTGCTTTTGAGTTGTGCATTTTTATGTGAGGGAGTGCAGGAAATTGACAATATCGTAGCTAGGAAGTGGCAAGTGGGCTATTCGCCTTCTCCATGCATAGGTGCCACACTTGCTTATTTCTGCTTGTGCTTCTAAAGCATAATGGTCTCGGCTGTTTCGTGTTGTTGGAAATGGAAAATTCAACTATCGTTCTAATGATAGGGTCGTGGAACGCGCCAAGGTCGCGTTCCGTCGAAAGAGGACCATACGAACGTTTTAATTATTACATTGCATCCCCGTAAAGTATGGGTTTATTTATTTGAATCGAGATAAAAATATATAGCGGGATTGATTTCAACCCACTTTTATAGGTGGGGGTCAATGGGGTTAGCGTGCTAGCGTTGAAGCTGGGGGCGTGGCCGATTTCGACGCAGTGCGCACGGGCAGATGCGGCGATTGGCGTAGCGGCAAGGGTGTCATATGTCAATATGGTGCTTGGTGGGTCATACAATACAACAAGATTAACCCAAAAGTGCCGCTATCCCGTTCAGTCTTGGTGCAAAGTCGGGCCGTCGGGCCTGCTCACCTTGGCAATTGTATGTCGAAACAAGCGAATGCTTGTTCGTGGGGCAAGTCTCAAGGGGCATAGAGCACAGTCTTGAGAAAGAGAGAGAGGGAGCGCGAGCGCTACATGGCGACACAAGCCACGATGACACATCACTCACAAAACCGCCTCGGCTGTACTCATGAGTACGAATACTCGCTCGCGGCTGTACTCATGAGTACGAATACTGCCAAATTGGTAGTATTTGTACTCAGTATCAGTATTCATGACTACTCTTGTATTGTGGGTCAGCTTTGCCTAGGAGATGAAATGTTGATTTGATTGCCCTCTTTGAGACCTTTCTTTAGCCTTTAGTGACGACGAAGCGTGATTTTGCCATCCAACGGTCCAATTTGTCAACCCACGGCTTAAACGGGCTAGAAAAAACTCCTTCCGCGTGAGCGGATCGTCCGAGCCACAGGCCACAGGGGAACCGCAGAGAAACAAGTTGGTATGCGCACGCACGGCGCCCCCGCAGGGAACCGATGCACATCGCGCCGTGCGCATGCACGGCGTGCACATGGGACATGGGTGATTGCAACTCATCACACATGTCCCGTGAGAGATCTCTCTTGTATTGCATGTTTACGTAATTGTAGGGAACCACAGCGAAAACAGTCGACATGCGCACGCACGGCTTCCGCGGCGGGGGACCCGATGCACATCGGCACGCACGGCGTGCACTTGGTGTAATTGTGAGCCTTTATTGCACCCTGCGAGCCATGGGCAAGGGACTGAATGCCAAAATTAGCCCAACCCCTGAAACTCTGAAAGCGCGCGCCGTAGGGTCATCATATGTGAATATTGTTGTATGAATAACTATGGACATTTGATGGCTCCATTCGATTGATGTTCCATAATTGACGGAACGACACCTCATGAGCATGAGAGGAAGCAAGAAAGAGGTACTACTACCGACCAAGGCCATCGATACGCGCTCACGGTTCCGTCGAGCGCTCGGGGCGAACTACCTCGGGCTCCGCGCAGCGGCGCTGCTCGCCGCGCTAGCCTCGCCGCGATATAACGCTCGCACGTTGAGGGGGAGCGGGTGGGCGGTTCTCTACCCCCATCAGGATGGGCCGGGAGTGGGGTGTGGGGGGAAGGGAACGTGCTCTTCCCCATGCAAACCAACTAGGAAGTTAGTTGTGTTTCGCTCAAGTTCACGTGGTGTTGAGACGAAGTGTTATAGATGAATGCTCGTTGCTCGTTGCAGCGGCGCGAGCCATAGCTTCTGCTTACACATACGCTACCGCCGCCGCCACTCTCCTCGAGAAGCTAGCGAAACGTTTCAATGTGCAAGACACGGGACCTGAATAGTAGGAATCGTTGTGACTGATGCGGTTGAGAGACCTCCACTGGCTGGGACCTTGATTGGAGTTTCTTGCTGGCTTCCGGCATTATCGACGCCGCCACGTGTTGGACGGCGTTTGGTGCGTCATGCGATCGCTCTACATGCCCTCGAGTGGGCGCGCTCGCTTCACTCTGTGATCGACTCGCTTCGTGCGAGGGATTTGCCGCTCGAAGGCCGACTGAAGGAACGGACGCTGGAGCTAAAGAGCCCGGCGGAGCGTGCATCACTTCGCTCACGCTCGGTCCGCTCGGTCCGCTCAGTGTGCTCAGTGGTCCTATCGGTGCGTCTGCACGTAGTCGTGTGAAGGGATGAGAAGGAAGAGAACGCGGCCCAGCCGACGGTCTTTTCCGCCCTGGGCGCATCAGAGACGTGCTGGTCTTGCGCATCGCTGTGCTCATTTGATAGGCCGTCGTCACGCACTCGGCCTGAGAGCGCTTTGATGCGCTCCGCCGCAGCGCGATCGGCGAGGGCACGGTCGTACTTGAGCCGCTCGGCAGCCGCTCGCGCCTTGGCTTCGTCGCGCGCGCTAGCGCGGAAGCGCCCGCGGCCCGTGAAGCGTGACATCCGCGATGTTGTCTCTGCTGTGGCTGGCGTCCGCGGCGGCTCATCCGCCGCCGCCGCAAACCGTGTGCGCGGCGGCCGATGCGTGTCGACGACCTTGATGCCACCATTCATGCGCGCTTGTAGTACACAAGCCGGCCGAGGTGGAGACGGGCAATCGCGAGGGCCATCGAAGAGGCTCGTGTCGCGCCAGGGGGCGGGCGGGGGCGCACCTACACGCATCGCACGTGGCGCATCCATCGACGCGCGACGATCGAGATTCGACCGGCGAATGGACGCGTCTCGCTTCGGGTCGACGGCTTTGGGTGCGGCGAGCACAGTGACCACTTTGGATGTCGATCCGGGCAGCTTGGTCTCGTGAGGCGGCGTGAGCCCGACGGCGTCGAGGCTCATGATTAGCCTAGCCGTGAGACGGTTGACGCTGAGCCCGAGCTGCTCAGTGAGCCGATGGAGAGCAGCTGGCCTTGCACCGTAGTGCGTCTCGAATTCGACCCATGATATGACACCATCCCCGTCCTTATCGAGCTGATCCATCGTCATGTCGACCGCCGGCTCAATGAACTCGGGTGGGAGCACGTCGATTTGATGCAGGAGGACAAAGAGCTCGTCCCTCGAAATGTACCCGCTTCCATCCAGATCGCACGCATCGAAGAGGAAGCACAGTCGATCGTGGAGCGTTGCGTCCGCCGCGACGAGCGGTGCAAGGCCCTCAGCAAACCCCTCAAAGTCTATGCCCTCGCCCGAGGCGAGCATATCAAAGATGCGGTGGATAAGCGCGGAGTTGGTCCCAGAGCAGAGGGCAATTTGGAATTCTGCGCGCGAGATGATCAGATCCTCAGGCTTGGGCTCAGGCTCGGGCTCTGTTAGGCTGCGTGGCCCAGCGAACAGCGTCGCCGAGCGGCACCTGCTGAGCAGAAGCTTGAATAGGGTGTGCAGGTCAGCGCGCTCGGCGCTAGTGAGCTCACACGTGCGCTCCACGCTGTATCGGCTGCGCGGTGTCCGCTCGCCGGCGCTCATGATCGTGGAGAGCGCGGCGGTTAGGCGCGGCCCGTCGACGGGCGAGCTTGCGCTCATTCTGCGCTCCGTCGGCTTGAGCCCCGGGCGCATGTCAGAGCTGGTGCGTGTGGGTGCAGCGGAGAGCTCGTTGAGCTCATCGGCCTGCGCCGCCCCCTCGTCCTGTACTAGACTGAGCGCCATGGCGCGCGCGCACGAGGGGGAATGAAGTGAAGGTCTGGAGCGGCTGTGCGGATGAGAGAACCTCCACGTCCGCCTCCCCCTTCCCCCGGCTTCTCTCTTCCTTGCCTCGGAAGCGCCGCGGTTGACCACGCCGTGCTCCCCCCCCCCCCCGGTATGACGGGCTCGAGACCCTCCGAGGGCGCGCGCGTGCCTCTCGCCCCTCGCTCCCTCCCCAAACGGTATAGAGCTCCCTCCCCGCCCCGCCCCTTCCCCCCCCCCCTTCCCCCCCTTCCCGCGCTTGATGACCACGAGAAGGGGGAAGTGAATCTTCCGATCCATTTGCCTCCCCTCCCCCCCCCCCCCCTCCCCCCCCCTCCCCCCCCCCTCCCCCCTCCCCTCCCCCCTCCCCCCCTCCCCCCCTCTCCCTCCCCCTCCCCCTCCCCTCCCCCTATGGAATGTAGAGAGTAGGGAGGAGTACAAAACTCATCCCTCTCCCTCTCCCCAAGGGCGGGCGGGGGGGGGGGGGGGGGGTCAGGTACTCTCTCTTCTCTCCTCTCCTCTCCCTCCCCACGAAGAGGGGGATTGTAAAGGTGGAGGGCGTGGCTTCCATGAAGAGAGAGAGAGAGAGGAGAGAGAAGAGAAGGCGCGGGGGGCGGGGGGGGGGGGGGATGGGCACCAACACACGGGCGCGGGGGGGAGAGGAGGGGGGGGGGAAGGGGGGGGGGGACCACGGGCGCGGGGGGGGGGGGAAGGGCCGGCGGGGGGGGGCCGCGGGCAGACCCCTCTCGCTCACCGCCCACTCCTCCATTTCTTCTCTCTTTTCCGCCCCCATCTCTTCTCCTCGCGTCACCCTCGTCTCCGATCCCCCCCCACCCCACGCCCGAAAAACTCTTTTCTCGCTCTCCCCCCCCCCCCCGACAGTCTCTGTTTTCTCGCTCCTCTCTTCTCTCTCCGCCGCCCCCTCCCTCGCGCGCCTCTACCCCCTCCACCACCCCCCACCTCCAGCCCCCCACCCTCTCTCCCCTCACCCCTACCACTCTCCTCCTCCTCTCACCCTCCCCAACTCCCCTCTGCGCCGAGGCAGCGATGCGCGCCCGCGGCCGGCTGCACGGGCTCTGTGCGGGCATCCGCGTCCGCCTCGTCTCCACCGCGCCGCGCCGCTCCTTCCCTCCACGCCAGGGGCTGTACGACCCGGCGCTCGAGAAGGACTCGTGTGGCGTGGGCATGGTCGCACACCTCAAGGGACAGGTGGGCGCACGGCCAGAGCAAGCGGCGAGCTTACGCCGCAACGCTTCTCCTGCTCTCCCACGCTCGTGCCACGCGCTCGCTTTGGCGAGGAGGTGTGGTGCGCAACGATGCTGCGACATGGTGGGGCCTGTCCTGGTCATCGTCGCATGTGTGCGCAGCCTGTGCGGCTTGGGCACGGCTCGTCTGTCGCACATGCGGCGTGATCCTTCTCGCCCGTTCATACCCGCCCTTCCTTGACCCGATCGCAGGCGAGCCATGAGATCGTGCGCGACGCCAACACCATGCTCGTGCGCATGGCACATCGGGGCGGTTGTGGATGCGAGCCAAGCTCTGGAGATGGCGCGGGCATGCTGACTGGCATGCCCCACACCTTCCTCTCGGGTGCAATGGAGACTGAGGTTGGAGTGAAGCTGCCCCCGCTGGGCCAGTATGGCGCCGGCAACGTCTTCTTTCCGCGGGACTCGACCGCCATTGCCAGATGCAAGGCTGTGGTCGAGAAGCACATTGAAAGGCTGGGCCTCAGCCTCGTCGGATGGCGTCCACTGCCAGTCGACAACTCCGCCCTCGGGCCGACATCTTTAGAGTCCGAGCCACACCACGAGATGCTGGTCGTAGGACTGGCGCCGGGAAGGACGCTGCCTGAGGGCGCACTCGACAGGGAGCTGTACCGGCTGCGCCGGGTCGCTGCCAACGAAATCGCGGAGGGGGGCGACATGTACGCAGACTTCTACGTCTCGTCGCTGAACACTTCGACCATCGTGTACAAGGGCCAGCTCACCCCGGAGCAAGTCTGGGGCTACTACAAGGACCTGCAACAGCCCAGTTTTGAGTCACACCTGGCTCTCGTCCACTCGCGCTTCTCGACCAACACCTTCCCATCATGGCCTCGTGCGCAACCCTTCCGTTCACTCTGCCACAACGGCGAGATCAACACGCTCCGGGGAAATAAGAACATGATGCGCTCGCGAGAGGCGCTGCTCCAGTCACCGTACTTTGGTGAGGCTTTGGCAGAGCTTGGCCCAATCTGCTCCGATGACCTTTCGGACTCGGGCAACTTTGACTCTGTTGCCGAACTCCTGCTGCGCGCCGGTGAGCGCCCCTTGCACGAGGCCGTTATGATGATGGTCCCTGAGGCATGGCAAGGCAAGCCTGGCTCACCGGCACGGAAGGCTTTCTACGCGTACAATGCTAACCTCATGGAGCCATGGGATGGACCCGCGATGATGTCATTTACCGATGGGCGCTACGTCGGCGCCTGCCTCGATCGCAACGGCCTACGGCCCTCCCGCTACTATGTGACTCACGACGACCGCGTACTCCTCTCGTCAGAGGTGAGCTCTATCTCGTCCCCTCCCCTTCCAGCCTCCCCCGAGCGCACAGCCCTTCACCTTGGACTCTGCCGCATGTGCTCGCAGCATTCGCACCATCCTATAGGCTAAACGGGCCTCTCACCCTTCAAATCCCGCACCCATGCCAAGGTGGGAGTCCTCGACTACCTCGATGAGGCGATCGTCAAGACAAAAGCGCGTCTTGAGCCTGGCCGGATGTTCCTGATCGACTTCCAGGAGCAGCGCATCGTGCCAGATGGTGAGCTGAAGGAGCGCATGGCTGCTGAGCGGCCCTATGAGAAGTGGATGGCCGAACAGCCGCTCTTGCTTGACGAATGGGTAGCGGATGCAGGCGCGGCAGCTGCCGCACACCCGGCACGAGAGACACTCAACTCCACGCTCTCCATGCATGGCTTCACCAAGGAGAGCTCGGATATCTTGGTTGCAGCCATGGCCAAGGGCAAGGAGGCTCTCGGGTCGATGGGCGTCGACACGCCCCTTGCGGCTCTTTCTCTCCAGCCGAGGATGCCATCACACTACTTCAAGCAGCTCTTCGCCCAGGTGCGTGTCGACGATTCGCATCTGAATCGCCGTCCTTGCGCCCCACCATACCGGCATGGCGCCCACAATCACCACCGATTGACGGTGCCCGTTTCCTGTGAACAGGTGACCAACCCGCCCATTGATCCAATCCGCGAAGAGGTCGTCATGTCGTTGCAATGCCCCGTGGGTCCGGAGCAGAACTTGCTCGCTGCTACTGAGGCACACGCACGCCGGCTGATCCTGCCGCACCCAGTGCTCTCTCTCACGGAAATGGCAGCACTGCAGACGTCGACGCACAAGGGATGGACTGCCACGACGCTCGATGCAACTTTCCCACTGGCCGCGGCCAAGGAGTCGCCCAACGCCATGCGCGACGCCATCTTTGACCTGTCCGCCAAGGCCGAGGCCGCCGTGCTTCAGGGTGGGGCACCGCTATTGGTGCTCTCGCATCGCGCTGCGGGTCCCGACCGCGTGCCCATTCCATCACTCCTTGCCACGGGCGCCGTCCATCAACGCCTCGTCTCGGCGAAGGCACGCGCTATGACCGGCCTGCTCGTCGATTCTGGCGATGCCAAGGAGCCGCACGACTTCTGCACCCTCCTCGGTTTCGGTGCGGATGGCATTTGCCCGTACGGGGCATATGCCGCTGTCTCTGCGTTCCATGGTGATGCCACCTCGACGGCCGACTCAATGATGGCCACGTACCGCAAGGCGGCTGGCAAAGCCATCCTCAAAGTAATGTCGAAGATCGGTATCTGCACGGTGCAGTCGTACCGAGGCGCACAAATTTTCGAGGCCGTCGGCCTCGGCCCTGAAGTAATGGAGACATGCTTCAAGGGGACTGCTTCACGCATTGCTGGCGCCGACTTTGCGCTGCTCCAGAACGACGCGCTGAGGATGCACGCCCATGCATGGCCCACAATGGGCTCCGCGGAAGACGTCGCTCTCCCCAATCCCGGTGACTATCACTTCCGTGCGGGCGGCGAGGCGCACTACAACACGCCGCAGGGCATGGCAGAGCTCCAGGTTGCCACACGGACCAACTCGGTCAAGATGTACGAATCTTACGTTGCGACACAGGCGCGTCGCGCCCTTGCGCTTCGCGCCCTCAGCCAGCCGGGTGGCCCATGAGTACGCACAAATAGGCGCATATTGCTCATGCCCCCGCTAATGCTCCCTCCTCCCTCCCCCCGCCCCCCTCACTACGGCTCTCCAGATTGAGGCAGCTCGCAACACTTCGATTCGTGGGATGCTCACCTTCCGCTCTGACGTCCCGGGCATTCCGATTGATGAGGTTGAGCCAGCAAAGGAGATAGTGCGCCGCTTCTGCACAGGTGCGATGTCCCTCGGCTCTATCTCGAGCGAGACACATGAGGCGCTCGCCATTGCGATGAACACGCTCGGCGGCAAATCGAATACCGGTGAGGGTGGTGAGGACCCCCTTCGGTTCCAAGACAACCGGCGCTCTTCGATCAAGCAAGTCGCCTCCGGCCGTTTCGGTGTCACCTCCGAATACCTGACAAACTCCGACGAAATCCAGATCAAGATGGCGCAGGGCGCTAAGCCCGGCGAGGGCGGCGAGCTGCCCGGGTACAAGGTGACCGAGCTCATAGCCAAGACGCGGGGCACCACACCTGGTGTCGGCCTCATTTCGCCGCCACCTCATCACGACATCTATTCGATCGAGGACCTGGCGCAACTCATCCACGACCTCAAGTCGGCCAATCGCGCTGCGCGAGTATCCGTTAAGCTTGTGTCCGAGGTTGGTGTGGGTGTTGTCGCCGCCGGCGTAGCCAAGGCTAAGGCAGATCACATTGTCATCTCGGGCGGAGACGGTGGTACCGGCGCTGCCGCTTGGACCGGCATCAAGCATGCTGGCTTGCCATGGGAGCTTGGCCTTGCCGAGGCCCACCAAACTCTCGTGCTCAATCGCCTGCGTTCACGCATCGTCCTGCAATCCGATGGCCAGCTCAAGTCGGGCAAGGACGTTGCCATTGCGGCCCTCCTCGGCGCGGAGGAGTTCGGCTTCGCCACGTCGCCGCTCATCGCGCTTGGCTGTATCATGATGCGGAAGTGCCACCTGAACACGTGCCCCGTGGGCATTGCCACCCAGGACCCCGAGCTGCGTGCCAAGTTCGCTGGCAAGCCCGAACATGTCGTGAACTTCTTCTTCCTTCTCGCCGAAGAGGTCCGCGGCTACATGGCGCAGATGGGCTTCCGCTCGCTGTCCGAGATGGTCGGCCGCGCCGACATGCTGCGTGTTGACCCCGATGCACTAAACGAGAAGACGTCGAAGCTCGATCTAGCTCCAATCCTCACTCCCGCGGCGGCTCTAGCACCAGGCGAGCCGCAAGTCAACATCATGGGTCAAGACCACTTTTCCAAAGACGCGACCGGGCTCGACTCCATCCTTGACCACGAGCTGATCGAAGAGGCCGCCGCCGCGCTCACATCTGGCGCGAAGGTCTCGTTGGAGAAGCCGCTGAACAATCTTAACCGCGCTGTCGGCGCCATGTTGTCCAATGAGGTGTCTAAGCGCTACGGCGGCGAGGGCCTCCCTTATGGCACTATCAATGTACTCATGCGCGGTCACACGGGCCAGTCCTTCGGCTTCTCTCTCGCCAGCGGCATTCGATTCGAGGTCCAGGGCGACGCCAACGACGGCTGCGGCAAGGGCCTCTCGGGTGGCCAGATTGTGGTGTACCCCGGCCCCGAGTTGATGCAAGGCGGGTTCGTGCCCGAGGACAATGTCATCGTCGGCAACGTCGCCTGCTATGGGGCCACTTCTGGCTCCGCGTTCTTCCGCGGCAAGGCGGGTGAGCGTTTTTGCGTGCGGAATTCGGGCGCTCTCGCCGTTGTCGAGGGCATCGGTGACCATGGGTGTGAATACATGACTGGAGGTGAGCACTTTGCCATCAAGAGTTCATGCCCCCACTGAGCGTGGACCTTTTGTGGTCCAAGATTTCACTTGGTTGGTTACTCGCCTTGCTGATTACGCTCACCCCATTTCTATCGTGTGCATCACAGGCCGTGTCGTCTGCCTGGGCGAAACCGGCATCAACTTCGGCGCGGGCATGTCGGGTGGCATAGCTTATATGTACGACCCCGATTCCACCTTCGCCTCTCGGTGCAACATGGAGATGGTCGCCCTCGAAAAGGTTGAGACGCCTGATGATGAGGCGGAACTTCGCGGATATCTCGAGGAGCATGTGGCGCACACGGGTTCCACTGTTGCCGAGCGCATCCTCGCCGACTGGTCCACCGCGCGCGACCAATTTGTCAAGGTTTTCCCGCACGACTACAAGCGCGTGCTTCTCGAGCGCGCAGCGCGCGAGGCCGAACAACAGCCTGCCGCGGCAAGCGGTTGAGCAGATGGTCTCCTGCCCAATTGTGTGTGCAACCCCATGCGCACATGGTAGCTGGGCTCTGGGTTGCGTAGCGAGAGACGGCCTGCGGCGGTCGCTTCTGACCGCGACCACTTTGTCGGGCTAGCCGCTGTCGTTGGAAGCGGCGGCAGAGATGTCGTATGCAAGACCAGCGCCGTCGCATGCTCGATCCTAGCCCTTTCATAGTTGGACTATGAGAGCCCAAAGCTTGCGGCTGCCATCGAGGGTGTACATTTCCGTATGCGGTACCAACTCAACCCAGCGCTTTTATATCCAAGCAAATCGACACATAAGACACCGTTGCGCGGCATGACGACCGCTGATTGTTCTACGCCGAGACTGGGGTCTTCCGTGGAGTACAACGTAGAAAGTATCCCTTCCTTTATGCGACGTTGCTGTCTTACTTCCTTGGTGACGAGGGAGCCATCTACGGTGCGGGAGCCATCTACGGTGCGGGCAGAGGGTGTTCTTTGAAGTAGTGCTGTCGAACATGAATAGCTTGTGCTGTTGTGCCTTCTTAGAAGCCATTTCAATGTTCAGATTTGTGAGTCTTCTTGAGCCAAGGGCTGCTACAATTTGCTTAAGGGCGCGCACCTAAGCAGTTGTGTGTAAAGAGGGCGAGGAAAGCACGACATTCACACGACACATGACACGGCCATTTTCGTTTTTTGGACGGCTTCCCCCCCTCCCGCCCCACGGCCCCGCACGTTTGCTCCCGCCACCGCGGCTCTCCTTGATCCTTAGTCCAGCCCCTCGACCCCCCCCCCCCCCCCGCCCCGGCGTGTTCTTCTATTGCGAGCCCCTCCAGTTCCCTCACCCTCGCCCCTCTCACTCAGTCTCGCTTCTCATTTCAATCGCCCATACGATCTTCAAAGGTAAAGGTTAGCCCGGTCACTCACACTCACTAGGGGGTGCGGAGCGGGCACCATCTGTAATGGGCAAAAGGTGTCGTTCCGTCAATAATGGGACATCGCTCAAATGGAGCCATCAAATGTCCATAGTTGTTGTGGTTAGGGGGAGAGCCGCCCTTAGGTTTCTCCCGAGGGAGCCTCTCTCCTTTGCTCTTCCTCCCTTCGTGTGTTTTGTTTTCCCCCCTTTTGCTCTTCGGGCGTGCACCCCCTCCGTCCGGTCGGGATCCTCCGATCTCGATCTCCTTCGTCCATCGCCCCGTGTGTTAGGATAGGGGTGATCGCTCTCGATCCCCCTCCCTTGTGTTCTCATGTGTACGCCCCCTTTCTTTCCTTGCGCGCGCCCCCCGTGTGTTTCCCGCGTTTTCTCTTGTCCCAGAGTTCCCGAGAGTCGCGCCCATGGCCGCACTCCCAACTCCCAGGGGCTCTGGGCGAGCTCTCTCGACGGCCATCGCCCCATGCTCGTGCGAGCGGTGTCCCCGCCGGTGCCATGCCTCCCTCCAGCCCCAGTGCTCCCTGTGCTCAGTCCTCCTTGAGCACGGTCGCCCTTGGACCCTTGGAGGGCCCCTTCCCATGCCTCAACAATTCTCTACATCACAAGCCCTCCTTTTGCAGTTGACAGTCGGGAGCGGAGGAGAGGCTGCGGGCCAGATCGCCATAGCCAGAGGAGGGGCCTAGGCTTTGTTTTTGAGGGGCGGTGGCTGGCACACCCCCTTTTCTTGCCACAGTGAGGATGATGATCTAGGCAGTAGGCAGGGTTCTTCACGAAAATAGGCGAAAGTCGGTAGCACCTGTTTCGGTGCTTCGCTGTATTACAAATTCGACGTGGAAAAGTGAAAAAAGGAAGGTGCATCTTTGCCGAGTGCCTCGCGCACCGACTTGGGACGAGGTGCGAGCTTCCACGCTTCGGTGCGTGCCTTGCGTTTGGCCGCCTCTGCGTCGCAGAGGCAGCGCCGATGTGCCGGTTGGAGGTTGCGCGCGACTTCCGGTCGCCAGCCTTTGCAGCCCCTGAGACTGCCATGTATAGTGCGAGAGTTGTGAGTGAGTTAGTGTTCTACGTGCATGTGTCCAATGTGTCCTGACCTGTGTCGAACCGTGGGGTCTAAGGCAAGCAGTATGAGTTTAATGAACGTCTAGTGTTGGTCACATGGCTTATCTGCCGTCTAGATGGTCGCAGGGGGTCGTGCGGCCAAGGGGCTGTCAGAACTATGACCATTGGTGAGGATAATGTGGCTCTACATAGCGAGAAATGACGAAAAACAAAATAAAAATAAAACAATTTCTACGAGTAAAACATTTTTATGTAAGACTCCCCCAGTTGTTACTAGGGTTTACGCGAGAGGACCGAAGGCCTGTGCGGCGCCGCCATGGCGTCGTGCAGCCCCCCTCCCCCCGTCACTCCCAGTGCTGTCGTGGGCGCCCTGGTTGGAGAAACTTCCAACCATGGGAGTTGTGGCCGGGGCCTGCATGGGAGCCCCCATTGCAGCCATAATCCCGAGGTGCGGGCGCGAATTCGCGGCCCCAGGCCCGATTTCACCCCCGCGCACGGCCGATGGCTGGGCTCACGCGGCACGCTCCCGGCTGTGGGCGGCGCGGCTCGCGTCCATACTTCACCAATCCCATCCCTCCGATGGCCTGGGGGTATGAGGGCATCGGCCAGGCGCGAAAGGGGCGGTCCGCGCGCGCACATCTGGCCGGGGGGGCCATGAATGCCAGATCCCTTTGGACGCGCACGAGCGCCAGAGCGGCTGGTCGTTTGTAGGACTGGGGGGCGATTTGGGCGTCGAATCACCCCGCAATTTTTGCCTCCGTCGGTCCGCACGGGCAATCCTGCTAGGCCATGCAAGGGGCGCGGGCTCTGGGGTCCGGGTTTGCGTTCCACTCGTGGTATCCATTCGTAGGACGAAAAACGCTCGTTGAGCAGTAGATTCGTAAAAGTGTTTTAAAATACTATTTATCGAGCGAATTGTGACCTATGCTGCAAATGCCCCATCACAAATATCATGATATGGCTGGAACCCGAAGGTGGGCTCAAAAGTAGGCGAATATACCCCCTTTCTGAAGTACTGAAGTGCGTCCTACATTATAGGACCCGTCCTATAAAGCTAGGTACCTTTATCCGCTATCTCTCCTGCTAGCTGCCCAGCTGCCCACCCACCACCACCTTGGCCTCTTGGCCTCTTCACATGCACCTGCCAACTCGTGCTCTCTGTTTGTTTGCGCTGCCCTCCCCTTTGCGCGCGCGCCACGCGCTGCACGCTGAACACCCCCCAGTAAGTTTAAGTATAATAATAGCGATACTAGAAGTTGTAATAGAGGTGTAAGCTGATATTAGTACTGATGTAAGTACTGATGTAAGTAAGTGTAAGCTCAAAACCATCGTAAGCTTACGGACTGACAGCCCAACTAGGCGCCCGTTTGGTGGAACGACAATTCGAATGTGGCGTCTGAATCCGTTTTCTGGTCTTCACCTTCAATAAAAAAATTTTCCAACTGGGAAGGTGCTGGTCCGAAGTTTTTTCTTCAGTGAAGGTGCAGGTGAAGGTGAGAGTGCAGGAACTGCAGGTGCAGGTGAAGACACGGTGAACGGGGCGCGCTGGGCGGCCAGTAGCTCGCCAAGGTGGCTGTTGATCGTGCTCGCGTGGGATTGCAAGTTGAGAGCCAAAATTGATCAAGTGGTGGGGCACACCACCCATGTTATCGGAAAAAATAAGCAGGCACCTGCACTGCACGCACACTCCTTCACTCCAACTAGCACTCTCGCAAGCTGCACCACTCCCGCAACACTGGGAATGCGTGACGCTAAGCCTTCGCCTTCTGAAGGAGCCAGCCGGAGAGCGCCTGACTCACCACTGGTTGCCAAATCTGCGACACCACTGACTTCGGGCGCTCGACTGGCGACCTCTACGGCCTCAGCAGCATCCTCGCAGTTTGCCGCTGCAGCACTCCAGCAAGCCCCCGGGAGTGCGCAACGCTACCCCTTCGCCGTCTGAAGGAGCCTAGGCCCGAGACATGACCATTAATGCAAGCCGGGGCGCTCAGATGACCCGCCCGCCCGCCCCCGGGCTCTGCCGGGGTCTCTGCAGGGCCTGCTGGGACATCTTCACCTGCGTCTTCACCTGCGTCGGCGTGCGGCATCGGCCAGCGGCTCAGTGCAGCCGCCGATATTCCCAGTTGTAATTATTTTTTATTCTTCCGAGTCAGGTTCCTGAGAGTCGGTTGCGGGCGGTGGGGAGGTCAGTGTTGCTGGTAGGGGGTGATGAGGAGTCGGAGGGAGTGCTGTTCGTGTGTGCTGTCTGGGCGTCGTGTGCCTGTCAGTCTCTCTTTGTGTGGACAGAGTTGTGAATGCGCATATGAGATGTTGGAGTTTGTCAATGTGTGGTGCCCATGAGGGCCACCCGGCCGTGTGCCGCGCCGCCGAGGCGGCGCGGCCCTGGCCAGGGTGAGAGGGGCCTCTGCCATAAGGCATGCCCATTGGAGCGTCGTTCCTGTCCGCATGATGCTGTTACTCTGTGGCCTGCAGTCTGCTGTCTCCCATGGGGGAGGCCAGCATGGCTGCTGTGGGTGGTGTGGCCAGGGCCACGGGCCGTGTGGTGCGACGCGGGTCGCACGCACCTGCTCGGCCTCTGAGGGTGGGTGCGGCCGCTTCGCCAGCGACTGGTCCATGAGGGCAGGGGGGCCGCCCTCGGCGGGGGGCCCGGGAGAGAGGGGAGTCGCGCCGGCGCTCTCCATCGCGTCTAACTATAAAGTTAGTTGCCCTGCCCCCCATGAGCCACCGTACAAAACAGCTGCGGTGAAGCACCTGTTTCGGTGCTTCGGCCCGGCAGTAAAGAGTTCAGAGATAGGTCACAGGGCGGCCACTCGTATCACATTCAGCACACCACACCCTCGTTCTCGTGTATGTCCTCAGTGGCTTCGTGCCGGCGTCAACCCAAACGGCGCATTAGAATCCGCTCGAAGGCCCTCCCACAATGATGCGGGTGTCGGGACTGAGCTTCATGGCATGCGTCAGAGGAGGCGACATGATTGATGGGCAACGGCAACCACCCATCTGCAAACACGTGCACTAGCCACAAGTACGATACAGATTCAGCGGTAGGGGGTAGCCGAGAGAGGCGGGCCCGAGTGCCACGGAGAAGCCATAGCTAGCACAACAAAGGCTTAAACCTCATCCTTCGTCACGCCTGGCTTCGGCAGCGGAGAAGCCGCCTTCAGTAGCTTGATCTTGGGGGCTGAGGCCTCCTTGAGCTGCTCAACCTTCTCCATGGACGCCTTGTAGGACGCCTGGAGCTCCTTGAGGAGCGCCTCGTGCGTAGCCTCCGCATCCGCAAGCTCCTTTTTAAGAGCTTCCAGCATAGAGGTGCGATGTTCCGCAGGCATGGCGATGTACGTCTCGAGCTCTTTCTTCTGCTCCGCAGAGCAGTTCTCCATTGTGTCTACAGAGCATCCTGGCCCGAGCTCTTTCTCAGCGAACTTCTTGAGATCGTCGAGGGATCGGCCTCCCTTGTATTCCTCGCCGTCCTCGTCGGGAGGATTGAAATATTTAATCGTGGGGTAGCCTCGCACGCCGTACTTCTCGCACAGCGGCTTGCCGGCCGCGGTGCAGTCAACATCGCCAATGAGCACCGTCTTGGAGTCCTCGTAGATGTCTCCGAGGGCGTCCCAATCGGGCTTCATCTTCTTGCAGTGGCCTCACCAGGGTGCGAGGAACTTAATAAATGCGGACTTGCCCGATTGGAGCACCAGCTTGTCAAAGTTGTCCGGAGTGAGGTCAACAGCGCCGGCGGAGGCGCCGACGACGGCCGCGAGCAGAGCAGCGCTGCGCAGCATTGTGGGGCCTACGGGGCGGGGTTGAAGGGCATCGTGAGGCGTCTGAAGATAGGTGGAGTCTGTGCTGGCAGCGTGGCGTGGACACGCTGTACTGCGGAGCGGGGGAGATGGAGAGAGGGGAAGGGAGAGGGGGGGGAAGGCGGGGGGGGAACTGACGTGTTGGGTTGCAGGGTCGGCGGCGGCGGCGGCGGCGGCGGGGGAACGGTGATGAAGAAGGGGAAGAAGATAGAGAGAGAAGGGGGGCGAGGGGGGGAGGGGGGTAGGAGAGGAGAGAGAGCGGGAGGGAGGAGGGGAAAACGTGGAAAGGTAAGAGAGAGAGAGAGTTCGGAAGAAGAGGGAAGTGATGGGCGCTGCGGGGGGGGGGGGGGGGCGTGAGAGAAGGGAGGAGAGGAGGAGGGGGGAGAGGGGTGGGGGGTGGGGGGAGAGAGAGAGAGGAGGGGGATGATGATGTTGGGGGCGGCACCCGACCGTGATGGGGGCGGCGCTTAGAGGGAGAGAAGAGAGAGATGCCTCGAGAAAAGGGGAGAGGAGAGAGAAGGGGAGAGGTGAGAAAAGGGGAGAGGAGAGAGAAGGGGAGAGGTGAGAGAAGGGGAGAGGAGAGAGAAGGGGAGTGGGGAAACAAGAGAGTAGGAAGCACGAGAATGGGGAAGAACTGACGGGCGAGATGGGAAAGAGAGCGGGAGGCGGGGGGGGGGGGATCCCGTGGGCGGGCGTGAGAGATATCGGGAGGGGGGCCTCCGTATTGCTGTGGACTTGCGTCGTGCGAAGCTGCAGCTTGAAGCTTGAAGCTGGTGACGACGGCGGGGCCGCAGCGAGGATGGGAGTGGGAGAGTGGGAGTGGCGCATGGAGGAGACGCTGCAGGGGCCTATTGTGGCCGTGGCGAGGGCGGCGAGGGTGCGATGGCCTCCGCTACCTTGTGGCTTTGACGGATCCGAGGTTACCACTACCTCAGATATCAGATGGGAACAGAGGGGACGGAAGGGAAGCGGCGAGAGGCGCGGTGGAAGTTGGGGGGTGGCCAATGACGGGCTGGACCACCTCCTCAGCAGAGAAAGGCGGGAGGACGGGCTTGGGCGAGGGCGAGCGCGACGACGGAGCGGACATGGCTGGGCGGGTCGGGATGGATAGGCTGAGGCTGAGTGAGGGAGTGGTGAGGTTTGGTATTGAGGTAGTGTTGAGAACGAGGGACGAGAACGGGAAAGAGAACGAGAACGAGAGCGACGAACGAAGAGCGACAGACGACAGACGGTTAGGGTCCGCTGGACCGACGAGATGACACCACATTCACGCCAACACTCTCCACACTAACGTATCCTTATCACGGAACGCCCCCGCCCAGCCAAATATGTAGCAAATATGTCGTCGACATATTTATTTCGCGAAATCGCACCCAAATATGTTTTACGATAGGTTGATATTCCTGCCTACCCCTAGGGCAGAGGAGGATGGGGCTGGGCCCTGGCCTCCCCTGCTGGCTCTCCCTCGCTGGCGCTCCTGAGCCTCTGGGGCCCCACTCAGCACCTGTCTGCCTGTCGACCAGGGGGGAGGGGGGGTTGGAGCGATGTGCTGGCCACGACACCACGACAGGCCAGGACGCGCGAGGCAGGCGAGCCTGCCAGGGAGAGAATGGGTCAGGAGGGGAGTCTGCTCGTCTGCTCCTGGCAAGCCATCAGGCATAGGCATGCCAGGAGCATGGGAGCATGGGTGGTTCCTCCCCTATCCCCCATGACAGGGGAGGAGTGGAGAGAGGGGGGGGGCTCGTGGCTCGTGCCCCCCAATGGGAGAACCAATTATAAACTCATCACGGGACGCCGTCCTTTACTTTCTACTCACTGCCAAGTCTTACTAATAATCCGCAAGATTCCCTCCATCAAGTCGAACCTTCCGGACTTTGACCTCGATGATCGTCTCCACTCCCTTGCACACGATGTGCTACGTCTGAGTCAATCTCGAACGTCTGGAACATTCTCAATCTATGTCTACATTCATCATGGACTTGATCTCAGTTCACCTCATGCTTCCGGACTCCTCTGATGCTCAATCTCAATGTATTCTCAGATACCCCAAGGCACCCCTAGGACACCCCCTTGGTGAACTACACCCTCAGCCAATCAAGGTGCCCTAGTGCCTTTCTAACCCATTCGCCAAAGTTACTATCATTCCTCTCTTCACTTCGATTCTGTTCTTTCTCGTCATCTCTACCTGTCACACACTATTACCTGTTCTCTTACGATAGCTTAATGTGTGTGATACAGGCTGAAGTGTTTTGTTGGAATCTCATGTGGCATAGTGGGGGTATGCTTGATTTTCTGTCCCAAGGTGGCCCTCAGCCCTCAGTGCTCGGTTCTATCCCCATCGCTCACCTGTCTGTCGCGATCCCTCACAATGCTGGTAATCCTTTTTGCAATCCCTCTGGTCCACTACTGGGTACCAGTACAACAAAACTTAGTTGGGCCTCTGCCATAAGGCATGCCCCGTGGCAGTGGAGGATTGGCTGAACCAGCCTGGCACTGACAGTCTGTGGCCTGTGGCCTGCAGCCTGCAGCCCCCCATGTGCCATGTGGGGGACCAGCATGGCTGTCTTGCAAGGCGTGGCCGTGGCCACGGGCCGCGTGGCGCGACCGGAGTCGCACGCACCTGTTCGGCCTCAGAGGGGTTCATGTTCGAATATATTTGTTTGGTTGATTTGTAACAAACAGAGACATGAACATGAAGTCCTTCTTCACATGAATGAATCTTGGTGTGTATACTTACTCTCACAAGGAGAAGGGGGGGAGGGGATGTGGAAGGGAGAGAGAGAGACTCGGTGTGAAAGAAACAGAGGGAGGGAGGGAGAGGAGAGAGGAGAGGCGAGGGAGAAGAGAAGAGAAAGGAGAAAAGAGACAAGAGAGTAGAGAGAGCGAGAGGGAGAGGGAGAGAGGGATTCCTTCTGGCGGAGAGGGCGGCGATGGAGAGCGAGGCGGCGGAGGCGGAGGCTGCGCCGGTGGAGGGCGAGGAAGCGGCGAGGGAGAAGGTCGAGCGCAGTACGGCAATTACCACCTTCTTGCGCGTGCGGCCCGACAAGCGCGGCTCCGGCTTCTTCACTCTGCCCTCTGCTGAGAGCGAGGGTCCTCCGAGCGTGAGCGTCGAGGTTCCAAAGGAGGAGCTGCCGGGCCTCGTGAGCAACAAGCGGACGAGCTGGAGCTTCCGCTTCGACGGCGTGCTGGGGCAGCATGCGCTTCAGGACGAAGTCTTCACACGCGTCGCCCAGCCCGTCGTCGACTCGGTGCTCGAGGGCTTCAATGGCACGGTCTTTGCGTACGGCCAGACTGGCTCCGGCAAGACTTATACACTCACAGGCGGCGTCGATGCCTACGAAGAGCGCGGGATCATCCCTCGTGCGCTCAGTCACATCTATGCTCACATCGCCGCATCCGCAGGCGAGGTGGAGCATACTGTCCGCATCTCGTACTTGGAGATTTACAACCAGGTGTGGCTGACTGCGTGTGAGCAATGGCTGCCATGTGTTGCCTGCCGAGCACGCGGCTTGATTCGCGTCGCACCACGCCGTGAAACCACCACGGCTAGAGCCCGACATGATTCGGAGGAGCAGGAGACGCTTTCACGGTGTCTTAATGAGTGTTTCTGCAAGTCTCTGCACTGCACGCTGCCTAGGGAGCAGGTTCTCTGGAATGGTCCGATCCACCCTGCGCATTCCTCGTTTAATGTCGCCGCCTACTGAGCCAGACACGTGACCCCGATCGCATCAGGCGGGCTATGACCTATTGGACTCATCAGCAGGAGCTGGTCAAGATGGTTACACCCTGTCGCGCATCACTGGGGTGACCGACGATGAAGACGGCATGGGAGTTGTGGTGCGATGTGTGCTGGAACGCTCCGAGCACGTAGCCGTGCTACCAACTGACAACGTCGTTATCCCCGCATCGCAGGTCCGTGGCCTGTCCATGCACGTTGCTCCGTCGGAGGAGGCCGCGCTCGGCCTGCTGCTCATTGGTGACACCAATCGTGCTGTGGCAGAGACTTCCATGAACGCCCACTCCTCCCGGTCTCACTGCATCTTTACAGTGCACATTGAGAGCCGTACAGCTGGCGCATCCACCATTCGGCGTGCAAAGCTTCAGCTTGTCGATCTCGCTGGGTCCGAGCGCGTCGCAAAGACGGGAGCGACTGGATCCACCCTGGGTGAGGCCAAGCACATCAACGTGTCGCTGCATTTCCTCGAGCTGGTGATTATGCAACTCCATGAAGCAAAGCGTAAGGGGAACAAGGGCGGACACGAGGCGCACGTCCCCTACCGAAACTCGCTCCTCACCTCAGTGTTGCGTGGTAGGTCTTACAGCCTCCTGTCTCCGTCCATCGCGACATCTGCACATGCGTTCGCTGCGAGCCCGCGCCACACAACTGGGTACGTTCCCTTCGTCGAGTCGTTGAATGCCCCAGCTTCTACGACTTGCAACATTTCGTGGCCAAGCTTTAGTTGCTCTCTCCGAAAGATGGTTCTAGCGCATCGAGTCGAGTTCCCCCCTCACTTGGCTCCATAGCCGTTCCCCCCTCGCCCTTTGGCCTCTGCGCTCTACGTACACGCTCATAGCGCCCGGCCCCTGCCCTTCCGTAGACTCACTAGGAGGCAATTGTCGCACAGTGATGATTGCTGCCATCCATCCAGCTCGTCCTCACACCGACGAGAGCATCTCAACGTGCCGCTTTGCGCAGCGAGTGGCGAAGATCAAGAATCAGGTGTCTCGCAATGAGGAGATGGACCCTGCTGTGATGATTGCTCGTCTGAAGGAGGAGAATCGCAGGCTCAAGGAGGCTGGCGCGCTTCACGAGGACGACGGCGGAACCGACTTGACCGAACCTGAGCTCAAGGCTCTGCGTCGTTCTTTGCGAATCTTTTTGCGCGACCCGGCTCCCGCTGCAACGATCGACTGGGGACGAGGGCGACGCGCGGCCAAAGTTCGCCACGCCTTTTGGATGTTGAAGGCTATGCTCCAAGAGAACTCGGGAGGTTTCGGGCATGCCGGCAGGGATGATGATTATTTAGTTCGGGGCGACGACGAGCAAGACCATCTCGGTTTGGAAATTCATCCCGGACATGTTCAAAGCATGGATGGAGAGCATGCAGCGCCTAGCTCGCCGATGTCTGAGCTAAGGAAGCGGCTGGCGCAAGCCAACAAGCAGCTGCAGGCAAAAGAGGACGAATGCGCTAAGCTGCGCGATCGCCTTCGACTCCTGGCACGCACTCCAGGTGCAGAGGCGTTGTCGTGCAAAGCCGCCATACTCGAAGTAGGCAGTGGCTCGATGGATGCCGCTCGTGACAACTCCCTAGGGATTGGGAAGCCCCATAGCGATGGAACCGCTGGGGTTAGTGACAAAGGTCGCCAGGCCCTCAGCCGGATCGAGATCGGAGCTCTCAGGGAGCGCGATGCTGCCGCCCAGCTCTTCGCCACGGCCTTTGAGCGAGGCGCTGAGCTCGCCAAAGCGCGGGCTCATGCCCAAGACGCGTTGCGACCCAAGCTTGAGGCTGCACGCAACTTGGGAGCGGCACTTGTTGTAGCGCGCGACGAAATCGCAAGCGTCAAGGCGGCCGTGGAGGCGCGGCGAGTGCATGGAGCAATCGCCGGACTGAGCGGCAGCGGTAATGACAATTCGGATCGAGAAGAGGACGAGGAGGAGCTGAGGTTGGTGGGCGTGTTGCAAGAGAAGAAGAACGAGTATAAGGCCAAGACGGCTGAACTCAAGCATTTGAAAATGCATGTTGGCGCTCTGCAAGCGCGATGCCAGGTGTGGAAGCATGCCTTCAATGCACTAGAGGCGAGCCGCTACCATTTGACTCTTGAGGCACACGCCCTCCCATACAGGCCACTCATGCCGCCTTCGAGGGAGAATTCATCGCATGGTGGAACACCATGCGTGAAGTGCATGGCCTGCCGGCGCTCAAAGGCGCCGTTAGTGAAGCAAAGGCCGCTCCCTCTATTGCGGTGGAGGCCAACCATGACGCGATGCGGTCTCGTGGCCCCGTCGAGGCGTGGCCCGACAAGGGGCTGGTGGATGAGCCACAGCGCACGCTTGCAGAGAACCGCGCCACAAGTAGCGAAGGACATGGGACCGTTGGCAAGGGGGTTAGCGAGCTAAGCTTATCCCTCCTCCGCGACCCTGCTTCTGCGCTTGATCACTTCCGCTCCAGAGTCTGGAGCGAGCGAGCGCGCAACCACCGCGAAGGCCTCAAGGCAGAGCTCGGTAGAGCAGTCGCTCAGGCTAAAGATTCAGGTGAGATGGTCTCAAGGCGCCGCGCGCGGATCGGTCAACTCAAAGACGCGCTCGCGACTGCGGCGGCCAATGCGCTAGCCGACGAATCCGATGGGGCCCCAAGCGATTCAGATAGTGGTCAAGCAGCAGCTGCGTTGCGCGGCCGCTTGGAGATGGAGAAGGAGAGCTACAAGGAGGACGTGGCAACTCTTCGCGAGTTGAAGCAGCAGATTGAGAGTTTACAGGCAGGACTCGATGAATCGCAGCGCAATCTACAAGCTGATTTTATGGCCTGGCACGGACCTGCTCTCGCGAGGGCAGAGGAGGCCAGCGAGGACGCGGACCGTACTACCTCAAACAGCAGTGCACAAGGGAGGGGAGGTGCGCGGCATGTTCAAAAAATGGCATGGTCGTAAGAAAGTGCGCGGTGCGTGGTGGTGGGGCCACGGTAGAGCAGCTAGGGGTGGGGTGGCCTAGTCGGCAAATATCCATCAACATTTTTATTGATAGAGCGGTGAGCGCAGCCTGACGTTGACAACAAGAAAATCGGATGCATCGGGGGGCGCAGAGTGCCTCTTCCCCCCCTTGTGAGGCGGATGACTTTCCTGCTCCTGCCTTCGCCTTACTTATTACTTAGCACGTAGCGCTTAATTCAATGACAATGACAATGAGCATTAGTACCGCTACTGGTGGTACACCCATAGAGAAGTGAATGGATAGTAAAATAAGGTTACGTCGCTCATTCTCGAGAACAGTTTTATAAGCAAAGTGGCATTCCGACATATTGTGTTTTGGTGTCATTCGGAAAGCCACGCTACCCCTTATTTCTTATTTTCTATGGCATCTTCGAGTAGACAACCTAGGGCTAGGGCCTAGGGCTGGCGCTTAGCCAAAGCCAACTATCAACTATCTCTATCTCCTATCTTTATCTTTAAGGGAAAAAGATAGAAGATAGGGTCATGGTCATTAGTCATATGGTCATGGAGCGCGCGTCGCTCCCTCTCATGCCGTCACCCTCGCCGCGCCGGCCGATCGGGCCATGACCAACGACGCGCCGCCGAAGCGACGAGCGGCCAAGACGGACCAGGCGTGCGCTAAGGCTATGAGTATGATACCAAACTAGTAGTAGATATCTAGGTATCTAGGGGGCTTTTGGCGAACACGCCGCAACTCCGGACTCCCCCCTCCTCCCCTCCGGACCGCACCACTTTTAAAAAGTAATGAGGAGAGAGAGAGAGGGGAGGGAGAGGAGGAGCCGCGGGGGGGGGGAGCTTGAGACTTGAGTCGCGCGTACACCTGCCGCACCACACCTGCCGGCCACACTCGCACAGCTGCCGCTTGTCGTGCTGCTCCTTGCCTGCGCCACTGCCTACTCTCTTCCCCGCCCAGTGCACGCCGCCGTCCAACCTCTCACCCGCCTCGCCGCTCTCTCCTGCCCGCCTCACCTCGATCAAGATGGACACCTCGATCAAGATGGAAAGCTCGTCTTCGTGGGCAGCCAAAAAGAAAAAAATCTTCTTAAAAATTCCCGCTACATATGCGGCGTGAGGCAGTTTGCTAGTGTACCTCCCTACTACCCAACCTTAACCCTGTCGTATTCCATACGATGGCAGGTTTTTACTTCTAACCGGTGGGTTATTTTAGGCCTCAAGGTCTCGTCGGCGACATTCTACCCCTTCTCTTACTTTCTTCCGATGTCATCAAACGTTCGGTGACAGTCTTCTGTCTTCTCCTCATGCATCGGTGACAGTCTTCTGTCTTCTCCTCATGCATCGGTGACAGTCTTCCGTCTTCTCTGCGTGTATCAGTGGTATTTCCCCCAGCGAGGTCCGCCCTCGTTGTTCCGACTTCTCTGTCGCACGTCTGTGCGTCGATGAGCCGCCTTGGTGCCGACGCTTGACATTCCGTCGTGGGGGTGGTTAGTTTTCGCCCCGTTTAGGTTAGTTCGTGTGTGACTGCGTGACGTGGGATCTTTTTGGGGTCTCCGTGTTGTAGTCTCTCGTGTCTACCTTGGACCTAAGAAGCTCTCCTTCTCATTCACTCTCTTCCTCTAGCTCGCTAGCTAGCCTCGGCCCTACCCTCCAACGCCGCGCGTTGCGAGCCTCCGAACCTCCGTCCCTCTCTTCGTCTCTAGCACTCGATGGTAGACACAGTCAGACCCGACTTCTACTATGACCTGCCTTCGACATCCCAGGGGTCTTTGACGACCTTGGCCGGGAGAGAGGCTCGGGATTGGAGGGGGGGCGTTCCCGGGTGTCCTCCTCATCGCACGGCTCCGGCTCCCCATCAGCACCAGGTGCCATTCCGCTGGTGCCCCCTTGTCTCTCCCCCTCTTGCTACTGTCCGGGGCGCCTCCACCCCGCTGCCCGCTCCCACTTCGCGGTAGCGCCCCCCCCCCCCAACTCCCCTGGGCTTCCCATCCGCGTACCACCTTAAGGTGATTGTAGAAAGAGACGGATCGGGCGGGCGGCGGGGGGCCGCTCCGGACGCGCGGTCCGGAGCGGCGGGGGGTCGGTCCGGAGTGGTGAGAATTTGGGGGTATCTAGATAGTATATAGGTAGGGGTTGGACACTATCTATCTATCTAGATGGGCTCCGAGCGAAAGCACCTACCGTCTACCAGATATTAGGTTGTTTCGATGCGCCGGCGGGGCCTCCAGCAGCGCCGCCGCGGCGCGCACTCCTCGCTCCTCCTAGGAGTAGGCCCGCGTTGGGGTTTTGTTCTTCGTTTTGATGATGAAAAACGTGCAGTGGGGCTGTCACACCCGGCCCTGTTCTGGTGAAGGGGGAGGGGGGGGGGGGGGGGGAGGGAGGAGCGGTTTCCCGCGGGGGGAACTGGGAGTACCCGTCGGGGCGATGAAATGAGGGCGTGGGGAAAGAAGAGAATACATTTTCTTCGCAGTCGCAGTGCACGCGGTCTTTTTCACCTTTCCTTCCTGTTATATAACAGCCTGTTACCGCGTGCGTTGCACGCGCCCAGGCCCCGCAGGCGTCCTCCGCCTCTATGGAGTAGGAATACTTGTATCCAGCGCTTTCTCCCCCAGTATGAGTCCAGCCCTTCCTCATTTCCGGCGGAGCGCGTCCCCCCCCCGCCCCTTCTCCCCCGCTTGCCCCCTCCCCCCCCCGCTTCCCCCCCCCCCGCCCTCCCCCCCCTCCCCCCCCCCCCTCGCTCGGTCCCACGCGCTGCCCCCCCCGGTGGTGACCAGAAGTTACTCGTGCGATACAGCTGACGCATGCATGCCTCCCTGCTCACCCTCCTGGGTTGGGCCGGCTGCGTAGCCGGAGCGCTGATTTCCAACGTGTGCTCGCATGCGAGCGGTCGCACGGAGGACACGATGCTACCCGACGTAGTCCGAGTCACGCAGCAGGCAATGGGAGCCCGCTGTGTGGTGGGCGCCGACTTGGATGGCGACGGTCGAGTGGACCTCGTCTCCGCCAGCTCGAACGACAACGCAGTGAGCTGGTTCCGCAACCTGGGCGTCGACTCAGGTACTGGCCTTCCGCGCTTCTCGATCAAGCAGCAGATCACCTGGTCATCGCTCGGGTCGCGCATTGTCACGGTGGGCGACATCAACCAGGATGGCAAGATTGACGTCATCGGTGCGTCGTACTACGACAGCACGGTGCGGTGGTTCGAGAACGACGGCACGGGCTCCTTCACCGCGCACGTGGTGTCAACCGCTGTGAACGAGGGTCAGGGCGTTACTGTAGCCGACCTGGACCAAGACGGTGACCTCGATATCATCACGGCCTCATCAGGCGACAATATGATTTCAGTTTTCAAGAACCTCGATCATGGCATCTTCTGTGAGATCAAGCAGGTGGTTGACGACAACGTGATTGGGGTACGTACTGTAATTGCAGCTGACCTCGATGGGGATGGATGGCTTGACCTTGCTGCGGCCTCCAAAGACGACGACACATTATCTTGGTACCCGAACGACGGCACTGGCAAGTTTCCCGTGAAGAGGATCATCTCTGCTGGCGCCGAATCCGACGGGGCCTACTCCCTCATCGCGGCCGACATCGATCAAGATGGGGACAATGACTTGGTTGTCGCCTCCAACGGTAATGATCACGTCTCGCTCTGGCGCAACGACGGCTTTGGCAGCTTCAACAAGACGCTCATTTTTGGCGAGGCCGACTTTGTGCTTAGTGTCACGGCATTGGACATCGACGGTGATGGTGACATGGATGTGGCGAGCGCCTCCTTCTTCGATGGCGTCTTCCGGTGGTACGAAAATGTGGATGGATTCGGCACCACGTGGCAGAATCATACTATCTTCTACGGCCTCGCTGCCCACTACATCTCGCATGCAGACACCGATGGCGACGGTGACTTAGACCTCCTTGGAGTTGACCACTCGGCCAACTCGGTGATGGTATTCCTCGCTAACACCACGTGCAACACACGCACCACAGCGGCTTGCTGCGCAGAGGGCACGCTGTGGAATGGCACAGCATGTGCGCTGTGCCCACTAGGCACCTATGGCGTCGGGAGAGGGGTATCGGCCAGCTGTAATTCGTGCCCTGCCACATCCTGCTCCGTTCATGGGCGCACGGATTGGCCCCTTGCCTGCCCCTTGCCCAGTCTCTGCCAGTCCACGGCAGCGAGTATCCGCGCTTGCGCCTGCCCCGTTGATACAGTTCGTGACGCGTCGAGCGACCGCTGCCAGATCTGCCCAGACGGGCAGGTGCGGTCGTCGACTGTGCAACGTACTGTGGCCACACTTGGTGACTATGCTGCTTGGGAGGAACAACAGGGGGTATGCGTGGCGAGTGCAGCGTTCAACACTATAGCCATCACGTTGGCTTTAGCTGGCATCGGGGTTGTGCTCTTCCTTCTAGTGATGGGCTGGGCACTAGCAAAGGGGCTTCGTGCCTTGAAGGCCCAGCACGATTATGAGCTATTACTAGACCAGCAGGTGGACGAGGCATTGATTAACGTCGCGACCCTTGGTTTCAGCATAGCGTTTGTGCGTCTCTCGACGCTACGTGAGATCGGGAAGCTGGTCTCGCACGAGTACCTACGCGACGCGGGCAAGCTCAAGATGCTTGACACCTATACGGAACTGCTCAAGTTCGTGAGCAAACACAGCACAGTTTTCTTCTCGCATCAGTGGCTTGGTGCCCATGAGCCCGACGCCAAGGGCGTCCACTTTCGCGCGATGATGGCCGCCGCCGATACACTGTGCAGCAATGACGGTCTCGATCCTGGCGACTTATATGTCTGGGTAGATTATTCCTCCATCCCACAGGCCAACCTCAATGCTCGCAATCTCTCCATCTCGTCGGTGGCCGTCTACTCGTCTGCGTGCAAGTACTTCGTGGCCATTGCTCCTCCTACGGAGCACAACGATGCAGATCCATTAGTCTTCTGCAATCTCGAGACATACCAGCAGCGTGGTTGGTGCCGTGTCGAGCAGTGGGCGCGTATGGCCGTAGGTGGCCTCTCTGATATGTATGTATTCGATGGGAAATGCGGGCTTACGTTGATTGCGGACATGCAAGAATCGCTTTCAGCGATCCTGCGGGTCTTCGAGGGCGACTTCACTCACCCAGAAGACAAGAAGAAGCTCGTGACAACTATGCTTGGGATTTGGTCCGTCTGTATGCGCAAGCGGTTGGAACGCGATGCAGAGAGCATCATTGTGTATGAGATGGTCCGGAAATATCAGGAGCAGGTGTTTCCTAAGGAGTATTTCGGTGAGCTCCTTCCTCGACTTGAGCGGCGCGTTGCCCAAGGAGATCTTCACCGAGAACAATCGTTGAGCGACACATGGAGTTACTTGTCGGAACGGTCTTTCTTCGACATCCCTACGCGCCTGGGTCTGACGGCCACGCCTGGCTACCCAGCACGCCTCTCTCGTCGCAAGAGTGACCTTTTTCTTGTCCGGCTCTTCAAGGCCTCACATAGCCGAAGTCGGAGGCCGATCGAAGTGCAGCCAGTCCACTCTAGCTCTAGCCGGGACGAAGGCATCAGGGGCCTTAGTTGATGGGAGATGCTCGCGCCTTGCCATGGCTAGTGAAGCATACACGCAAGCCCCCTTTAAGTGAACCATTTAATTTTTCCGATTTTTCTATAAATTGAATATGAGAAGTAAAAAAACTTCTTAATAACCTCACCACACACCATACGCGCGGCTTTCCAGAGACTTTCCCGCAGCCCACGCCCGCGTCCCTTCCCACTCCCTCCACCCACCTCCCAGCTCGTCCCCTCGTGCGCTACGTCTCGGTGAACGGGGCTTTCGGTGGCAGGCGGCAGGCGGCGTGTCCCGGTCCCCGGTGGTCTAGTCCCCTTCTCCCTTCCGTGCGCCACCG
Source organism: Isochrysis galbana (assembly GCA_018136815.1). NCBI lineage: Eukaryota > Haptophyta > Isochrysidales > Isochrysidaceae > Isochrysis > Isochrysis galbana. Next base: position 693,189 of record CM030942.1, on the reverse strand, counting down.
GGCTACCGGTTTTCAGTGCGTCTGTTGTCGCGCAAAGGCAAAGGCCTTTTCCTTTTTTCCTTTTTTCCTTTTATCCGTATCCCGTTTGCCTTCGGGGTTGTTTCGGGGTGGGGTGTGTTATGGTTATGGGTTTGCCGGGCGATTGGTTCGGTGGTCGGATCCAGTTCTTGCCCCCTTGTTGTTGTTGTTGTTGGTGTTTAAGCCAATCTGGCTTCTATACCTAGCGCTCTATTGAATATGATAATTATTCAGAATTAAATGTAAATGTATAAATGATAAATGATGTGAGATGTGATCTGGAAAGCTAGCCAGGGCTACGCGCCGAGATTGGCACGGGCGCTATGGCCGGCGGCGGGCGCGTCGCTGGTGTTGGTAAGGCGGGGCCACCACTAACTTTATAATAAATCAACTGAATATTAGTGCCGCTACTGCCACTAGCCTAGATGGGAAATACGGTGCAGGGGCCTGCAAATACAGCCAAATACATATGTATTTGGCCTAGATGGGAAATACAGTGGGGGAGAGTGCAAATGCAAATACAGTAAATACAGTCTGTATTTGGCCTTCGTACAAATACATTGAAATACAGTCCCCAAATACAGTAGGATTTTTTTTTCCTTTCCTCTTTTTTTTTCCTTTTCTCCATATCTCTCTCGCGACTCGCGACTCGCCCCCGTTGCCACTTGCCAACTACGAGCGCGCGCCAGGGCGTATGGGTTCACGTTTACCCGGTGTTGACCCACTTTACGTTAACACCTCCATTGGCTAGGTGTGGCACATGCGTTAACACCTCAATCTGCAAGTGTTGGTACCAGCAGCGGGTTAACACCACACTGCCGGTGCTGTGTACTACTGTGCGCACCCACGCACCCACGCACTCACGCACCCACTGAATGCTACGTGCCGCACGTGCGCGCGCACGAGGAGCTGCACGGCCAAGTGGCAAGTGGGGAGTTGCTCTTCGACACGGGCACCATGGCCAACGTGCAACTTGGAGCTTGCGCGGCTGCACCGCTGCATGCACCTGCTACTGCGCAAGCTGCGCTGCGCTTGCTTAGTAAAAGTTGTTCGATTCTATCAGATGGGTGGGACAATGTGATGAAGGATCACTTGATCAATTTCTTGTACGGTAATCCGGCGTGCATGCTATTTGATGGTACGGTCAAGCTATCGAGCAGCGATGCAGAGAATTCTGAATTTGTAGCTGAGTTACTACGTCAGCGTATCGAGAGGCATGGCCGGTTTTGCTTTGTGCAGGTGGTCACAGACACTTGCAGCACAATGAAGGCCGCTTGGAGAATTTTGGAGAGGCACTACAAGTGGCTCACAGCTACATGCTGCGGTACGCACGTCCTCTCTCTAGAGCTGAAAGATTTTGCTAAGGTGGCACAAGTGGCTGAGGTGATATCAAAGGTAGGTTGCGTTTTATCGCTGTTTTGGGGTCGCTCCAGGTGGCCACGTGCGAAGCTCCGGGAAATGATTGCTGCCAACCATGGGAAAGAATTCGGCCTTTACCGCGCAAAGCAAACTCGATTCGCCGGAAAGTTTCATGAGATGTCTCGAATGCTGCGTGTAAAAACTGAGTTGCAGCAGGTGGTAGTGACGATGGAGTATGCAGCGCACCGATTTACTTCCAGAGGGCGGTCGGCCACCTGCGACAATGACGAGGTCTTGGATGCAGACATTGGAAGGAAGGTGAAGGCGATTGTGCTCGACGATGATGGTTTTTGGAAACCTCTCATTCTGATTTTGCATGTGACCATGCCTGTTGTGAAACTGCTCCGGCTAATGGACAGCAACGCGTTTTGTATGGGGAAAGTGTAGGATAAGATGTTTTCGATCGGCCAACGCATTGAAGCCATGCAAGATAGAGTTCCTCGGTTCAAGGAATTGGCAAAGCTTCACGCCGAACGTTGGGAATACCTCCACTCGCCTATGCACGCCGCAGGCTACGCGTTGGACCCACAATACATGCAGACGGTAGGTGACTTGGATGACGCAACGACGGAGGGCTTGCAGACAATTGTTGACCGCCTTTGTTTACGTGACACGATCTTGGCCTCCCCCAACCCAGAGCAAGCTTGGAGAGAATGCACCGTCTCCTCCCCTGAAGTAGTTCAACGAATCGCCCAAGTGGAGAGAGAATTTGCTATATTCCAAAGTGGCAGTGGTGCTTTCTCTCGGCCGTCAGCATTGGAGAACGCCAAGGTTATGGAACCGTCGCAATGGTGGATGATGTATGGCAAGCATGTCCCTATGCTTGCATCGATTGCACAACAAGTTCTGTCCCAACCCGTCGCTGCATCGGCCGCCGAACGCAATTGGTCAGTGTATGGCCAAATACATTCTCAAGCTCGGTCGCGAATGTCCCATCAGGTGGCAGATAAGCTGGTTTTTTGTCATGAGTCCATGCATGTGCAGATGCGTTCCCAGAGTGCTGCTTGGAAACCTGATGTTGTGCCATGGGAGAGTGATGAGGATAGTGATGGGGATGGGGAGGAGCAGTGGGTTGGTGATGCGAATGTGAGTCCCAGTGCTGAGCTCGTTGAGAAGTTGTTGAGGTGAGATGCCTCGCGCCGCGCCGCCGCGCGGGCGGCTGCTAGCGTGTGCGGGCGCGCGCCACCGTCCAAATACGGAGGGGCACATAGAGGGGGTTTCAAATACGGCAAATACGGTCTGTATTTGGCCTTCGGCCAAATACGGTGAATACGTATCTCCCAACTAGGGTATTTGGCCTCCGGCCAAATACATTTCAAATACATTCGAGGCCTACAACCCAGGACACGCTTCAAATACAGCCAAATACATATGTATTTGGTGTCTGGCCAAATACGGTAAATACGTATTTCCCATCTAGGGCCACTAGCCATGCCAAGCCACCTCGTAAAAAACCTCACTATCTGCCTTCTCTTCTGGGCGTAAGTCCAAGAGAAAACCCCGGCTCACTTTTCTTTTCCTCCAGAGTACTCTTTTTTTATTCTTCTTCTTCCACTCTTCTCCGACCCCCTCCCTCCCCCCCTCTTCTCCGTCTCAAACGGAGCGTTGCCGCCGTCCGAGCGCCTCGAGAGGAGGGCCTGGAGAGAGAGAGGAGGGAGAGAGAGGCAGGGAGAGAGAGAGGACGGGAGAAGAAGAGCGAGCAAGGGGGAACGACGTCCACAGCGCCTGCGCTCGCAGTCCGCCCTGCTCGATGGCCAGCTCGCCGCCCTCCCTGCCGCCGCCCCTGCCGCCGCCCCTGCCTCCCCCCACCTCGGCTGACACGGCGCTCTTCGTCCTCTTGGGGCTTGTGGCTGGCGTAGGCGTGGTAGGTATGCTCGCGTGGTGCTGGTGGTGCCGCACGCGCCCGCGCAAGAAGCTCGTCCACCTCGACCCCGACTCCACGCCACTCCCTAACCTGATGCTCGCACGCCGCTCGGCTGTCGCCGACCCGACGCCATATCCGCCCCTCACCTCCGCTGCCGACCCGTCCGAGCTGACGGCCGCGCTTCCGAAGGTCAAGCCCCCGCCACATTCACGTTCGATGGCTCCCGTCATAATCCTTGCGCAGAAGGCGCCCGTTCCGCTGAAGGAACCTGTGCTTCCCGAGACCGTCACCAAGATTCCAGAGGCTGTGCAGCCGGTCAAGCCTCTCGAGGCAGCCGTCGTACAGCCCGAAGGCCCACTCATTTCGGCACCCGAGATAGTCGCACCGCCCATGCCACCTCCACCAAAAGATGACCATGCACAGATCGAGGAAATCGACCAGTGGCTCCAGGCTATCGTGCGCGCGTCGGACAAAGTGGGAAGCTCGCGTGCGCTTCGGCTGAAGGCTGCGCTCACCAAGCGGATGGACCTGTTTGCGGCTTCGCTGTCGGACCCTTCGAGGTGGGCGGCTGAGCGCCTCACTTGCCCATGCTCTACCTGTTGGTGTGCCAGCAATGTGTACCTCCGCGCTGTCCGCGCTGTCTGCACACACCCTTGTGCCACGCATTGCCTCGACTGAACTGTCTCATACCCTTCTACTTCTGCCTCGCAGGATCGGCACACTGGCCGCAGCCCTCGCCGAGGACGAGCGCAGCAGCGAGACGATCGGCCCGGCGGCACGCTTAGCTGAGGTTCTTCGCGAGCAGGAGCCAGAATTCCACCCGTTGGATGTCTGCTGCGCAGAGGCGCAGACTTGCTGGTCGCTTGCGCCCTCGCCTGCACTGTCCATGGCAAATGCGGCCATCTTTGAACGCATTGCGGCCATCATGAGGGACCACCCCACCGTGGGCCTCCACGTGCGGGCCGTTGTAAGCGGAGCTGAGTGCGCCATGCCCGCAGCGATCGCCTCCCACTTCACTGTCGACGCCAAGGGCTCAGCCATTGCCTATTTTGATGAGATGAGGCGGCTATACGAATACGTGGCTTTCATGCGCGCAAGCGCATGCGTGGACGCGCTGGCTGAGCGTGGGGTGGAGCGCAAACGCTTACTACCGACCGCGGTCACGGTGGCCTCGGCCACCGAGTCCGTCCACGTCGGCTTAGTATTCGAGCCTGCGCCTCTGGTTGAGCTGGCGTCCGCCTGGAAGGAAGCCTATGCTGAACGAGTGCAGTCAGCATCAGCAAAGCGCGAGGGTAGCGAAATGGGGGCAAAGCGGACGCTGCGTGGGAACGATGATACGGCCAGTGGGGCGAAGCGCGCGGCCCGTATCGAATCCAAACAGGTCAAGGAAGTGAGAAGGCGACCATCGGTGAGTATCGACGCTGAGCCTGAGGAGATCGAGGTGGAAGTGAGTGCTCCCCATACCATCGTGGCCAACGATGAGAATCAAAGCCAAACGCCTGAGCAGCCTAACGCGTCTTCGAGTCAGTGGCGCCAAGCCACGAAATCGGCGGCAACAAGGGGAGCTCTTAGGATATTGTGAGCGGATTCGTTGCTATGAGTGATGTCTTGTACGAAACAGCGGATATACTCCTAGATGTAAACACCGTGTGTGTGTCTTGTTTAGGTGTTGGTATAGGGCTGTAGGTGTAAGGAGCTACACGGTGGTGATGAATGTGCAGGTACACACGAGTTGCCCTGAATCAACCCGTCGGGGAGAAAGTAGGACCTGTAGTCGTTGGAAGTTAACATTACAGATGCAATAGCACAACTAAGTTTATACTTGGTTGACCCATGGGGGGGCACGAGCCCCCCCCTCTCTCCACTCCTCCCCTGCCATGGGGGAGGAACCACCCATCCTCCTGGCACGCCTGATGGCATGCCAGGAGGCCACTGCCCTACTGACCCACTCCCTTCCCCACAGGCTCGCCCCATTCGCCCATCCTGGCCCCTCGTGACCAGCCCATTGCTCCAACCCCCCCTCCCCCCCTGGTCGACAGGCAGACAGGTGCAGATTGGGGGCCCCAGAGGCTCAGGAGCGCCAGCGAGGGAGAGGCAGGGGAGGCCAGGGCCCAGTCCCAGCCTCCTCTGCCCCCAGAGCTGGCCTCCAGGAGCCTCCAGGGGTCGCCAGGGGCAGCTGCAGGCCTGCCGCAGGCGCGCCATCGCGCGTGCCGCAGGAGAGGGGAGAGAGAGCGCGGAGAAGGGGGTGGGCGGAGCGAGAGCTCCGCTCACCGAAAAATAGGTAAGTCCCGCACCTGTTTACAGGATAAGTCGGGGCTGAGACCGCCGCCCACTCGGAGACACAGGAGGAAGGGGGGGAATGATCACCGGGGGCGGGCGCGGGCCACCGGACCATATCTAAGCCCTTCACCCCTATCCCCCTAGTAGTGCACGGGGGGAGTCGCCTTATGGCGGGGGGAGAAGGGCCGGGGAAGTGGGGGTGTAGAAAGTTTCCTACGTGAGTAGAAAGTAGAGGGTCCACGGCCGCGTGTGCGGTGAGACTATTAAAAGGTTTATTATTACAGATGCAATAGCAATAAGCGCGCCCGTTGCGGCACGAATTCGGCGAAATTCGGACCTTGATCGAGGGGTCAGAAGGCGAATTAAAGATGGTGCCACATCAGCGGTACGGCGCGGCGGAGTGAGGGTGAGCGACTTCAGGGGTGGCAGTTGACAGACTAAACGTACTAAATTTAGACTTAGTTCAGTGAAGCAGTGAAGGGGCATTATCCGGTGCCTCTGCCCGCAAGGGCGCTAGTGCACCTGGCAAGTGCACCTGGGCCACCCTGTAACCGAAGCAAAAAGGAAAAGCAAACAAGGGGGGAAGGGAAGGAGGTGGGGCGAAGGGAAATAAGGGCGGTGTCGGTATGCGAAGGTAAAAATGTCCTAGACCGTAGTAGTAGTAGTAGTAGTAGGTGTTAGGCCCTTTATTTTTAAATTTGGCCGCGTTGCATGTGCATATGCATTTGGACCTGCATTTCATAGTATCACTCGCTCGCTCGCTTTTCGACGCTCAGCCGGGCCTTACTGCGCACCGACTACTATACGGTAGGCGGTAGGGGTCATGGTGTGGCGAGCTTTCGACTACGATTACGCCGACTGGATTCCCCACCCCGGCGTGCAACCATCTGAATCTGACTAGCCGCTACACTACTTTAGCGCACGGCGCTGTCAATGATTTCTCTGCCGGGTTGTTGATGGAAAGCGTAGAAAAATTCTCAATAAAAACGGCAGCATTTCACAAGCGGGCCATCCGGATGACCCGACGGCACTCCATAAGCTAGCGAAGCCCGCAGTCCATAGAGGATACGCAAAGCAGGATTGGAGACCATGCTCGCACGTAAGAGTGCTCGGTCATTGGTGATCTGAGGTTGTTGTGCCGTGCCCTTGCTTTTCAAGTTGCCATGCGCCGCTTTCCACGCACGTCACCCGTCAGCTTCATTGACGCATATGATGGGTCACAACCTACCATCCCCAGTGCTGAAATCGGGTGGATCAGGCCAGACACAGGCTACTCTGTTGAGATTTGACGAGCGCTCATCGATGTTGAATGGCCTGCGGCACGGCGAAATGAAGCGACTTTTGCGGCACGCGTTAAGGCGCATGGAGTATTCCTGCGGTTTCATGGCCTCCAACACGGCGACACACAACCGACTTGTACAGCATGCGTCAAGACGCGTGGCGTGTTTGATCGTCAGCCAAGTGCGCAGCCTCTATAGATCGTACCTTCGGTGAAATCGCCGTCAAACATCGTTCAAGATGCAGGTGCTTACTATAGATCATTGTCCTTTGCCATTCTCAGAGCTACTGCAGGCGTGATCCGTCACAAGCTCCTGCCCGGGCGGATTGATGTCCGTTGGAGCGAGCTCAAGGTCGGCCTCCTCTGTCGTGGCCTCCTCAGTGGGCACCTGCGTGTATGCCGCAGATGGCGAGTTCAACCCGCGTCCTAGCCCGATCATGGCTCCCGCAGCTTCAACCCAATCCAATAGCTGTTCAAGCTTGGAGCCATATATGAAGATGGAGAGGATGACCTATCACACATCAGAGGCGTGACGGTGCTAAGCGGGCACTTTAGGGAGACTGCTCGTATGAAAGAAGGCTATGGCGTTCGATGACAAGGCCCGAGCCCGGCAGCATCATAGGCATGGCGCGTCTACGCGGCTTGAGGCCACACACTAGTGCAACACCACCGACAAAGCGTGCGGTGATCACAAAGTCGAACAGAAGCCAAGAGCCGAAGCCACCGACAATGATTGCGCAAGCTTGAGCGAAGTTGCGAAGAATATTTCCAGCGAACTTCATAACAGTTGCAACGATCATCCCCCCTGCTGCGTTCGTGAAGATGGAGGCCCATACCGCGAATGTGAAGCCGTGGAGGGGCGTGCCGTCCTCCTTCATGTAAGCATCGTTCACCAAGAGTGTGCCTGGCCGCCCAAAAGCGAGGTGAGTGAGAGGGGACAGGGAGGCATAGGGGCGCCTTAGCTGGGCAGTGCTCTCTTGGTGTCGAATTCCACGATGGCGGCCACACCGACAACATCGCAGCATTCCCTTACTCTGTCCATTGACTCGTGCTCCATGCTTGCATTGGGCTCATCGCTTAGAGCACAATCTGACCCCTCGTGCACCGGCCCGCAACATACCGGAAAAGGCAATCGGAATAGTGAAGATGCACAGTTGAACGTTTCTGATCCAAATTGAGGGTTTTGACTCGATCAGGATCTTTTCGAGGTACACGGACGCCACACTCGAGCAGATGCACGCGGCAACTGTGGCGCCAACACCGACGGTAAAAGACCAGCTGTCGGCGGCGGCGGAAGCTGCCGAGCTAGGCTTTCGTGTGGGCGGCTCTTGTACGAGGATGGTCCCGGCCATGAGAAGAAGTAGTGCTCCCCACTGGTGAGGGGCTACCGAGCGGCCAAGAAGCACAACCGTGAGGACAGCAGTGGTTAGTGTCTTGAGCTGGTACGTGACCTGGAAGACTGCAGCTTCCAAGTGCTCCATTGCAATGAACAGCGCGTTGTTTTGTACCGTATACAAGAGGGCAGGCACCGCAATCTTGAGCGTGTCGATGGGAGCACCCAAGATTTCCTTCCGCAGGTTAGCCATCGCATCAGAGAAGGACTGCTTCTCATATATAAGCAACGTAATCGAGAGTGGCATCTTTAGCACCTCAGTGATGAGTACCTGTGTACAAGTGCCAGACGGATGGTCACGTTTGTCCCCGCCATCTCGCAGCCCCGGCTGTTGGAAATGCCGATAATTCATAACACCGCTAATCCCACCAGGCGGATGCATTTCGGAGGGTTCGTCCTTCATTGCCGTATGCACGAAAGCGACAGAGCGAGAGACGGAGGGGGGGGGTTGAGAGGACGGGGACGTGGAAGGGTACAGACTGGTCAACCGGATGAGAACAACAGTAGCATGGTAAGAGAGAAAGCGCGCTGGGAGGGGAGGGGGAACGGGCAGAGCGAGGGAGACAGGGAGGGAGGGAGGGAGGGAGGGAGGAGGGAGAGAGGGGGCAGGGAGGAAGGGAGGTAGGGAGGTAGGGAGGTAGGGAGAGAGGCTGCTCACCGCGACGGTCGAGTTATAGTGCGTGTCGAGCACCTTGGACCACCTCATGAGCAGAACGAAGGCGGCGTTTTGAAAGGTGAAGACGAGGAGGCTCATCATCTTGAGTTGCTCATCCGTCATCGCGCCGTGCACACGCCCCGGCACAGCGCGCTTCCCTCCTGTCCCCCCCCCCTCTCTCTCCCTTTCTCCCACCTCCCTCTCGCGCCGCCGCCGAACGCCGCCCTCCCGCCCCCCTCGCGCACGGCCTCATCACGTGCACGCCACGCTGTTTACATCTGTTTTGGGGTCTTCCACTCTCTATTTACTTCTGTCTCTCTTCTGCACGCCTCGCGCCAAAATCGCAGAGAGAGAGGGATGAAAGAACCGAGGACTAGGTTTTTTAGTAAACGGCTGAGGGCGGGCAGGCTAGCTTCAATCTTGACGTTGATCACTTTCACGTATTGTATGACGCCGTCCTAAATCTAAATGGGAAATACGTCTTTACTGTTTTTCTGTGAAGGCCAAGAACAGGCCGTTTTTGCCGTCTTTGCAACCCCTTCCGTTTTTGTCTCTGTCTCCGTTTTTGAATGGCAACGCGAGCCCTCGTACTCATACTCATGCACCGACCGCGCGCTGAGCATGAGCATATGCACGCGCGCTTACGCGTACTTGGAAAGAAAGAGAGGGGGGAGGGGAGAGGGGGGGGGGGGGCAGAGAGAGAAGGGTGATAAAGGGAAGTGAGAGAGAGGGGGAGGGAGGGAAGGGGGGGGCACGGAGCGAGAGGGAGAGAGAGAGAGAGGGAGGGAGAGGGAGAGGGAGAAAGAAGGGAGCAAGAGGGAGCAAGAGGGAGCGAGGGAGCAAGCAAGAGCAAGAGCAACAGAGGGAGAGGGAAAGTCGCGTTCCGTCGAAAGAGAGGACCAGGCGGCCGTTTTGTTTTTACTTAGGAGTGTGACGGTGTTTTCGCACATAAAATAACGTTGTCTTCTATTGTTCCTGTTCCTGTCGCCAGTCACATTATTGAGAGGCGAGAAGCGCTCAATCACCATCACCCACCGCATGGAAAAGCGTTCAATCACCATCAGCCTACACGTGGAACGCGTTCAATCACCATCACCCCCACCGCATGGAAAAGCGTTCAATCACCATCAGCCTACACGTGGAACGCGTTCAATCGCCATCACCCCCACCGCATGGAAAAGCGTTCAATCGCGGAGGATCGTGGATCGTGGGGATCATGAGGGTAGCGCTATCCAACCCACTCGTTTGGCAAGAGGACTGATGCATCCCGCTCGAGTTGGTGCGTGACACAAAAATATGTACGATACTATTATACGATACTATCATACATGTCCAGCACTAGCGATGTTGACATAAATTACTCAACAGTACTAAATCCGAACAATATCAAGAATATCCTTACGAGCACGGCATCCGACAATGGGGCGTGGCGGTACGAAATTGATCGAGCTCTGAATAACAACAAGGAGAAGGAGCTGTACGAACAATTCGTGAATAAGCTTGATGATGACCAATACGGCAAGTTCATAAGGGCATACATATCATTCAGGCGTTTCGATAGAGGGTATGTTAATTACGATCAGCTCACGCAAATTGCCGAGAAAGAGGGGTTAAAACATCAGATGAATAACATTCAGAATCCAAATGAACATGATTTGAATACGACTATGATAGATAAAAATTTCAAGAACGATGTAACTACATTGGTGCAGAGGGTGTTGTCAGTATCGCGTAAGTTGTATGAAAAAAAGATGCGAACCCCCCCACGCTAGAAGGTCACGTTGACGTTATGTAAGAACACGGACCAAACCCGTTCCATCACCCTATAGACGTGTAACGAAACCTGTATTCTGCATTTACGCGGTGCGCGCTCTGCGATCGGAGCGGCAGAACTCGAGGATCGATGGGGATGTATGCCGGTTGAATCCCAAGAGTGTGTTCCACAGACGAGGTTTGGGGGTTCTCCACCCTCGACATCGGCAATGGGTCACACTGATTGGGCGGAAAATGCTTGCAATCGACCCATGTGCTCGATGCCATACCTCAGACAGAGGGAGGAGCGTCGGCAAGGTTTCTTCTGGACCAGGTTGTCTCCGCAGATGCTTGCGCAATTAGACGTGTAGCAGAGACTTGCGCAGTTAGACGTGTAGCAGAGGAGCCCCATCGTCTCAATCATGTGTGTGTGTAAAAGTGACTTTCACGAGGGGACCTCTTCGGATGGATCAACTCCCCCCAGTATGACTGAAATCTTGTTTGTGGGACGCCTAGGTGTTTCGTGACGGGTTTTATTCAAAATTCTGAACTAACGACCTGACAGCTGACGGAGTAACATCCGCTCACTATAGTTGTGAGGCATTGGATTGACCAACCTCAGTGTGACGTTAGCTAGTGTATTTATGCGGTGTGACAATTGATTTGCCATATGAGTTTGAAGCTTCAAATTCTCTTCGAGAGCCGTCGATGAGCATAGCAGAGCTTTCTGACGATGGCTGGTTGGCCTACACTGATTATGCGGATAATGATACACTGTCCTCAGATATTTGTAACGAGCTGAAGCAGGACTCCAACTTCACCGCAGAGTTAGAAATGTACAACTATTGGAATTGCGATGACGTGAAAAGTAGCATCGCGTTCATGAAGGCGAAAATGTTCAACGCTGTCGCAAGTATGAGTACCGCAACAGATATACGTGCACAAGGGCATGCTGTCCTACTCCACCAGGCGTTTTCCACAATTGTACGTCCACCTACAACGAGCTTTTGGTTGGAACATGTGAGGACCAATATAAAAGCAGACAAGGAAGGTTACGAGAACGCCATCTGGGAGCGTTGACAAGTGCTGTCGTCTCCTTCGAAGTGTTGTACCGAGGTGCAATGTGCTTGAAGACGATGTGACGGAGTTCTGGGAAGAGTGGCATTTGCAGAAAAGGAGCTGCGACTCGCACTGTGCATGTCAGAGCCATTATACGCATCGGAGAGTGGTCTGTGCCGCAAGCTGTTGCCAAAGGTGACGCTCGTTGGAGTCGGACAGTTGCAAGCACAAATCGATGGGTACCCTTGAGATCGTGATGTCGTCGGTGAGTCGAATACCCAAGGCTTGGGAGAGCCTGGTAGGAGGATGGCATCCATGAGTCAGAATGGTCAGAAGAGTGGATGAATGACGGGTGAAGACTTCGTCAGTCACGTCAAGACGACAAGTGTCGGGCCGCATGTGGGGGGCGGAAGGGGGCGGAAGGGGGGCGGAAGGGGGGCGGAAGGGGGCGGAAGGGGGGTGGAAGGGGGGCGGAAGGGGGGCGGAAGGGGGGCGGAGGGTGGGGGGTGGGGGGGAGGAGGAGGGAGCGGCTGTGAGGGGGCCTGAGGCAGTTGGGTGGTTGTGAGTGAGCAGACAGTTGGGCGGTTGTGAGTGAGCAGACAGTTGGGCGGTTGTGAGTGAGCAGACAGTTGGGCGGTTGTGAGTGAGCAGACAGTTGGGCGGTTGTGAGTGGGCCTGAGGCAGTTGGGCGGTTGTGAGTGAGCAGACAGTTGGGCGGTTATGAGTGAGCAGACAGTTGGGCGGTTGTGAGTGATCAATTAGGCAGCTGTCAGTTGGCGTTACAATACATTTGACACAAACTTCCGCCCCCCTGCGCTACCACCCCTGTCTGTGCCCACCACCCACAACCGCCCAACTGTCTGCTCACTCACAACCGCCCAACTGTCTGCTCACTCACAAGTGTCCCACTATCCAACCTGCCCATCTTCCTTCTTCCCTGTCGCTCTGCTCCACCATGAACTTCTCCATTTCGATCAGCGTGCCGATGTCCTTCACCATCTCCCTCGCCGCCGCCGTCACCACCGCCTCCCTCGCCGCCACCGCCTTCACCGCCGCCTCCCTCACCGCCGCCTCCCTCACCGCCGCCTCCCTCACCTCCGCCACACTCACCACCGCCGCCGTCTCCGCAACCACCATCAATCACCACCGCCTCCCTCACCGCCGCCGCCTTCTCCCCCGCCTCCCTCATCGATCGTTATCACATATCGCCATTGACATTGCGCCTCAGACCAACGGTCATACGTCAGCCCACAACCCTCTTATTGTACCTACTCTCATCAGGGACACCTGCAAATGGTCGAGAACCCTAGTTTGTTGCTCACCATCACCATACATTACACGAATCAAAGAAAAGACTATCACAAGGAGACCGCAGCGCGGCCCCCTATGGCTTGAGGATGAGTAGCGCGGCGCGGCGCGCCACGCGCCACACAAATCTTGTGCTTGACGAGGATTTGCTGAAAGATTGGGAGTCACATGTGCTGCCTTAGGACCTAGAGATGATAGTGGAGGAGCCCGATGACGAGATGACGAGTGATATGTTGTTATTATATGTCGTAAGCGTACACTCGTGACCGCCGTCAGATCTACCGCTTCGTCGGTCAGATCCAAGTGCATCGAGGGAGAGCGAGGGAGAGCGCGAGAGCGAGGGGGAGAGAGCGAGAGAGGGGGGGAGCGAGAGAGGGAGAGAGGGAGAGCGAGTGAGCAAGCGGGAGAGAGAGAGCGCGCGCACCCGACCGAGCGCCCTCGCCCGGCAAGAATTCGTTAGAGAGCCCCCCTCCGGTATTGTTTTTGGGACTGTTTTTGTCTATTTTTCTACGAAGAGGGGAGGGGGGAGGGGGACGGCGGCGGAGGGGGAGGGGCGGAGGGGGGGGGGGGCTCCCTTTGCCTCCGGGAAACGTTTCGCGATACTCCCCCCCCCCCCCAAATCCTGCGGAACCATTTTTAAGAGGGTTGTCGAGTTCAACGTGTTGGTGTGGGCCCGTTGGGGCCCGCCCGGACCTGCGGTCCGGATGTTGTGGTTTGTGTAAAGTAGGAGTACTCCTCATAGAGGTACTGGGAATTCATACCTCGTAGGGCTGGCTACAAGCGAACGAAGAAACGGTCGGCCGCGAGGTTGGGGCCGGCGCCGCGACAGAACGTCTTATGAGTGGCTCAAAAATGGAATCCGATCGCGAAACGGCTGAACCAAGATTCTGGCCCTCTTCCCTCTCCCAACAACACCCGCTTCTCTCTCTCTGTTTCACACAGCCCGAGAGGCCCTGCCTCGTCGCCTTTCTTCCTCTCCTCAGCGCTCTTTAGCCTCTCTCTCGTGGCTGACGCCCCCCTCTTCCCCCCCCCCCCCTACAAACTCCCCCCCCCGCACTTACTGCGGGCGACTCCCCCATCCTTCTTCCTGGGGTGTGTGCTTCTCACGTCTTCTCTATCCATCGCCTTCCACCTTTTCAACATCGGGTCCAGCCTCGCAGGTCGCTCTCTTCCCCACCCACCCACCGCCACTCTCTTCTCTCTCGACTTCCATGCAGACCTCCTCGTCCTCTCTGCTGTCGAACAGGCCAGTGGCTCAAGTGGCACTGGCAATCATTGGGACGTGCGCCATCCTCGCGCTCACGCTCACCGGACCGCAGCCCGCCTCGCCCAATGCTCTCTTTGGCAGCATGGCAGCGCAGCCTGCCATCAGCTGCAGGCAGGCGACTGGTCCGCTTGCGGAAGGGCTCAACTCGGCGGTCCACTGGGCTTTGGGCGAGGTGACGACGCACCCTCGAGTCTCCAAGCTCCCCATCGACGCCAAGATCCGCGTGGGCCTCTACACCACGCAGATCGACAACATCACACTGGATGAGCTTGCGGTGGAGGAGATCGATATGGATGAGTGCAGGCGGCCGCGAGATATCTTCAAGTCGATCCCGCGCATCCTACCCGATGTGATTGAGCTCTCGATCAAAGGAATCGAAGTTGGTGTTGGCCTTAACTACGATTCAAACGGCCTCTGCGGCCTCTGGTGAGTCCGCTTCTGTGCGATGTGGACTATCCAATCGAGGCAATCTCACCCCTCAGAACTGTTGTCCGACTCTCTAGGTGCGTTGGCGGCGTGGCTGGAGCAGCAAAGAGCCGTGTCACTGGCACGCTCAACATGACCATCTCCTACGAGAAGGCCGATCTAACGGAGGTAACCGCCTGCGACGGAGATTTCGAGGTGCAGAAGACTGAGATTTTGGGCAAGCGCGCGGGCGACGCTGATCTTCCCACTCTCTCGGGCTTACCTCTCGGGAAGATTCTCTGCTACGGCACCAAACGCACGGGCGGCCTGCTTATGGGCGTGGAAGTGACCAATACGAAAACCGGCAAGGAGCTCGACTCTTCGAAGCCGTTCCCCGGCCTCGTCGCCCTTCTCAACTCGAAATTTGCTGCGGTGCGTTCGTTGCTCTTTCATGCCCTTCTTTTTGGTTCACTGCGGACTACCCCCAGTCATCGTCAAGACTTCATTCAAGAGACCATTCTCAGACCATTCGCACGTATTGTCCGCTGTACCCGCAGGTCATGCCAGGGTTGCGTCATATGGCAGAGGAAATGCACGAGGCGGAGGTCAACGTGGCTGAGCGCATTGGTTGATCACCGGCATTCCCATCTTCTTTGCTTTGATGAAGCGGCGCGGCAGGTGCTTGGAATGCTCAAATGTCGATTATTGGCACGGTCAATAGATTCATGGATTGTCGCCAGGCCTGGCCCACATGGCAAACACTTATTTCTTGACTCCTTGTGGATTGCGATGGACAATTTTTTTGTGACGCCGCATGCCTCGTGCATGTCATATGTGCTGTTAGCTTCCGTCGCATCGTTATCGTGGCGAGTGACGGGTAGATTCGCTGTACCCAGTGGCGCCCCATGCCCAGCAACAGGACCTTGTAGGAAATCTTTGCCCGGGCGCAGGCTTCTTGCAGTCGCCGTTGTAAGCGAGGGGTGTGGTGTCGTGGTTGCTTTGCGCTTTGAGAGTGTGCGCCCAAATAATACCTTCCGCCTATTGCTACAGGATAAGTCGGGGCCGAGCGCCGTCCGCCCGATTGGCGCAGGAGGGAGATTGAGTTAGATGGGGGGGGGGGCATGCCACCAGACCAGCATATAGCTAAGTCCTTCACCCCAAGCCCGGCGGTGCTTGTACTTGTACCTGCCGCCTACAAAAAGCACATTTGAAGGTTCAGGGCCAATACCTACTACTAGACCGGCAACCTCTACCTCGCGTCTGACGCCGCCCTTCCTTCCTTCCCTCCGCATCTTTACACCCCCCCCCCCCCCCCCCTCGTTCCTTTTTCGTTGGTTTCGGGGGTGCGACACCAGAGATGGGCGATCGGCTCCGCAGGAGCTAGCGCGATCAGAGATCGATGCAGCCCCGGCGGGCCCGACGAGGGTCGGTGGTTGGCAGTCACCCCTTTTTTGCCACCGTGGCTCAGCTCATGCCAAAAGACAGCAGATTCTGACTGCGGGTGGCCGGCGGCCCCCCCGGATGGGAGTTGGAGGCCGAGGGAGAAGCGGCACGAGGGCCGCCTCCCCTAGGTCCAGGTCAGCACTAAGGCTGTATAGACTTGTTTAGGCGTGCTCCATCGCTAAAACTATAACAATGTGTTTTTCAAAGGTTCAAGGAAGAAAGAAAACCACTTGTAGTATCAGCTACAAAGATTAGGATTGGCAGATAGCTTACTTTCATGCCATGTGTACTTTCTAGTTTCCTGTCTGGCCAGAGTTGGATTCAAGCGGAGTGAGAAGGGCTTCTTGGGGTTGGCGCTGACCGGAACAAAGGGCTCGCTTGGCGCGTTTCGCAGCGAGCAGCTCTTCTAGTGCGCTGTTGCCGGCATCGCTGCTAGGTGCAAAATTTGGAGTGTGCACCTGTAGAAATAGGCGATACTTGTCACGCATTGGCGCGGCATACAACAAAAAGGCATTCGTCACCGTTTTTGAGATGGAGACCAGCGCAAGACCCGAGACGAAAGTGAGAAGGAGCGTGAAGAAATCGAAGGATGTGAGCCCACCCGTCTGCTGGAAAATGATTTGAACACCATGAAGGCTGAAGACCTCACGCGTTGATTTCGGCCCGGCGCCAAAGGTGGATGCAAACGAGCCGAAGAAGGTGGTCTTTGCCTCGAGTTTCGAGGCATTGACCAAGTACTCGTATCGCATCACCCCGTTCAAAAGGTTGGCTTGATAGTCGACGCTCAAGATCACCGCTGCACCTGCACTCCTTTGCACCTCGGCGCCATTTGCAGCCCAGGCATTGAGATCGACACCTGCGGCTTGCATGAGCTGCCCCACCGTGAATAGATCCCCTCGGCCTGAGCCACAGCGATGGTCAATTGTGGTGGACTTTCCGCATGGAACCGTGGGGAACGACATGCCATTTGCGCCTGTGAGCAAGGCCACCTGTGGCCAAAGAGACGATGCCTTCGGTGAATAGGCTCTGGCTGAGATGAAGCTGCAGGACCAGCACATCCAACCAGTGAATTAGAGAGCAGCTTGTGTGCTTTGCTGCAGTTATACCTCGCGCTCGCCAAACGAGTCGAGTGAATCACCTCTTCCGGGTAGGATGGCAGCGACGCTTTGTGATGACACGGAGTGTTGCACGAGGATAGTGCCGTCCTCTACGCCGCCCACATAAACCGAGACGCTGTCCTCCTTAGTCTCGTACCTAAGAGTACAAACGTGAAAGAAGCTAGCTCCTACAATCCTAACATCCGCCTATCAACAGAACCTATTGCAGCGGATGACACGGATGCGCACCATGGGTTACAGCCGTAGCTGAGCTCGTGGCAAGAGATGTTACGCCGCTGCAGCTTGCGCGTGATGCGTGTGCCAATGAGCAGGCCAGAGGCTGATGTTTGCGTTGTGAGCGACTGATCCCAGCTAACGCATGGCAGCAGCGGCACCAGTGACCGGTTGGCCGCGCTCGACTGATTGCAATATCCAAGCGAGCCAATCGGTGCCAACTGTTGCGGTGGCACGTAGGTCGCTCGGACTGTCCCCGAGAGCTCTTGAAAAGCGAGATAGCCCCTGTTGAACACGATCTGCACAACGACGACGTAGAGAAGCACGCCGGCGATGCAGCTGTAGTAGAGCAGACCGGCCCAGCGGTGGCGGACGACAACCTGCTTCTCGGTTGTATATGCGCAGAGGCTGTCAAGATCGCAGCCCATGCTTCCGGGTGTCCCCGAGGCGGAGACGACGACAGAGGAGAAGAGGGGGAGAGGGGACGGATGGCGAGGGCCTCCCCTCGACTTGCGCCTGCCCCGTCCAGTACAATATCCAGTAAATACTACAATACTACTCTAAGTACTGTCTTCGACATGCAGAATCATGTAGATGTAGTTCTACTCTACTCCACTAGTCAACTAAGTTTATACTTGGTCGCCATGGAGCGCGCCGGCGCTCCCCTCCTCTCCTTCGGGCCCCCCGCCGCGGGCGCCCAGCCAGTGCCCATGGAGCAGTCGCAGGCGAAGCGACCGCATCCCCCGGAAGAGGCCGAGCAGGTGAGCGCGACTCCCATCGCGCCACACGGCCCGTGGCCCCGGCCACACCACCGCCCACAGCAGCCATGCTGGCCCCCCCCATGGAGGGCAGCAGACTGCAGGCCACACCAGACACCCACCAGACCGGAAGCCAGACGAACCCATTGGGCATGCCTCATGGCAGAGGCCTCTCCCACCCTGCTGGTGACGGTCGCGCCGCCACGGCGGCGCGGCCCGAGTCCGGTGGCCCTTATGGATTTTGAAGTTTGCTCAGAAAGCCGCCCAAAAACACACTGGTCGAGCAATGGCTCTGACTGAGACTCAAGTTGTGAGTCTCCTCTTCAGGTTGCCAAGGGAGAGAGTTGGACTGCGAGGGTCACTCTCACGCATGGGGTAGCCGACTCGTGAAGACGACGTCGTGCCCGGCGCCGATCCCGCTACAGCGGCTCTGCTGCCGCCTTCGAGTGACGCGACAGACTCCTCGCGACCTTGCGCCGCTCCGAAACGCGGGTCGCAAAGGCGCGCGCCCGCTTCTCGCGCGCGCTCAGCTGCTGCTCCGGGGCTTGGCCCGCCACCGAAGCGACCAGCGGCTCCGCGAATCGCACCCGCGGGCTGGCGGCCCAAAACAGGGTGTGGAGCGGAGGGAGCTGGCGGCACATGCCGCGCGCACCGCCGCACCACCGGAGCGCCAGTGGCCCACAAACGGGGTGTGGAGCGGAGGGAGCTGGCGGCACATGCCGCGCGCACCGCCGCACTGTCGCCCTGGGCTCGGGCGCTGGGCGGCTGGGGGACGGCTCGGCGGCTGGGGAGGGGGGGGAGGCGAGGGGTTGGGGGAGCTCGGCGGGGGGCGGGGGACTCGGCGGCTGGGGGGGGAACTCGGCGGGGGGAAGGGGGTCGAGAATAATCATACCGTGAGGGGGGCCAATCTTTTCACAAGCAGTGTGACCTTTTCACAGGAGGCGCATGTGAATGAAAAGCCCAGTGAAGTATAATAACTTATGTATTCCCTAGGGGGGGGGCAGTCACAATGGGGACGGTAGAAGTCCCGCGCCTTTGGCGCGGAGGAGGGGGGGGTTATTGGAAGTCACAAGTGTCAGAGCGGGGACGGTAGAAGTCCCGCACCTTAACCCGGGCTGAGGCGTCTCGTCGCAGTTGAGCAATCTGCGCATGTCCTTGATTGATGAGCTGTGGGGCAGAGAAGGAGGGGATTGGTGCGTTGGTGAGAATGCGTTGCGCGTTGCGCGCGTGGCTACATGCTAGCTGGGAAGGCGGACGGGGCGTGTATGAAGAGCGTATAATAGCACACCTCAGTGTGGGGGTCCATGACCCCCGCGTCAATCAACTCTCGTTCTAGACCGTATTCACCGTGGAAGTGATTGTGCACGACGTTACGACGTTCTCCGTCCGTGTACTTCTTCGACCTGCGACCTGCGGGCCTCCTCCGCACGCGATGTCCCCTCGTCAATCGTAATGCCGTGCTCACGCCACCACGGGTAGATACGCTGGAAGAAGGTGTGGGACAGGTCGACCTGCGAGTTGAGGTGGTTGAGCTCAGGGGTGTTCAGGAGGATGCAACCCTTGCGCCCTTGCCGTACTTGCGAGACTTGTTGAACCTATGGCGCTCGCCGAGCATCGTGCGGACTTTCACAGAAATCTGGTGGCGGTTCTGCGGGTCGTGTGCATCTGCGCGGGTCAGTATCCAATGTGCAAGCTTTGTGCGCTCGGCATTCGTGAGAAGCTGCTGTTTGCATCCGGGACCACTTCCTGGCTTGAGGAGTGCCGTTGCAGCTCCCCCGCAACCCGAGAGCGCGTCGCATGGGGGAACAACCCCGTTGCCAGCGCGGCTTTGACGCCAACGTCGTTCGCGCGGCAGTACTCTGTTGCTTTCCTGACGTCCTCGACGGTCGCGGCGCGCTCAATCGCCCGGGCATCGCGGGCCTGGATGCTGGATGGTGTAGTGGCCAGGGGCGGGCACAGGCTTGATGGCAGGCTTCCTTGGGGCCATGGGGAGCTAGGGGGGGACAGGGGCACGCCCGCGAAGCGGGCACGTGCACGAAGCGCAAGCCTCTAGATGAACTGCTGAACAACAGTACATACTGAAATACTTGTACTCTATAGACGTGTATGAATAAAGAATGAAATTATAATAATTTTGTATCCAGTCCTCCCGTCCACCCTTTCCCCGCCGGTATCTTCGTATCTTCTCTTCTCCCGCGCTTTTCCCTCACGGCTCCCCCCCCCCCCCCCCTCCCCCCCCGCCGGGATGGGGCCCGACCCGCCCTCCCTCGAGCTCGAACGGGTGCGCACGCTTCTCAAGAGCTTCGAGCGCTCCTTCAGGGCCGCGCACGGCGCAGATCCTACCCCAAAGGACCTCTCACCCGAGATGGGCGCGCTGTACACGAAGTACAAGCAGCTCAAGAAAGCGCGTGCAGCACTCCTCCCAGCACCGCCACTGCCGCCCGCTCTCCAGAAGCTAGAGGCACAAGCTGGTCCGGCGCGCGGCGGCGCATCGGCTCGTCCCCTCGAGCCACGCCAGCCTAATCGTGTCGGGCCGCCCTCCGGGCCACACCACCAGCCTCGGAAGAATGCAGAGCCGCTGAGGCCAACCCCCGCTTCAAAGCCCAAGGCTGAGCAGAAGCCCAGGCTGCGGACAATGTTCTCGGGGTCGTTTCGGCCGATGAATTCCCTGTCGCGAGGCGCATCGAAACAGGATGGCGCTGTCGACGACGTTCTGCCCCCTCCGAAGGAACCACCTGCCCATGCAGTCGAGGCGCAGCTGATTGAGGACCCTTCACCTGCTGCAATTGTGCGGGAGAAGCTCACCACCACAAAAGAGAGCTGGACGTGCTCCGAACGCACAGGCTGCGTGTGCCTTGAGCCCGGCCTTCGATGTGGCTTTCGCTGGCAGAAAAGATCATTGTACGAGGACGAGCGCGATGCAAGGATCCGTGAGAATGAGGCAATGCTACAAGCGCTAGGCTTGTTGCGCGCAGACGAGACGCTGATTGGTCGAACCGCGCCCGACAAACCCGAAACCTGGTGGACCGAGAGGTCAAGTGTTGTGTCGGAGCCTCCAATGGGGCTCCAGACGATCCCGGCATATGAAGCGTGCCAGCCGATCAGCTCCATGTCACACGCCAAGCCCGTCGTTGCTACACCCTTCCACGAGCATGCCGAGAGAGTAGTCCAAGCGCAAGCAATGTCGCCGCCCCTTGATCCCGCGGATGTCCTGGAAGCGTGCAGCGGGGATCGCGAATCCGGCTTCTCTTCGGCACCTGGGGAGCGAGGAGCCGAGATCACTCCTTCGGGTGTGCCATCTGGGCGATATCCAGCGAGAAGCCACTCAAATACGCCGGTTGGGAAGGATGAGTTGGGCGCAGATAGCCCTTCCTTTGGCAAAGGCAGTCGGATGAATGCAGTCGGTAGCAGTAGAGCCGAGACGGGTAGCAAGCGTAGCGCTGATGACGAGCAGATCAGGAGAGCGCCAGCCGCAAGTCATCGTGCGCACGAGGCAAAGACGAGTATTGCCTCTCGTGCACTGCCACACCGCCAGAGCCGGGCCCGCGCGCAGGTAGCGCTCAGAAGCGGCACCGGTGAGGAAGCTGATGCCTCCGATGATGGCTGCGCGTCCGGTGAAAAGGGCGGTTTGAGCGACGAGTCGTTAAGCGGCGATGACGAGGAGAGTGAAAGTGGCGGCTTTGGTGCACAGATGAAACAGAACGGCTCCAAGAAACCTCTATCAGCCTGTACCACTGACAACATTAAGGTGGCAGCCGAGACGTGCGAGCAAGCCTCTGCCAAAGCACCCTTGCAAGAACGTGCGCTTGCTGTGGGTCGCCTCACAAAAGCAAGAGGCCGCGGCTCTGAACGCGGACGGGGCGGCAAGGCCAGCGACAACGGCAACTATGTCCGCATCTCAAAAAGTGGCACGTATGCGGGACGAGGCGGCTGTCGAGGTAAGGCGGGCACCTCAAGTGGAGCGCTGCGGCTGCGCGCCGATCGGCAGCGGCGCAAGATGCTGTGGCGCAGGAAGGGAGAAGGGGCCGAGGAGGCCATGCCGATCGCCCCGCAGCTGCTGGTTAGCAATGACTTCAGAGCTGACACGGGGAGCGACGTGCAGAGGGTAGCACCGAATGGCCAACCCACATTGGAAACCGCGGCGAGCAGCTCCGCTGCGGGGCGATCGGGCATGAATGGTGTCTCTTCTGGCATGGGGTACCTGAGTGTACCCAGCATCATGTCGGAGAACACACGGCCACATCCAAGAGCGATCGCCGCAGCCAAAGCAGCTACAGTGCGGGCAGCCGCAGCCGCGGCGGCGCTTGAGGAGGCGTGTAGAGCACCTGATGCCGTATGGGACGACCTAGGCGAGGATGTCCGCGGCCTGCTGAAGAAAGCCGCGCGTGTATGGCCATCCAAACATAGCACATCTATTGCGGCAAGCCTCTCGGAGAACCAATTGGAGCCGGACCCCGGCGCAGCAGCTGCGGCAGCGCACCACAATCCGGACTCAGCTTACATAGAGAGCGGCAACGCGGAGCTAGGCATGGGAGCACAGACTCCGCTCTTGCAAGGAGTCCTTCGAGCCAGCTTCGGCCTGGAATGCTTCCGCCGTGGGCAGCTCGATGCGATTGAGCGAGTGCTACATCGCCGCTCGACGCTCCTTGTTCTACCCACGGGTGCCGGGAAATCACTCACGTATCAGCTGCCAGCGTTGTTGGGCACGCAGATCACTATGGTCATCTCGCCTCTGCTCGCTCTTATTGCCGATCAGCTGGCGTCTCTGCCGCCAGCCCTACGTGGTGTAGTCCTTTCGTCGGAGCAGCAAGTGCATGAGCGCCGCGCGACTTACGCTGCGCTCCGATGTCGGGATACGTGCGGCGCCGCCGCGTCACGAGTGCTTTTCGTGGCTCCTGAGCGGCTCGCTGACAATGCATTCCAGCACATGCTCCGCACGCTCCCCCCTGTGGCCGGGTGCCGATGTGGGGCGGCTGGGGCCGCCGCGCAGTTAGCTGCGTCGCGCACTGGCCTCGCCTCGGCGGGCACAACGTGCGCTGAATGTGGAGCAGTGGCGCTGCCAGCCGTCGGCTTCGCGTGCGTCGATGAGGCGCATTGCCTATCTGAGTGGTCGCACAACTTCCGTCCAGCGTACATGGCGGTGGGTCGCACACTCAGCACTCTCGGCATCACGACGGTCCTCGCCCTCACCGCCACAGCGACATCGCGCACTGTCGATTCAATTGCGGCGAATCTGTGCATCCCACCCGACGGTGTGCTGCGCATCGACGAGCAACGCCCAAACCTGGAGCTGCGTGCGGAGATCACTCCGAGCGCCTCACGGCTGCGGCGCTTGCTCGAGATACTACGCGAAGCCCTTCCGATGGGTGAGCGAGAGACGAGCGCCACTTCCGTGAATGCGACGAGCGAGCATGGTGTTGCTGCTCGCTCGCGAGGGACTACCGCAGGGGGCTGCGCAATCGTGTACACGGGCACCAAGATAGAAGCGGAGCGGACCTCAAATGTATTGCGTTCCCACGGCTGGAAGGCTGACTTCTACCACGCGGGCCGGCCGTCTTCGGAGCGTCGACGCGTGCACGATGAATTCGCCTGTGGCCGGCTGCGCGTAGTTGTAGCCACTGTCGCGTTCGGCATGGGTGTGGACAAGCCCGACGTCCGGCTCGTGGTGCATGTTGGATTGCCGCGTTCGATCGAAAACTGGGTCCAAGAGACTGGGCGAGCAGGACGTGATGGCGAGCGCGCAATATGCCACGCGCTTGTGTGCGAGGACGACTACCTCTGGTTGCATTCACGTTGTCACTCCGACGGCGTCGAAATGGAGCAGATGCTTTCTCTTCTTGCCGAGTTGCTCAAAAACGCGCACAATGGGTATGGCGATTTGCCCCTTGCCCACCTCGAGAAGAAACTCGATATGGGGCGCGAAGTGGTGCAGACCGCCCTCGCGCTTCTTGCCGAGGTGCCCGACTCGGCGTGGCGCGCAGATCCGGCCTATGTGTCGAACGGTGTTGAAGAGGCTCAAGTCCCGCGTGGCGAGGCAATGGACGAACAAGTGCCCGTCGCCGACGCAAGGAAGCCCCTTCAGAATGCATCCCTGTCCCTTGAGACAGAGTCGAATGATCCTTTGGGCAGCGCGCAGGTCTTTCGTGCGCAGGAACCTCTTCTCGAGCTGCTTCCCGACATCCGTCGGACTGCGACGATCCGCTTTTACGGCGAGTCCCCGGAGGCGGTGTGTGAAAAAAGCCCTTTGGTCGCCATGTTGCTCAAGACGGCTCTCGTGAGAAACGGTATCTACCGCTGCAATCTCATCCAGTCAGCTTCCGAGCTCAACATGGACGCTCACGAGGCGCACGAAGTCCTCCTATCCCTCCAGTCAGCCTCAATATTGCGCTTTGATCTAGAGGACGTTGCATTGTACGTTCGTGTGCGGTACTCGCCTACCGCCGCTGAGCTTAGAGCCCTTGCCGTCATGCTTTGCGACCGGATGAACAAGATTGACGAGCTGCAACTAGCCAAGCTAAACGCGTCCGCCTCCCTGCTCTGGTCCCTCGCCGCGGGCGAGGCTGTCGGCTCCAAACTCGCGATGTACTTCGGCCCTAATGCAGCCGAAGTGGCTGCGTGGCCACTACCTTGCAGCCTGAGCGCACCAGTTGGCGGCGATGGGCGCTTGCGTGGCGACCTGATCAACTTAGTCAATGCGCAGCTAGCCGCTGCACCCAAACCGGGTAAGATGCGAAGTAAACTGTCGGGGAGGGCGATTGCACGCATTATGCACGGGCTCTCAAGCCCGGCATTCACCTGGAAGGAACATCATCGCTCGCAGTATTGGGGCATGCACTCTAAGGTGGCGTTTGACAAGATTAAGCGCATGGCTGACGAGGTGCTTGAGACTGCGCTCCGACGCCGTCGGCAAGAGGAGATGCTTGCCGCGGCGCGTGCCAGGAGTCAGAACAAACGAAAACACTCTGGGGATTGATGGGGTCGAACTAAATGTGCACACGCCGACTCTCACTTTGTGGTGATTATCACGGTTATGCGTGTTGCTGAGAGTGTCTCTTGCGGCTTGAATGAGTTCTTGATGGAGATTAACCTCGTGATGGTGGCGGGTGAGGTGTGGTGACATGTGGCGTAAGCCGTCGGCGGTTGAGCATTGTGATGACTACGATCCTGCATCCTGTGCACGTGTTTTCATATGTGCCTGTATGCCTATGTTGACGGTGTGGCTCGTTGCGCACGTGTGTGCTTGCGCATGGGCGTTGTGCATATGTTGGTGATTTGCGCATGTCTGTAGCTGGCTGCCATTAAAATAGTCTCGCCGCACCCGCGACTCTGCAACCACTCCTTCATTCACGCAAGCGCGTTCGCCAACCTACTTTTCAAAAACTCTTTTTAAAATTTCCCGCTACTTGGACGGCGCGAGGCGGAGTGCTTGTGCTACTCCCTACTACCCGTCCTTATTCACCCTCAAACCCTTTCCCCTCCCCCAGTTTCCTCAAAGCGGAGTCTCTGCTGGGTTTGGGGAGGTCGCGCGCGCTGCTTCGACTAGGGGCTGAACAAGAAAGGGGTAAGATTGTGATAGTGATCTCTGGCCGCCTGTTTTCGCGTTTTCTTGTTCGCACGCATCGCTATGGGGGCTACCGTGGGGGGTCTGGGGCCCAAAGGGCACCGGACATGTGCTAGTTACACGTATCCGGTCACCATATCCCAAAATCTCGTGATGAATCCTCAATCCTCAATCTTGACTTGGTCATTGGTCAATCTTCAACCTTAGAAGTTAAAGTAGCTGTGGTAAGATTACGTGCAAAGTGCTAACTTCGCCTCGGGTGCTATTGCCCTGTTAGGGGCCAACGCCCGCGTGAGGTTTCGAGGCGTGAGTATTGGCTTTCCCCTCGTGTTATAAAAGAGATTTCGTAGGTATAATCCCCTCGCCACCTGCGAAATAGGTCGTCTGAAATCTCTAGATTGAAGTCCTTGTCTACGGAGTATAGATAGATAGGTAGCAGTAGCAGGCGGGGGGGGGGGGGGAAGGGCCGCCGTCTCGGCGCGCGGAGGGGGGGGGGGGGGGGGGAGGGGGGGGGGAAGGGAGCGGCGGAGGGGGGGGGAACAGCGGAGGGGAAGGGGAGGAGCGGAGGGGGGGGGGAGGGGAGCAGCGAAGGGGGGGGGGGGGGAGCAGCGGAGGGGGGGGAAACTGCCTAGGGGGGTGAGATCCCAACACTGACCCAATCCTCCCTCACATTCACGTATTTTTCCCGGCCTGGCCCGGGAAAATCAGGCGGGAATGGAGAGAGGGGAGGGAGGAGAGCTGCGGAAAGGGGGGTGGGGGGGGGACCGCGGAGGAGGGAATCACAACACTGACCCAATCCTCCCTCACATTCACGTATTTTCCCCGGCCTGGCCCGGGAAAATCAGGGAATGGAGAGAGGGGAGGGAGGAGAGCTGCGGAAGGGGGTGAGAACTGCAGAGGGGGGGGGGAACTGCAGAGGGGAGGGGAAACTGCAGAAGGGGAGGGAGGGAATGCAGAGGGGGGGGGGGGGGAATGCAGAGAGGGGGCCCAGTTCTGTTACCTGAATTTCTTACCTTAAACGCGTGGACAATTAATTACCGTAACGGTAAAAATAAAACTCAAATCTTCGAATTTCGAGACGAAAATCGGCGGACCAGGATTTGAGCCCAGGGAGAATCCGAGCCTGCACGCCTTGAGTGACCAAGACGAACATAGAAGACGATATATAACGACGAAGGCACGTACCCATGCCGAAATATTCATGCCAGGAGGCCTGAATACAACAGCAAGGGCTGAGGTTGTGTGTGCAGGCCCACCCAGAGGGTGTCTGCGATGGAGGAGGGGGGGAACGCGGCCCCCATGACCATGACCCTATCAGCTTTACTGATAGTTTGACCGTACTGAATGTTGTAAAAGTCCATTAAACCATCCATGCCAATCAATGCCAAGATACCGCTAGGTACCCAACAGAGGTAGAGAGAGCACCTGGGCCGGACCCCGGAAACCGAAGACAAAGCTAGGAACGAAGGGGAGGGGGGAAGGAGAAGTGACGGAGGGAAGGGGCTAAGGGGCGGTGTCGGGTAGTAGGCGGTAGCAACCGGTCACTTGTAGCTAGTAGGTGTTTTATCCCTGAATTTTTAACTTTTTGATTTGCTTTCAAATCTTTAATCTTTAAATTAATTTGGATTTAGGACAGGGAGGCCGTCTTATCACGCATCACGGAGGCAGTCGTCAAGGAGGAGAAAGGAAGACGAAGAAGGCGAAGCGCTGCACTGGGGAGTGTTAAAATTCTTCTTTATTATTAAACGGACAATTCTTCTATGAATCCATTATTTTTATAAACGGACTATTGGCTATTGACGGCTCAATTTGAGTGTGAGTGTGTCCCAGATTCGACGGTCGAAGGAACGCGACCTTCAAGGCGAGCGAATATTCACATTTTTTAAATTATGCGAATGAGAAACTATGCGATATGCTAACAAATGCGACCGGCGGAGAGTGGAGAAAATTCTCCCTCCTCCCCCTCGTGGGTGAGCGTAGTATTAGGTTTGCTCCACATATCTCACGCCGTCCAGGTAACCGGCCCCAAAACCTTTCTAAGTTGCATGTAGCAATGAGTGCACCTGGATCACAGTCTCAACTTGCCACTGTGGAGGTTGCTACCCGAGGCCAAGCCAAAGCCAAAGCCTAGGCCAAAGCTATAGCCAGCAAAGGAGCACCCAACACGATCCGTCAAATGAGATGGTGTGCTACGCTTAGATCCCCACAAGGTCCAAAAGAATCAATCGACATCCTCACTCATCGCTGCCGTTGACTCTGACGCGTCTTGCAAGATTGCCCTTGCCTCATCATCGACGGCACCCTCGTACGCCTCGGCGCCGGGGCTGGAAGCTGAGGTGCCGTTTGCGGGGCTCAAAGCGGGTTTGCTGAGAGCTTGCGGGCAGCGTCGACGATGTGACCCCAACCCTGACATTGATTCGAAGCCTCGACCGCACGAACAGAGGAACTTCCCCGCAGCATCCCGCTGCGGCGGCTCGCGATGCCCGGCCCGGAAACGCGAGGCGCATGCGGCGCAGAGGGTGCGTGGGCCATCTGGACCAGGGCCCTTCCCGCTAGTGTCGGTCTGGCCGCAGCCACACCAACCGCAGTGCCACTTGCCACCATCGCAGTGGCGCCGGTGAACGCCCATAGCCGCAATAGTGTCGAAGGTCCGCGAGCACTCACAGACGTACCTACACGTGGGGCGTGTGGCAAGGTGAGACGTGGTAGGTCAACTGCATGGTCTTGGAGGAAGTGCTGAGACCAAAAGCATGTGTTATGCACGCGTCATTATTGGTCACATACAGCACATGTGCTTCGCAGAGCACGCGTAGATGCCAATCTTCGTCGGCAACGCTATGCACCTGCCCTCCTCGTCTTGCTGGGGCGGACCAGTGTGGCCCGACCTGTACCGGCCGGAGCATGCCGAGCACAGCGTGCCAGGGCCATCTGGCCCGGGGCCCTTGCCTGACGTCTCGCTAGCTTTAGCCGAGCACCACATGCAACGCCACGAGCCGCCGTCGCATCGGCGCATGTGCACTCCTACGATGCGAGGGGTTCAAGACATCGGGCAAGTGGTCAACAACATGATCCACGTGACCATCTCGACGACAATCCAATATTCATACCGACTGGAGTCCCTCCCCTCAACGGCAGACAGTCCCAGCTGAACTTCTTGGTAAGTGGTAGGCTGATGCGCACCTCGAGCCGCAAAGGTATCAAATTTCCGGTCGCAGCTGGCACACACAAAGCGGCCGTCCTCATCTTGGTCGGGCGGACCCGAGTGTCCGGAACGGTAACGTGCGGAGCATACGGAGCATAACGTCTTGGTGCCACGGGGCCCCGGTCCCTTCCCAGAAGTCTCAGTCTGTAGGAAGGAAAGAGAGGCGGGACATATCATGCGCCATAGCCGTATTTACTCCGCATGAAACCAACGGAATGGCGCGTTACCGCATCCCAACGCTTGATGGCCAGTTGAGTACAGAGAAGCTCCCCCGCAGCCTCTGGCTGGCGGACTCACCGGCTTGCATTTACACCAATCGCATGCCCATGCGCCTCCGTCGCACCGCGTCCTGTGTGATCCAAGACCTGGAATCGAATCGAACGACCTTCCGCACTCCTCACACAAGTATTTGCCGCTCTCGTCGCGTGCAGGCGGGCGAAGGTGTCCTGCGCGGAAACGGCTCGAGCAGGGAGCGCAGAGCGTCATCGGCCCTCCTGGGCCCGGCCCCTTGCCTTGGGTCTGATCTGCGCGGCATTCGCACCAGCTGCAACGCCAAACACCGCCATCGCAGAAACGACGATGACCTGAGATAGGAGAGGAGGAGACCGGGGGTGTAAATGAGACGCTCTTCAATGCGACCTTCACTAACGACAAAAGTCATTGTATGTACATGAGATCCAGCCATGGACCTCTTGTGCCAACTTCCCACACGGCACCTAGCTCTGAAGCTGGTGATTCAACCGCTTGCATATTGGCTTGGCATCCCGTACACTAGGAGCGCATGAGAGAAAATGGAAGGACATGCAGAGCGCGGAAAGACGACACACCTCCGAGCGCCGCCAAGGTCGAGAAGGATCGCTCGCACTGGTCGCACATGTACTCCCCGGCATCATTCTGTGGCGGCGGGCCTTGTTGGCCCGCTCGGAAGCGAGTGGAGCATGCTGAGCATAGAGTTCTGGGCCCCTTGGGCCCATTTGCCTTGTGGTGTGTCTCGTGCGCTCCGCACTGGCACCACTCACAGCGCCACCCGTCAAGGGCTGGACAGAAGCGCAAATGGCCATATAGCCCTGTACGATTCGGATAGAGCGCACCGCACGCAACGCATGGCCACTGCCCCTGCGCATCGGGCTTAAGGCTGGATGAGGCTGCCGAACCGATGAGCGGCTTAGCCCTCGTGCGCTTGCGCGTCTTAGAAGGCGGCAATGCCCACGGCCCGGGAGTGTCCTCGGTGGTAGCGAGGAACTCCCTCGCTGGCGCCACCACGGCTGCCGGGGACACCGTCAGCTCGTCAGTCTCGGTGGCCTCCCCACCCCTTGGAAGGCCATCATCGCTTCCATCAAGGTCAATGTCATCCGGCTGGAAACGAGCGGCTGAGGAAAGCGCAACGTGCTCTCCCGCGTCGAGATCGTCGTCCAGCTCGTCCTGCAGCATCGACGGGCCCCCCACAAGTGCTCACGCTCTCTTCCCCCTCTCCCTCCCCCCCCTCCCCCCCCCCCCCCCCCCCTCTCTCTCTCTCTCTTCCGCTCTCTCTTCTCTCCTTATCCTCTCCCATGTAGGAGTATTGTTGCTTTTCTGGCGACGATTCGATCTCTCTACTAGTACCTTCCGTCTCCTCTCATTCTTTTCCCTTCCGCCCCCCCGTTCCTTCAAGGGATCGGTCGAGTTCTTTTTTGTCGCCCTCAGCCTCCCACTCTCTCCTCTCTCCTCGCCTCTCCTCTTCCTCTCTCTCTCGGATGTATCGGCGCGCGGGGCCCCGCAGGGCAACAAGAAAACTGGGGGTTTAGGGTAAAGTAGAAGAAGTTACTAAAGGCATGAGCCTTATGGATGTGCCCTATTTCTATTATAGGCACCATAAAATCTTACACTTTGGTTTCTAGAAGGTGCTCAAACTGCAGTAGAGAGCTCGGCCGACATGTGCTTATTTTTTGAAATGGTTGAAGTGCTGACTTACAATGGCATTTAACATGCTTGCGCGTACAACACGACGAGCCTCATGGATGTGCCCCAACATCGGTGGGCCCAGTGCCCAGTGTCCGGTGTTGAGAGTTGAGAAGTCGCGGAAGTCGTTGGCAAGGTCAGCCAGGTTAGGCGAGGGCGCATCCTGTGAGGGACGGGTCGCGGTCGGGGTGGTCAGGGAGTCAGGCAGGGCGGGTACGCGGTTGGCCTATAGGGGGCCTACATGTGAAAAACAGTCGACAAGCTCAAGAAAAACAGTAAAAACAGCTGTTTTTGGGTTGTACTCAGAAAAACAGCCGAAAACAGCCCAAAAAACAGGCCGCCAGTGTTTACGTTAGAAAATGGTGTTTACGTTAGAAAATGGTGTTTACGTTAGAAAATGGTGTTTACGTTAGAAAATGGTGTTTACGTTAGAAAATGATATTATAAAATTTTGCGCGCGGGGGGTGGGCGGGGGGGGGGGGGTAGATGGAGGCGTCCGCACTTGCCATAGCCATAACCATAACCATATCATCCATGTACACACATATACCTAGCGAGCAGCGAGCGAGCATTGCGAGCTGCGAGTTGCAGACACACCGGCGCGCCGGCGCAGCTGGCCCCAGGCTTAGGGCCCAGGCTCAGAAAAACGGTGAAAAACACTGTTTTTGGTCTTCACAGAAAAACAGGTTTTCTGTTTTTCACATGTAGGATAGGGGGACGATGCGCGCACTACGAGGTGCCCTGAGGGTTGCGCAGATGACGCTTTTACGTCTTGCCTTCAGCATGCAGACGATCAATCTCGGGCGGCCGACGAGTGGGACGGATCAATCAGGAATCCGGCGTGATGAATACTCCGTCTCAAAATACTTCTATCACTCCCGCGGCGCGCGGGCGCCGCGGTTCTTTACCGGTAGAGCCCCAGAGCGTGTGCAAGGGAGGGGCGAGGGGGAGGAAAATCGCACCAAATTCTGGCGAGGATTTTCGTGGCGGCAGGTGCAGGTGGGCTGCCCTGTGGCCCCTGGGAGTTTTGTTGTGGGCTTTGGATCATGCTCAACAAATAATGTAACCCGTTAGTCGTTAGTAACACCCCCCCCCCATATTAGTTCAACTATTAGTTGTGAAAAGGCCCTGTTTGACCGCCCTAGTGTAAGTGGACTTTACATTTCACTTTTAAGTGGTTGGCTAAGACTGAGGCTCGGCGGGGGTACGGGGACAGGGAAAGGGGTACAGGGGTAGTAGGTATCGTAGGTAGTAGGTAGTACCATGTTCAAGGACAGCCTTAGCTATGCCCATAGGCCTGCTATGCCACAGGGCCGCTGTAGGCTACTAGCGAGTACGTGACGAGTCGTAGAATGAGTCTAGTGACGGCAGAGGTGAGAGAGAGCCACGAGGTCCCAACTAACATACGGACTCTATGGCAGTAACTTATACTATAAAACGTATTAGGACCATTGTATTATCTGCCCCCCCCTCCCCTCGGCGGCTCACCGCAGAGAGAGCAGAGAGAGAGCGAGAGTGAAACGAATCATCGGTTGTTGGCGGTGGCTGCGATGACGTCGAAGCTCAAGCTAGCCGCCGTGGCCGTCGTGCACAATGTGAGGAAGAACTCGCAGGCAAAGACGCTCAAGCTTGAGCGGCTGGACGCCAAGGAGCTCGTCGACGTCGAGATCAACCCGAGGAGAGTCAAGAGCCGGCGCTGGAGGGCAGACACAGTCGCTCTGTGGGGGAGCAAGACGGGGGTCAGTGAGGCGAAAGTGATCCCCGCGTACGACTACGGTCTGCTCGAGGACAACGAGGATGCATATGACTACGTCGACTATGATCAGACCCCCGAGGCCAGATCCAACCGTGCGAGAGTCACTGCTATTCTGGCCAAGCCGTGGGATGAGCGCACCGCAGCTGACATCGAGTTCCTTTGCACCCTGGTGAAGGGTGTTCACTTCTTCGAGAAGCGAACAGACGATGAGCGCGACGAGATCTTGCGTACGATGACATTACGTACTGTTTCTGCCCACGAAAAGGTGGTACAGATCGGCGCACCCGCGTCGGCCTTCTACCTCATTTTCCAGGGAGCTGCTCGTGTGTACATGCCGATTGACGAAAATGATGAGGACACCATCCCGTCGCAAGACGAAGGCGTGTCCGACAATCTGAGCAACACACACGTACTCGAAGATGGTGATTCGTTCGGTGAACAGGGGCTGCGGTTGGCGGAGGACGGCTCTGAGCACACACGAAAATTCGAGGTGATTGCGGCGAGGCCAACGCTGCTATTTGTGCTTGAGCGGTCAGGCTTCGAGACCAGCATGGAACGCTTGCGGAAGGCCTTCTTGCGCCGACGCGCTGATCTACTTAGGGGAGTGTACGTCTTCAATGATTGGAAGGAGGATGACCTCCGACGTCTGGCCGCTGTGGTGAGCGAACGTACATTCGACACCGGCGTCACTGTGGTGCAGCAAGGCAAGAGGGTTCAGGATTGCATGTTCTTCCTTGTGAAGGGGGAATGCAGAGAGCTGAAGCAGGTTGAGATAACTGCGACACAGCGAGAGATGCTGGCAGCGACGAAGGAAATGCAGAAGGGGAGGGCAGATGCTGCTTGCATCACACCACGAATAGCTTTAGCAGGCACAACATCGCAAATACTACTCGAGGTACGTGCCTGTGACCGTGATCCATCCTACTCCATGATCCGTGCCCTTTCGTCACAGGAAGCCTCCTCCGCCCTCACCATTTCCTCCTCGTAGATTGGTACACTCAAAGTTAATGAGCAGTGCTTTTTTGGAGAGATCGCAATGTCGGACAGGGGTATGCCCCCAGTGTATACCTCTTCCATCGTCACAAATTCCCCTACGGTGTGCCTCTGCCTGTCAAAGTACGACTTCGTCCACCACATTGACGCTACCACGCAATCCTTGATTCTCGGATTCTCGTCGTTGTATTCGATGGACGATCGTGCTATCCGAGCTTCAATCGCCAAAACGTTTCAATGGGAAGTCGATAAGAAGAGCGCCGTCCATTCCGTGCTCGTTGAGTCAGCCGAGCGTAGGCGGTTAGACTCCCCGCGAGGGGAGGCCAAGACCAAGGTGAGCGCAACGGGGACGCCCCGCAGTCGGCAGAGTTGAGAGTATGGCTGCATCATGAACATTCTCTAGTGTGCCGTGTGTTGATATCCGTTGACTGGACGCCCAGGCGGGAGCGGCGGGATGGTGCGAGGGACTAGCTAGGAGGCGAGCGGTTTGCACGCAGATTGTGTGCGTGCGTCGTAGCCGTGCCACACGGTGGGCCGCCATGTTCGCACGCTGTGAAAATCACTATTGGCAGGTAGCCAAGCACATTCCAGCAAAGTTGATCCGATCGAATGTGTAACCCACGTCCTCGCGCCTTGTTTGGCCCATAGCTAGGCTCAACTAAGTGCCTCTACTTAGTGACGCACATGTGGGAGCGAGGGAGGCGCCTCGTGCCCGCCCTCCCCACCGGGCTCCAACTCCCCTCCGAGGGACCCGTCGGTCATCCTCAGGCCCTGCCATCGAGCATGAGCTGAGCTCTCAACAACCCGACTCAGACCCCCAGTGGGCGCGAGTCAGGAGGCGCACGCCTAGGCCCGCATGGGCCAGCACTCTTTGTCGCATTCAGGAGGCGCCCTCTACCTCTGCAGTCTGCAGGCACGCTATTTCTCTCTTTCAGCTATACCGTCATAACCGCGATGATCAATCGTCAATCTTTCTACGGTTGTGTGTATCGTCGTTCTTACATCTCTACGTCTTTGACTACACCTCATTCAATGCTTGTCTACCATTATTTTGACATGGCCAAGCCTCAAGCTCCCATCGCCCATTTGCTTGTGTGGCTGTGTCCCAATTGCCCGAGTTGTTCGTGTGTAGTATGGGATACGTATGTGCTGTGTCCAATTGCCCGAGTTGTTCGTGTGTAGTATGGGATACGTATGTACAATTAAACATCGATAAACGATCGAGTCCATCACAACCGATGATGCCTAGCCAGGCAAAAAATTGCGGCCGAGCGACCAAAAACAGCTTCCGAGCGGTCGTTGAAGTGGTGACACCGCCATGCCAAAAAATGGGAATTTTCTCACGTCGGCGCGCGCGCGCGCGAAAGAATTGGATGTCGCATTCGCGAATCGACACTCGTTAGGCTTCGCTCTTCTCTTCGTCGTTCGGTATTTATCGTTATAATTCTCTCGTTCTCGTTCTCGGTCAAAAGCTTCGCTTGGATGCATGGGATCGTGGGTTGTGGAGCGCCCTCTCTCTTCCTCTCGAAAGAGAAGGGAAGTTTCCCCACCTTTCTTCCTCCCAGGCGCCTCGCAGATAGGTTTAATTTGCTATCTCCCTTGCGGTTCCTTATCTGCTTCTGGGGGCAATCAGGTTTAATTTGCGACCTCTTCGCATCTCCCCCTTAGGCACATCGCACTCCTTTCGTCTTATTTGGTAGGTCTCTTGGAATCTTGCGTAGCAAGATTGCCCCTCGATTCCGTTATGGTGCGATTCCCGTTCCAGACAAGATCGCCGACAGATCGCCCTTTGATCGTCGTCCGTTGTTGTCTGATCGGAGTGTTTGGGTTTGATTTCAGTCGAGTTATGAAAAAAAAACTTCTTAATATTCTCGCCGCGCGCGCGACCTCGCACCCTTACTGTGCAGCCACGTCCGCTCCTCTCCCCCCCCTCCACCTGCCTTGCGGCCCGTCCCTCGTGCGCTACCTAGGGGCTGGGTGTGTGGGGTTTCCTGCAGCAGACGGCGTGTTCCGATCCCCGATAGGTTGTCCTCCTCTTCCTCCTGCGCCATCGGGCTATCGGTTGTTATTATATTGTATCGTGTGTCAGTGAGGTAGACGGTTGGTTCACGGTGTGGCCGAGTACGAGGGTCTGGTATGCAGGAGGGCCGCGGGTTGGGTTTGTGCGCTGTTATGCGAGTCTCTCGATTTCAGTCGAGTTATGTGAGAAAGTCGTGGGGCGAGAGTCGGGGTGTTTTCCTGGGTGTCGTTGTCCGTCGTCCTGTCGCCAGTCGTCATCCGTCGCTCTCGCCCTCGTCGCTCTCGCTCTCGTAACACTCAGACCCTACAAACTCGCCTCGCCTCGCCAGCCCCTGCCATCACAGCCCTCCTCACACTCACCCTCGCCTCTCGCCGCTCGTTTCATGTCGCTCTCGCCGCCGTCCTTGCCCTCGCCCAAGCCCGCCTGCCCGCCTTCCTCTGCTGACGGGCTTCAGCCCGTCAGCGTCTCTGAAGTCGTCTCCTCCGCCGCGCCTGCCGCCGGTATGCCTCCTTCCTCAATGCCCTCAGGCCCTATGGGCCATCCCAATTCGTCATTGGAAGTTGAGACTCGGAGGGTC
Organism: Isochrysis galbana; assembly: GCA_018136815.1. Taxonomy (NCBI): domain Eukaryota; phylum Haptophyta; order Isochrysidales; family Isochrysidaceae; genus Isochrysis; species Isochrysis galbana. The sequence goes on along the minus strand of CM030942.1, from coordinate 656,911 downwards.
TTCTACTTCTAGTTAGAGCATATGGAGGCCACCCATGAATTTTTTTTGCCATAAGTAAGAAAGCGATCCTGAGTACCCGATTTTTACCGTCCCCACCTCTAGCACCGAATATGTGCTAGATCGGTGTTTTCCGGGGTTTCTACCGCTTTACTTTGGTGTATTTCCTCAATCCTCAACCATGACTTTTTTCATTTTTACACCCTTAGAAGTGAAAATAGTGTTTGACCGCCCTAGAGGCTAGAGCTTCTCATTGAGCAACGTTTTTCGTAAACTGTTATAAAAATGGACTGAAACATGTTAGGAGGCTCAAAGAGGCATTGGGAGCATGGCCCATACACCCTCTGCGCCGAGCACAAAAGCAATCGCCGATTCATCACCTAAACAAAAAGTTGTGTTGAAATCGCACGCACATTCGATAGACCAGCAAGCTTCTCTCTCAGCACACTACTCCGAGTCATCATGGAGACAAGCCCCGGCCTCCCTTGCTGCTTCTAGCGCGTGATCGGCGCTAGAGCCGGGCTCACAAGCATTGGCACTGCCCCTGCGCGCTGCCACACACTCCCTAACCTTGCACAATCCGCGTTTCGGTCCACACTTTGGGCAACGCTTCCATCCCGACCACGGGCACGGGACAACGCCACAAGCGCACGCGAACTCACACACCGAAAATCTGAAAATGCGGCTTATCGCGCCCGGGCGCGTTCGGAGTCGTCATGCTCACGCTCCACGCGCGCCTTCTTCTTTTGCTGCACCAATGCTGCCGCATCTTCTTCTTCCTTGTCCCTCTTCGCCTTCTCAGCCCGTAGGTCGCGAAGAGTCACCGAGCCGGACAGCTCGAACAGACGCGCGCGCTTCCGTGGCCCACCGGCGGCATCGGCGACATCATCGCTTTGTGTTGCCTCTGGATGAGCCAGTGGCCCAACTGCATGCGCTCAGCGTTGGTAAGGAGCTGGCAGTGGTGGTCACGCACCGCCTTATCGCTCGCAGGGCTCTTGCTCAAAGCTTTGCGCACTTTACCTTCGGTAGCCAGAGGGAACTGGCCTGAGCGTATTGCGCGCCGCGCGCTCTCGCCCGTCGCTCTGCAATGTTCCGCTGCTCGGCGGACGTCCTCGAGGACCGCAAGCCGCTCCTCCGCTACAGCATCGTGGGCAGCCTTGGTGTAGGCTCCCTTGGCTCCTTTGGGTGGCGCCACAGGCACCCTGGCGGCCCCTGGAGCCATCGGCGCCGGCGCGTGCTCGCTGCGAAGCGCTGCCCGTTGCGAAGCTCTAGCCTCTAGCCCTAGCTCTGGTCCTCAGTGAGGCCTACGAAGTACTTATACCTGATGCCAGGAATTGGGCACGCGCCAAGAGCCAGGAATTGGCGGGGCGCCGAGTACTGTAGTAGAGTACTACTAGTGGATGAGGAGAAGGAAGAACGACAGGTTGTCTCGTTCGCTCCAAGTTGGTCTCTCTGTTGGGCACTCTCCCTACGCCCATCGCGAGCCTCCCGCGAATCCCGACCTTTCATCTTCGCTCGTCCATTAGTGCCCCGTTCGACTTACGAAAAGAACGCCCCCTCGACATACACGAGAGAGAGAGGAGAGAGAGAGAGAGAGAGTGAGAGAGAGAGAGAGGGAGGGAGGGAGGGAGGTAGGGAGGGAGGGAGGGAGGGAGGGAGAGAGAGAGAGAGAGAGAGAGAGAGAGAGAGAGAGAGAGAGAGAGAGAGAGGGAGAGAGAGAGAGAGAGAGGGAGAGAGAGAGAGAGAGAGGGAGAGAGAGAGAGAGAGAGAGGCCGGCTGTCTCTCTGACCCTCTCCACGACGCACTCTCTCCCGCACCCCCGCCAGTCTTCCTCGATCTCTGTGCTTCTCTGTCTCTTCTCTCTTCTCTACTCTTCCTCGTTTATCGATGCCAAGGAAGAAGCTGCGGGAAACCTCAACGTCTTTCCCTTGGTACAAGCAGACGGACGCCTCCGCCACTGAAGCTGTCGCACAATTTTCGTCCTCCTTGTCGTCCTCCGAACTCCTTTGCCTAGACCTCGAATGGGACTCACACAGCCCTTCCACTCCTCTCTCTCTCGCCCAGCTCTCTCTTGGCTCACTCTCTGTTGTGATAGACATGCAACAGGCGCGGAAGGAGCTGCTTGCACAACTCATACAGCCCACGCAGCACAATTGCCGCCAAGGACGCCCACTCCTTGTTCTCCATGGCGCAGCAGGAGACCTCGCTGTGCTCAAGCGAATAGGCGTCGAAGTGCGTACCGTCTTCGACACGCAGGTCGCCCATCAGCTACTTGTGCCAGAGCTGGCAAAGACAGGCACAGGGTTGAGTAACGTCCTCTCCCACTGGCTTGATCTCAATCATGACAAGGGCGGCCCTCGGATGAGACGTTTCATGAAGACACCGCATGCTTGGGCGACAAGGCCACTCCCAGCGTATGTGCTTGAGTACGCATACAATGATGTCATACACCTGCCACGGCTCGCCACGATCCTGCTAAGTCGAGCAAATGAGCTCGAAATACTGGACGAGGTACTTGCTTGCTCTATTCGACGGAACAGGTTGAACCAGCAGCTGGCCATGGACGATGTGGCGAAGGCTTCCGGAGGCCAGCCGCGCCCATTCAAGTATGGACCTATTGAAAGGTTGGAGTTGTGTTACCCAGTGGGGCAGCCTTCTGGGCTGAATTTGGCGGGAAGAGAGCTTGTGACCATCCGCGACGTGCAAGCAAGCAGTTTTTGTTTTGGTTCACTTGCCATGGGCGATGCTATCCTAGCCGTCAACGGCGTTTCATGCTGCGGCACTCAAGCCGTTCACGACGCCTTGCGAAGTGCCCCAGGAATAGTGCGGCTTCTTGTGCGTCGAAGGAGGCACATGCAGTCTGAGGTGCAAGTTGCTGTCCATGATGAGCCTTTGCCACCCATCCTCATGCATAAGCCCGAGAGCTCCCTCGCCTTTGCACGTGCGCTCGCGGAGTCGAAGGCCCTACGGGAGAAGTGCGCGACGAGGAGCATGTTTGCTGCAGCCTACGGCGAGTGGAAATCACTCGAATTCTCAGCTGGACGATTGCACACTATCAGCCTTGACAAATTGCTGTATCACCTCAGATTTCGTACGTATGCCAAGAATCTCCGCGATGCCGATCCCGTCCTTGCACTTCGCGTGGCCTTCAGCAGAGGTAGCGACCTGCGCATCAAGCTCGCTCACTCGACCCCGCAAGAATTATTGGATAGTCAAAAAACGCGCATCGAGTCGGACAAGCATGGCATCCACGTCAGTCACATGAAATTCGATGTGCTCGAGCACGGCTCGTGCACCACGCACAGTGGTATCGTGTACAACCGCTCCAATCACATCGCCTCCATCGTGCAAGCCCGATTGCTCCACGGTAACCAGGGGTTCGAACTCGTTGCCGATGTGCCTCAGGACTCGCATGTGCCGATGCAACCGGACACCACATGGACGTTCGCCGTGAAGACCCAGCCGCGCATTGTCGGTGTCGCCCGAGACATTCTGAGTATCAGCTTCAAAATAGGCCGCAAGCGCTTTTCGATTGGTCGTTACCTCGAGATGTCCTGTGGCGACGCCGAGCTCAGCGAGTTGCTCAAGCCGAGCTCTAAGTATGTGCGACCGAAGCGTCAGCGCCATGTCCGTAGTCCAACAAAAGATGAAGTGCGCGCTCCGGCGCCGGAGAGACCGCCTAGGCCTCCGCCCGTCGTGCCATTGAAGCAATTCAAATTAGAAGAGTCTGGATGGGCTACCAAGATAAAGCAGGGTCTCGCAGAGATGGAACTAATGCGCAGGGCCGAACAACTAGCCTCTGTTCTCGAAGGCCGCACAGCAATCAACGTGTATCAAGAGCATTTTCGCGGCCTACTCTACATCGAGGAAACGCAACTACTCGCTGACCTGAGCTGCTTTGATATGGTCGAGGATCGGGCCACGTCACTCACACAGCACGGGCGCCTTCACTTCCTCGAAGTGCCGGGTCTAGCGGAGAATCGGCCAAGCGTGCTCCTCTACGACAGTATCTCCGTGAAGATAGTTGGTACCACGCGCCGCTACGAAGGCCGCGTGGAGAAAGTGGAGCTGGCGAGAGTGGGCATTGCGCTCGCCAAATCCTTCGCCTATACTCCCGGCGAGAAGGTCGAGGTGCAATTCAGATTCAACCGCTTGTCGATGCGCCGATTCCATCAGGGCCTCTCCCACGTTGGCAATCTGGTAGCAAGCATTCTCTTCCCAGCCCAGGAGCATCTTGCAACGTCCCCAGAACCACGACTCGTCGACGGGAACTCGCGGCCTTTCAATCGCACTCTTAATCACGAGCAGCGGCAAGCAGTTGCAGCGATTGTGCGAGCCCCTGCGCGCAACGTTCCGTATGTACTCTTTGGGCCGCCCGGCACTGGGAAGACGACCACGCTCGTTGAGGCCATCCTGCAATGCGCGCGCTTCCTGCAACCAACAACGCTTGCGGGGGTCTCTAACGCTTCCAGCGACATCAAGAGGTTCCACATCCTCGTATGCGCTCCTACCAATGCGGCGGCCAACTTGATTTGTTGCCGTCTCGCAGAGGTGCTCGCTCCTCGCACCGAGCTAATGCGCGTGGTCGCCAAGTCGCAGTCTCTGAAGCAGCTACCGGAAGTGCTGCGTGACCCACAACGCAGGTTCACTAATTGGGACCCTGAAGAGGATTCTTTCACCATGCACCTTGACGACTTGATCCGCCCGATTGTCCTCGTTGCAACTATGGCTACCGCAGCAGGCCTGATAAACGAGGGTGTGGAGCGGGGCCACTTCGACCTAATCGTGCTAGATGAGTCCGGGCAAGCGATCGAGCCGGAAGCGGTTGCTCCAGTGGCTTGTCTTTTAGGTGACAAAGGGCAACTTGTGCTTGCTGGCGACCCAAAGCAGCTGGGCCCTATAATCCACCACGATCTAGCAGCACAGCACGGCCTAGCAAAATCATTCATGGAGCGCTTGATGGACCGGCCTCTCTATGCACGCCTCGATCGTGGCGATGGGCGATGCGAGTACAACACCGATATTATCACCAAGCTCATTCGGAATTACCGCTCCCACCCGCAACTGCTCGAGGTGCCAAACCGCCTGTTCTACGACGATGAACTCCTCAGTCTCGCCGACCGAGCCCTTATTTCTAGCTGTCTCAAGTGGGAGGAGCTTCCGGTGCACGGCGTGCCTTTATTGTGGCACGGGGTTGTTGGACGCGACACGCGCGAAGAGAAATCACCCTCGTGGTTCAACCCTGACGAGATCTTTCTTGTCGTGCATTATGTTTCGAGCCTACTTCAGATGCGACCGCAGTTGAAGGCGAGTGACATCGGGATCATCTCACCCTACAGCAAGCAAGTGCAGAAGATTCAACTTGCCCTCCAGCACAAGCGCTTGGGCAACGATATCAAGGTTGGCTCAGTTGAGAAATTTCAAGGTGATGAGCATCGTGTCATTATCATCTCTACCGTGCGCTCCTCCAGTGAGTGGACGGCGTTCGATCGGTCTCATAACCTAGGCTTTCTTGACAATCCCAAGCGATTCAATGTGGCCACCACCCGTGCTCGTGCACTCATGATCATCGTGGGCAACCCAAATGTCCTTCAGCTTGATCCTTGTTGGAATGAACTTCTTCGGACATGCATTACAAAGGGTGTATACCTTGGTCCGCCTATTGAGCAACCGGACGCGGAGAATGATGATGCGGAATTCGTCCAAGAAATACTTGCGGAGGAGGAGGAACTCGATGGATCGAGCGCTCAGCATCGGTTACACCAGGAGTTGATGCAGATGCCAAGAGGCGAATGAAGAGTCGCCAACCAACAGTAATAGATGTGGGGGATATTGGATATTGATTGGGTTGAAAAAAAATGTATCATATTAACACCGCACACACGGCGAAGGACCCACTACTTTCACGCAGCAAACTTCTCCCCCGGCCCTGCTCCCCCCACCATCGAGTGGTTCCCCCTGTGCACTACGCACTACTAGGGGGATTGGGGTGAATGAAGGGCTTAGATATGGTCTTGTGGCCCGCGAACGCCCCCGATGATCCGCTCCCCCCTCCCTCCTGCGTCTTACGGGCTGGCGGCGGCCTCAGTCCCGACGAAAACTGTAAACAGGCGCGGGTTTTACCTATTTTTCGGTGGGCGGAGCCACCCCCTTCCCCCTTCCCCGCGCTCTCTTTCCCCTCTCCTGTGGCACGCGCGATGGCGTGCCCGCGACAGGCGTGCAGCTGCCCTCTGGCCGCTGGCGAGCCCTTGAGGCTCCTGCCCGGAGGCCAACTGAGGGGGCAGAGGAGGCTGGGGCTGGGCCCTGGCCTCCCCTGCCCCCACATTGCACACGCTGCACCTGATAAACAGGGTAGAAGGAACGAAACGAAAACCTGAATTCTAGGTCGCTAGGGACGAACCCTACCAACCTAGAAGTGCCTGAGCTTTTTACCGTGTGGCCGCACGGCAAAGGACCTGGAGATAAGAGCCTGGAAATCGATCGCATCATCTAGCATCTAGGATGAATGCGACAGAGAGGATCGAGAAGATTCGCGACTAAGCCAACGCAAGCGACGATGGTCGAGGTCGGGGTTATGAGGAGCGGAAGAGAGAAAGCGGATGAGGTCGTGGCAGTCGGGGTCCTCGGCCTGTGCCTCCTTGAGCGCCTCGGCGTTGGGTGTACCGACGTCGAGGTAGGAGAGGTTGATAGAATCCCTGGTCGTAGAGGACAACCTGGACGATCGTTCGTCAGCTTGCAGACTGGATGCCGTGGTGGTACGAGAACGAGAGGCGGCGACGGCTGGCGACTGATTATTCGATGCCGTGGTGGAGCGAGAGTTAGGGACGACGGCGGCTAGCAGCTGCCCACCCCCCTGCTTAGGAGCGGACGTCTCCGACGTCCCATCGTCTGCAGCCACCAAGCGTGACACTCCATCCGCGTCTTTGTGATTAGCGCCCGGCTTGTGCTCGACGGTGAAGCGATACTCGGACAACTTGAGCGCCCAGCGCATCAGACGCGACGCCGGCCCACCCTGGACGGTGTCCTTCATGGTGTGCAACCAACAAAGAGCTTGGTGATCGATGACGAGGCGGAAGTTGTGCCGGCCCCAAGGTACGGTCGCCAAGTGCGAATGCTTTCCAGGGCAGCAAGAAGCTCCACCTCGGTGGTGGTCCAATGACGCTCCGCGGCGGTGAGGCGGCGGGCATCGACGTCACGCCTAATGTCGCCGAGCGTGACACAGATTTCGTCGAAGTATATGGGAAGTATCTGAGCCGGAGACTCAGGCGACTGGCTAGGGCGCAGAACAAGCTGCGCCGCCTCGGCGATATCTTTCGGCATAACATGCGCGGCACCGTGGGCGGCGGCGCGCTGGAAAGCGAGATCGATAACGTACGAGAGGGTCTCGCCCTCCTTCAAGGAAGGACGAGTGCGCGCGAGATGAACGAGCAAGTCTTCAGCGGCTTGAACCAGAGTCAAGCGCGCTGAAACTTGGCTAGGCGGAATGTCGAACACGCGATGACTACTGGCTCGTGGGCAGAGGGCCGTTCGATCGAGCCGGCAGCTGACGCGGCCGTGAAGGAGTCGTAGGTGGTTGCTTGCGGGAATATGTCGGAGAGGTCATAGTAGAAGTCGGGTCTGACAGCTTCTACCATCGAGTGCGAGGGACGAGAAGAGAGACGGAGGTTCGGAGGCTCACAACGCGCGGCGTTGGAGGGTAGGGCCGAGGCTAGCTAGCGAGCTAGAGGAAGAGAGAGAAGGAGAATGAGAGCTTCTTAGGTCCAAGGTAGACACGAGAGACTACAACGCAGGGACTCAAAAAGTTCCCTCGTCACACAGACACACACGAACTAAACCAAACAGGGCGAAAACTAACCGCCTCGAGGCCTGAGCGAGAAGAGGGGAGGAATCCTTCCAGAGGATTATCCTCACCCTGGTGAGACTCGGGCTTGGACCTGTCTCCCATGGGCTCCGGCGGCGAAGGCGGAGATGATGGTGGGGAGACCGCAGAGAGATCAGGAGGAGAGGTGAGGGAGGGCATCACCTCCCACTGCGAGGGTGGTGGTGGATGTCCGTCCGGAGAGGAGGAAGGAGGCAGGGCAGGTAAGGTGCCCGACTCTGCAGAGGTGGGGGGTGGGGGAGACCCCCATTGAGACGTCCAGCGCGGGACGCACCGGAAATGATTCTACACCTGACGAATTGGGATGGCCCATAGGGCCTGAGGGCAATGAGGAAGGGGCAAAGCCGGCGGCAGGCGCGGCGAGGGAGGCCACTTCAGAGGTGCTGACGGGCTGAAGCCCGTCAGCAGAGGAAGGCGGGCAGGCGGGCTTGAGCGAGGGCGAGGACGGCGGCGAAAGCGACATGGAACGAGCGGCGAAAGGCGAGGGTGAGTGTGAGGAGGGCTGTGGTGGCAGGGGCTGGCGAGGCGAGGCGAGTTTGTAGGGTCTGAGTGTTACGAGAGCGAGAGCGACGAGAGCGAGAGCGACGACGGATGACGACCGACGTCAGGACGACGGACAAAGACACCCAGGAAAACACCCCGACTCTCGCCCCACGACTTTCTCACATAACTCGACTGAAATCAAACCCAAACACTCCGATCAGACAACGACGGACGACGATCAAAGGGCGATCTGTCGGCGATCTTGTCTGGAACGGGAATCGCACCATAACGGAAACGAGGGGCAATCCTGCCGCACAGGATTCCAAGAGACCTACCGAATAAGACGAAAGGAGTGCGATGTGCCTAAGGGGAAGATGCGATGAGATTGCAAATTAAACCTGATTGCCCCCAGAAGCAGATAAAGAAACGCAGGGGAGATAGCAAATTAAACCTATCTGCGAGGCGCCTGGGAGGAAGAAAGGTGGGGAAACTTCCCTTCTCCTTCGAGAGAAAGAGAGAGGGCGCCCCACAACCCACGATCCCATGCATCCTAGCGAAGCTTTTGACCGAGAACGAGAGAAAGCAGAGAATTATAACGATAAATACCGAACGACGAAGAGAAGAGCGAAGCCTAACGAGTGTCGATTCGCGAATGCGACAGAAGTCGGGGCGCAAACGCTCGGCAAAGTTTGGGATCCGCTCACCCTCTTGCCAAACGAGTGGGTTGGATAGCTACCCTCATGATCCCCACGATCTTCCGCGATTGAACGCTTTTCCATGTGTAGGCTGATGGTGATTGAACGCTTTTCCATGCGGTGGGGGTGATGGCGAGCTTGAACGCGTTCCACGTGTAGACTGATGGTGATTGAACGCTTTTCTATGCTGTGGGTGATTGATGGTGATTGAGCGCTTCTCGCCTAACTAGGGGCTAGGGGTAAAATCTTCAAAATATTCTTACCGCCCACTAGAAACCCCAAATCCCGAGCCCCTAAGTACAGCTTGAGCTTGAGGGGAGGAGGCGCAAGGGCAAGGCAGGAGGGATTGGGAAAGTAAGCGGGCGTGGCTACGCGCGACACTTGTGCAGGGCCGCGTGTGCGGTGAGAATACCTCTTCCACGCAAAGCACACATACGCACCACCCAGCACCAGCCCACACGCGCTCAACACACAACAATAGACACTGCCACATGACAAGCACCGACTTCCCATGGCCCTGCCTGAACTCCGTCCAGCCTGCACACGTCCACATGCTCCCTAATCACAATACCAGCGCCCCTACTCCTTCATTGCGCGAGGGCGCTGCTCAAGTCGTGTGCCTTACGAGTGGCTGGGAATGTTGGGACGGAACGCGATAGCTGCGTCGAGCTGCGTCGGCGCATTCTTGTAGGCACACAGAAGGTCTAGGGCCCGCCATGCATTTGGCATTATGTGTGCACTTTGAAGGCGTCAAACTTGAGTACAAATCGCAGCGAGTGAGAATATCCTCGCATGAGAGAATCAACGTAGCGCTTGGCCGCCAGCTCGGGGGCAGAGTGTGGGCAAACGTCGAAGATAGCTGCTTGCATAGAAGTAACCCAAGACACCCTATGCGGTATATCCGAGTGGATGCGTAGATGGACTTGAATGCGAATAGCGGTGGACATGTAACAAAATTCCCGAGTGTCTCGGATCAAGCCGGTCCGGTCCACAAGGGGTTCAAGCGGTTCAAGCCTTGCAGGCATGAATACTATGCGTGGAAGATCCAGAACGTTCTCTCGAAATGCCATTGCCTCGCACGTGTGAAACTTGAGAGAAAGGAGCCACACGCCCTACTCAAACCAGTTGCGCATAGCACGCTGGAAGCGTGCCGCATATTTGGAAGGTGGAACGCATGACACTCCAGAACTGTGCATAGGGTGTAAAATCCGCTTGGTCATCGACTCCAGGCTCTTTGCGGGAGACCACACAGTGAGGATGTCGATGATGCCTATAAAGTAGACCTCGTCCTCTCGGCCCTCGCAAGCCACCGCATTGATGCCGCCATCGGGGGCATCGGCCCATCGACCCAAGCCTTGGCGTGGCGGTGCCGCCCTAGGCGGAATATGCTCATCACGATCAGAGCCCCCCCGCGTGCTTGCTATGCGATCCAGGGATTCCGAGTCCGGGGAATCACGAGTGGAGAAGTGAATGCCGACGAGGAGGGAGTAGTCTAGAAGGTCCAGGGATCTCAAGAATTCGACATCAATGCTCAACTGCGTCAAGATAGCCTTACGGCGCGAGCGACCCACGGCAAAGGGCCTCTTCAAGTCTAGGTCCTTGCGTACAGCATCAGGGTGCGCCTTGAGCTTGGCCGCACCAGCAGACCGGCCGAGGTATGAGCCCTTCAGATCGTACCTATTGTGAATGGTGCGCTCGGTGGCGAAGACATTGGACATCACAACGAAGTACAGGTCGCTTTGCCCTGGCATTGTTATTCTGTGGAAGCCGAGGTAGCATGGCAGTAGTGTGTCCGGGTGCGCCTCGACGTGCGCGAGGTAGGCGCCGAGCACGGTGCGCAGTGAGGACGCCTCGCGCTTCGGGATTGTTTTGATGAGATATTGCCCATCCGTAGAGAAGTAGAAGAAGGACCCAGACTTGCCCTCCGAAAAGAGCTCCGACAGCGTCGCCAACGTCCCTACAAGTAGGTGGCCTAAGATCTGCTCAGGGCCTAGAGCCATGGTGTAGTCATCCTCAGCGACGCCGAATAGCGCACGCAGCCGACGGAAGATGAGCGGTGCATAGTCCTTGAACTGTACCAGCCGCTGAGGTTTGCCTCCGGCGCCGGGATGCGATGGCAACGTGAATTTATACACTTCAAGCAGGTGACGCTGCAACTTTTCAGTGACGTACGCATCAGTCCTTTTCTTCACATTGTATGTGACTCGCGGAGTATGGAATGCGCTGCTGGCGCCACTACTCTGGCTGGAGAGACTGCGCACGCTCGCTTGCTGACGGGAGGCGCCTGCCTCGAGGGCGACCTCCTCGGCCGCAGCCTCGTCGACAGCCGCGAGCGAAATGCGAATGCCTAGCATCATCTGCACCACGAGCTCCCAGTTTGAATCGCCCACGATGACCGAGCGGCCGCGTTCCATGCGGCGTCGCGACCTCTGCCCCCTGGCTGGGACTCGCTGTGGATACCGATCGAACCCTGTCCGGCGTGGGATACCAGGTGCGCCCGCTACCGATCCGAACCCCACCAGCTCGCGGAAAACCTCTGGCTGTCTTTCCACAAGGGAAAGGTAGTCGTCCCTGGAGACATAGCCCTTGTGATCCGCGTCCAGCAGCTCGAAGAGCTCGTCAGCGGAGTTTTTAGCTATGCCGGGCGAGAATCGGGAACGGCAATAGGGCACACCCATCGAGCAGAGGGCCGAGAACACCGCGCCCATAACGGAGCGAAGCTCCCAGCGATCGAGCTGACCGTCACCATTGAGGTCATACGCATCGAACGCGAGTTCGATCTGGGGAACAGAGAGACAGAGGCAAAGGCAGAGGAGGAGAGCATGAGTGCGAGCATGGTGGCGGAAGGGTAGCGCCCTCATGCAGGTATCCGCTGGACAGGGCATCCGCTGGACGGGGCATCCGCTGGACCACACATCCACGCGCACACGCGCCAACTGAAGGCGGACGACCGCTCACAGGTGCTGGGTCGCGGGGGGGGCGTATGCGTTATGAGGTGTCTGACCTGCCTCTCGATGTCCTCAGGGTGGAGCATGACGCCGATGGCGGTAACAAACTCGCGCCTGTCGATCACGCCATCACCGGAGCGGTCGAACGCGTTAAAGATGATCGACGCGAAATCATGGTGCGTGCCGAGCAGCCCAAGTCCTGCGGTGAACTCCTGGAGTGAGAGTAAGCCGTCGTGGTTGGTGTCGAGGTGCGCAAAGTTGGCGTGGACGTCGCTGAGCATTTTGGCGTCGAGCGCGGGGGGGGGAGAGGTACTTGGCCTCTCTCCGCCGGCGTGTGGCCGACTTGAATGCGGGCGCGCGCGGCAGGACGGGTGAGGGTGGCGGCGAGTATCGCATGCTCGAAGGGAGCGACGAGGCCGCAGGCTCCTTGTAGGGGCCGGCTGGAGAGCCGCCGAGCGAGGGCTCGGAACGCCGGCGCAGCATGGCCAGGAGGCGCGCGGGGAGAGGGCGGAGAAGGGGGGAATGGGGAGAGAGGGGGGGCGAGAGAGAAAGAGGAGAGAAAGGCGGCGCGGTGGGTGCCTCGCGCCACGACGGGAGAGAGAGGGTCCAGAGAGAGAGAAAAACGAGGGGAAGAGAAGGGAAAGACGGGGAGAAGGGAGGCAGGGTGAGAAGGGGAGAGGAGAACACATACGATATGAGAGAGAGGAGAGAGGAGAGAAAGAAGGGGGGAGAGAGGGAGGAGGAGGAGAGAGGACACGGCTCGTGGGAGGAGGAGGGGGTGACATATACTTTAGAAGGGACTAGCCGAGAGAGAAGAGAAAGCAGAGCAGAGCTCTGCGGGATTGAATTGGTGGGTGGACGAGAGGTGTGTGTGTGTGGGGGGGTGCGCGCTGTGAAGAGGCTGGAGAGAGGGGAGAGGGGTTTCCCGCGCAACAAAACAACTCGCGCCAAGGGAGGAAGGGGGACGAGAACTCCCAAATTCTCTCTCTCTCTGCTCTCTCCAGCTCTCTCTCTCTCTCTCTCTCTCTCTCTCTCTCTCTCTCTCTCTCCATCCAGATCCCCATGAGAGAAGGGCTCCGTCTGCTGCTCGCCCGCCGCCCTTGCTTCACGGTCCTCTCCGGGGTATCTAGTATCTAGAGCCCGAGCGTATCTTAGACTAACTTCCAGGATGCTTGGGGTGGGGGTGGGGGGGGGGGGGGGGGAAGCTGTGCTAAGATAGTACACCTCTGTGTCATCAGTATACCCCTAAGCTACTAATGCCACTCCGCGCCCACGTCGACATCGCCTATACCTAGGGCGGTCAAACAGGGTTTTTTATTAGGGTTGAAAAATGACCATCTCACGGTTAAGGATATTTCAGGATTTTTTTCGGTAGAAAGTTCCCAATACACCCAACTAACACATATCCGGGCCCCATTGGGACACAGACCTCCCCCTTGGCCCTTGGGCCACGAAAACTTGCCGAGTAAAATGGTGGGTTTTACCCCGGCGCCCACCGTGTGTGTGACAAAGTTATGTGGCGCACATATATACCACTGGTGTATATGGCGCCACAACAGTGGTATATATGTGCGCCACATAAAAGCAGAGGGCGGGGGTTCGAATCCGACCCGCGCGCGCTTCTCTTTTACACTCCAGTATACTACCATGCTTGTGGCGCCATATACACCAGTGGTATATATGTGCGCCACATAAAAGCAGAGGGCGGGGGTTCGAATCCGACCCGCGCGCGCTTCTCTTTTACACTCCAGTATACTACCATTATACTGGAGACCTCTGCCCCGCAGCTCCTCCCTTTTGCCGGGGCAGCTACTCGCGAACGCGGGTTTCTCTCTTTGGGTGGAAAGGTGGCCACTTGAGTGTTCACCTTCACATTCATCCACCCACTTTCTACTGTCCTGTTTCTTTATCCGACCCGCGCGCGCTTCTCTGCTTTTATGTGGCGCACATATATACCACTGGTGTATATGGCGCCACAAGCGCTTGTGGCGCCATATACACCAGTGGTATATATGTGCGCCACATAAAAGTTGATGGATATATACATAAAGGGAGGGTCTTGGACTTGGACTTCCTCGGAGAAGGAAAGGAAGACGAAGACGTAGAAGATGACGGGGGAAGAATAAGAATACGAATTTTTTTATTGTTACAACTTGGACGCTTTAGCCTATTCTCTATTCTCGGGTGAGGCGGGGGGAATCGTCTTCTAGTCATTTGCCACATCGGAATGCCACCTTTGATGTTTGTAGGTTCGGCTACGTGGTACGTGGTGTCCTCCATGATCAAGTCTCAAGTCGGCCGGCGCGGCGAGGTGGGCACAGAGAGGAGGAGGGGAGAGCGTGGCGTGCTCCATGACCCTATCGTTTAACGATAGTTGATATCGGGCTCGTTGAGCAGCTTCATCGAGGTGTCGTTCCGTCAATTGTGGGACATCAGTCGAATTGAGCGATCAAATGTCCACAGTTATTTAAAATTAAATAAGGGCTAGCATCTGCCTTTCTCGCGGTGCATGTACGGCGGTCGCGTACGCTGAAGCGGATCCCATGGTGCAAGTGCGCCGAGCAGCTGGCAAACTCTTCATGCAGAACAAGGAGGCCGTCCTCGCACGCATCACGGATCTCACCACCCAAGATCAGCCGAGCGACATCGTCGCCTGCCAGAAGAACGACATCGAGGAGGAGGTGTGTGAGAAAAAGACGAAAAGGATGAAAACTCAGTAGTCAGTAGCTTTGGGGTTACCGTGTGTTTTGGGGAAGGGGGGAGTTGCTATGCTCACGTCCTTGATTAGCTTTGTACTCATCTTTGTGATAATAATACAATGGAGTCTTGAAAAAGAAAACATGCACATCTGGGTTAAAAAAATATAACCTGGCCCTCTTTTGACGGAACGCGACTTCGTATATGTGATAGATGATGATCGCATACAACCTGCTCTTTCCCACCACCGCCCTTCCCGGGTGGTATAGTGAGTGTGAGTGCCATTTCTTGTTCCTTGACTGTTTACATATGTAATGACACACAACGTTGGAAATTCTGCAATGAGTAATAACAAGCTGCTAACTCTTTACTCTTTATGCGCTGGTCTCCGGCTATGGCGCTATGGGGGGCCCGCTTGGCCCTTGGTCCCTGGTGGGCGGCACGCTCGGTATTAAGGGTTAAGGGTGGCACATATCACATATACCCACGCTGACCCATCAATCATCGTCCCTCGCACCGCAGGAGCATGTGGGTCCCTCGACGCCTCGACTGCGCCCGACGCCCTACCTAGCTAGGCCCTAGGATCCAGCATGGAGCACGGCTCGCGATTGACGCCGTTGGCAAGCGCTGGTTTAGGCTCTTGACTCTTGAGAACATTCTAGAGCCAAGGCCTGCTGCATACGGAAAGGTACGAGAGACACATTGCAAGGTGGCAAATATGATACTACTACTACTACTAGCCATAGTACCACGTACTACGATTTTGGTGGAAGCAATCAATGAGAGTAAAATGGCCGACTGACTCTCACTCTCTTGTCGTCCAGTCCACATATACTCATGCCCTCTCAATACAAGGCGTATACAACATGGTTAAGGGAAGAGAAGCGTCGAGATAGAGGGACAGATAGTGTCATGCTGTTCGACGTGAACGTCTTGAGCTCAATCCTCAATTGCCAAGAGCGTGTCAAGCAATACTCAATCCTTCACCTTCTCCACGGGCGCAAACTGCCCCTCCCGTGCGCGAAAATCGAAGTCAGCCATGACGCGCGACGAGATGGTGATGAGATGATACCCAAACTGCGTCTTGACGGGCCCAACAACAGTGTTCAACTCCGTCTTCGGGCGATATCTGAGCATGGATTGGTGGGTAGTAGTGTTAGTTCTGCCATGACCTTGATGCCCAAGGTAGGTAAACCTAAGCAATCGCAAGTGCAGACGCACTCGACGCCATTATCAACAACACCGAAGATAACGTCGTCGAATTCGGCCACCATCTGACCCGGAGTGAACTTGCCCAATCGGCCCCCTGAGAAGACACAGACGTGCAGGATGTTAGGTGCCTCACGTTAGCTGAAGGCTTGCCACAGCTGTACAGGGCTTGCTGAGCAGGACGTCGCTGACTGGAGTTGCTGTATCCCACCTTGAGAAGCCGAATTGCAGGTAGAAAAGCGCATGGCCGCCTCCGAAAATTCTAATCGGCCAGTATCGATGTCCTCCTTGATTTTCAGTGCGTCCTCCTCCGACTTGACAAGGATGTGTGACGCGCGAGCATTTGTCTGCTCATACCTGTGAAAATGGCCCGCATAGTCTTCCATCAGGGTCGACCGAAACGCAGCGGTAGAGCTCATCATCAAGTCTCCCCCCCCTCCCCCCCTGCGCCATCCCGTCTCCCTCAGCTGGGCTGGCTGGCCAGAGGTGTGCTGGGGGTCGCAGCACGCACATCGCAGGGTTTCCAAAGTCCTCATTTTCGAAGGCTTTCTTGATGCGGTCGAAGAAGCCCATGCGAGGGGCGGGCGCGCGTACACTCAGCGCGACTGGCACCGCCGGCAGATGGAAAGCCGTGCAGGCGGAGAGCATCATCATGCACGAAACGAGAGTCGTGCGCATCGTGGTGTGTAAGCGTCCGCTGCAACCCCACAATAAAAGCAGTAAGACAATAGGGATGATGCGAGATGCGAGATGCGAGGTGAGAGGTGAGCGAGGAGCGAGGTTAACTTTTAGACGGCCTGTTTTTTTGTCCTTGGTTTCTTCTGGAAGAACCCGACCTTCAAGTTTAACTCCTTACCCCCTCCACAAGACAAGTTTTCTTGCGTAAAATTTACGGCCCTTTTCTCGTCGTACCAAGAAAATCGGCTTAAAACCCTTTGCCAGCACATATCGTGTTCTTCGCGTTGGTTTATAGATGTTTTCGCTGTTTTGGTGCCCTTGTGGTGGCCCATCGGTACCGGAGACATCTTTCTCCTTCTACTACCCGCCGCCGGCGCAATGCCCCTCGCCGACCACACCAATCTGCCAGAGCCAGTGAGGGGCAAGCGCGCAAGGAGAAGGAGGACCAAGATGGAAGTGTTGGTTGCCAAGGCCGAGGAGGCTCGCACTGCGGTCGCCAAGCAAGGCGAAGGAGCGGCTCGCGGCCGTGAATGCGACAGTGGAAAAGACTCGGACGGCGGACGGCGGCAACGCGTGTGTGAGCTGAGGCTGATGTGGAGAAGAAGAAAGAGAAAGAGATGGTGGAGCGGCGCGAGACCGAGCTCGTGGCCGCGGTAAGTGCTCGCGACAACTACATAGAGGCAGTGAGAATGGGGGAGGACGAGGATGAGGATAGCCAAAGCAACAAAGCAAGGCCCCAGCGATGTCGGACGCCGGCATTGACGCGCTCGTTGAGCTCCGCCTTCGTTTTAACGACAAATTCAAAAAAAAATCTTCTTAAAAATTCCGCTACGTGCACGGCGTGAGGCAGTTTGCTAGTGTACCTCCCTGCTACCCAACCTTAACCCCTAACAACCCCCTTTCCCCTTCCCCAGTTCCCTCTTTAGCGGAGAAGCTGGTTCCAGGGAGGCCGCGCGCGCTGCTTCGGCCGGGAGCTGGAGAGAAGGGGGTGGGAGACTGTGGCTCGTCTCTTGGTCTAATTCTGATTCGGACTCTTCTCATTGGTATAACGTGAGATCTTGATTTATGTTCCGATGTGATTCCTATTAAGGGATCTGGCTACCCTAGGTGATGTTCCGTATATCCAGGCCTCTCGCCGCCTGCAAGAGGTCCCTAGACTTGCGTGGTGCCGAGTCGGCTAGAGCGCCATAGGTTACCGCAAACTCGTGTGGGACTCCCGAGAGAGCTGCTTGAAGCTTATCGCCGTATGCGGCCTTGAATTGGTCGTGCGCATCTTCATCGACATAGAATATCCATGGACCTTTGCGTCCTTTATCCATCCCATCTGGGGTGGCATCAAGACCCTCAAGCTTTGAGAGAAGGAATTTCATGTAGGTTGCTACATCCTCGCTTTTGATCTCCTTCTTGTCTTCAGCTAGCTGGGCTAGCTGGATGAAGAAAGGAGTGTCATCCGGTTCCTCCTCATCATCATGGGGGGGTGAGGCAAATTGTGTGTTGTGTGTTTGGATTGGCTTCGGTTCCGACTGCGGGTCCGCTCGCTTGCGCGAGGGCGGCGGTGGATGTTGGGGGGGCAGAGATGGGGCCTTCTGTGCTTCTTGTGGTTGCTTCCCCTAGGGCCGGCCGCCTGGGCGTACGACTTCTGTGGATTGATGTTTGAGGGGTTGGAAGCCGTAAAGGCTCCAAGGATTGTTTGTTGAGTGAAGTGCCCGCCCCCGAGGGGTGCACTGACGGTAGGAGTTGCCTCCATGGGGGTGGCAGCAGGGCTGCCACCCACCATGGGGAGTCCTTGTTGTGGAGGAGCGGCAGCAGAGGCTGGTGGGAGGGCCAGATGCTGGCCCTGTTGGTCTGCAGGGAAGTGGACTCTGCCTGTTCCCTGCTTGTGTGGCTGTTGGGGCGGCGAGGGCGGAAGGATCATGTCAACATCGCTGTCAGTCAGGGGGGCGGCCTCTGAGCGCTTCGGCTCCGGCGGCTTGGGGCGGCCCCGGTGGGGCGTCGTGGCGGCGGGGGACTGGGAGGTGGGAGCGGTCGGCGCGCGCTCCATCGCTAAAACTATAACAATAGTTTTATGTTTTAACGACAAATTCATAGACTCCATCAGCAACACCAACGAGAAGGTATGGGGAGGCCATCGCGATGGGGATGAAAGAGCTCGTGAAGTCGGGTGAGCTCCCCAAGCCCCAAGTCCGATGAGCGGTCGTGGTCGGGCTACAACGTCAAATTCACAAAGGAGGAGAAGTTGTTTGCAGAGCTCTTTGCACTTTGCAAGCGGCGCAAGGAGCGCAGTGGGACATCATTTGAAGATACTATTCGGGCTGCACCTGCCCGGTTGCGCAGGTGTGTCACTTGCCCTCATCACCCTTCCTGCTTCACCGTCGATCTTGCGAGTGTGGTGTGCTCTGTCTTCCCCTCACTCACCCCCACTCACCTACACCCTACACCACCCTTCGTTCGCCAACGAACGTATGATAGGCCATGCACGGACACCTTTTGGGATTTCAAGTGGCATAAGTCGCCTCGGATCTGCCCACCCTTCCTCATCAATGACGGGAATGCAGAGCGCGGTGGTAGCAGAATTTCTAACATTGACATCGATGGAGAGCTCGGTGCTTTGCACTTTGCATGGCAGTTGTGGCTCACAAGTAGCTAATACTCCGCAACATGGCTCGCAAGAAGGTGGGCACTTCTCACAAGAAAACGAGGTGGACTCACTAGACTCACCAACACTCACAAGGGAGAGGAAGAAGCATATGCTCCGCTGCTCCGCATTGGTGGCAGGGCAAGACCAAGTACCACGCGCGGCCCACCACTGCCACTTTAGTTCAAATGGAACATCAACAGGCTGCCTAGCTCTAGTGTCGTTGTTGTTCTGTACTTCTGTAGAGCTCTACTCGTACTCGGGAGCTCTAGAGCAGAGAAGATTTAGGAAGGAAGAAGAACAAAGAAGGCCTCGCGCTGGGCTGCGCGCGCGCGCCCCCCTCCGACGTCATTTCCTGGAATGTTGGGGGGGGGGGGGCCGGGGGGGGGGGGGGGGGGGCGGGGGGCTCCGACCCTCGCTAGTAGTACGCCTGTTTCCGCGTGGAATCTCTCGCACAAGACTTCTCTCGCCGATTTGCTTCTCGACCTAAGTGCATCGACCACGCTCTCGACTCGTCTGCTTGCTCGTCATGATCTCTGCCATGGCCGTCGCTGCTCTCGCCTTCTCGGCTCCACTCTCGGCGCTGCAGCCGCGGCCTGCACACATCGTCTCCCCGCAGATGTTCTTCGGTGGCGGCCCCAAGGGCGAGCCCGTGGAGCTTGAGATCAAGACGTTCAACGGCGTAAAGACGGCGAAGGGCACTGCTGGCGCC
The DNA here is from genome assembly GCA_018136815.1 of Isochrysis galbana. NCBI lineage: Eukaryota > Haptophyta > Isochrysidales > Isochrysidaceae > Isochrysis > Isochrysis galbana. The sequence goes on along the minus strand of CM030942.1, from coordinate 636,978 downwards.
CCGCTGATGAAGTCCATGGGAAGTGCAGGGCTCATCTATGGGTGCAAGGAGGGGCAATGTGGTTCGTGTGAAGTCAAGCTCGATGGCCGTGTCGTTCGCACATGCGTTGCCAAGCTCCCAAAGAAGGCAGCGGTGAAGGTTGACATCACACAAAACAAGCTCCTGCTGAGCCGAAAGAAGTCAAACTTCTAATTCCAACTTCTGATTCTAACGCACTTCATGTTCCCGTACCGCAACCGCACCTCGATCCTTTAGTGCCCAGAACACCTAGTCTCGAGCATTCCGCCGTGCTCACCGTGCCGAGTCTGACAAGTGGCTCGCTTTCGTTCGATGTTCTCCTGCTTTGCGACGCAGGTGAAACGTGACCCTTGAGTTATGATGGCACTTGTAGCGCATTATGGTGGCTACGTCTCAGAGATTAGCCTGCTGATCTCGCTGACCGTCCTGTAAGTGCTTTGGTGACGAAAACGAAGCTATTTCCCCCCTGTGTTCGTGTACATGTGTCTGTGGTTGTGAGCCTGTGGTTGTGAGCTGTGCTTCTGGTTTGTAACATCATACGCGATGTGCCGCCCCGATGCCTGTCATTGCATCACATTATGATCCTACCTCATACTCACATAGATTGCCTGCCGACACATGTATTCGGGCTTTGCCTTGTGCACCTGTGCCACAGCGTAATGCGTGACGTACGAGCATGGGGGTGGAGCACGACGTGGGCATTCAAGACTATTAACTTGATTGCTATTACTAGGTCGCGACTAACGACAAGCACTGGCAACCAGCAACAACTACTATAGCACTGCTGAGTTTATATTAATATGCATAGCAGAGAAAAACCTCCGTCCTGGAAATTAGGATCACGTGCCGCTGCTCGCGAGGATGGTAAGTCAAAGGTCGAAGTGCGAAGTGCGCAGCATTTTGCGCAGATCGTCTAGCTCTAGCTCGCGGTGGCGGCGAGCTGACACCCGTTGCGTACTCAATACCAATACGACCTTCTTTTCATTTCCGAGGAGCAGCAGTGTGACTGAAGGAAGTGAAAGTAAGTCAGGGTGGGCGAAAGCCTCAGTCTCCATGGTTCATGGGCTGAGGGCTGAGCCGGTCGCGGCGGCAACGGGAACGGGAGAAGAGGGGAGCGGTGCGCCCTCAATGTCCCTATCTTTTCACTTTCAAGCAATGCACTACGAGTACTTAAAATCTTGTTGCTTCCCCGGAATCCGGAATCTTCAATTTTTTTCAAGAGCCGGGTGCGTGCGCGGTGAGACTACTAAAAGGGTTTAAAGAAAGAGAAAAGCGAGCTCAATCAAGTGCTATGTCCCACGGTGCAAGCAGCATCAAGGGCCACGAGATAGCGTAGAAGTATTGATCGCCGCGTGCATGCAAGAAGGAAGATGCGTTGGTCAAGGCTCGAACAAATACAAGAGGGAAGGTGAAGCTAGAGAGGGCAGGAGCCCGAGTTCCTTCATGGTCATTTGACCGTCCTAGAGTCGTCTGAGCCATAAATGACCACATGCAAACTGCATTGATCACGATTCGGACACCGGGGCACACGGCTGGCAATGGCCACCGCCGATGCCTTTCATTCTCTTCGAGCCAGCAGCCACCGGTTGTTCAGTGTGCAACTTGGATGCGTCGCATAGCGCCGGAATCAGCTCTTCGTACACCTGCACATCAGCGGCAACACATATGAGCAGCGAGCAAACACAGGACGCCACGAGCTGCGCCATAGGTACGGTTCTGATGCCTAGACGCATCGATGCCGGGAAGGGTCTCTAGCACACCTTGATGCCGTCAAGGAAGACTTGCTTATCCACATACTCGTTGTGCTCGTGCAACAATATGGGGGAGTTGGCGAGCGGTGAGAAACCAAATGCAGGGATACCTAGAGCGCGAATGAAGCGCGAGTCCGTCCCCGCGGGGAAGATCTCTGGTTCTATTTCAAGCCCCGCCTTGTCGCACGCGCCTTTGAATATGCCCCACCAAGGGTTCTGGTTCTCGTCTATAGATGAGACGTGGTGGGCTGTCGCTGGCGAGGTCCACGGCGCAAAGTCCCATGACAGGCCTTCCTCGGCGCACCACTCGTCGAGCATTTTCCGGATGTCTTCAATCGGCGTGGTTCTGTGAGGGAGGGTGCAGGGGTGGAAAGGGGGTTGTAGCAAGAATGCAAAAGAGGGCAGGTTTCTTCACAAGGAATCAAGAGGGAGATGCACGCACGGAGCCACACGAATATCAAAGCCTGCCTTTGCGGTGATCGGGATGACGTTGAGCGAATAGGTTGTGCCGCCGTCCATCGAAACGCCTGCATCAAGCATCGTCAGGTTGAGTGTCGTCACGTCCCCGAGCTTCTTGGCCTCGCAATGAGCGCAGCCTTTGCCCCACCCAAGCGCTGCCTCTTGCTCCGCACGGAACGCGAGTGCTTTGTTCGCGATGCCGATCAGCTTGGAGACTGCGGTGTCGGGTATGAAGCGCGACCCGTGTCCGGTTGGTCCTTTCGCATGCACCACGATCCACATGGGTGCACGCTCTCCGTAGAAGACGGTTGTCACTGGCGTCGGTGATGCTAGCCCCTCGTCGAGCGCTACACCAACTTCACCAAGCTGCTGGAAGGTGGTCGATTGCAGGAAGGCGCCCATCCCATCCTTCCCCCCAATCTCCTCGTCTGGTACGAAGGTCAAGTGGAGAGTTCTGCGGAACGGGACGCCCTTGCGCGCGACAAGCAGCCGGCGCAGGGCGAGGATGTATGCGGCGACCACGCACTTCATGTCTTGCGCGCCTCGACCATAGATGCGTCCCTCCTTCTCGATGGCCGCCCACGGGTCGACATGCCAGTGCTCTTCCATGGCGGGGACGACGTCATAATGGGAGTTGAGAACGACGGCAGGAAGCTCCGGCTCCGAGCCGAGCAGGCTTGCCACAACCACCGGCCTGCCCGCCACCGGCTCGAGGAGGGAGGTCGAGAGACCGAGATCCTCACACGCTGCCTGAAGCCAGAGGCTGCAGGCGTGGTACTCGCCATTGGTAGGCCCTTCGGTGGAGACGGTGCGAAAACGGAGGAGTGTGCGAAAGAACTCGACCTCCGACGCCTCGTCCCACGTAAACATCGAGGGGGGGGAGGCAGGAGAGTGGGAGAGCGCGGGCGCGAGCTCAAGCGCTTCGCCCCGAGGAGAAGAGAGAAGGGGTGAAGAGAGGGAAAAGCGAAGAGGGAGAAGAGAAGAGGCGAGAAGAGAGGGAGTCGATTATCCGGAAATAAGAGGGAAGCAGCGTCAAACTTCTCACTTCCACCGTTTTCTAATTCTTCATTCCCTGTCCTCCCGGTGTGAAGAAAGTCTAGGGTGTGTGGTCGGTCGGTCGGTCAGCAGTCCTTCCTCGCCGGTCGGTCGATCATAAAAGTAAAAGTACTCTTTAAAGCCTCTCCGTCATAGATGGGAAATACGGTGCTGGGGCCCGCAAATACAGCCAAATACATATGTATTTGGCCTCTGGCCAAATACATTTCAAATATATTCGAGGCCTACCGCCTACAATCCAGGGCGCGCTTCAAATACAGCCAAATACATATGTATTTGGCCTTTGGCCAAATACGGTAAATACGTAAATACGGCGTATTTCCCATCTAGGCTCTCCGCCCGTTGTTCTTCTTGTCTGAGTGAGTTTTGTAATAGAGTGCAGAGCTCCTAGTCCCGTGGGGATTCAATTGCGTCTCGATGCCTCGATCCTTCCGTTCAGCCGTCGCTACACTCATGCTACAGCTTGTCACTCGTCACGTACCACGTACTCGCTACAAAAATTCTTAATGTTCTTGCCACACACGCGGCTATCGGCCATGCACTAGCACTAGTATCTAGTATCCCGTGCCTCGCAGCCACGCCCGCTCACTTTCCCACTCCCCACTCCCTCCTCTTGCTCTTGCCTTGCGCCTTGCGCCTTGCGCCTTGCGGCACCTCCCCTCGTGCTCTACTTTAGCGGCTCGGGAATCGGGCGGGTTTCTTGTCGTGGCAGGCGGACCGGTCCACGACCACGATGGTTTGTTCTCGTCCTCGTCCGCCTCCCCATGTCCATGTCTCCATAGTGCATAGTGTAATTTAAAATGTTGAGTTCAATATCATAAAAGTGGACCATTGAGAAAACTATTTTAAAAATCTGGTCCTCTTTCAACGGAACGCAACGCTCTGCAAGCTGCAAGCTGTTGCCACGTGTCTCGTGTCTCACTAATTGCTAATTGGTAATTGCGACCTCACGGCGCTCCAACTTTTAGTTCCAACTTGCAACTTGCAACTGCAACTTGTTGCCATAAATGAACTTCAGTCTACTGCCAATGACCGGCGGGCGCCAAGTCTTTCGCTAATCGGACAGGGGTGAACCCCCATTGCTTATGTTTATGTGCCCCGGACGGGGGGGGGGGGGGGGCAGAAGGCGTGTGTGCCGGACGGACGCAAATACTCTTATGTCACGGACTTGTTGTAGATCTTTGTGATTTACAGGTTTTAACGACTACTCGTAGGCTAAGAATTCCTCGCGTGCTGATGGGGAGCAGGGTTGTGCCGCTCTGCCTGCTCGCGATCTCGGCGACCGAGGCTGGATTGCGGCACGGCTGGCGGAGCCGACCTGCGGCCCTGCGTCTAGGATCGCCTTGCATGACCGAGCATGGGATTCGCGACGACCCAGCGGCAGGGTCATCGGGCGACTGGGATGGCGCGCTGAGGGAAGTGAAGCAGGAGCGCATGGCCACGCCAAGGGCAACGCCATCGCCCGTCGGGGCAAGCAATGTTAAGCCGGCCAGTCCGCCCTCATTTGACGTCGGCGAACTCATCAAGCTCCTCGTGATTCAGTTTGTAATCAGCGTACGCGCAAGCACAGTTCAGGCGGCGCAAGATACACTGCGCCTACGCTCGATGGCCCGAGAAGAGGAGCTCCGGCGGCGAGCTTACATCGAGCCTCGTGAGTCATGGACCCCGACCGAGCTTGCTGCCTTTGATGGGACATCCGATCCGGAAGGTCCAATCCTCATGGCGGCCGACGGCCTGGTCTATAATGTGGGTGGTGTAGGGGCTAGGTTCTATGGACCAGGTGGCGAGTACCATTGCTTCGCCGGGCGGGACGCTACGAGGCTTCTCGCGAAGCAGCGTACCGAGGAAGAGACAGCTGATGAGCTCGCAGTCCCGCTGTCGTTGGCTGAAAAGCTCGTTCTTTCCGGGTGGATCCTTGTGCTCAAGCGCAAGTATGTGGTTGTGGGCCCCCTCAAATCACCATGATCATCATCTTCACCATGGAGCAAATCGAAGATGAGTAGCTTGTTGTGAGCATGTGAGCATGGAAGAGGAATGAGAAATAAAAGTAAACTAAATTCTTAATATTCACGCCACGCGCGCAGCCTTGCATTCCATTCTGCAGCCACGCCCCTATTCTCTACCGCACCCTTCATCCTGCCTTGCGGCTTCTCGCTTCTCCTCTCGTACGCTACCGCCTGCGCCTGGCCTTCCCGTGTTCGCCCCCTTCGCCTCCTTGGTTTCGTGGGTGGTTATGAGGATGCGAAGGCGTTACAACGCTTGCCCTTGACCCTCGATGTTGATATTGATGTTCATGGGGCATTTGCTCATTGATATTGGGACGCCACGTAGAGATAGAGATATTGAGATATTGATATTGATGTTCACGTTCCCGAGCCCGGCTTGGTTGGGCGTTGGCGTTGGGCGCCACGTAGAGATGATAGACCTCTTTCTTGCCTTGCGTGACTAAGATAACTTTTGCCTTTTGCCTTTGTTCGAGACGATTTTGGTGCGCGTTCCTGGTTGCCTTCGAAGAAGAAGAAGAAGAAGAAGTTCTTCAAGAAGTTCTTGAAGAAGCCTGGTTTTCCACCGTGTTGGCCAGTGAGTTCATTGTAATCACCTGGCAGACTACACTTTGTGAATCACCTCTGTCATTTCGAATTTGTAGTCGCACACGACCACATGGCAGATGGATGGGCCGAGACGTCCTTGAATGAAGGCGTTGGCGATGATCGTCGCAAGTCGCAAGCCGTGGGCGCAATCGCAATCGCCACAATGGGGAGTGGGGCACGGAGGTTTGAGGTTTCCATATCTTCGCCCGCTATTCGCTATTCACAGTGTCCAGACATAGTGACATAGTGTGTCTCGGTCTTATTTGCTCTCTCGCTCTGTGTGTCTATCACCTTCGGGGCTCGACCTCCACAGGTCGCAAGGGAAGCCCCAAGACGGCATACGTCGATAGAGTTAAGAATCGCAGGCAGTTGAGAATACTGTGACACCCCAAATCCCCAAATCTGTTTTCATGATTCATGCCCCAAGTCTGCAGCCCATCAGTCAAACTCTACGCACTACGAGTATTAGTAGTATAGATTAAAGAAGCCTTCTTGTCTTCTTCCCTTGTTCTTGTGCTTTGTGGGCGGCGTCTGCCCGGCCGCCGGCCCGCTCGCCCTCGGCGCAATGGACGGTCCATCGCAACTCGACACCCTCGGCGCCCTCCTCGACAAGGTGGCGAAGAAGCAGAAGGTGGAGACGGTGCCTCAGCAGCTCGACCAGATGCTCGCCATCCTCCACGAGTGGCAGGTCGCCCCCCGCTGCTGCGCACTCCCCCCACCCCAGCCCAACCGCATCTGCCACCAAGCACAGAATGTCTCCACTTGGGTCAAGTGGCGCGCTGTGCGCTTGCAGTCCGCGCTCGCAAGACGCACCTGTGCGGTACGCCCGATGCGACACGCATTGAACAGGCACATGATCCATAAGCACGCGCGCCTCACTTGTCACCAGTTGTGCTGAGTGGCCCAATTGATGTACTGGGCGCAGGACAATAATGAGGACGATAAGAGCCGGGCGATGGCGCTCGCGGCGCTGGGCTCGCGTCTCGAGGCTGTGGGCGTGGCGCAGAGTGAGGAGTCGACCGGCAAGGAGCTGCAATCGTCAATCAACAAGGTGAGGCGGCGGCGGCGACTTCCCGGGAAGGAGCTGAGGTCAGGTGTTTCTACCACTTCATGATGTGGCTCATCCTTCTTTCGTTGTTCAGCTGGGCAAGTCGATCGACAAAGCGTTCCCACAGCAGCAAGACTTGCTGATGCCTTTCCAACTGGAGGATCAGTACATGATCGAAAGCATCTACACTCACTTCCTCCTGGAGGGCCGTTTTGAATTAGCCCAGACTCTAGAAGGAGAAGCTCAAATACCTGCTCATCTCACCCGACTTGCTGCTCCACTTCGAGTGATGCACAAGGCTGTGGACGGTCTACGGCAGGTGCGCCATCGAACTCTCCCTATTCGACTCAGATCGCGTATTGGCTGTACAGGCGCCTGCGCTGCACGAGATCGAAAATGGGCTCCTATTTGGCGCATGGGCTTGTCCTGGTCGCCCCAATGCACGAGCTGCCTCCTTGTTGGTCGATGCACCGAAAGGATCCCTCTACATGGCGCAAAACCCTGCGTGCGTTTGGTTCTGGTTTGGCTCTGACTCATGATAAGTGTGCATGACCCGTCATTGCCTGATTCACAGGGGCATCTGGAACATGCCTTGGCCTGGGTTGGCGATCATCGCTCGGAGCTTGAGGCTCGCGCTTCACCTCTACCTTTTATGCTTTTGAGGTTGGCTTTCATCGTCAAGTTGGAGCGGGGCGAAACAGAACTCGCACTTGAGCTCCTACGCGAGGATCTAATGCCGGTGGTCGACAGATTCCCTCGGTGGCGTCAGCTTCCGACGTCGGCGCACGTGCTTCTGCCTTCACGTCGGCAATTCGCCCTGCCAGATCACGAACCGTTGCAACATACGGCAATCCCTGCGTCCCCGGCAAAGGCCACACCCGCTGTCTCGGCCTTGTCAGCTGGGAAAAGAACCTCGATCGCACAGGTGGCGCCTTCCCGCATGGTGAGCATACGCCAACTTCTAGGGGCATTGGCGTTCGCGCCAAATCTGCATGGGACTGTCTACGAGTGGCTTGTTCATCCAAGCCGAATCGATGAGACTTGTGAGGTGAGTTTCGAGAGCTTACCTGCTGACCACGCCCACGGCCTGTTGGCTGCGATTAGCTGATATAGCGTCGACCTTCAAGTCCCCTCGCTTCACACCTTGTCCGCAGGTTTTTGTCGCCGAGGCGCACGCTTCCCTAGACCTACCCTTGAGATCGCCTCTTGCGGCATGCGTTGAAGCCGGCGTGCATGTTCTCCCACGCCTTGCCAAGCTATCGTCCATTCTAGGATCCAAGTACACGGAAACGTGGAAAGTCGCTGGCGAGCTACCTGTCGAGCTGGAGGTGAGTCTCTGCAGGCCGCTGACCCAAAATGATGTACGTAGAGCCCTGCGCATCTGATCCTCGTAGCCAAATGCTCAGTTCCTATGGTGCATGCATCCAAGCGCCTAGTGCTCGTCACCGTGCTATCCCGCATTTTCGCAGTTGCCTGGCCGGAGTGGTGTACACCACTCGATTTTCTCGTGCCCTGTCTCTAAAGAGCCCGCCACACCGGGAAACCCACCTATGTTGCTACCCTGCGGCCACGTACTTGCGTATGGATCGCTCAACAAGCTCGGTCGCGGCAGCAAAAATGTACGATTCAAGTGTCCGTACTGTCCAATGGAGGCTACAATGTCGATGGCGAAGGTCCTACATCTCTGAGGCGGTGGCCCACGTAATAACATGTGTGCCGGATGTGATCGAGGATCTCATCGGACTTCACTTGAGCTGCTTGGAGGGGAGGCCAAACGGTGGCATAATGATGCATGTTCGGTTGTACCGGGTAATGGCGTTGCCATATGCCATTCGATGCGCTGCCTAAAGCTAAGCGAGATGATGAGGTTGTGGTGTGCTAGAGCAGTAGAGCGATTCTCGGCTTCTGAAAAGGGCGAGATGTTTTCCACTTCCACTGGGACAAGCCAACAATCACACTACGCTAAATGCGATATGATTTTGTGCAACCACATGACTGCGCGCCAGCGGCAAAGGAACAGGCCCAAAAGCAAAAGCCCCCTGCCGTCGGCGCCTCAGCTGCGCGCAGCAGCCGCTAAGCGGCCGGCGCGTAAGTGGCGAGGGCATGGAGATGGAGAGGCCGGTGTTCTGAGGGCTTGGCGGCTTGCCATTTAACGGCCACCTTCTCTTCTGCTACTTAATCATCTCAGGCGGTCCAAGCTGGCAGACAAGTGATGATCAGCATAGTTGGTAGGCATTCGAAGATGATGGAATAATAGGTGACGTCTAGAAGAAGAAAGGGAAAGGGCTTGATGCACACACACGAAGCGTACTTGTATAGTGCAGCAGGTCTACGATGTGAGGGATTCAACTAGATGCAGTGAACCCCATTCATTGATATAGTGCGGGAGAAGAATATCAATTCTCGTGGATCCGCGGGGCCCGTCTGATGACGGTGCTCGCCCATGGAGATACATGTCCAGTTGAAGAATGCCAAACGTTGTCCACCTGAAAGTCCACCGAGGCCATTTTCAGGAACTTTTCTTCCGTTCCAATGCGTGAGGTGAAGGCGAGAATGGCGGCAGAGCTCTGGCTCGTCATCAAGTCCCTGAGTGTGGAATGAAGTGCACAATACTGGTCGGGATCGTACAAAAGATCAGACCCAAGTATGAGATCAAATGGCCCCTGCTCATGTATGGAGTGAATGTGCTCCTCGTCCCCCCAAAGCAGCTGTCCAGCACGGGCACGGCCACCCGTCGCGTCGGCGTTGGCGTTGACATTTGCATTCAGCCACTCGAGAGTGTTCGAGGCACCATCCTCAAAGTGGACATCAATGCCGGGGTCTGTCAGCAACACAGTCACATCTTTCCGCTCTGCCGCCAAGGCTATGCCAAGCAGGCCAACCCCGGCCCCGAGCTCGAGGACGCGCAACGGGCCCTTTCCCCCACGACGCCTCAGCAATGCATCTATTCCTAGGCGCTCATCCTCCGCATCACACAGTCGCGTGAGCAGTCTCAGAGAGACGGGCCAGACTTTCATCCCTGTCAAGTCGGCGCGCCGAGCGCCTGTGCGCGGCTGCGGTACTGGCTTATCGAAGAAGTGCTGGCGCACGTGAAGTGTATGCTTGCCCGCTTGCAGCGCACGCACTGCCGCCTCGCCCCAGCCGGCCGGCGTGACCGCAGAGCATATGCTGCGCAACAGCAGCCGACAGCTCGCGCGTCGGCACGCCATCGCGCCACTCGCTACTTATACAAGACCGGAGTATACTCTATACTCTAGAGAAGAGTATAGGAGGATTCATGTACATAGGACCCGGATACTCCGTCAGGTCTCAGGTCATCAGGTCTTAGCGACCTGATACCTGATATCAGGTGAGGTCCACCACTAATATTATGATATTCTAATGAGCGATTCTAAGATCAGGCATAGCGTTTAAGGAAATGGACTACGTCTAGAAGCGGAGAGGGGGTTCGTGTGGAAGCGGAGGGGAGAGCCTCCCCCCAGCGAACCCCCACCCCTCCCCCCGCGGGAACCCGCCGCCCCCCCCCCCCCCGGCTTTCACCCACGAAATCAACGAACGATTCGACTCGTGCGTCAAGGCCGACGAGAGTGATCGGTCGCGTGGAGCTGAGAACTCCTTCGAGTTCCTCAAGGCGTGGAAGCGCGGGATCGAAGCTGTCGCCGCGGGAGAAGCCCCGCACCATTCCCTATCGTGCATCTCGCATCTCGATAGCCGAGTAAGCGGGTAGCGTGACCGGGCGAGAGGCCAGGTTCTAGACGGTGACCAGGACCTCCCCTTCGTCGCTAGGGGTCTCGACACTCGTAGCTACGAGGGGGGGAGAGTAAGACTAGTAACCGGTTTACCAGATATCTATAGATACTAGGTATCTTTGCCTATTAAGTAGCCGGATCCAGGTATCCAGATAGGGATCGTGCGCCGCGCTACCAGGCAGCCGGATATCCAGATAGTAAATCCTAACATTCCAGATACTTCCAGGTACCCGGGTATCCGCCAGATATCCAGATACCGTTGACCGTTGTGCAGAGAATCGTCTCAATTCGATCTCTCTCGCTCCGTTCCCCTTCATTTGGTATTCTTCAATAAAACTCCTGTTTTCGTATGACAACGGACATCTGTCTCCGCGCGCTGTGGTGTTTGCTTGTATTATGGATCGAGAGGGCGAGTAGCTACTGACGTCATGTAATATCATAAAACATCATACTTATTTATGTAATCACAAGGGAGTGAGCGGAGAGCCGAGGGCCGAGAGTTGTGCAAACAGAAGAGAGGAAGGGGCGCGGGAGCGGGAGAGAGGAAGGAGCGCGGGCTCGGGAGCGGGAGAGATGGCAGCGAGCAGGCTCCACAGTCTCCTGCTCACCCTCAGTCGTCCGAGGGCGCTGTGCTCGATCGTAAAGACCGCGGATGGGCGTCTTCGCCTCCTCCCCCAGCCGGTAAAGCCGAACGCGGAGGTGACGAAGGCCGGCTTCCGCCCGCTCCGGGGGCGACCGCACCCGCACAGGCAGCTGTTCGTGCCCGGTGTGGAGGGGTGGCAGGTTGACGACGCGGTGACCGGCTTCCCACACGTTCTGCGGGAGGCGGATTGCAGGAGGCGAGGGGGCCTCGTTCGGCTGCACGTGCAGACGGAGCATGCAACGGCCACCGGCGCCGACCTCCCTCCGAGCTCGTGCGACGAGCCCACAGGCCACTTCACCCTTCTCCTGGTGGAGTACCCGAGTGCCGCGAACGACGCGCGCCTGCCAGGCAAGAAGACCGCGAGCGACGTGTGGGGCAGGGTGGCGAAGAAGACTAGGGCAATAATTCGGGTACGCCCCTCCCGCCCAGCCACTCTGCCTGCTGTCTTCACCTATCACCTCTCTCCCTCACACCTGCAGATGCAGCATGGTGTGCGAGCCAACCTCGGCATCCCCGAGGAGTTGGTTGGGCGCATGGTGGGGGTGGGTTACCACCTCCACAATGGGGTGTGCAAGCCCTTTTCCTCGGCTCCACCAACCCGCCCTGTGGGATGCCGGAAGAAGAGATGCACCTCTCTCCCTCCAGGGGTGCCGAGTGGCGACCGCCCGAACCACTCCTCCCTCTCCAAGCTGCAGTCATGCGCCGACGTGTTCGACGCTTGCTTTGGAGGTGGAACCCCCCCCCCCCTTCACCTTGTGCCCCCCCCTTCCTGCTTGCTCACCATGTGCAACACCTATTGGCAGGCGGCCCATTTGGGACGGAGTACAAGGACACGGTCGATGCTGCCGGGGCGCTGTCGCGCCTAAAGTGCGCGGCGTCACGCAACCTGAACAACTGGATGCACGTCGACCAGATGGACGAGGGGCCGTGTTGGGCAGCATGGATGAGGATGAACCCGAGCGAGGACAAGCCTGCGGATTGGTGGCTTCTATTCCCGTGTGTAGGCCTTGCTGTGCAGCTCGTGGATGGGGTCCGAATCAGGTGGCACGGCAGGTATGCTCACCACTGCTCCATATCCGCGCCCTCGCAAAACGACGAGCTTCTCAGCTTGTTCGCGAGCACGTGCCTGCGTGTGCAGGCATGGCAAAGGCGCGAGGCAACTTGGGCAGGAGCCTCCCGTGCACGAAAGCAGGTGAGAGTTGGGCAGAAGGTCCACATTGGGTCCTTTGCCATGCTGGGTACTGTGTCCAGGGTGGAGGGTTGCCGGGTGTATGTGCGGTGCGCTGCGTGGGAGTACGAGTGTGGTGCAGACGAAGTGCACGGCATTGTGTGAGCATTGGTGCTCCAATTAACATCTGACTGGTTCACAATTGCAAAAGACCCATGAAGAGGAAGCCAACTAGGAACATCACATGGGGCATCAGACAGGGAGTTGTGGCAAGAGCACTTGAAGTTCAAGTTCAAACGCACCGTTTGGGGTTCGGTGCCACTCCCAGAGTGACGTCCCCCTAGTGCTCTTGCCACAACTCCCTATGGATGTGTTCATTCATTCCACATCTCCTGCCTCTTGGCAAACCTACGGGTGTCAAGAGGGGGTGCCAGCACACATATTTCCCTCATTGCAACTGCAATCGCCATCTCCGTCCTAGTTGGCTAGCTGCAGCTCATCTGGGCTAGGGCTAGGCAACTAGGTCTAACAATGGGGGGGTCTAGGACTCTTCTTGCAAGCCACTGTGTTGCATGTGTTGAATGTTGGTGACCATAGGTGTGTTAGGGGGAGGAGGGGGGCTGTCACTGCACCTTGTTGTGAGGAGTTGAGCAGCACCCCCTAGAGCTCTAAGTCATCATGTTAGCCTATATATAGAACTCATCATATACAATCTAATTTGCACCATCTCCCACCTCCCCACAGGTACTTGGGACAAGGCTGAAGAGACGACAAACGCAAGTAACTAACCCTCACAAGCAACAAAGGTACCCAATGGAAGGAGGGGGGACGTGGCCACGCCATCGCATGGAGTAGTGGCACGCCCATCTATTTAAGGTGGCCGGGGGAATAAGAATAAGTTCCTGATACCCGGATATTCCGAATATCTGGCATAACTGGCATGTCTGCTCGACTATCAGTATCTATCTGGATATTCCTAACGAGCTCCAGAGGTATCCAAATACTATCTGGATACCAAATCTGAACTCGAACCAGATATCCAGATTGCTAAAATCAAACCTGTTACGGGTCTTAGGGGAGAGTCAAGGCCGTCACGAGACGGTAGGCGATCGACGAGCACGGCCCGCTGTACACGGTGGACAAGGATTCCAACATAGGAACGTCGGAGGACCTCTTGCAAGCGGCAAGGGGGCTGGACCTACGACACATCACCTAAAGTATTAGCTAAATCTCTGGGTATGGGTAGGAATCACAGCAGTTATTAAAGAAGGAGCCTAAAGTACTTAAGGGAGAATAACCAGAGCCAACACCGAAATCAAAGGACGAGCCACAGTCTCCCGCCCCCTTCTCTCCAACTCCTGGCCGAAGCAGCGCGCGCGGCCTCCCCGGAACCAGCTTCTCCGCGAATGAGGGAACTGGGAAAGGGGGAGGGGGTTGTTAGGGGTTAAGGTTGGGCAGTAGGGAGGTACACTAGCACGCTGCCTCACGCCGCACACGTAGCGGTTTTTTTAAGAAGATTTTTTTATAATAGCAAGATTCAGAGAGGAGAAGCGAAAAGAGAAAAGAGAGAGGCGTAGGAAGAGTGAGACTATATGTAATCACGGCGTCTCCCCCTCCCTCTCTCCCTCTCCCCAGTCCCCAGAGAGAGAGACTACAAGTTTGTGACATAATACTACTCCTACGTAGTATTTATTGAACGGACTATCGTGTACATATGTACAACCAGTGTTTCTTGTTATTGAGGTGGACGCATTGTGCATCATGCACCCCAAGTCACCAAGTGTTTACAAGGTCGGACGGGGTGGACATAAAGTCATAAAGTGTGTGTACGTGTGTACTGGGGGCGGACAAGGGTCAGCGACAAGGGACAAGTATTTGAGGGCCCAAACGCCCTACAAACTACAAAACCCAACAGTGAGTATTTATGAGTCATGGTCTTCAGTCTTTAGTCTTTTGTCTTCTATCTTCTATGGTTGAACATGATAATTGTCGATCATGATCATGGTCATGGTCGACCGTGACCGACCACAGAAGGTAAATGTGGTCGACCGTGATAGCCTCACTTCAGTATGTGGTCGACCATAATCGAGGCCATGTGTTGTGTGTGTTGTGTGTTGTGTGGTCGACAGTGGTCGACCATGTACCATGTAACATGTAACATGAACATGTAACATGAGCGCGTATACGTGATGCACCCGTTAGGCATTAGGCACGTATGGGCACACTTGACACAAAATGTCAGTGGGCGGACGAGGAGGGGCGCCAAGTGTTCAGCTAGTCGGACAGGGGTGAACAACCAGTGTTTATTTGCTCCGGACTAGGGGGAGCAGAAGGTGTTTGTGCCGGACGGACGCAAATACTATTTTGTCACGGACGTATTACTCTATTTATAATTTTGACCTGTGAGCTGTAGGTTGGAAAAGGCAGCAGAGATGGAAAGAGACAAGGAAGGAGGTCGTGCGAGGCGGATCCGACGGGAGTTGGGGGGAGGAGGAGGGAGAAGGGAGGCCGGGGAGACCGCGGCGGGTGAGCAGGCAGAAGTTTTCTAAAGGTCGTTCTTCGTGCTTCCAGGGGTGGGGTCTGAGGGCACGCCGATCAGGGTCACTAGAATTTGTGAGATGCGGTGGCTGGCGCTCTCATCGGTGATGCTGGTGCTCCCAACTGCGGTCGCCATACAGCAGGACGGGGCGCAATCCGAGCGGCCCTTGCTCCTCTTCGCTGAACCTTCAGGCAGCGGTCAGCCCGTGATTGTGCTGCAGACACAGACTCACCGCGTGATGCTGCTTGGCAGTGTGGTGATTGGTGCAGAGTACCTTGCAGATTGGGCACGCGACCAAGCCGCATTCTCAGGGATGGCGCTCATGCAGACGCTAGCATTTCTCCGTGCAAGACCGTCTAGAATCCTTGCACTCGGCCTTGGCTCTGGCACGGCACCCGCGTTCTTCAGGCAGAGAGGCATCTGGACAGACGTCGTGGAGATAAACGGAGCCGTTGTAGCCGCTGCAAATAGGCACTTCCTCATCGGCGAGTTTGAGCAACCGGGCAACACGATCATCGCAGATGCTCTAGAGTGGCTGCAGGACCCGGGAGAAGATTATCACAACTCTCGATACGATGTGGTTTTGAGCGATATGTTCGAAGGAACCAATCCCACAGGCTCCATTTCTGAGGAGCATTTCCGGCTCATCAAGCGTGACTGGCTCAACTCGAAGGGCGTGCTTGCTCTGAACATCGTCGCCTTTGGCGCCGGCAAGCATGCCCGCCTCGCGAAAGCGGTCGCACGGACACTGCGAAGCCTCTTTCAGCATGTGCTGGTCTTTGCAGACCATGATGCTTCCAAGGTCGATGCGGACGGCCATCAGAATGTGTACCTGTTTGAGGGCTCAACCCTAGACAATTCGAGTGATCTGGCTAGCACTCCTTGCAATCTCCTCTTTGTTGGCAGCGATGCGCCAATCGCGTTCGATGCTCCTGGTGATGAGGGAGATCCTGTAGGCAGCTGCTATCATTTGCACGCGCACTTTTTGGAATGGCAGGTGACGGCGCTCTCTGCTGCCAGCGAGGGCATCGACGGCGAGGTGTTGAGAGCTCCTGCACCAAACATGCCATCTCCAACGTGGTTGCATGCGGACAGCAACGCCATCACCGCCGCTCTTCCTGCCATGCAGCACGATACGCTACCTGCGTCCGGATGGAGGCTTGTGGACAAGCTACTGCTGGGAGATGTTTCGAGGATGGGATCATCCGGTAGGTTGAGGTTGGAAGAATCAAACGACGACGATCCAGCCAAATGGGAATCATCAGCTGCGCGACACGATGAAATTTAGGTGACATTGCTTATTGGAGCAAGTGTGCACTTTGTAGATTTATCACGACCAGAAGGGAGTCTAGTTCGTAGAACTACTTTATTATTTATTTTTCTTTACATGGGACACTGAGTGATTGTCCGTCCGTGCCTTTCTCGCCTCTCTTCTCCCCCCGCGGCATCTACTTTGTGACCCCCCCCCCCGCGCGGGCGGCATCGGCCACTTTGGCTCTCCACCGCTGCCCGCAGAATTACCTTTGCATCTGGGGCAGGGCCGCCAGCGCCAACGCCCCCTCTCAGCCTCCGCAGACCATGGTAGGCCGGCTTTAACCACTAGAAAGCATATATTTTCCACCCCTCTTGAGGGTCCAAGGATTCCCAGGGACCCCCCATACGCCCCCCCCCCCCCCCGCGCACGCGCGAACCCCCTCTACCCCACGATAATCCATGACGTCGGTAAGTGTGAGTGACCCCCCCGCCTTGTCCGGCCCATGGAAGTCTATTTTGTATTTTGGGAGAATGGGAGGATCGCGCGCGTGAGTGAATCTACTAAGCAGTGAATGTCAAGCGAATCCCCATAACAAACGCGGAAATTCCGCGTCGAGAGATGCGGTGTGCCTAAGGGGGAGATGCGATGAGATTGCAAATTAAATCTGATTGCAATCACTGAAGTAGATAGAGAAACGCGGAGAAGATAGCGAATTAAACCTATTTGCGAGGCGCCTAGGAGGAAGAAAGGTGGGGAAACTTCCCTTCTCTTTCGAGAGAAAGAGAGAGGGCGCTCCACAACCCACGATCCCATGCATCCAAGCGAAGCTTTTGACCGAGAACGAGAACGAGAGAATTATAACGATAAATACCGAACGATGAAGAGAAGAGCGAAGCCTAACGAGTGTCGATTCGCGAATGCGACAGCTCCCGCCCCCCCCCCGGTACATATGTATATATGTATATATATGTCTTTCCCACTGTCTTTGGACTGTCTTTCTGTCTTTCTACGAGCTACGAGGGACGAGGGCCGAAGACATATGTATATAATACAGTCTTTCAAACCCCAAGTGACTGTCTTTCAAATGTAGGACAGCATGCTCCAATTCTTCTCCCGTGCGCATGTACATGTAGCGTGTGGCGTGGCGCGCGCGCTGCACGCTGAACACCCCCCTAGTAAGCGGTACGCAGTAAATATATATGTAGTATAATATAATAGTGATAGCGATACTAGATACTAGAAGTTGTAATAGGTAATAGGGGTGTAAGCTGATATTAGTACTGATGTAAGTTCTGATGTAAGTGTAAGCTCAAAACCACCGTAAGCTTACGGCTTACGGACTGAGGACTGAAAGCCCAACTAGGGATGGCGGGGGGGAAGGGCCAGGGTGGGAGTGGGGGTGTAGAAAGTAGAAAGTTTGCTGCGTGATAGTAGCGGGTCCACGGCCGCGTGTGCGGTGAGAATATTATACGGTTTGTACTAACACACAGATGTTTTCTTATGAATACCCGTGTTAAAGTACTCCACTCTACTAGAGTATACTCTAGCTAGAGCTAGAGACTAGATAGAGAGGGAGGTTGTGAGAGGTTGAAGCCTGACGCCCTTGATGACGGGCCGGCGACCAGTTTTCTTTTTCATGCTTCGTCACTGGCCTCTCTCTCTCTCCTCTCTCCTTCCCTCTCGCTGCCCCTTCTTCCCCCCCTCTCCCCCCCCCCCCTCCATATATTTACCTTAATAGTATCTATCTATCTCCCCTGACCTCTCTCTCCCTCTCTCTCCCTCTCCCTCTTTCTCTCCCTCTCCCTTCCCACCCTCCTCCCTCTCCCCCTCCTCCTCCGCCTTGCCCCTCCCATCTCCCTCTCTCTCTTGAACCCATGTGGCTCTCTCGGGGCCGCAGTTTCTCTTCCGCAGCAGGGGCAGTGCGCAAGGGCATGGAGATCGACGTGGGGCGCGTCACTCCTCTGCTGCTGGCAAATGGCACACTCTCGGCGCAGCAGGCACTCGCACAGCCTCAGCTCGAGCAGTTCAGCCACGGGCAGTCCAACCCGACCTACAAGCTCACCTTCGGTGCCGTGCAGCTCGTGCTGCGCAAGCAGCCACCCGGCAAGTTGCTGCGTGGTGCGCACGCGGTCGACAGGGAGGAGAAGGTCATGTCTGCCCTCGCCCACCCCGACTCCAGAGTACCCGTCCCCAAGACAAGGCTCTACTGCGAGGACACAGAGGTCATTGGTACGCCCTTCATCGTGCAGGACTTCGCCGACGGCCGGCTCTTTCGTGATGCGGCAATGGCTGACGCGAGTTCGCCCAAGGAGCGGGCTGAGCTCTACGGTGCTTTCCTGCAGGCATGCGCTGCGATCCACGC
This sequence comes from Isochrysis galbana, assembly GCA_018136815.1. Lineage (NCBI taxonomy): Eukaryota > Haptophyta > Isochrysidales > Isochrysidaceae > Isochrysis > Isochrysis galbana. The sequence continues at coordinate 618,339 of CM030942.1, read as the reverse complement.
CGTTGACTATGAGAAAATCGGCTTGGGCGACTTTGGTAAGGTGGGTGGGTACATCTCGCGTCAGATCAAGGTGTGGACGTCACAGTATCGCGCATCTGAGACGGAGGCTATCCCTTCGATGGAACGGCTGATGGCGTGGCTTCCGGAGGCTCTACCGCCTGACGACGACATGACCAAGCTCGTCCACGGCGACCTGCGCGTGGATAATATGATATTTGCGAAGCACAAGTCGGAGGTGATCGCGGTCCTCGACTGGGAGCTCTCTACCCTCGGCCACCCTGCAGCCGACGTCGCGCTCGCCACTCTCGGCTATGTAGCTCCATCGTCCCTACCGCCTCAATTCACCTTGGGCGTTAGCAACCCGCGCGAGATTGGCATCCCTCTCGAGCAAGACTTTGTGGACGGGTATGTAGACTTGACAGGATACAAATTGGTTCGGACGCACATGGACTATTATCGTGCCTTTGTATGCTTCCGAATGGCTTCAATCCTCCAGGGCGTCTACAAGCGCGCCCTCTCTGGGCAGGCATCGGCACCGAACGCTGAGAAGGTAGGCAAGATGGCTTCGGTGCTCGCAGACGTTGGGAATGAGGCTGCCGCAACATACACCTCTTCGCCCGATCGACTCACTCGCACTGCTGGGTCCGGCGCGGCCTTCTTCACCGCGACAATGCGCAGCCGTGCAAGGGGGCGATGCGAATCTTTGCGCTTATCTATCCGTGACTTTGTGGAGACGAAGCTCCTGCCGATCGAGTCCGAGCTCTTCACTCGCTCCTATGACGCACCCGAACGATGGACGTCCGCTCCGCAGCTCGAGGCTCTTAAGAGCGAGGCAAAGCAAGCGGGTTTGTGGAACCTCTTCTTGCCAAGTGAATCGGGGCTCTCGAATCGAGATTATGCCACGCTTGCCGAAGAGATGGGGCGATGCTTGTGGGCACCTGAGGTGTTTAATTGCAACGCTCCAGACACAGGAAATATGGAGGTGCTGCACATGTTTGGCACGCCCGCACAGCAGGAGCGGTGGCTCCAGCCACTGCTCGACGGCGAGATTCGTTCGTGTTTTGCTATGACGGAGCCGGACGTCGCCTCATCAGACGCGACCAATATGCAGGTGCGTGTCGCCCTTGGAAGGGCCACGTAGGCTGCGGCGCGTGGTTCTATGGTCCCCGCGCTCGACAAAGGTCGCTTGACGAGTGCCCTTCCCCTCCTTATGCGTTGACTAGCAACCATTCATCCTTATGCTCCACACAGGCCACTGTGCGCATCGACGGCGACCATCTTGTGCTCAACGGGCGAAAGTGGTGGATCACTGGCGCGGGCAACCCCGACTGCAAGATCTGCATCTTCTTGGGCCGAGCAATCGAGCTCGAGAATGACAGTCAACCACGTCACGCACGCCACTCGATGGTCCTCGTCCCAATGGACACCCCAGGACTCAAAGTCGTGCGCCCACTGAAGGCGTTGGGTTTCGAAGATCCGCCGCACGGCCATTGTGAGCTCGACTTCGACAATGTGCGCGTCCCGGCTGAGAACATCCTCTTGGGCCACGGTCGTGGCTTCGAAATTGCGCAAGCGAGGCTTGGGCCTGGGCGTATTCATCATTGCATGCGCCTAATAGGTATGGCGGAGCGCGCGCTGGAACTGGCAATCGGGCGTGCAGAGGCGCGCATAGCCTTTGGTAAACCGCTCTCAGCGCAGGGCACGGTCCAGCAGAGTATCGCCGCTTCGCGAATTGAGATTGAGCAGGCCAGGCTTCTTACTCTCCACTGCGCACAAAAGATTGACGAGCTTGGCGCCAAGGCGGCACGTAATGAAATCGCGATGATCAAGGTCACCGCACCATCGATGGCTCAAGCAGTCATCGACAGATGTATGCAGATCCACGGAGCAAAGGGCCTTTCAGCAGACGTGCCTCTTGCGCACATGTTTATGTGGGCACGCGCACTCCGCCTCGCTGATGGGCCGGACGAGGTGCACGCCATGTCGATCGCGAAGGCTGAACTCAAAGCGCACAGGTCGCGCTCGCCATCGCATTTGTAGGAGGGGTGGGAGTGGAGGTGCGGTCTAGTAGTGATGAGCACGTTGGAGGTCGCATAGGGGCTCGCTCGCGGCAAAGCAAGAGTGTCATTCAGAGCATCTTTCGCCCCAGGCACATCATCATCAAGTATGGCGGTCAAACAGTGATTTATAACTACTAATATGCGGGGGGCTGCATTCTTGACCATTCTCAAAAACTATTGTTATAGTTTGGCCTATGGAGCGTGCCGCGGCCGCTCCCGAGCCCCAGGCGATCCTCGCCACTGCGCCCCACTTGCCACTTGGGATGGCGCCCCCACCCCCACGCAACCCGAGGCGGCTCGTCAGAGAGCCCTCAAAGCCCATCCAAACCACGCCTGCGCCTGCGCGAGCGCGCGGGGTGGCGAGCACTGACACCGAACAGGTTGCCACCATGGCTCTCTGCGTAGCATGCAGGGGGGCTGTTGCGGGTAAGGGGGGGGCCTTGTACACTTCCTCCTCGTATGTTCCTTTTTTAGGTTTTCCCGCGCGACCCCCTCTCCGTCGCCGCGCCCCGGTTCCTCTCTCCCCCGCATCGCCCCGAGTCAGTCCATCTGTCTCCCCGGCTCCCCCCCGCGGAAGCCCTCTCCCCCGCTTCCTTTTCCCGTCTTTCCCCGAGTGCTTCCTTGAGTTTCCGGCCCCCTTCTGTCTATATCTTTCCCGCGCGGCAACCATCTCGATGCCATCTCTCCAAACAAGCTTTCTGAGATTTTGGACCATCTTTCTGTAAGGGGTTACACTTGCACTTGGTTGGGGTCATTGCTCATTGCCCTCACCTGAGAGGCGCTCGATCTCAAACATGTTGTTCTCACGCGCAGCATCCATGAGCGGAGTGAATTCATTTTCCTGCGGCGACGTGCATGGGAGTTAAGACTTGATTTGCAGCTTGTTGCAGAAAGTGTTCTCGGCCGACCAGCTGGTAGGCACGCAGCAGATGCAGATGTGCACATCGACCGGCTGGTAGGTGGTAGGCACGCAGATGTCGTTGAGTGAAGAGACGCGAGCGGGGAATGGCCACTTACCGACACGAAGTGATTGAGTGCAAGACCAGGGAAGTGATTGAGTGCAAGACCAGGGATTTCAATCTGTGTGCATGGGCGCTCCCACAAAACTTTTCTAGCCAGGCCCCAAGCGCGAGGCCCAAAGTGGGGCACATGGGCCGACCCCCCAAAACCGAAGAAAAAGGAACGAGGGGGGGAGCGGGATGGGGAACGGCGGTAGGGGTATAGGCGTTGGCGTCGGGATCGCGGGAGATTGCGAGTCACTAGTGGCTTGGCGGGCACCTTCAAGAATGTTTTTGTTTTCGTCCGTCGCGGCAGGAGAGGAGGGGAGCGACGCGCGCTCCATGACCCTATCAGTTTACTGCTAGTTGTTGGAACCACTGTGAAGGATGCTAGTGCCTACCAAAGGCCAAAGGTCCCTTTTGGGGTTGCGGGGCTGGCACCTCGTCCTCTACCATCCCCAAAGGGCAGAAGTGTCGTCACTTCCAACACACACACACACACGCCCCGGGTATCGAGCCCTTCCTACGCAAGTACGTAGGCAGGCGCGAGGCGTGAGACTTTGGCGCGAGAGGCGCGAGAGGCTGTCCCATGAGAAGGAGGCGCTCAGCTGCGGCGGTGGACAGCACTACTCTCTACGAAGTCGACCACCTCGTCACGAAGCGTTTGGTGCAAGGAGAGGCCCTTGCGCGTACATTCTACGCGCCCTTTTCGCGCGTGCACTGCCGCCCTCGCCGCCGCCGCCCTTGCCGCCGCCGCCCTCGCTGCCGCCGCCCTCGCTGTCGCCGCCCTAACCACTGCTGCTCTTCCCATGAACAAACGCCCACAACAAAGTTGCAACATCACTACACACTACCAATGACCATTACCCATGTACACGTCTCAGGCATTTTCACATTCTGGCGAATCAATTATGCAGTGGACCCCGACGTCTCAATCTACAACACATCATGAACTCAGACAGACAATCGAGCATGGTGTCAACGTGGGAATGACGGAAAGAAATCATACCGCAAAAATTCTGTTTAGCGTCGCAGATGATCAATGCTTTTTCATAGTCGAGGCACATCGATGTGATGCAAAGAGAAACTCGCGCAACGCTCGTCGTTTGATCACCGGCCATGTTCATGAGGCAAGAGAACCACCTCAGCCGTCGCCGACCCCGTCGTCGTATCTATCTGGCTGATATACCAACGCACGATGCTGCCGCGCTCGCTTAGCATGTTGTGCAAAGCAGCCTCGTATAAGCCTGCAGACGGGTGGAGTGCAAGGCTCAGCCGCCGGCTGACCCTCGAGAGCAATGCGGATCATTTCCACCCAGAGAAACTCACCTGCATTCATTCGCGGCAACTGGATGACAGTGACCTGAAGCTTACGAGCAGGCTGACAGGATGATAGAGGAGCATGCGGCCAATGCGACTTGACAGCAAGCAGTTCAGCCTCGACGACTGCGCTGGCAGCCAGCAGAGTTGCAGCGAATCGAGCAGGTTGAAGCCGAAGAATTGCACTGTGTATATTTCTACTGGGCGTAACGCTAACAGCCTCCTCGACCCAGGCGATCGCCAGCAGCGGAAGGAGTGCCGAGATCCGTGCAGCACGACTCGGGTTGAACCTCGTCGGCATCCTGCGTTCGTTGCGCTCTATATTTGGAGGCACGAGTCTGCGAAGGTTCATACTACTACTACTAGGGCAAAACTATTGTTATAGTTTGACCTATGGAGTGTGCCGCGACCGCTCCTGAGCCTCAGGCGACCCTCGCCACTGCGCCCCACCTGGGACGCCCCACGCCGCCCGAGGCGGCTCGTCAGAGAGCCCTCTCAAAGCCCATCCAAACCACGCCCGCGCAAGGAGCACTGGCACCAAACAGGTTGCCACTACCACTGCCACAAGGACCATGGACCATGGCTCTGCGTAGCATGCAGGGGATCTTTGAGACCCCCTCCTACAGTGGGAAACCCTCCCACCCCAAGAGCACCTCATGTGGGAGGGCAGCTCAGCTGCCCTCCCCATGGTGGAAACCTCTACCATCAGTGATTGATCAGTGCACCGCCCAACATCCAACATGAGACCAAAAGCGTTCAATTATCCCCATCCCTGCTAACACCTTTCGTTGTCACCTGGAGGTTACTTGACTCAACTTGACACTTCACATGCTGAAACACACACGTTGTCTGACTCCATTCACTCGATTTGGGGCAGGGTCGATATATCGTTGAAATCACGATCCACGTCTCACACACAGCACCAAGTAGACTCTGCAAATCTGATGGGTGTATGTCCATACCCAAGAGCACCGACCGCGTTAAAGCAGAGCGTTGAAAACCTCGTCCAAGGTCACTTCATCTAGCGAGGACAAGTCCGCGCTTCTCACTTCTGAAAGCAACGAAGTCCTTGCTAGTCGTAGCGTGACCAAAAAAAAAACTTTTTAAAATTCTCGCCTCACTCGTGGCACTGGAACGTTCCCTCGTAGCCACGCCCTTTTCCCTTTCCCACCCTCATTTCCCGCCTTGCGGCAACTCCCCTCGTGCTCTACTTAGGGGCTCGGGTCTTTTGGGGGGTCCGAGCGGAGCGGGGTGCACCTGTCCTCAGCGGCGTGTTCTCGCCCTCCTCCTGTGCTGCTGAGTGACCTGTTTATCATATGTTTTCGTTTCAGGGTTCCGGTTTTCCTGCGTGCTGCAATGTTAGTCGTGGGTGAATTATACTGAACAGTCGCATTTCCAGGTGATCTATTAATACAGGGCGACACGTCGTGTTATGCGAGTTTTTCGGCAAGACCAAGTGCTTTCACTACACCACCACCGCCCATAGCCTCCAATCCCAGGAGCGTCGCTTCCCTTCCGTCCCTTCTGTTCCCATCTGAGGCAGTGGTAACCTCGGATCCGTCAATACGGCGTGGCCAGGCGGCACGCGCTCTCGTTGCCTAGAGCTCGCGCTTGCGATTGCGCAACCAAACGCACTGTGCAATGTCGCCAATTGCAGCATTAGCGACTATTGCAGCATGTGACTCTTTGGATTTGCCCATATTGTTCATCGTGGGGCGGCGAATATACCATGATACCACACACCGCAGTTGTGCAAAATTAAAAGTTGAACCACAGCACTTACGTTTGATGGATGATATCACATCACAGCATCACAGGCGGCACCTGGATCAGAGTTTGCATAGGCGCACCTTTAACTGTTGCTGAATCCACTGACGTAACAATCTTCGCCCACCTCTGGTGAAGAAAACATCCCAATAGACTACCAACTTACGCTTCCGCGACAAGCTTGCCAACTGTGCAATAAGTTGACGCATCTTACGTAAGGACAATCTTCCCGTCTTTGTGTCGGTTGCAAGATCGTCCAAGGTTGCGCGCAAGAGCGGCGATCCGGTTTTGTCTGCAAGGAGTGTCTTGAGTGCAAAGGGATAGACTGACGAGACTATCGAAAAGCTTGGATCCGTGGCGCGCGCAAGGCCCTCGAGAGAAGCGAGAGCGCGAGCGTTGTTGAGGAAGTAAGGCGGCAACTCAAAGGCGAAGGCGGGGGCGATACTCGCAACCTCGCCGACAAGCGCGTCAAATCTGTGTTTGTATGTGTGATGGGAGTAGGGGGTGAAAGGGGGGTGGGGGGTGGGGGGTTGGGGGGCGAATGAGAAAGAGTGCAGGTGCTGCCGGCAGCTTGAAATAAGACCGGGTAGCGATTGCCTTGCTTAGCGTGGATATGTGAAAGGGGGGAGAATGCAAAGGAATGCAACATTGCGGTTGCCTCACCGCAACTCGGGGATGGATGCACCAGGAGTGTAAACGAGAAGCCGATCGGCTGCCTTTGCGAGCGCTACTTCAAGTCGTTGGCGCGTGTCTTTGTCGCCGAGGGCCTCCGTCGGGAGCAGCATTAACTCGTCGAAGAGCGCAGCGACCTGAAGCATATGGAGGAGAGGCGGGGTTTGCATCCTACAACCGGGTTGTGCCCCACTCTGCAGTGCGTGCAAAGAAACTTGCCTTTGCTGTGTCTCGAGCGAAAAGCAGCTGAGCTACGGCACAAATGAGTCCGTCTCGAACTCGCTGAGGGACTCGGGAGACGAGACCGAAGTCGACGTAGCCTAAGTGGGGAGGCGGTGAGCGGAACGGCCGCAGCAAGCGCCACCATTTCTACGAATCCGAACGCGTGAGTCAGGGAAAGAATGAGCACCGGGAGCCGAATCCTTGCACGCCGGCTCGAGAGCGCCTGACAATCGAGGTGAGTACGGGAAGGCGCAAGCTTGGCTGGGCGGCGAGGCTGCGTACCCTCTTCGGCTTCACTCTGAGCAAGTTTCCACCATGAGTGTCGGCGTGCATCACTCCTGTCACCAATAACTGTGAGAGTGTGCAAGAGATGCCCCATCGTACGAGCCGCAGCTCCTCAGCCCTTTCGCCCCGTGGCCGTGGCGCCGGAATCTTGAGCCGGCGCTGAATCTCTGCAGGCAGGATGTCCATATCCGTCGAGCCCTCGGGAGGTACGATTGGTTCACCTTCCATCCACGACATGCACAGGACGCGCTCTGCGCTCCACTCGTCGTACGTCTCGGGAAGCACGATCTCGCCACCATTTCCGAGCGCTAGCCGGCCCAAGCCACCGGGCCCGTACGTCTCACCAAATAACTTGATATTCTGGGCCTCTCCAACATAGTCCATCTCCTCGAAAAGGCGAGAGAAGAACTCGTCGACAGCTGACACAAGCGCCGGTTGGATGAGCTTGTCGCCGCCGATCCCCCTGAGCGACTCGAGCGCCGCCGCCGCTCTACGCGCCAGAACGGCGTCGGCCGCTACCGCCATGCGCGCATCAGGCCGCATCACTTTGAGCGCCAGAAGCTCGGGCTCCGGCGGCCATGCGGACCGGACCAGGCGACGCCGCCAGCCAGCGGACAACGGCAGCGGCGTGGGAGGTAGCTCGACGCGGTATACCTGCCCGATGGAGGCTGCAGCGATGGGAGCGGAGGGCAGCGCCTGCAGGATGGGCTTGGCTCGCTCACTCCCTAAATCTTCGGCGATAATCGCCCGCGCCAACTCCGTGTCGAACGGCGTCATCTGAGTCTGGAGTGTGCGGAGTGAGCGAGCAAGCCGCGGTCCAATCAGGTCAGGCCGTGATCCGAGTGCCTGGCCAAACTTGACAAAGGTGGGCCCGAGTTCCTCGATGGCTTGGCGGAACTCCGGCGCACGCCGAGCGAGCGCATCCTCTAGCGCGGTCGGCCCCACTCCCGGCGGCGCCACCCCAAGAAGAAGCGCAAAGTACGTGGAGAGGACTGCGCCACTCAGCCGCAGCGTGGCGCCGCCCGCGAGCCGCAGCCTGTGCTGGAGAAAGGCCTGGCCGTCGGGCTGGCGGAAACGCTCGTCAAGCAGTTCCGCATCGTACGCGATGGGCAGCCCGCTCACCGCGCAGCGCGCGCCGACGGACGGCGCCGTCGGCGGAGAGGCTACCATCGCGCGCCAGCCGCACGATCTCTCTTTGTATCTGTTACCCCCCAGGAGCCAACGCCCCCCGATAGCTATCGGGGGCCCCCGATAGCTATCGGGGGGAAATTTTTTCCCGATCGCCAACAGCCCCCCCGAGAGCTACCGGGGGACCGAGAAAATCCCCCGAGAGCTATCGGGGGATAGCTCCTGGGGGGTGCCGTAAGCGGACCCCCCGATAGCTATCGGGGGAAGAGGAAATCCCCCGATAGCAAACGGGGGGTTCCTCCTCTCTTTGGCTCGCTCTCCTTCTCTCTCTCTTCCCCCCTCCTATCCTCTGTTCTCCTTTCTCCTCTTTTCTTTGTTCTCTTTCTCCCCCTGAAAATAGTTTTTAAAACTTAGAGTATCTAACAGCTAATAGTTTTAGAAATGACATAAAGTTACTAGGATTAATATTAAAATATAATATATAAGTACAATATGGTAATTAAATTAGTAATTAAATTAAAGATTATTGAAGACGTAATATAAAAATAGTAAAATTAAAAAATCTAAGTGATTAGTAAAATTAAATTAAAGGATTTTCTCGGTCCCCCGGTAGCTCTCGGGGGGGCTGTTGGCGATCGGGAAATCCCCCGAGAGCTATCAGGGGATTTTTTATGCCCCGGGGAGCTATCGCGTTTTAAGGCGGGCCCCCGTTTGCTATCGGGGGCGAAAGATTGCCCCCGTTTGCTATCGGGAGGAAACGACCTGACCTGATTGGACTCGGGCCCAGGGATCTGGTTAGGATTGGACTCGGACCCAATCAGGGACCTGATTGGACTCCACAACCCACGATCCCATGCATCCAAGCGAAGCTTTTGACCGAGAACCAGAGAAAGCAAAGAATTATAACGATAGATACCGAACGACGAAGAGAAGAGCGAAGCCTAACGAGTGTCGATTCGCGAATGCGACATCTGCCACTGTCTTCGTCAAGCGTCCAACGCAACCAGCAGCTTGGAGATCCAGAAATTGCCCCCAACTCTCGCATTGAAAGACCGTGAGCGTAAGGCGTAAGGGGGAAACCGTTGATTGGGCTGATGTGATACCGATGGTCGCCACAGCGCGCAAGATTCTTGCTGAGGGGGGGGGGGGCCTCTGCATGGAATACATCACGGCGGTCGCGTACGCTGAGACGAATCCCATGGTGCAAGTGCACCAAAGTAGTTGGCAGCTGGCAAACTCTACATGGAGAACAAGAAGGCCGTCCTCGCACGCGTCACGGACCTCGCCACCCAAGATCAGCCGAGCGACATCGTCACCTGCCAGAAGAACGACATCGATAATAGGATCGAGGAGGAGGTGTGTGAGAAAAAGACGAAAAGGATGAAAACTCAGTAGCTTTGGGGTTACCGTGTGTTTTGGGGAAGGGGGGGGGGGGGGGAGTTGCTATGCTCACGCGCCGTGTCCTTGATTAGCTTTGTACTCATCTTTGTAATAATAATACCCTGGAGACTGGTTGAAAAAGAAAACATGCACCTCTGGATAAAAAAATATCACCTGGCCCTCTTTTGACGGAACGCGACTTAGTTTCTCGAAGCCGAATATAAACTCCCGGCGACAATATTCTGCGATAACTCAGCTACCGTTGCGTCCATCAAGAACCCTGGCGTAAAAGGACGCACTCGACACTACGACAATTGGATCTGGTTTGGTCGCAAACAATATCTCGATCGTGTTTCCATACCGATGTGGATATCGACTGAAGATCAGATCGCTGATATGATGACCAAGGCGCTTGAGAAGAATAAATTCGTAAAATTTCGCAACCTCGCGCTGGGAGCATCAAATTAATCCAATATCTTGGTTTTTAACCCCGCATGCCCCATTCTCTGACTTCATACTTCATGTCACTTGCTTGGTAATAGCCTCCACTTCATTCAACCTCAACTAGGCAACCAGGTGCTGGGTCACGACGCAGGAATGTTACAGGTTTGGATGTTTGGATGCCGCCGACTAAGGCGAAGAATTGTTGTTGGCCTATGTCTTTGACGCTTGAGCACATTTCAGCCTCGAAGGTAAGCTTGTACCTCTCTCGGGAATGGCAACGATTGGGAGAATCAGGGTTTCGCCTTTGGCGATGGGGGAGCGTCAGAGTTATATTGTTGTGTTAGTATAACCTTAGTGCTGCGGGACCGTAGCCCTTCGACGGCAACGGAGCCCCTACGCCCCTACCCCGCGATGGGGGTGTGCGCGGTTGGCGCATGGCTCGTCCGGTGTATGTGGCTAGGAGTGCTAGCTAACAAGATGTCATACGACGCTATAAGTTCTAACGGGGGCCCCCGATAGCTCCTGGGGGGCGTTGGCTCCTGGAGGTAACATACAAAAATCGCGAGTTTCGCGAATTTTTACTGAATTTCCTGACTGCTGACTGTTGGCAAGGGGGGTTAGCTACTTGCGCCAACAGCCTCCCAGCCCCAGTGCCCCCCCCCCCCCCCCCCCTCCCCAACAGTCTGTCCCACGTTCGACGAGGAAAGCGATCTCCCAGCAGCTATCGGGCGATTTTATCCTATCACCTATCGGGTTTCAAGATGAAGGCGGGCGCCTGTTTGGGACAGGTGCGGGTAGCTAACGGCTATCCTCGCGCCCGTCGTTTCCCCCCAAACAGCAAGTAGGAGCCATCTCTCGTCACCCGCCCGCCTTCAACCCCGCTAGCTCTCGCCGGAGGAGATAGAATCCCCCGAGGGCTAAATGGCTAGATCGGCAGGTCGCGTGGGACAAGACTTGATGGGAATTCGACCACACGGGGGGGAGGCTGTGTTGGCGGTCGGCCATCCCCTGGCGACCCACCCCACGGAGAAGCGTGGTTCTCTCGTAGAGGGGCTTTCCAAACCTCCTCACTTCTCATCAGTTCGGTCAGTCTTGACTCCCTTGTCTGTCTCTCCGTCTCTCTCTCTCTCTCTCATGACCTCGCTCGCTACCTTTCTTTCGTCTGCCGCGCCATGCTGGCTGCTGCAACTCGTTCACTAGCGCGCCAAAGCGAAGGAACGTCTCAATCACCCGCAGAAGTCGCCGAGGGCGGTCGCGAGGATGGTGCGGCTTCTCTTCCTCCTCCTCGGCGTTGCCGCCCAGCCCAACCTCCCCTCATGCCAGGTGCTCCGTCGTCAGTTACGCTCACCACTCTTCGGTACGATGCCACCTCTTCTCGGCAGTGTGTTTGTCGATTCGTCATTCGAGCAGGCTTGCGGCAGCTTCGCCGGAAACTACAAATCGGCAAATCTGGCAGGGATGTGCCGCGCTTCCGATGACGCTGAGAAGAAGTGCTGGGAAACGGTGGACAAATCAATCTGGCCAAATGATGGCATTTTCGCCAAGGACTGGGAGAACAGCGCCTTCAGAGCCTCCGTCGGCGGCCTGAGGTCGTACTTGAAGGAAGGATGTGAGGTGGCCAAGTCCTCAGTATGCAAACTGAACGCTGCCATCCTCGACAAGCTTGTCACCTCAACGGTAAAAAAACTTGCCGTGGAAGCTGGGATGGTCGACCCGGCCTCGATTGGGGAGGATTCGACTAAGACGTCCACGTGCGCCAATCTTGGTCAGAAGACACGCGACTGCCACGACTGCGCGCTCTACTTCGCAATCCAGAAGGCCTTTAAGCAACTCGATGTCAGATTCAGCGAGGCAATCAAGGAGCTTCAGCTCCAGGTGCAGCTGCGCGGGAGTCCCGTCCCTCTACTCGACGTGCGCGATGTGTGGTCCAACGCCAATTGCCGCTCGTACGCGCTTGCGCCATACGCGAATGCGAGCTCGTACATGGGCACGTGCGTGCCGAATGAGGATTATTGGTCCGTCAACCCGGACGGTGTGGTTGATGTCAACGGGCTCGTCTACCTACGTGCACAGCCGATGTGCTATCGGAGGTCGGCGTGGGGGCAAGAGTGGGGTGAACTCAACAACCGCAACCTGCGCGTGATGTGGGGGGCGCGGCTGGAGGCAACACGCAGGATGCTCGTTGACCCCGAGAACCAGGTGCAGTGGTCGGCCGTGCGCGCTGCCGCCTTCTACCCACTCACACAAGTTAACGTGCCACAGTACACGGTGCCGCTGCTGATGGACGCCATCATGTTTACACGAACTGCGCTTGAGGCCGCAGGTGCGCACGCGATGCAGCTTGTCAACTGGGTGCTGTACAAGGGGGACGCCATGTGCGCCCGCGCTACTACACGATTCACTGCGGCTGACGGCTTCAGCTATGTTGCGCCGCGGTTGCTGGTGCACAATACGGACGACGAGGCGAGCGAGCTCATCGAGATGCCCATCTCGCGAGTGCTTCACGAGCAGCTTACGCGCGACTTTGTGGGCACTTCGATCCCCGTGCTTGACGACATGGTGCAGCGTGTTTTCAGCAAGTCCGTCTTCAACATGCCTCGCTCGAGCGACCCGGCAAGCCGGCTGGGTTGCTTCCCCTCATCGGAACAAGAGTATCAGGCTCGCTGTCGAGGCAGCGTCAGCTGCCGCGCAGAGCTGAAAGATAACAGCGCTCGTGTTTGTGACGAGACGAGCCCAGCTGCTGCCCTCTACGGCGAGCTGCAGGAAATTCTCGACTCGAGTGACGGCACGACATACGCCGCGCGCAAATGGCTCCCTTTTGAATACTTCCGCGACTTCTTCAAGCAGACGCAGGCTGAGTTCGGACGCTCACCCAATAGCCTGTCCCTTACGCAGTTGCTATATTACTACGTATACCAGATGGTGCTGTACATGGTGAGCGGCTCACAGGTCGGCGGCGGGCGCCTTATTGGGCTCTTCCAGGATGATATTACTACCGTCGGAGTCCTGCCAATGTGGTACTTCACCGCGACCTGCTCTGGCGAGCTCACAGGTGCGGGCAAGTGCAGCGGGAAGTGGGTGCGCAAATACGTCTACTGCAACGAAATCAACCCTGCGACGTATTCGGGCATCTGCGTCGTCGCTAATGAGACTCTGCCCGACGGTACAGTCGTGCCGCCGGTAGATAACGGGTTCGCCGACGCGGGTGGGGCTCTAGCCATCCACGAGGGCGCTCTCGCCTTCCAGCGCAATATGCTCTGCGTCGAGTGCGAGGAGTGGGTGTGCGGGCACGGCACCCAACAGTGGCTTGGGCCAGATCAAGAGTTGTATTATGGCGCGACGTCATGCCTCAGTCACAACAAGATGTTTACCACCAACATGAGAGATCCGGTGGCTCCCATCTTGGCCTCCCTCAACAACTTGGAGGGTACGCCTCCCCCCGACCAGTTCGTCATGGGCCAGGCGCAATGTGCCCATCACGGCAGCGCGGAGCGTGGCTATCCGTGCGTTAACCCGGAGGTGTTTTCTGATCCTTATGCAAATGAGAACGAAGTGGGCTTGCCGCCGGCGGGCCTTTGCGGCAAAGTGAGACTCGACGGCAGGAGCGTCCCGTACGGCAACCCGCGCTTCTTCCCCCGCTTTGTCCGCATGGCCCTCCCTGCATTCGGCCTCTATTCGTCGGCCATCAACTACACGAAGTTCCTCGACTCGCTCAGCCCGACAGCGAGCATTGACCCGGAGCAGGCGGGCAGACCATGCACGTCCTCGGGCTGGCGCATGTATTTCACCTACAAGCTCGTCGAGGTGTTTGCGCAGCTATTTACGGCGCAGATGTCTGATGAAGCTCGCTTCTCGTTGGATCTCGCCGTCAGCACGTTTGCTTTCTCACCGACTACACGCGGCTTCAGCGGCTCGTCCGCCACTGAGAACCTCAACTTCACGCTGCTCGCCGGGTGCGACGGCTCAAACGCGCCGCCGCCCACACCGCCCCACCCACCCGTCACTGCGACCAACGCCTAGTCTCTCTCTATCGTCACCGTCGCCTACCGGTCGTCTTGCATATCTCGATTCCTAGTTTTCAGATCGTACAAGCCGATCCCGCTTCCATTTCGAATTGCGAAGGCAACGAGGTATTTTCCGTTCGCTTCTTAAGAGACGTGGCCTTTTAGCTAGTGTACCAAGTTGGACACGACTGACGAGTTGTGCTTAGCCACTATGAATCTGTCTCTGGCTATGTGGGAGGAGACGGAGTGCGACGAATGTTGAACCGCATAGAGGAGCACACGCTCACATCAGGAGTGGCATGGGGGCGCACGACGAAAGGACAAGGCGGCGAGACCTGTAGGGTGCCAATAGAGTTGGGGGAGACTGGGTTGAAACATTCGTCTGTACATCGGAGAGTCAGAATATTTTTTCACGAGAAGAGAGCCGAAGATTTCCCCCCGCCTTTCGCCCCCCTCGCAATCCGATGCGGGAGCGGAGCAATGGCCATTGGCAACGGCGGACCCCGACCCAAGTCCCACTAGTTTGTAGGGCATCTTGCCCTCAATCGTCGACAGTCAGGCCGATCGTGAGAAATGTGAGGGTGCTTACCTTGACCCAGCTTATCCGTGGTCAATCCCCGTCGTCGACTATGCATACGACTGCTCGGCCGGTTGCAGGCTTTGCCAGTTGCCAGTACGTCAAACAGGGGCCCTTCTACAGCAAGTGCCAAAGCGATGTCTCGTCAGCTTGCGAGCTCTCATGGATTTGGAGCTCGCACCGATATCAGTACTCATATCAGCTCGCAAGCCTCAAAAACAAAACTCCTCTCCCTGTGCGAAGCCTCATAAACAAAACTCCCCTCCCTATCCCCGTGTATTCCCTGTGCGCCCTTTGCCTGTGCAAACGAGCTACTACTTAGACTCAGAAAATCATAAAACTACTTTTATGCTTCTTGCGCCCTCGCCTCCACACTCGACGGTCCGTCGGATGCCGAGGTCGATCCATTTGGCGTGACCATTCCTTCTCTAGGGACTTTTGCAAGTCTGTAGCCATAGGGCCAATGGGAAGGGCTGAGAACCACCCTATATACTCTGGGTTTTTCTCTTCTTTCTTTCACTCTTCTTCTTCTTTCTTCCTCTTGTTACGGATGCCCCTCCGCCCTCTCCTACGTTTACTTTCTAAAGCCATGTGAGATCGCCTCTCCCCTCCCTCTTCACGTGAGGAGAGGCGACGGGCCTCCTCTCTTCTTTCCTTTTTCTTTCCTCTTTTCCCTTCCTGCTCACCCCCCCTTTCTTCGCGTATCCCGTTACGTTAGTTATCTACGTGTTACCGTGAATGTGCGTGTGATAGTGGTGTGAGAGAATTGTAAGAGGAATTTTATCCGGTTCTGTTCCGAAAAGAGCGCGAGCGATGGCGTCGCTCTCTCTTCTCTCAGCCGCCCTGGTCACCATGATGGTCCCAGGGCGATACCTCTGTTCTTTTTACTTTTTTACTGTATTTCTTTACTGTTACTGTTATTTCTTTTTGCCTCTGAGACATCGCGAATGCGACACTGCGACACAAGTGCAGGGCGGTGGACAAAGTTTACTACAACTGCGAGTAAGCACAATCTTAGTCTTAGTGAACTGCTATGTACCCTGCATCTCCCATTCCTTTATTTAATTGTTCGCGTCGATAGTTGCCCTCAACCAAATCTCGGCAGGGATGGAAATGTTGATCAACAACGATGGCGAATTGTACTGGTGACGCTTTGCACATAGTCATCCAGGAGGGAGGCTTGCGGCTTGCGGCGTGAGAGGCGGTTTGTGTGGCGCTGCCGAGGCCGAAGGGCGGATTTGTGGCTTGCTGACTGCCGAGGGACTTTTGTGGCTGTCAAATGACGGGAGTGGAGGTTTCTCATTGCGTTTAGGCCCTCACTAATGTTCACATTGTGGCTATGCAAAGCCACCCCGTATTCGATTCAATCATTTGATAATTTGTTATCGCAATCTCAATGGAAGTTGTATCTTTATCTAATTGAAATAACACATCGGAAGATTCTGGGCTAATACCTCCTTCCTACCTTCTCGGTATACACTACCTCCCACTACCGACATCGCCCTTAGCTCCCCTCCTTCAACCTCTTCCCTCCTTCCTGTTTCATCGGTCATCGGTTTCCTGGGACAACTATCTATAAAAATAAGGTCATCGAGTGCGCGTCGCGCGTCGCTCCTGCAGTACGCATTGTGTGCTTGTGCTTGTGACTTGCTCTCTGGAGAGACAAGTCTCTGATGGTGCCGGGCCGGACCCTCGTGCCAGGGCACGAGGGCGGTACCGCGGCTTTGCAGGGGCCGGCCACGGAGGCCTTCCCTAATGGAGCGTCCCTGCTTGGATCGAGTTGTGGCTGTGGAAAGAGTTGTGGATGCTGTGCTGCAGCTTGGCTGTCAGCATGGCGGCCTTGCTCGCGCTGTTCGCGGTGATGCGTGGGTGTGGCTCGGCGGCTCCTGTGCCCACCTGGCTAGGGGGGTCGTCCTGGCGCGGTCGCTTCGGCGACAGCGGCGTGTCCATGAATGAAGGCTTCGTCAATGGCGGCGAGCGAGGGCAGCGGTAGCGAGGGCGGGAGGCGGCGCGCGCTCCATGACCCTATCAGTTTACTGATAGTTCTAGGTAGGAAGAGATACCTAGTCATAGTAGGTTTTAGCCCAGAATCTTCAGATTTTTTTTGCAACAACATGGCAGTACCACTCACCACTCACATGTCACATTCTACTCTACAGTCCATAGTAGTATGTAAGTTGCCTGGTGTACAAGCCGCTGCTAGGGTTGGTAGTCAGGCGGCGATCTTCGCTATCTCTGCTTCATTGAGAGAATAACTCGTGAATGCTGAGAGTCGACTCATTTGTGCCCATTGCACCACCACCCTTTTCACTTACCTAGTTCCACTAGGGGGGGGGGGTAAGCCGTAACCTGCACATATGGCTATCGGCAACACCAAAATGTCATTGATGTCGTGAATACAGAGTGGCAAGGTTCACAGATCTCCTCTGTCCTGTGATGGTCGACCGCCGCAACGGCTCTACTTCTGCCGTCTACCGGGCGGAGGTTTCGGTGATGTCTCCTGCTGTGGCTCAGGCTCTTGATACCTGCTCTTGATGGAGCGGTACTTCTTAAGCTGGATGACGCCGATCATCTCCTTGACCATGTACCTCCCATAATTGACGGCGCGTTTCAGCTCAATTTCATCCGTGATTTCACTCCGCTTCGCGAACTCCGCCTTTGCGCGCTTGCGAACGTAGTCGAGGCCGGCTGGGTAGTCGCGGCCGACCGTAATGATTCGCCGGTAGAGATTGCGCACCTACAGCGGCAAGGGCGTACATGTTGGGCCGGCGCGTGCGAGGTGGGTCAGGGCGGCCGGCACGCACCAGCGGGTGCATCCACCGGCGGGCGCAGCGGTTTTCCACCGGGCGGAGAGGCCGACGACGGGAAGGGAGGGCGCGGAGGGGGGCAGGGGAGAAGAGACGGAGCGAACGCGCGCACCCCAAAATAGAACCAACTATCAACTAGTAGTACATACTACGTACACGTCTGTGACAAAATAGTAGTTATCGAGCGGAAGATCGTGTATGGACAACCAATGCGTAGGAGTATTGAGGTGGTCG
Source organism: Isochrysis galbana (assembly GCA_018136815.1). NCBI lineage: Eukaryota > Haptophyta > Isochrysidales > Isochrysidaceae > Isochrysis > Isochrysis galbana. Next base: position 600,441 of record CM030942.1, on the reverse strand, counting down.
CATTATGCACACAAGTGTTTACAAGGATGGGCGGGGCGGACATCAAGTGCATGCTGGGGGCGAACTGGCGAATTGGGAGGCGGGCGGGGTATGGGTATGGGTATGGGTCGTATGTGGCAGTGACGAATTGGGCAGACCCATTGTGGGTCTGAGGGCAATGAGGAGGGGACCATGCCGGCGCTCCTCCTCACTGCTCCTCTCTCGCTCCTCTCGCAACAATCTTTACAAAGATAGGGTCATGGAGCGCGCGTCGCTCCCCTCCTCACTTCATACATACATACGTAGTAGCCTCCGTCGGTCGGCTGCTTGCTGCTCGGCTGCTACGCTCGTCCTCGTTCATCTATCCCCAATCCTTAATCCTTAAGATGCGATGGTTCATCCAACTGGTAGTACCAATCTACATCTATAATAGCTGGAAGTGGAAATTATCTTAATCTAGCTAGAGGAGAGAGAGTTTGTGTGTGGAGTGTGTGGGTGTGGAGAGCGTAATCAAGACACGCGTGCGCGCGCGCGCACGGGGGAGTTTTGTTGTTGGTTGGGACAACTCTCATAAGAGCTGACTGATATTAGTGCTAATATTAGTGATAGCTCTATAACCTAGAGAGCTGATAAGCTGTTACCCCATCTTTGCATATCATCAGCACACACACCTGCTCCTGGATGAGTTTGTTTGTCCACCCACTTCTTGATCTTCGTGTTCTCGTTCCCCTCGTTCACCGAAAATCCGAAAACTCCACCTCCACCTTCTTGTTGCCGTGCAGCGTGCCGTCGCCGATGGTGGTGATCACGCCCTCGCCGATCATCTCGTGGACCACCTTCATCGCCCCACCTTGAACTTGATATGGGCTGGCTGCTCGAGGCGCGGGGGCCGTCCAAGGTCTCGTGGATTTCTTCAAACGTGCCCGTGAGCTCCTCGTCGTCCTCTGCCTCTATCTGCCTCCTTCTCCTTGTCCCTCAGCTCTACCGGGTCCTTGTCGCTCGAGTCGTCGTCGCGCGGAGGGGGAGGGTCAAGTCGCTGCTCATCGTCAGCGGCTATCGCGCGCGTCCTCTTCCTCTTCGAACCTGCGCGCGCGAAGGACGGGAAGGTGTGTGGTGCATCATGGCGCGTCACGCCTTTGCTCAGGCATGGGCCATCCATGGCGGGTTTGAGGCACAAGCAAGGCACATGCGGGGGGGGGCATCACCTCTGCACATTGTGGAGGGGGGCGGGCGGGCGGGGGGGGCGTCGCGCAAGGGGTTTTGTTTTTGGGGCGAACCACTGGGAGCGGCGAACTCTGACCCAAATATCCACGAAATATCCGCGGATATCTTCGCCCGCCAAAGCCGCCCAAATATCCAAGAGATATATCCGGATATATCCGCCAACCCCTACTCGTGCCCCGCCATGGGTGAACCAAGTATAAACTTATAGTTGCTCTCATACCAGAACCTATAGAAAGCTTATTTAGGCCTCCATTTTCTCATTACCGATTTCGCCCTCCGCACCCCTCTTGTGGGTGACCGGGCACCGGGCTGGTAGAGGAGGAGGGAGGGAGAGCTGACGACGGAGACGGAGAGGACGAGGAGATTCCTTGGTTCGACGCAGAGATGTTCAGTGATGAGGGGGAGCGGCTTCCGGGTCTGGCGGCAGCTGGCGGCAGAGGGGACAGTAGTAGCCTAGCTAGTAGCAGACAGAGTAGGGGGCTCTAGTAGGCCGCGTGCCGCGAAATAGAAATAGTCTTTACTCTAGAGTAGAGAGTAGAGAGTAGGAAAGATGGCCCCCAAGATTACTTTATTACTTTAGAGGTTGGAACGAAGGACCATTTATCTATTTTGGGGTATGAGAGGGTCCCTCTAATCATCAGGAGAGTCGTGGCAGCGGAGGACAGAGGTGAGAGAAGAGGAGAGAGAGAGAAGCACAGGAACGAAGAGGAGAAAGAGGGCAGGGGGGAGAGAGAAAGAAGAGAGAGAAGAGAGAAGAGAGAAGAGAGAAGAGAGAAGAGAGAAGAGAGAAGAGAGAAGAGAGAAGAGAGAAGAGAGAAGAGAGAAGAGAGAAGAGAGAAGAGAGAAGAGAGAAGAAGAGAGAAGTGAGGAGAGAGAAGAGAGAAGAGAGGAGAGAAAAGAGAGAAGAGAGGAGAGAGAAGAGAGAAGAGAGAGAAGAGAGAGCAGAGAGAGCAGAGAGAGCAGAGAGAAGGAGAGAGAGATGGCCGACTCAGACGAGGCGGAGAGTGAGCTATGGACCCAGGCGGTCCCGGCGACGCACGCGGACTTCGCCGGAGCAATCGGTTACACGTCTGCCTTCCCAGCCCACGACGAGCACCCTCTCACCCCCTTCCCTCCTCTCTCTCCTCTATCTACGCTCGAGCCAGTCACTTCACGCGAGGAGCAGAGGGACAGCGAGGGGCCTGTCGGGCCTAGGTCCACGCGCAACGCGCCGCGGACTCCACCGCAAAAGTCCGATCCTTACCACGTGCCCACACCTGTTTTGGCCGAGCGCAGCCGCACGGTACCCGCCGGCGCGCAGCCCCGGAACAGCAGGATAAAGCGCCCGGCCACCGGGCCACGGCTGCGGCAGTCCGTTGAGAGGGTCCAGCAGTTTACACGTGCGCCACAGCTCGCCGCCATGATCGCCGCGCAGGACTTGCCCGGCAAGATAACGACCACGCGCAAGGCCGCTGTTCGCCATGCGCGGCAGGAGCGCTCTATCTCGAATGGGCAGTACTATCTGCTTCTCATCGCAGCCTTGTTGCTCATCGGCACGGCGACGGCGCGCGCCACGTATCTGGTGTTTGAAATCTGTATGCGGGGGATGACCTGGTCGCGAGCCCTCTGGTCGCGCCAGCATGAAGAGTTCCGGGTTTGGACTGCAGTCATTTGCGCAGACTCTTGGCAGGCAGAGACGGTGCTCTGTCAAGCGGCCCAGGGCTCGTGGCTGGCAAGGGAGTTGATTCGAGCTAAGTTGGCGACGGCAGGGGAGGATCACTGTAGTAGGGACAGCAAAGGCGAAGGATGCAGGTGCTCGCTGAGTGAAAGGGGTAGGCAATGGTGTGACCCGCGGTGTCACCATGGGTGGAACTAGCTCCTTTTTCTTTCGATGCTCTGTCCATGCCAGCCTTACACGATCTTGCACCCGCTTATGCCGCAGATACGAGCCGTGTCCCGAGCGCGGCCTATCGATGGTTGTGCTCAATCTTGCTGATTCATGGCGTTCGCCTCTCAATAACCCATTCGACAAACTTTATCTTGTGCTACGACCAGTGCGCAAGAAGGCTAGGGCTCTTCTTCACTCCATTGCTGCTGGCAAGGTGTGACCCAGCAAGCGCCACGGCAAGGATTGCTACAGCAATGCTTCATGTAGAGCGCTTTTGCGAGCATGACTATCCCACGCATCACCGGCTGCATTGGCTACAGGTTCCCCTATCTGAGCTTGACCGAGTCATTCACGCATTTCCTTGGGGCGAGAATATTGAAAGCACCGACTGGTTTTCTCCTCGCACGGGGTTACTCCGCGCTGGGACGGATCGCGCAAAGACGTGGCTTCTCACGAAGGTGTGCGGGCCCCGACCGAGCCCATGCTTTTACTATGTGCACGTATTGGGTTCGTGCCGGTGTGCACATGAGGGCCGTCGCCACGTACTTCTCCTCCATGCTCCTTTCGCCAACACCCTGCTCAGGTTGTCTACCCGGCACTAAGGGAGTGGGGAGTTTACATCGGTGGTGCTGTCATTCCACCATCGCAAGGATGCCGGAGTGCGTCTCTGCCACAGCCTCCGCCTGAAGGTGTGCCCCAGCCCCGGCCTCCTTGCACAACTCGGCCTCGGACGCCCTCTTCCAAGAGGATGTCGCAAGATATCATGCGCCTTTTCTCATGGTTGGCGTTTGCCTGGTTCCCACCTGTAGATGCGGTCTCGATCCCGGACATGTTGAGTACTGGATTTGGCGACGCCATCGCGTCATTGTATAATGGAGCGCTTGACTTTGTCTCGTACCTCGAGAAGGTTACCATTCAGGAGGCTGCGGAGGAGATGGCCATCCCTGCCTACACTCGAGATGCTGACGCCGATGGGCACATGGGCGATGAGGCAAAGATTTCCCCGACAACAAACTACGCATCCAGAGGAGGAAAGAGTGGGCACTCCGCATCTCACTCCGTGTCCTTGCCGAGATGGACCATGCCTTGGCACCACCCCAATCGCTCCGCTTCCGAGAGTTTGTCGGGCAAGAGGGCTGCCAAGGTAAACAACGACTTGTCGATGCCAATGTTGCGGTCAAGGTGGGCACACGAGGAGGTGGCGCTTCCGAGTCCCTCTCCGCCCAAGTGTTCGACCTGGAGACCATCTTGTTGGCGCGGCTCAAACGAGCAGATTGAATCGCCCTACGCCAAAACGCTGCCCGTGAGATCCTCATGGCCGAACCAGCTGTCCAGCAAGACTGCACGTTTGGGCAGCCTTGCGTTTGAAGTCATCGGCTTGCTACTCCATGTAGACCCTACGCGAAGGAGTAGGACGAGCGCGAGCACGCAAGACCACCGCGGCCTCACCAAAGTCGCCAGGTCTGCGCAACGGCTGCTCAAGGCTGTGGCAGCAAGCGTGGCAGGGCATGCATTGGGCTTTGCTAGCGCTGCGCTGGCGTGTTGGAAGATCCTTGTTGAAGCTGCTATCCGAGCGCGAGAACGCATATTGGGGGCTGCATCTTTTAGTGCAAGGGCGATGGGTGGCATGGCCGTGTACATAGGCAAAGCGGTGAGGGGAATGGGTCCGCTGCAAGGATAGAAATGTCGGGTGCTGTAGCGCAAATGCAAGAATAGACAGGCAGCAACGCCATCATCCACCTTGGCAAAACCAACCCTGTGCGGGTGCAGTTGTAAGGCCACTTTCATTGGCGCCACAAATCTGCTGGCGCGCGGATGAAGGCGAGTGGCTAAAGCTATGCTCGGTCCAATGTCAATGCAAAAGGCCTGCCAACTGTGCGTAAACTGATCCGTTAGAATTGGCACGTCTATCTTTTCGTGTGCCTTGTATACTTCCGCCGGTATCCCATCTGGGCCCGCGCTTTTGCCGGGACATATGCTCCGGATAGCTTGTGTGGTCTCGTCCACCGTGATACACCCCTCCAGTCGGCGTTTATTGAGTTCGTTGAGGTTGAGGTGCTTCAAAGAAGCAAAAAAGGGCGGACCCTCGGCGGGGAATATCGCGCCCATTGTGAGTCTGAATTTAGCGGTCAAGTTGTGAGTTGTGGAGACGCCTGCTGATGTTTGATGTCCAGCTTCACGAAAATCTTCCCTCCCGCGCCCCATCGAGCACGCGCACGCACCACACGAACGGACCCACCTCGTGCTCCTCGTCGAACAACAAATCGTTCCACCGAAACGAAGGGTTAAAAAAAACTTCATAATGTTCTTACTGCACTCGCGGCGAATGGAACCACTAATCCAGCAATCCAGCAGCATCTCACGCATCTTGGGCGCTGTCTTCTCACAGAGACCTTCGCGGCCACTAACTTGCCGTTCAGCGCATTCGGCAAGAGCGATAGTTCCTGCGGCGGCCGCCGAGGACGCCCTCGCGAGCGCCGAGGCCACCCTCACGCAACTCGAGTCCATCACCGAGTTTTCTAAGCAGAGGCTCGACGAGCTCGAAGCCCTCGGCAGAGGTGGCTATGAGGCGGCGAAATTTGCCCCCCTCTACGAAACGGCACGCGGCACGCGCAAATATCGGCTCCCGATCAACCGATCAACCTACGGCCAATGGCTCATCGACTCCGCTACGGACCGCCACCTCTCGTACCTCACGGCGGCGGGCGCTAAGAACGCCGTCAGACCGCTCGCCGACTCCCTCATGTAGGCCTTTAAGGCATTAAGCATTAAGATTCCTTTAAGGCATTTATACCACTTCCACTTCCAGTCGCACATAGCCTAGCCACACTGCGAATACCCAATACATTGTACTTTGCATGTTTGTGCTACACGCCTCTTGGGCGAACAGGCCGAAACCCACTGACCCCCCTCCCCCGACCACCCCGAAATTAGAAGGCCCCTATAAAAAAAACGAACGCGACAAAGATTATTTGAGCAACCTGTATGTAATATGTAAAGACCAAGTACTATTACACTACTCTACGGATAAAGGTACCCAGCTTTCTAGGACCAGTCCTAGAAACTAGGACGGACTTTGCTAGGTGAGAGCATGAGCATAGCATGTTATTTTGTCCCAAACCTTGGCTATTGAGTTACCACATGCATGTCCTCATTAAATGTTCCAGGTGTGCCTAGGCACCATTCCCTCAGCAACACCAAGTTTTGTGACGCGTTTACGGGTCACCTGGTCGGAATTGCTGCTTGTCCTAGAAACGGGAGAAACGGCTGATACCACCCAATGGGGAGCTCTTCTACCCATGGTCCCCAGGAGATGAAATGTTGCTTTGACTGCCCTCTTTGAGACCTTCAGTGACCACCAAGCTTGGTTTTGTCATCTAAGTGTCCAATCCGCTAGCCTACTGCTCCAAAAGGTCCTTTTCTATTGCAGACTCCCCACAGACCAATGGAATCGCGGAGAGAGGCTGGGGGGTATTGCTCCGCAGCATGCGCGTCATGTTGGCGCATGCGGGTCACGATGTTTTCTTCACCACCTTGTGGCCTTTTCTCATGTCACAGGCGGTTGCTATCTCGAATTCTCTCCCATCCTATGCATTCTCTCCGCCCGAAGTTCCGTGGGGCAGAGCAGACCCCCGACGCCCTCCCACTCCGCTGACTCGTTTTCGCGTAATGCTTTGCGATTGCTTCGTACATGTTGCAGACCCTGTTCCCAAGCTTGCTCCTCGGCGCTTCCCCGCAGTACATCTCGGCTGGGACGCTCGTCGTCGTGGTTTCTTCGTATATATACCCTCGCTTCGTAGAATAACCACTGCCGTTGACGTATGCTTTCAGGAATCTTCTTTCACGTCCTTCGCTGAGGTCTCCCGCCGTTCTTCGCCCGCAATGCCCCCCCCCTCGTCCGTCGCGCCACCGATGGTGCCTCCCTCCCCACCCCATCACGCCGACTCTCCGCACTCGAACGAGCCCCGCCGCCGCTCCTGCCATCCTCGGCCGTCACCCCCGCCGGCACCGACCCTCTCGCTGCTGCCACCTCGTCATCTGCGACCGCTTCGGTCGTGGGGGAGTCATCCATGTCTGTGTCTCCAAAAATTGCACAGGCACTCATGGCAGCAACTCCTACTGGACCCATCCCAGAGCCCCGGTCGTTCAAGGAGGCCGTCAGCGACCCAGTTTATGCAGAGAAATGGCGTGAGGCGATGCAGGAGGATGTCACCGGGAAGTATGAGACCAACAGGGCCTGGAAACTGGTCAAGGCAGAAGAGATCCCTGCTGGACGCAAACCAATGAAAGGTAAGTGGGTGTACAAGGTCAAGTACAACCCGGACGGCTCTGTTGAGCGCTTCAAGGCCAGATGGGTTGCATGTGGCTACAGCCAGGTGCCAGGGGTCGACTTCACCGAAACCTTCTGCGGGACACTGCGACATGAGAGTTCTAGGATCTTCTTAGCTCTCACCAATGAAGCAGATGACGATCTTTTGGAAATAGACACCGTGAAGGCGTTCTCGTCAGCTGATATGGATGGAAACCCGCTCTACATAGTCCAACCAACCGGATTTGAGGACCCGAATTATGCTGCATGCTTGTTACTTGCGCCGCTTGAGGGCACGAAACAAGCTGGCTACCAATACATGATCACCAATACGGCTACTCTCACCAAAATTGGCTTCCAACAATCTGTTGTTGAACCTAATTTCTTCAAGCGTCAGAACGAAGATGGCTCCACTATCTACTTAGCCTTGTATGTTGACAACATGCTGGTCAGATTTCCCAAGGGGCGCCGAGGATTAGTCGACGAATTTATCTGTCAATACTCCAAAAGGTTTAATGTAAGCATCATTGGTGAGCCTTCTCGATTCCTTGGCTTTGAAATCACCCGTCATCGGTCGGTCCGTGAGATAACTCTATGCCAAACCAAATACATTGAAGAGGTAGCTACCAATTTCCTAAGCGAACGCACAAGCAAATCATTCACCACTCCCATATGTCAGTCGCGAATTGAAGAATTTCACAAGCTATCGGGAGCTAACTCAGACGTCGACAGGTCTCGTATGCGATCTAAGTCCTACCTGCAACTTATGGGTTCGCTGTTATGGGTAACCATCACTCGCCCAGACATCTCGTTTCATGTCTCTTTCCTTTGCCAGTTTATGCAGGACCCGTCTCCCCAAAATTATGACGCCGCCCTCAGTGTTGTCAGCTATCTTCATCATACCAAAAACCTTGGACTCACCTACGAAGGATCAAAAGGGACTCTGGAAGTATATGCTGACTCATCTTGGGGCTCTTTAGCCAAACCCTTTGCCGGCTACACCATCAAGTATGGGGGAGCATCGATTTCATACCAATCCAAGAAACTCAAGCTAGTCGCCCAATCATCTGCTGAAGCTGAAACCGCTGTATATGCGCTAGCCGCTCGGAACCTTCAATTTACTCTCCATCTGTTTGAATTTCTTGACAACCCCCAGCAACTTCCAATCCGCATCTTCACTGACAACTCAGCGACTCGTGACTCGATCAAGAACCCCGGAGTAACGGCTCGTACTCGCCACTATGTTCGCTGGCTGCTATATGCTCGAGAACAATTTCTCCATCACATCTCTGTCCCACACTGGATATCTACTTCGATGATGACCGCCGACATTTTTACTAAATGCCTTGACAAGAACACCTTCCTCCGTCACCGTTCTTCCCTTCTCAATGAAAAAGTTTGAGTTTGTGCAGCGATATCGAATATCGCTGTGGGGGAGTGTCTAGCCTGAGTTGTTTTGTAGGAGTGGTTCTACTCCTCCGGCTCCGGAGTACGGTGTGGCAACGTGGTATCGTCACTCGTCACCGACTCGTTTCGCTAGCTAGCCTCCAATGGTTACTCTGATCTACACCGCTCTTCTCACAGTCACTGGGCCCAATATAGGCTGGGCCAAACAGAACGGGATTATGAGCAAGCAAGAGGAGAGGTCCCCCGCTGGAGCGCGCCGCGGTCGTCGGTGGCCTAGCCTCGGCGCCTCCACAATCCTCTTACTCCCTGCCCTCTCTCTCCCTCTGCGCATTCTCAACAGGGCCCGAGGTGAGTACCTCTGTCCCTCCGCTTACGAGTCCAATGCCCGTTCTTGCGCGGCTCATCCGCCGTCCCCCTGCGCGGCTCGGTCAGCCTGTGCTACGGACGATGTGCAGCAGCGCTCATCCGACTTCCGCCGCCTCTGCTGAGTCGCCCATCGCGGGGGCGGTGCGGGTGGGCGGCGCGATCATTGAGCCGGCCGAAGTACGGGACGAAGGTCCACCTGTTGTGCCGTGCCGCCTGAGAGAGCTACTGCCCCCAAAGGAGGAGTCTTCGTGGCAGCTGCGAGCAGGCGGCGCGTCAGCACTTGCGGGCGCATGTGTCCTGATGGCTCATCACCGCGAGCTCCTGCTCCCGTTGCTGCCCGACATTACGGGTGCTGCGCTACTACTCGGTGGGCTTGGGGTGGCCTCGAGTGCGAGGAGACGGATGGCGTCCAATGCAGGAGGTGATGGGGAGGAGGGGCGCGACCTCATGGTTGGCAGCCATGTTCCACAGTCGGTCACATTGTCGTTGCCCAAGGATCAGGGCGTGGAGCTCGAGCTAACAGAGCTCTTCGCGGCCGAAGCGCCTCGGCCAGCAAGCGTAGGAGCCCAGCTCGAAAGGCAACTGAGCGCGAGCGAAGAGAAAATGCAGCAGGATCTCACGCAGGCCAAGGCTCGCCGGCTAGGAGAAATGGCCAAGGAAGTCGAGGCTGAACTTGCTGCGGGCGTCTCCCCCCGTCGGATCAGGCAGCGGCTCAACCCTCGCGTCTTCGTCGTCGACTTTGACGTACGACCGGTTGCACCACCTTCAGGAGCAAGGCAACCAGCTCCACCGATGCGGTTAATGCTCGATACGTTACGCGCCCAGGTTACGTACCTCTTGACGGTGGCCTCGCCTTATGATGAAGTTGTCTTGCGAATCACCTCGCCAGGTGGCCCAGTGGCAGAGTATGGCCTTGCTGCGGCGCAAATCGCCAGGCTGCGGGCTGCAGGCGTCAAGACAACGGCGTGCATTGACCTCGTTGCCGCCAGTGGAGGTTACATGATGGCCTGCGTCGCGGATCGCGTGCTAGCCTCGCCATTTGCGTACATCGGCTCAGTTGGCGTTGTTGCGGGCGCCCCCAATCTATCGCGAGTTCTCGATCGAGGTGGCGTGGAGTACGTGCAGAAAACCTCGGGACGGTGAGTCGAGATCTCCCGCGAGAATCGCTTGGCGCGCTCATTCACATGCCAGACTTCTCCCGTGCACACACTGTGGAGCCCACTCCCGGACTTCCAAAGCTCGAAATGACTTGGTGAAGCATCCTACTACTATTTGGGAGTCAGCCTTCTCTCTCAGCACTTTGCTGCGTCCTCGCCTTACAGATTCAAACGAACGATCAATATTTTCCAGCCAAACACGGAGGAAGGCCTTGCGAAGTTTCAGGTGCGTCGCCTGGCAACATTTTCTTGCGGCCGGCTTGGCCCAACGAGGCTTATGGGACACATCTGGTCTTGACGCTTAGGGCACTGTGCTCGCCCTTGTGTTTTGCAGGAGGAGATCGATGCTGTACATGCCGCATTTAAGTCGCACGTGCTCACCTTCCGACCTGAGCTGGACATCGATAAGGTGGCGACCGGCGAAGCCTGGCTCGCTCTCCATGCACAGAACTTGAAGCTCGTGGATGACCTAAGCACCGCTGACGCCTACCTGCGTTCCCGTCGCCCTGAAGCATCGCTACTCCACCTCCGAGCAAAGAAGCCGAAGCGTAGTGGCTTGGCGGCCATACTCGATCGCGGTGTTGAGATGGCTGAGACCGTGCGGGATGCCGTGGCTAGTGCAGTAACTCCCTTGCGAACTGTGGGTTGGAACCTACCTGGGTTGGGCGGAGCCAGTGGCGGACTCATCTCGAGCAGACATGTGGGGGGCGCTGTCTCTGGAACACACTCTCGTTGTACTACCGAGTGAGCAATGGCTGCTTAGTGCTCAGCCCGCGTCTCCTTCCTATTCACGTCTCTACACATATCTCTCTCCTCCGCCTCATCGTATGGTGCTCGAACAGTACGTTGTTGTGGCCTTTGCAGATGCAATACCTTGTCAGGAAACCGGCATGGGCAACGGGCCACATACAAGGCACAGGTAGCAATTCCAAGTCGAACGTTTGCATAGTCCTCCCTTTCAAGATGTCTGTCAATGTCAAGGTAATCATCGTAACACAACATGTGAGAGATGTTCATCGGGAGGCCAAGTCCGGTCAAATACGAGGAGTCAAACGAGGGGGGGCGAACCAGCTCAGAGACCTAATAAGTGGACAACCGTTGGGCGTGTCGTGCTTGCAGGATTCGTGATAAGGGAATGTTTGGAGCCATCGTGTACTCTAGTCGTAGGCTCAGGTCACTCACTCTTTCAACGCTACTATTTTCTACCTTGGATGTTGGATGTGAACTAAGTTTATATTTGGTTGCCGTGGAGCGCGCCGACACGGCACACGGCTCTTCTCCTCTCACACGACTCCCCGCAACACCCATAGACCAAATTCAAAAGGAGAAAAGGAGCGCTCCCCCCCCCCCCACACGGTGAAGTCCCCGCGGGTGCCGGGGACTTATTGGCTGCTGGCAGCCACTGCCCATCCCCATGACCCGCGCACCCAAGTATGCGGCTGGTAGGCAACCTACTTTTATAAGTGGGGGTCAATGGTCAATGGGGGCATCGCGCCCCCCTCATTCCATCGCGGCAACCCCCTGGGGTGGGCCCGTTCAACCAACCTCAGCCCCTGCCGTCAATGTGTACGGGCAAGTTCACTAATCTTATGATTGATGATTGGTCGCCCTGGACCCTGGACCATCCCATGGAGTAGGGCGGTCAAACATGTTTTTTAACCATTAGCAAGGGGTGGGCTGCATTTTTTGACCGTGGCGCGATGCCCAATAAAAAACCTCCAGGGGGGGGGCACCTGCCACTACGAAAATCTTCGCCAAGAAATAGAAATGGTGCGAATCTCAGCCCCTCTCCTAGGGCAGCGGCGGACTGAGACGTGCGAGAACGTGTTTGCGAAAAGGCTCGAATCCGAAAAACCCGCAGACGTGCAAAATGCCGAAGTCTCATTGAGTGCATTCAACTCGAAAGCACTCGACTTCGGGGCATATCGCGCGTACTGCGCCGAGAGTCTGCAAACGCTGCAAGTTCGCCTTTCATTCTACTCGCATGTGGCGTATCGCCGTCGCCGCCGGAAAATTTACTTGAAGCAACAACAAAGCATTTCGCGCCTGTTTAAACGCATCGAGAAAATGCAACCTACGTGCGACAAACGACCAATGCTGCTAGCTTACGGTGCATGGGGACTGAATGCGCATACAATGACGACGGGACGCAAAGGCAACCCTCCTGCGCTTGGCATCGGAATGGCGCGCATGCTTGCAAAGCGCTTTCGAGTGATTTGGACACCAGAGTATTTCACGTCAAAAACGTGCGTTGCATGTGGCTCGGTCTGCACTCGCTGCCCTCGCGTAGAACGCCTCGGCCGCAGCGTGTGCCCTGAGATCATGCATTGTCGCAAACTTGCGCGAGCAGCAGCGCTGGGTTTCTGCCAGGGTGGTAGGAGGTGTGCGCATGTGCAGGCATCCCATGGCGCTCAGTGGGCACCAGGGACCCTGGTGCATGCGCGCGAGCGCAAGTGCGCACTCCGCCTCGGGCTCCGATGCACTGTCCACTGGACGGAGGAGGGACATTGGCGCGAGAGGAGGCAAAGAAACAAGGGGGGGGGGGCGGGGTACAGAAGGGGGTAGGGCAAAGGGCGAGGGGGGGAGTTCTAATTTCTATATACATTTCACAGGGCATTCGTAAAAAAAAACAACCAAACCTGAGGTTGCAGCCTCTTGTCCAGGAGGTCTCGTGTTACGTGCAGCGGCTGGCGTTCTGTCTCTGTGTGGCCAGAGGTGTGTGAGGCTTGCTTGTGTCAGACAGGTTGTCAAGATGTTGTGCCCATAAGGGCCACCCGGCCGCGGGCCGCGCCGCCGAGGCGGTGCGGCCCTTGCCAGGGTGGGAGGGGCCTCTGCCATAAGGCATGCCCTGTGGAGTGCGAGTCCCTCTTGCCCGATGCTGTCCTTCTGAGGTCTGCAGTCTGCTGCCCCCCATGGGGAGGGCCAGCATGGCTGCTGTGTGTGATGTGGCCGAGCGAGGCCTGACGCGACCTGGGTCGCGCGCACCTGCTCGGCCTCCGAGGGCGGACGCGGCCGCTTCGCGAGCGACAGGTCCATGTGGGCAGGGGGGCCGCCCTCGGCGGGGGGCCCGAAAGAGAGGGGAGTCGCGCCGGCGCGCTCCATCGTGTCCAAGTATAAACTTAGTTGGCCACACACAACACCACCCACAGCCACACCACACCAGCCGGACGCTACAATAGGGAAGGTCCCAGGGCCTGGACCCTACACTCCTCCTCGCACTAGAGCTGGGAAAAGGCTTTCGATAGAGTGGCCGCTGGGCGTTCTACCACTTAGCACTAGACCTAGACCGACTCAACTTCGGCGAAAACTTCAAAAGATACGCGAACGAAGGCGCTGACAAACACCCGTACCCACGCCCGATACGGTACATCAAAACGAACGGAGACAGGAGCTTCCCTTTCACCATAAACCATAAACAGCGGGGTCCCACAGGGATGCCCGCTATCCCCGCTATCCTTCCTCCTCATCCTCATGGCGGAAGCCCTCACCCGCGCCATAAACCATAAACAAACAACGACGACAGCATTAACTACGGCATTATAATAAACGGAGCCGAACTCAAAATTAGCCAATTCGCCGACGACACCCAACTACTGGCATCGGACTACCCTAGCCTACGCCGCTCCCTCGAACCTCGAATGGCGAATGGGTGGAGCGCGTGGCGCGGCGGTTCATGCGCGCCCACCTGGCCACCTGGTCGGGTGGGTCGTCCTGGCGTGGTCGCTTGGGCGACAGGGGCGTCTCCATGAGCACGTCGTCCAGCGCGGCGGCAGCGGGGGGAGCGAGGCGGCGCGCGGTCCATGACCCTATCGTTATATCGATAGTTGGTCGTTGAGTGGACTTACTTTTACTTATACTTAGCGAGGTCTTCTTAGGATTAGGGCCATGTGCGAGGCGAAACTTTTCATAAAGTTTTTTTGGAACGTACCGAACCACCTGAACATAGCAGTTTGATTTGAACACACAGACTCAGCACTCACGCAGCGGCACACCCATCCATACAGATACAGATGCAAAGAGACGCAACAAGACCTTACCGGCGCGCGGCACGCCGGCACCTAGCCAAACGAACACGAGCACCACTAACACTTAAGACACAGGGAATGTGCGACCGAAGGCATTATCTAGGAGGTTGGCGTAACGCATGGCTAATCGGGCGACGGAAGAACAGCACACGCGCATCTCATTAATGTACTTTGTGAAGATGCAAGAGAAATCAGGATGCTGATCGGCTCCGAACTTGTCTCACCCGGTTTCCGACTCGACGGAGTCGGGTCGACGCGGCGTAACCTTCGGCTCCTCCACGTCGGCCAATGCTGCATGGCCACGCCAGCCCCGCAGATTATTCTCCGCCCACTCATCTTCCCATTCGTGACACTCGGTTCATCCCCCATCCCACACCGCGCTTGCCAAGACGCTTCACCATCAAGGGCTCCAATGCACACAATAGCTTTCAGATAGCCGCCTAATGGTTCTGCGCTTGGAGGCAACGCAGGCGCCTGTTCCACAGGATGGGAAGAATTATTGATTACGCGCCACCGCAGGTGTGCGTCTTCGAGGTGAGGATCAGGCCGACAATGAGGCCGTAGAGGCCGAGCGCCTCAGCGAAGATAAGGATGAGAACCATGCCGACGTACAGCTTGGCCTGCTGAGCGTTGGCGCGCACACCCGCGTCGCCAACGATGCCAATCGCAATGCCAGCAGCAAGACCACTCAGACCGCACGCAAGACCCGCCGCGAGGTGAGCGAAGCCGGTGAAGGACGAGTACTTTGTCACGCCATCAGAGGTCGGGGTGGTGACTGCCACCAATAGGGAGGAAAACCTCAGTGCGAGCGCAGCGCAGCCAGCTTTTGGGCGAAAGGGACTGTAGATCTGGCGAAGGTCAAAGTATACCCTCACTGTTCGCCGAAGATCCGCACGCAATGGGCGGGCACGGGTGCTTTGAGGAGTCAAGCCTCACCTCCGTTGGCAATGATGACAGCGATGATGAGGCCGTAGATACCGAGCACACCAGCCATGACCACAGGAATGATCGACTTCATGATCAGGTCCGGCTTCATCACACCCATCGACGACACGCCGACCCCAGACTTGGCAGTGCCATACGCGGCACCCAGGTCTACGGCGGGGAGGGGGGGGGCTGGTCAGCCTCATGCAGAGAGGGGGCGGGAGCCGATTTCAGAGCCGCAAGACCCAGCGGGCGCCCAATGCGCGAGAATCCCCGTGCAGGATTTACGGCCTTTCTAGCCGCTCGGCCCCGAACTCACTGGCAAAGATGAGCGCGACCGCGGCTCCCATGAAGCCGAAGAACGGCGCGGTGGGCGGGCAGAGCTCGTCGAAGGCCATGGTCTGTGACCAGAGGGGAAGGGTGGGGGTAGAAGGAGTGGAGGCGAGGGCAGCGCGCATGCCGAGGGCAGCGCGTGCAGGTGAGGTGGAGCGGTGCGCACGTTGGCGAGAGCGCAAGCTATGGGGGAGGGGGGGGTTGGAGACGGAGAGGGGGGAGGAGAGGGGGGGGGTGCTAGCGGCGCACCAGCGTCCTCGTCCTTTTCGGGGGGGGGAGGGGGGGGGGGGGGGGGGGAAGAAGGGGGGGGGGGGGGGTTGGGGGGGGCAAGCAGAGAAGAGAAGGGGGGGGAGGGGGGGGGGGGAGGGGGGGGGCGGCGCGCGGGGGGGGGGAAGGGGGGCCGAGAAGGGGGGGGGGGGGGGGGGCAGTGGCGAGCGCGGGCAGGCCGGGGGGGGGGCGCGCGCGGGGGGCGAGGGGGGGGGGCCGAGAAGCCACAGAGAGTCGAGGGGGCAGCGATGATACAGCGGGGGGGAGGGAAGGCAAAGGGAAAAAGAGGGGGGGGGGAGGGGGGAAAGGGCCGCCGCTGCACGGTCAAATCCCCGACGCGCCGCCGGCGCTGTCCCCCCCCCCCCCTTCCCCTTCTCTCTCTCCTCCGCCGGCCGGCCCACGCCGGACTACACTTAGAACTCCCCCGCCCCCCCCCCCCCCCCCGCGCGCCGTGGCCCCCCCCCGCGTCAACTACACTTAGAACCGCCAGACCGCTGCCCTCTCCGGCCGCGCCGCGCCGTCCACCGCCGCGCCTCCCGCGCCTCTCGCGCGCGCGCCCTGCCTCTTGCCCGCGCTCTCTCTCCCCGTTCCCTCGCTTCCTCCCTCCTGTGCCTTCCGCCTGACTCTCGTGGAACGCTGATGGAGACGCTCTCGCTCGCAGAGCGCGAGGCCGCACAGGCCGAGGCCGTCCTCTCCGCAGCGCGTGAGCGCGCCGCCCGCTTCTCGAGCCCGCGCCAGCCGAGCCGGCGCACACCGCTCACGCCCGCGACGGCTGCCATCCAGATCGGCTCGCCCCCGCTCTCCAAGGAGCGCTCGATCAAGCCAAGCCAGGACGGTTTCCCCGCCAAGGAAGCCGCTGCGCCCAAGATCTACGGCTCCCGAGACAAGGCGCTCCTCTGTGTCTACACCACCGTCGCGATCGACATGCTCGGCTCAGCGCTCACGGTGCCCGTCATGCCCTTCTTCGTCGAAAGTCTCGGAGGCGACGCGTCGATGTTGGGCATCCTCTTCTCGACGTTTGCCATTGCGCAGATGGGGGCTGGGCTGTGGATGGGAGCCGCCTCTGACCGTGTCGGCCGACGGCCCATTTTACTCATCTCGCTCGCAGGCTCAGCCGTCGGTATGCTGGGCTCGGGGCTTGCGCCCTCTTATAAGTGGCTGCTTGCGTGGCGCTTCTTCCTCGGCAGTTTTTCGGGCACATCATCCACGGCCAATGCGTGAGTTGCCCATTTCACGTGCCATGTCCTCCTCGCACTCAAGAGTGGTGGGTACGCAGGTGTCTGTGTTGGTGAGGGCAATAGCGCCGACGGATGACATGTGACGGCATCGTCCACAGCGTGCCCCTTCCCCACTTCTCCCCTCCCTGCGCCCATCTATTCTGTCATTGCCCGCAGATACATTGCTGACATCACTAGCCCATCCGAACGTCCCAAGCTCATGTCTTGGATTGGTGTCATCGCCTCTCTCTGCTTCATGTTTGGGCCGGGCGTAGGCGCCGGCCTCTCTGAGCTCGATGGTGCGTGCGTGCACCACCTTCCGATGACGATGCGTTGTTGCGCTGGTCATCGGGTCCGTCAGAAGGAACCGATGGCACCCGCGGGCATGCGCCATTGACCCGATGCGGATTCGCGCCTGAAACGTGTCCCGCCCTTTTCAGTACGTGCTCCCTTCTACGTGGGCGCATTTGTCGGCTTTGCTGCGCTCTTTGTGGCCTACTTCTATTTGCCTCCTCCAGAGCAGTGTCTTGAGGAGCAGGTACGCAACATTCGACGTGTGGGGTGACCAAACCAAGCCCTTGTTTAGGCATCACGGTTGGCCGCAAGCAGAGCCTCGTCACTCCTGCCATGTGCTGCTATGAAAGGATGGTGCGACGGGGATCGTATTCCATCTGCCCCCTCCCCATGTGCCAGCAGATGCCTCTATCCCTCCGGCACCCGGGCAGTAGCAAAGCTGACAAGGACGAGAACGGCAAGCCCATTTTCAAGCGCCGCGACTCGACCATCGTGCCTACCAAAACCCAATGGAGCGTCGTCACGATCGTCGGCATCGGGTCTCTCCTCACGAACACTGCCTCATCGAGCCTGATGGTCTGCCAGGCGTTGTGGTTGGCAGAAGTTTTCAACTTTAGGTCAGCGCTCGGGACGATTCTGGTGGCAAATGGGCACGGTGTCTACTTTCCGAGGTCATGTGGGGTCGTACTGTCCCCTCTTCCGCTCCGTGCTGAAGATGGGCGGGAGCCATAGATGTATACTTGCTTTGCGTGTGATCCAAGAGCACGGGCAGTCTGACCCAAGCAGTCCCGTTCATCTCGCCTGCACCTTTTTTCACCTAACCGCCTCCGCAGGTCTCTGCAATTTGGCTTTGTCATGATGGCCACATCTGTAGTCGGCTTGACGCTCCGGACCCTAGCCTTTGACCGCTTGCAACGATCCTTGGGCTTGATGCGGTGCGTCACCACAGCCTTCTTGACGAGGAGAGCGGGCCTGTTCCGTCAGTGATGCTGTAGCTACCAAGCCCGGGACGCGCTTGGTCTCGCGGCGCGGACGCCACCGCGAAAGCCCGTGCTGACACATCATGCCTCACGCTACAGCTGCGCCGCATTCGGGGCTGTCCTCTCCTTCTTGGCCTACTTTGGGTACTCGACGATCCACCTCCCACCCACCTTCGCGACTCGTCTCGCCCTCTTCAGCGTGTGCGCTGTCGCTGGTACGTCAGGAATGATCTTCACGTCCGGGTCCATCTCACCGTTCCTCTCACGACTCGCTACCAAGGAAACGATGGGCAGGGTAATGTCTGTTGCCTCCATCACATCTTCTGCCGGACGGGTCATCGGTGTGTGGAAAAGTGCTCGAGCGCATACGCCGTGCGACCATTCCGAGGGGGCCCACAGAGCTTGCTTGTGGCCGACGTAGGCTCGTTTGCGGTATTCACGCGTCACATCTTGAACTCATCCCGTCATGTCCTGGACATTCGCCCCGGGGATTCGCAGGTCCTCCACTCTATGGCCGGCTGTACATGGTAGATCATCCGTTGACTTATCGTGTGGCTGCGGCCTTTGCGGGCGCTGCCGGATTCGCATACATCGCCTCCCACGCCGCCTTTAAGCGCCGTCTCAAGCGAATCGCCGAGAAGGAGGCCGGCATCACAGAGGCAATGCTCGAACCCATGCCTGCTGTCGGACCCGAGGATGAGGCGGCGATCAAAGCACTGCAGGTGCGCGAGGCTAGCATCTCAATCACGATCCAATAAGGACTCTACTCAACCCCATTCCCTCACGACCCTCGCTCGCAACCGCGCGCTCGAATGCCATCATCGGGAGCTGACGTGACACGAATCCCGAAAGCGTGCTTCCGCTTTGACTCCACAATGTGCTCGGCCCAAGTCTCCCTGTATTGTGACACCCAATTGCGCGGTTTTTCGAAGGACCTCCTCCGCGAAATCCTTGTGGACCGCGGCTACGACATCGCGATCAACAAGTTGCAACTGGCTGCCGTCCTTGAGAATGCCTTCCCTTACACTGCTGGCCATGAGGACTCAGTTGACAAGTTGCTCGAGGCAGCCGTCCATCACTCCGCTTCGCATCACCACCATCTACACTCGCACTGCGAACGGATGGGCCACTAGTTGACAAGAGCTGTTTCGATTCCTTCACTGCGGAAGCAAAGTGGTTCCATCTTCGTCCCCGTGCTTGGAATCATGGAGTCTATACGTCATTCAGCAATAGGAAGACGACGGAACTCCTGAGTGAGGCGATGTCGCGGTACCTACTATCCTCACTTAGCTTCACTATCCTCGATATTTGGCGCTTCGTATGTCCTCGCTTACACCTCATGGAACATTGCGGCACAGCGGCCGATGCGTTAGAGGCTTGGGTCTCTCTTTCACAGGGAATGAAGCATGAGAGAGAGGCGCGGGCGTGTGACTTTACGTGATTTAGACCATGTAGACATACGGCACCAAGAAGTTGCAAGCGAGAGATGCTGCAGCGTGACGAGCACCGGCACAATGGCTCCACGAAGGTGCGTGTCGCCACGACCTGCCATTTGGGTTTTGATTTGACGCGGGAGTGTGCGTGGCGCATGCCCATGATAATGAATGGAAGTTGGTGTGCATGTGTCCCTGAAATCAATCCCATCCGCTCGCCCTTGTTGTGGCAGTTGCACGTGATTATAGCAGCTTGCCTTCAGCGCTCAGATATAATAATAATATTCTAACTGAGACGCCGTTCGGGGAGTTTTGGCGTAGTGTTTCAATGGCGTTGGCCAACCTACTTTTATAAGTGGGGGTCAATGGGCGGGCCTCGCGCCCCCCTCACTCCATCGCGGACACCTCCCGGGGTGGGCCCGTACATTCAACCCCAGCCCTTGCCCTTGGGCTGGGCACTCATCAATCTGGCCCAAAGACCCCTCGTGGGCGCGGGCCGCGAGCTGCACTCCCACGCCCGCGCTGGGCCTGCCCTCGAGCTGAGCCCCCCCCTCGCCCCGCCCCCTGTCCCTGGTCGCCAGGCATACAAGGGACTTCGGGCGGACCCAATGGCCAGCGAGGCAAGCGTGGGAGAGGCAGGGCGGGGCCAGGGGCTGAGCCCCAACCTCCACTGCCCCCTAAACTGCCCTTGCTGCGCTGCGGTTTGTCGTGATGGTACTGGGCTAAAAAAAATTTCTTGAAGGTGCCCGCTACGCTTTTATCTACTGACTCACACCACTCTGGTATCGCGCTCGCCATCGCCTAAGCCCCACACTCTCCCCCCCGCACCCACTACCCTCCCTAAGGGCTAAGGGCTAAGGGGGGTGGGCCCGCGTGCACTACGCACTACGACGGGCCAGGCGGGGGGGGGGGGGCTGGGGCAGGCCTATCTATCGGCTATATTCTGCAGACAAACGCAAACGTGAGTGTTGCTCACCTTATACTGTCTCTCCATCCCCGGGGTCTTTTGGGTCGTTCTCTTCTCGAGTTCGCGCCGGTCCCTCGCCGCTGTCTCAGTTGCCCGATGTCTTTCACCTGCGGACTAATGCAAACTTTCGCATTTCTTACCTTTTTTGCTCGTGTGTGTGCCGGTCCTTTTTATCTGTCGCTTCTTGTGCCTTTCTTCTTTCTTCGCGCTCTTAGGTCGTCAGGTCGTCGCGTGCTCGCGTGCCGCCTGCGCGCGCAATGGCCCCCCTCCGGGGGGAACTGCAGGTCCCTCCAATTGGCCGGCTGGGCGGCTCATGGGGCAGTGGAGGCTTGGGCTTCGCCTTCGCCCTTGGCCCCCCCTGCCTGCCTCTCCCTTGCTCGCCCCGCCGGCCTCGGGGGCCGTCCCTGTCGTCTGTCAGTCTGTGGCTCAGAGATGGAGGGATGGAGGGGGGGAGTCAGTACGCTTTGGAATGGGGGTGGGCGAAGGATTGCGCGTCGCGGTATGTATGCTGTTTGGGAGAGTCTGGATGAGTGTGTTGATTGCTCAGCACATGCCAAAAGGCCTAGCTGGCGTGAGGGCATGACTGACAAGCCCCCTCCCGGAGGGACGTTAGTGCCTGAGGGGAGGGGCGCGAGGCCCCCCCCCATGACCCCTACTCTAAGAATGTGATGGTACTGGGCTAGTGGCAGTAGTGGTACTATGCTTAGATGTTTTATATTATTTTACTACTATATCTACTTCTATCAAGATGGCCTCAAACCAAACCAAACCTATTCAACGCCTTACTTACCCCTTGCCAAGCCTTGCCTCTCTCTCGTCTTTCCCACGCTCGCTTGTCGTTCATGGGTGCCGCCTAGAGGCCCCTGTATGCCTGGCGACAAGGGATCGCGGGGGAGTCAGCTCGAGGGCAGGCCCAGCGCGGGCGTGGAAGTGCGACTCGCGAGCCGCGCTCATGAGGGGTTTGGATGGCCTATTGGTATTGATGAGCTGCCGAGCTTATGCCAAATGGCAAATGGCGAGAGCATGGGGGCATGAGCGACAAGGCGCCCGGAGGGGAATTGGAGCCCGAGAGGGAGGGCGCGAGGCGCCTCCCTATGCTGAACTAAGTATAAAGTAAGTTGCCTTCGGTCGATTCTAGCCGTAACTCGCACAATTCATTCTACGTACACCGACAGCTAGCCATTACCCGCACTTTACAAGTCTGGTGTCGTGCTCTTGCTTTTGTCGAAGTGATGAGAGCCGACGACGTAAATTGCCTCAAGAAAGGTAACGTGGCGCTATCGCGCAGGCGCTCATGCCGACTTCTGTCACGTCGGATCTTACGAGTGGGGGCGTCATGAAGCAGCTCAACACAACCCCCAATTTTCTCCTGTTGATCGTTGTGAATGGGCCGGCTCGCTAAAGTATAGCGGAGTTGTTGGCACACAACACTCAGCCCATACGGCGATAGGTCTCGGTTGAGGGTGAGAGCTACGACTTGACTTCGTCTGGTTTCTCCTCGTCCGCCTCATCCGGCTCAACTGGCTTCGAGTCCACGGGACACTTTCGTGACCTGCTAGTGAGCCATGGGTCGATGCACTGTGCGTGGAAATGGTGGCCGCACGGGAGCGTCCGTGCTATTTCCCCGGTGGAAAAGGATTCAAAGCACACTGAGCAATTGATCTCTTGCCAGTCAAAGTCGACACCCGGGGTGGTGCACTCAGCGCATTCGCATTCCCCGTTGGCTGAGTGGTCTGCAGCGGTCGGCGTCGTAGCCACTCCCGCGGCATCCTTTTGAACTTCGTCACAATCACGAGATGGGAGATCTCGACGTGGCTCAATCACATCTCTAGCTTCCATGTTGGGGACAACCCATGCTGGTATCAATTTGTCCAGCTGATCTTGCGAGAGTATGGTCGGTGCGACGCCGCTGACGAGTCCTTCCTTCTCATCGAGGACTTTCAAGACATCGTAGTCCTCAGGAGTGATGTCTCGGTGTTGCATCAGCATGAGGGTCGCGTACGTGCGCACATCCACACCCATTTCTGCTGCACCAACCTCAATTTGCCGAAGCATGATGTCGCGGTGTCGCCTCTCAGCCTGTGACGTGAAGAGGCAAAACATGAGAGAGATGTCCCCTTGTATGAACACAGCACGGCCGTGAAGCTCGGTTGCCGTGCGAATGTGGATAATGTACTACGCCTACACAAAAAGCGCTCACGCCAGCTCCCGCACTCTCAACTTCATCGCAAGCGCATCGGGGCCGGAAAGCACTGCTTTGATGATCTCGCTGAGCTCACCTGTAGTTGGTCGCGAGAAATCTTCATAGCACGTATGTCGCGCACCTCTCGTACTGAATTATACGGTGAGGCGATTGGGATACGCTTGCGTGGGACGACTTGGACCGGCACCGTGCGAGGACGCGACGGAGAGACTACCAGATGTTTTCGTTGGTCCTCGAGATATGGAGAAACTGGTTTGGCAGCAGGTTTCCGCTGCTTATGGCCAGACTGGCAGTGTGGGCACACACACTTGCCCCACGGGTCTCTCATCACGCCGTGCAGAGCCGATTGCTTCTGGTCGAGTGGCTGCTTTCGAGATTCACCAGGGATCTTCATCTCTGTCCGGGCCCCCGAAGGTTTCTGTCGCCTCATCGGATAGGGTGGCACCTGTGAATGAGTCGCGCCAGGCATCCTCTCTACTCTTCCCTGCAGAGGGCGCTGCGGGGCGGAAGAGTGAGCCGAGGTCTTGTAAGCCTCCTGTTGCCTCCTCGCACACTCTCCCCCGGCGCCCGGCCGAGCCGAGCCAGCAGTCCCTCTCGCTCCTTCTACTTGGGCGGCCCCGCAGGGGATGGGAGGGGGAAGGAGGAGGGCGGGAGGGCGGGAGGGGGAAGGGGGTAGGGGAGAGAGGCGGGAGGGGGGCCGGAAGCCGCGAGCAGAGTGGCGAAACGATTTCGCGGCCGACCGACTACGCCCGCGGATATTCTTGTATTCCTATCGTACAACCTAGTTTACGTACAACTTAGTTTACGTGGTTTGAGAAGGAGCCGAGACGGGGTGAAGGCGGGGCGGGGCCCATCGTTCCCCATCCGAGAAGAGTTATTTTATTTTAGGTGGCTTCTCGGCCCCTCGATCCCTCGATAGGGGGATGGGGGGCTGTCTGTTGAGAACCTAGATGGGAAATACGTATTTACCGTATTTGGCCAGAGGCCAAATACATATGTATTTGGCTGTATTTGAAGCGTGTCCTGGGTTGTAGGCCTCGAATGTATTTGAAATGTATTTGGCCGGAGGCCAAATACATATGTATTTGGCTGTATTTGCAAGCCCCAGCACCGTATTTCCCATCTAGGGTTGAGAATTGTATTGTAGGCGCATCTTGTTGGCTTGTTGGCTAGCATCTCTAGCCACGTACACCGGACGAGCCATGCAGCAACCGCGCAACCGCGCACACCCCCATCGCGGGGTAGGTAGGGGCTCCGTTGCCAATGAAGGCTACTACGAACCACAGCACTACGTTTATACTCGCATCACAAGAAAAACTCTGACTCTGACGCTCCACGCTCCCCCATCGCCATCGCTAAAGGTGGAACTCTTGTCTCCAATCACCAATCATTGCCGTTTCCTAGGAGAGGTACAAATTCACCTTTGAGGCTGAAACGTGCTCAAGCGTCAAAGATCAAAGACGTAGGCCAGCAGCAACGATTCTTCGCCGGAAACGGAAATGGCGCGGCATTTAGACTTATGGCTTATGGCCTATGGCTATGGCATACTGCGTGCACTTGACGGATTGGAGGTTACGGATGGAACAGGAGGGACCGAACGGGACGGAAGGTAGGCGGCGGCAGGCACGGCATTTTGGCCATTGGCGGGCGGGACGGGCAGACCATCTTCCATGGTTGGAGCAGGATGGATGGCGGGCAGTGGCGAGGGCGAGCGCGAAGACGGAGCGGACATAGCGGATAGCGAGGGTGAGTGGGAAGGCCTGACACGCTTAGTCAACGCCGACCCGGAGATGAAGGGAATCACGATAGGACCAAGGGAGTTAAAGCTTTCGCAGTTTGCGGACGACACGCAAATTTTGGCGAACTCTTTCGCGTCATTGGAGAGGGCGATGCACATCTTAGAATGCTATGGAAACGCCACCGGGGCTAGGGTGAACAAAAGCAAGAGTATACTAATACGAATGGGATCACTTAAGGGGGCACGGGTCCCCGAGACGCTAGCGTACTTTAAAACACTCGGCGAGGGCGAGTATGCGACCATACTAGGAGTCCCATTCTGGGAAGGACTAGAAAATGACTCCTTCTGGGAGAAGCTTTACGCTAAACTTAAGAAGAAGGCCGCAACCTGGAGAGGAATGACGAGTCTCTCCATTCATGGTAGGACGCTACTAATCAACTTCATAATATATGGGACGCCGAGATATTGGCTGTCCACATCCACCCCTCCGACGTGGTTCATGGAGGCCATAGACTCGGACGTTCAAACCATACTATGGGATAGGTCTCCCCGATTGCAGGCGGACGAGTTAGGCTCCTCGCAAGAGGGCAGAAAATGGATAGCCTTTCCGGCGTACCCGAGAGTAGGAGCGAGCGAAGACGGGCCCCAATTGGGGGTCGGACTACTCCCCATGGCCGAACACACGCGAGCGCTTCAAGCGATATGGATAGTCCGGTACCTCAACCCGTCAAGGGCGGAATGGAAAACAGTCTTAGATCAATGGCTCAGCCGCACCCCCTTGGGGCGAGCTGCGGTCTTTTCGAAGGTCGACTTGAGGAGCCTCACGGCTAGCATTCGCGGTAGTCACACGCTCCCGGCCTTTTGGAAGCATGCACTTGAGAATTTTAGACGGATCAACTTCCTCAGGGAAGAAACCACGCGTGAAGGAACGCAGGGTTCCCCGATTTGGCATGATCTTTTTCACAAACCTCCGGCGATTCACCATTCACATAGGTCGAAATGGGAGTCTCTACAGACAGTTATCGTACATAACACTATTAACCCGGGTACGGGGGACATATACACTACGGGAGAATGCGCGGCTTACTTGCCTGAAGGAGAACGTTGGATACGCCATAGAGGAAATTACATATCGGTAGGCCCCTTTCTTAAGTCGTGGGAAAAGATATCTGAGTGGGCTAGATCAAGACTAATGAATGTCACATTCGAATACATAGACCGATGTGATTCTTATTTAGGGATCTGGCTACCCTAGGCAATGTTCCTTATATCCAGGCCTCTCGCCGCCTGCAAGAGGTCCCCGGATGCTTCTAGGTTGAAATCCTTATCTATAGTGTATAGAGGGCTAATCATTTTACGAATGTGTTTGTTGCTCGGGGCGTGTAGCCCCATGTTCTCTCGTTGTTTTTTTAACCTCTGGAAGAACCCGGCCTTCGCCGTTACTAATAAGTGGTATCTCGTAAAGATCGCTCTTAAGATAGTCCTAACGGACCTACCGTCCGCGTTGCCATATTGAATGTTGTAAAAGTCCGTGAGGATGTATCTCCACGCTAGGATACCTAGGTACCCCGAGGAGGGATGCGGTCTGTCTACCTGGTAGCAAAAGAGACGCTGTGCTAATTCAGAGCCCGGCCTTAGATTCATCCCCAGAAGTCCTTCTATGAATTCGAAAATGGGCTCCGTCGCGATGCACGCGGCTATGTGGGTAGAGCTCTCAGGGGCTATGCCGCAAAAGCGGCACGTCGGATCGTCGGCGAACCGGTTCGCCGTCGCTATTCTCCTATGCAGGACGTGTTTGAAGTGCATATATGAGTCTCTTGGCGTTAAAAAGTTGTATTTGTATAGCTGAGATACTTGTTTCCATTTCCCGGAGAGGTCCGGCAATCGTTTTTCCCACCTCAATGTGGATTTTTGCTTCTTTGTTTTCCTCATTGCAAGAAATGCTTTAGTCAGCGCCTTGACGTTAACATCCTCCAGGGATTTACGCGCGTCTTTGCATGCGTATTCTTGTGGAATCGGATACGCCATCTCGGCCGGGCCGTCGTATGCTCTGCCCCATTTCAGCGGAGTGTATAAGTCGTCCGGAGTTGGCTGTGGGTTGGCCCTCTCATGGACATGGGACTCTCCCATAACGTTAAGCTGAACTACGTGATAGTCGCCATTCCGGCGCATATAGTAACGATGTTCCTTGTCAACTAGAATGTCTCCTACGTCGTGTGCGTCCGCCCAAGGTGCAAAGGAGCGAAACAGGAGCGAGACAGGCCACAAAGGGGCGCAACGGCAAGGAGCGAGGGGCGAGTTACGAGTGAAGAGTTCTACAAGTTACGAGTAAAACTCCGCGGCAACAAGAACGACTGGGCTCGAAGACGCCTAAGGTCGGAAGTCGATCGCGGATGCGACAGCACTGCGCACTGCTCGTTGGTTATATCATAATAAAAAGCTGGGGCGAAACTTGAAAGAAGCGAATCGTCGATGCTTAGTCAATATAGTGAACGGGACATGCAAGATGAATCCAAGACGGTTGGATGAGTTGGATGTACCGAGTGCGAGATTGAGATTGAGATTGCAATATTTTAGGAGCTTGAGCTTGTTTTTCTCGAGAGTTTTGGTCATCATGTCTGCGTCTGCGATCGATCCGGTCCTCAGTCGATATCCATGCACGCGTAGAGACGTAGAGACGCGATCCAGATGTCGTTTGCGACCGAACCATATCCAGTTTTGAGCATAGTGTATAGAGTGTCGAGTACGCCCTTTTACTCCGGACTCCGGGATTTTTGATGCGGAGGCGACCGTGGCCGAGTTATCACGTGCTTATCGCTATCGCAAAAGATGGTTGCTGGTTGCCGGAAGTTTGTACTCGTGCCATGGCCGCGTGTGTGCGGTGAGAATATTATAAGGTTTTTTAGAAGATTTCTTTTTCTGAAGTCGCATGTCCCTTTATTCACTGTGTAGCCAGCCTTACAACTCACAACCTCATCACTCGTATTCGCACCAAAGTGTGAGTGCGAGACGGTCTCTCCCTTTGCATGGCATGACTTCATGTACCTGAGTACCCGAACGGAAGACGACGATTCTGCCACCTATCGGCTCGACATCCACCCTAGGTGCTTTGTCGTCGTCTGGGTGGAGGCGTAGATGACCACCCCAGCGTTTGGCATCCCAATCAACATTCAGGTAGATAAGGAAAGTGATCTCCCGCCGGTTGCCCACCTCACCGGGATTGCGATCTAGGTGTGGCGAATACTTGGCGCCCGTGTCGCTCGGATAGAAGCCAAGCTGGACGGCAGGCGGCATTGCAAGCCGCCGGTGCCAGCCAGCACGTGAGACGAGCGCGGGGAGCGCACCAAAGCGACGGAGTAATAAGCAAGTGGCGGGCCCAAGGCCCTGGCGCGCTGCCTCCGATTGACCAAGTGGGAGGAAGCCGTGGTACGAGCCACGATTGCAAGGATTAATTGATGCCTGACAGATAAGAAGGGGAGATGGGAGGAGCCGGGGGTGGGGGCTGGGGGTTGAGATGAAGTCGAGACAATGCAGCCCATCAACGGATCGCACACTCCTTGCAAGTGAAATGAAGTGCAAGGGCAGGCTCACTTGGGTCCGAATATCCACGAGTGAACGCAGCTCACGCATCGCCTCAAACAACATGGTACTCGGAAGTAGTGCTGGGTCTGGGTCGAGTACGAGGACTCCTTCTACTCCTGGCGCATCGCGGAGGCGTATTGCGTCCTCTGGCCTGAGAAGAGGCGTGGAAAACGCATGGGGTCAGTGCGCAAGAGGACTCATGTTGGTCCCATGCACCGACTTCACGCGAAAAAACTCGCTGTGGCCTTCCATACCTAATCACATGAGAGATATCAGGGTCGTACATCGACTCTGGGGTGGGGCGAAGCTGATTGTACTTCGCTTCCGTGGCAGTTCGGACGACACGTGCACGCATTTCGTACTCTCGTTGCTCGCGGCTGCCGTCGAGGACATCAGCAAGTTCCTCCAGTTGTTGCTGGAGCGGGCGGCCAGGTGGTCTAGTCAGGAGCCACGGTGGAACGAGTGCCCCGGCGCGCTGTAGGACGTGAAGAGCCGCCGTTCCCTTTTTGGCGTAGTGGATGAGGGTGAGGTCTCGCTCTTCGAGCGCTTTCAAGCACAGTTGTTGGCATTCTTGGTTGAACTTGAAGGTGACGGCTTGCTGTGCGTCGTGCATCGGAACGCCGGCCGCAACCTGTGCCTGCATTTGGACCTCGGCGCTTGCGAGCATGGCGCGCACGCGATCGCCGAGCGCCGTCTCGTCCACGCGCAGCCAGCTCCTCACTTCTCTCGCTCCTCGCCGCTCGGCTGTGCCGCGCCAGCTCGAGCGAGAGCAGCGCGATGACGTAGAGAGCGGTGTCATCGCGCACGAAGTAGTGAGGACAACTGAGTGGATGCGCGAGCAGACGGCAAGGAGCAGAGACGAGGGAGAGAAGAGAGGAGGAGCGGGAAAGGTAGGTAGGGAGGAAGCTGAGGCGTGAGAGAGCGCGAGAGGAGAGCTGCAAGCAAAGCGGCGGGAACGAGAGGAGAGATGAGGAGAGGAGAGAAGAAGAACGAACTGATCTTTTTTAACTCTTTACTGCCGGAGCATGCAAATGGCTGCTTCAAACTATATATTTAGTAATTGCTTGCAAGTGCCTTGACGGGTGGCCATGGGGTGCTGGGGGACCCTCAGGGACATCCTTCCCCATATTCCCACACATATACCACGTAGTATGTCGATGTTCTAGTACGTAATTATGGTGAAAATAGGTCCAGAGGCGAAGCAGCCATTTGCATGCTTCACTTTAGCAAATAAACATAGTTTTTATGTGAGAAAGTGGTGTTAGAGGTCGTTTACCACGTCGCAAAACGGTCCACCTTTTCCCCGTGTGTTGTTGTTCCCCCGTCACACGGCGCCGCGCAGGCGCGGGCGCTTTGGCTAGAGGCCACCGCGTGGGCAGAGGACAGAGGACCCGTCCATGGAGGTGGAGGAGGAGGACTGCTTCGCCGAGGAGCCCGAAGGTGGGCTTCCATCGGACGACGACAACAACTGCGACCTCCTCATCCAGGCCGAGGACATGGTCGAGGAGGAGGACTACGCTTCCGACAAGGAGGGGGAGGAGGGCGACGAGATGGAAGAAGAGGAGGAGGAGGAGAGGGAGGAGGACAAAGAGACCAATGCACCAATGCAGAGAACGTCCCCTCGGCCGGGGAGTGTCCTCAGGGGGGCGTCGCCGGCGCGTCCGTTGAAACTGTGACCGTGAGCATCCGCGAGCTCTCTCTCCTTCGCGAGGAGCACGTCAAGACCTTGAAGAAGGGCGAGGTCCTGCACCACCTGAAGGTGAGGGGCCAGAGGGCTCAGCAGAACAAGAAGGTTGCCGAGCTCCGCGATGAGTTGGTGCAGGTGCTCAGGAAGAAAGTGCCCGTCAGTGAAGCCGTTGTCGCTGCAACGCTCGGCAGCATTGGTGGCGGTGGAGCTCATCAAGGCGCAGCGACAAGTCGCACCTCGAAGACTGGGGCGGGAAAGGAGAAGAAGGAGAAAAGCAAGTGGAAGTGGGAGGACCTGGACCCGTCGAAGATCCACCGACCGAAGTTCACAGGTGAGGAGGCCTTTCGTCCCAGTGCCACAGTTGGGCTGCATGCGGCGGCACACCCGTTTCTGTGGTTCGACAAGTTCCTGACGAAGGAGTTTCGGCAAACTCTTGTGATGAACTCCAACAAGTACAAGTGCTACATTGGCGCCAACGGCCACGATTTGTACATGTACGCGCGGCCGATCGAGTTGCTCGATGTAGACTTCTTCCTGGCCATGTTCTTCCTCAACGCCCTCAACCCTGTTCCAGCGTTTCGGGCTGTGCACACGCCGTCATGGTCACGCAAGGGTGTGCGCGCAGCGGATCTATTGTCGCGTGACAGGTGGGCACAGATGCGCGCGCTCTTCCATATCTCGGCGCCCATGGAGGCACCTGCTCCCGGAACTCCCAAGTGGGATGTGTTGCACAAGGTGCGTCCACTTATCGACCACATCCTGAGAAATTCCCAGGCCAATGTGATTCCGAGCAAGGCATGCTCCATTGACGAAATGACCATAGGCTTCCAAGGCAAGCATGGGGTGCTCAAGCAAAGATGCCATCGATACAAACGTGCAGGCGATGGCTTCCAGGCTGATGCGCTGTGCCTCGATGGCGGCTACCTCCTGGCCTTCGCTTTCCGCGGCGATAACACAGTGCCTGTGTACAATCCCAACTTCTCCACCCTGCACAACCGGTGTATCCATATCCTCTCTCACCTCCGCGAGGACGGCTCACAATTGTTTTGGGACAACTTATACCCATCCTTGGATGTGGTGGCAGAGTTGGCGACGGGACCGGAGTACACCACGACGTTCCCAGCTGGACGTGATCACGGGCGAACCGTAACAGTGAAGCTCCCCAAGGTTTTGTCTGCGGGCACTTGCCGTGTCAACCGCGGCGTGCCCCCTCAGTGCCGTCAGCCGGAGAAGGCCAAGTTGTCCAAGAAGCAAATGGAGGCTCTCACCGAGCTCAAGGGTTCCAACCCCGAGGCGGTCCTGAAGGCAATGATGACGACGGACGACTCGCGCATGGTGTGCATATCCTACTTCGACAATGCGCCCGTTCACATCCTCTCCACTGTGCACTCGAAGGCTTCGTTCGTTGAGGTCTCGTACAAGCGCTGGGACAAGACCAAGCAAGATGCCGTCCTCATCACTGCGAAGCGCGTGGAGGCCATTCACGACTACAACCAGAATATGAACAACGTGGATAGGTTCGACCAGATGTTGCACAACTACAACCTTGACGGCACCGGCTGGCGCGACCGCAAATGGTGGCATCCCATTTTCAAGGCGCTCCTCAAGGCGGCGGCTGACCAGGCGTACATCTTGTACAAGCGGCAATGCGAGATCGAGGAGGACGCTAGGAGACGTGATGCTGAAGCGGCGGAGGTAGCACGAAGCGTGGGCTCGCCGTCCGGGCGCACGCGCAGGTGCAGTCCGCCCCCTTCCGCGTGCGCTTGCCCTTCATCGCCTGCCACACGTCTCACCCCCCCCGTCCCCCGTCTCAACCCCCCCCCCCCTCCCCCCAGCCACACCGCATCGGAAGCTCCGGAGAAGAAGGAGAGGAGTACGGCAATGCCGCACTCCCTCTTCCTGGAAAGGATCTCCGAGGGCGGGGTCCTCCATTCTCTCGCTTCTAAAAAGTCAAAAACGAAGCAGCCATTTGCATGCTGCGCCCCCGGCAGTAAAGAGTTAAAAAGGAACGAGTTCGGCAGCCAGGAAACCGATATACTTGGATCTGATCATCTGATCCTTGATTACGTGATAGTAATCCGATAGTAGCAGGTTCACAGACGACAGGCTGCGAGCACTACGGATGTGGCGCCATACGGCGAGGTGAGGTCCTCCTCCCCCCAGGCCCGCTGCCATCGCCCATGGGTTGCCCAAGACATTAAAGAGTCTGCCGAAAGGCACATGCCCAGTAGTCCACTGCTCCACTGCAGTGTGTAGTGTGCACTACGCACTTCAGCTTCAGAAACGGACCGCAAACCTCAGACCAAAGTAGCGCACTCGAGCGCTCGCGCTGACTAGTGCGGTCTCCAACGACTAACGACCAACGACTCATCGAGTCCGTCCCCGGTTGAATTGAGAATTGGAATTGAGTCGCGAGACTCAACTCTTCACTCTTCACCTGGCACCTGGCTCACACTTCACACCTTTCACCTTTCACCTTTCGTCGAACGTCGAACGTCGCGTTCAATTGTAACCCGGTCACTCACGCTTTTTAACCACTATTTCCCACCCCTCCTGGGTGTCCAAGGATTCCCCAGGGACCTTACCCCACTTACCAATCCCTTGAATGAATCAATCCCGTAAGTTTTGTCAATTTTTTTGTCAAATTACAAATTTGGGTGGTCGATCGAAATCGATTTTTTAAACAAAAAATGTGGGGCCTTTCAGCTGCAAAGAAACAAAACAAGGGGACGTGCGACGTGCGGCCCGCGGTCGGCGCGAGGGGCGATGGCGATGGCCCGCCGCCGGCGCATCTTGCGCATCTTCATGGAGGAGGAGGAGGAAGAGGAGGAGGGAGACCAGGAGACCTCGACGGGCGCCGCGCCTGCTGCTGCCGCAGGCCCCCTCGAGTCGCCATTCTTCTTCGACTCGGAAGCGGGCACGAGGAGAGAAGATCGTGGATTTGGTGGGAAGAGCGAAGAGCGCCCTACATAGAGCCAAGACTCCGACGAGATGACTAGATAACATCTATTTACAAAAGAATCTCGGTGGCCAGGCGTGCTTTCGCGCGGCGGGGGGGAAGCCTGTCTGCAGAGTAAGCAGGGGGAAGAGAGGGGGGGGGAAGGGGGAGAGGGGGGGAGAGGGGGGGGGGGAGGCGCTCTCTGTCCGGCCGCACCGATCCGGCGAGAGGTTGGGGAGGAGGGTGGAGGGGTGAGGAGGGGAACTGGGGAGGGGCTGTTGACAGTCTGCGATAGGTAGCTGGGGGGCAGTGGAGGGAGGGCCCGGGGTGCGTGGGTGGGTGGCCGTGAGCGAGAAACAAGGAGTGGAGGTAGGGTTGGGCGAGGGTCAAGCTTGGAACGAGCAGGGCTCATGCTCTTCTGCGCTGATCTGCGTGAGGGCATCCTGCTCCTCAGCGGGCTCGAGGCTCTCGCAGCTCTCTACTGGCTCGGTTCGCTCCACCTGTGGCCGGCGAGCGGCTTGCTGCGTGGCCTCACACTTGCCGCGCTCGGCGCCAACAGCGTGCTGGGCGTGGTGGCGGTGCAACGGCAGAATGAGCTCGCTGCATTTATACTTATTGGCGCATACGCCCTCCTTGCATGCTTTCTGATTGCCGACTTTGCTGTCTCACACCCGAGCGAGTGCAGGTGCTCGCATCCGCACCGAGCGGCCCCCATGCAGTCCCACGGCATACCCTGCCGGCTGCCTCTCTGAGCTCGTCCTCCTCCCCTGCTCTTTCTACAGTACCGTTGCGGAGAGCGACGACACGCAGCTCGGCATGCTTCTTTCACACCTGCTCTGGACAGTTGACGCGTGCCTCTTGATGTCGATCCTTGGATGGGTGACGATTGGCGTCGGCTTCTTTTTCGCTGGCTGGCTCGGCTACCTCGTCATATCCTTCTGGAAACTGCTCCGCACAGCTGGTGCTGACTTGAGACTTGTCACCAGAGCCATCGCATCCCTCCCGGTCAGTCTTGCCTTCCGTGACCTGTTGCTGCTTGAGCGTGCATGCCAATATGTTGTACCTCCTGCAACGGGGTCCGCTTCCACGCATTTGTCGCCATGCACATGACGCTACACCCATCCTGATCCCGCCTAAAGATTGTGAGCTACAATGGAAAGAACACGCCCATTCCGTTGCTCGACGGCCGAGAGCCATCAGAAATGACCTCGTGTGCCATCTGCTTGGGAGACTTTGAGTCGGGGGAAGATCTCCGTATCCTGCCGTGAGTGCGCCGTAAAGACTGCGAGCGCTGTTGCCCTGGCGCGTACGCGCATGCGAGCACGCACATGCATACACGCACACGAGGAATGCTCTCACGCATCTCCTTCTTCCCCCTTACTTCCCCAAGAACGTTCACGCGCGCACTCTTGTGAGCGCACACAGTGCACCAGCCTGGAAGGTCGATGCACGGCTCACCATGTTTTGCAACAGTTTCCTGTCATAGGGAAAGATATGGGACCCACTGCGCTTAAGTTTGGGGACCCAATACGCTTTCTATCTTCCTAGGTGATAGGATTAGGTTGGCTATACACAAACTCTGGGAACAATCCGGAATACATTCGTGCATCTTTTCCATCCCATTTCCCCGCGTCTACAGGTGCATCCATTTGTATCACACACTTTGCATCGACATGTGGATCCGCCGCCAGGGGCTCGTTGCATCATGCCCGCTATGTAAGCGCGGACTTGTCCCGCAGCCGCGTCGAAACCCTGCTTCTCGAACGGCGGGCTCGGGAAGCCGGCAACGAGGGGCCGATCAGAGCTTAGCGGAAGAGGCTGTGGGAAGCAGTTCGGCAGCAGAGGAAGGCTCTGCGGCAGGCCCCGCATCAAGCAGCCACGACGATCATCCAACACAGGCGCAATTGGAGCCGCTTTTAGCCGTCGATGCGCGGGGAAACTCTACTAGCACGCATGATGAGCATCGCACGATGTCACGACGACGGAGCAATAGTTCGAGCCTCACATCGACAGTCCACGAGGTGCATCCGTTGGAAGCGAGAGCTCTGCCTTCGCATCAACCATCTGTCTCTTCATCCGTTGGCTTCCCGGTCGACGATGCGTCCACGCTGACGGCAAGACTCTTACCACCGAGTTCTCCTTGAGATGTGGTTTTCGATGCCTTCTTCAAGATGACCTTGACGGCACTCGTGCATCGCGCAATTTGCTGGCTCGTCATGTTGCCCCCAACTTCTTTGGCTTAACTTGTGCAGACCGGATCCTTCTCCTTACTACTCGCCAGACAGTGCAGGTGATCGTGCATGTCATGCATCCTGCTTACAGTGCTTGCGCTTGCTCGGCAATATGTAGATAGCACATCGACGATACTTCTTCAAGCCTGAGATTCGTGGTAAGTTCTAGTGTCAGGTTACGGGCTCTGTGTCCTAGGAGGCGCACGTGGCAGTGCGCGCACGGTGCATGCCGAGTGTGTGGGCTTGTGTGATGGTTTGGTAGGTGGTAGGGCGGTCAAACGTCAAACACTATTTTAACTTGTAAAAATGAAAAAGTCAGGATTGAAGAAATACACCAAAGTAAAGCTATAGAAACCCCGAAAAATACCCATCTAGCACACATTCGATGCCCTTTGGGACCCAGGCCCCCCACCGGGAGCCCCCACAACAAAGCGTACCCCCAAAACGGCAAAACGCAAAACAAGCCTAACAAACACTATTTCACTATTTCGGAGAGCCCAAATTCAAAACGACGCCGGGCGCGATGCAAGTCCGTTCTTGGTCATCAATCAGCCCGCGCCCGCGCAACTAAGTTTATTCTTGGTTCGCCCATGGGGGGGCACGAGCCCCCCTCTCTCTCCACTCCTCCCCTGCCGTGGGGGAGGAACCACCCATCCTCCTGGCATGCCTGATGGCTTGCCAGGAGCCCACTGCCATGCTGACGCACTCTCCCACTGACAGGCACGCCTGGTTCGCTCGTCCTGGCCCCTCGTGGCCAGCCCATCGCTCCAACCCCCTCTCCTCCCCTGGTCTGGTCGATAGGCAGACAGGTGCAGATTGGAGGCTCCAGAGGCTCCGGAGCGCCAGCGAGGGAGAGGCAGGGGAGGCCAAGGGCCAGCCCCAGCCTCCTCTGCCCCCAGAGCTGGTCTCCAGGAGCCTCCAGGGGTCGCCAGGGGCAGCTGCAGGCCTGCCGCAGGCGCGCCATCGCGCGTGCCGCAGGAGAGGGGAGAGAGAGCGCGGAGAAGGGGGTGGGCGGAGCGAGAGCTCCGCTCACCGGAAAATAGGTAAGTTCCGCACCTGTTTACAGGATAAGTCGGGGCTGAGAGGAAGGGGGGGAATGATCACCGGGGGGAGGCGCGGGCCACCGGACCATATCTAAGCCCTTCACCCTTCACCCCTATCCCCCTAGTAGTGCACGGGGGGAGCAGATGGCGGGGGGAGAAGGGCCGGGGAAGTGGGGGTGTAGAAAGTTTTCCTACGTGATGTAGTAGAAAGTAGAGGGTCCACGGCCGCGTGTGCGGTGAGACTATTAAAAGGTTTATATCAGCCCGCGCCCGCGCCAGGCCCCGTATACCTATAGGAGCCGCCGAGCCAGCCACGCCAATCGCGCGCGACACGCCCCCAAGCCGCGTCGAAATCGGCAGCCGCGGCGCCCCAAATCGCGAAGGCCGCACGCCGCACGCGCGCTAGCGTCCGCCACCGGAGGCCCGGAGAGCCCAACTTCGAACCGAGCCCGGGCGCGCTGCGAGACCGTTGTTGTCCACCAGCCCAGTGCCCGGCATCTAAGCCCCTATCCCTATTCCCTACCCCCCTAGTAGTGTACGGGGCGGAGCCGCCTGATGGCGGGGGGGGAGGGGGGGCAGGGAGGGCCGTGGGAGGGGGGATGTAGATGTAGAAAGTGCCCTGCATTAAAGTAGTGGGTCCACGGCCGCATGTGCGTTAAGAATAGTATGAGGTTTTTTTAGATGCTAGGCAACGTAACAAATTGTTTAACAAAACGCAAAACCCTTGGGGCCTCTCCCCTACCGCCGCAACCGTTTGATATAAAAGGAAATGCTATTGCACAACGCGCAACAAGCAACAAGTTCAAGTTCAAATCTTTGTCAAATCCAAATCGGAAAAAAACTTTTTAATATTCACGCCTCGCACGTGGCTTTGGGACTCTACCTTGTAGCCACGCCCTAGCCCCCTAAAATTTCCCCCCTCAACCTGCCTAGCGGCTCCTCGCTCGCCTCCCCTTGTGGCTTGTGGAGCCCGAAAGAGAGAAGAGGCGCGCCAGCGCGCTCCATGCTCCATGGCAACCAATTGTAAAGTTAGTTGACAAATGCAAATCGAAAGCCGCTGAAGTAACAAGGCTTGCTCGCGCACGTCGCCGCTCTCCCCGCGCTATCGCCACAGTATCAGTAATCCGCAACCCCTCACTAAATGAAGAGCGTGCTAGCGGGTTTTCGCCCACGAGCACACCTACGCACCTCATGAAACCACTAATGCCGTAAAGCTTTCATCAGACGAACGCCGTTGCCGAAAGCTGTCTCCGACAAATTTACAGAGCTCATCGTCATGATGCCTTACCACATGTGGTCATGATGTGTGCGCACGAAGGGCATTGCTGTTGCTTTTAGTCCTTGGGTCTAGGTGTTAGGATGCTTGCAACTTCTGTTCCTTGCGCAACTCGGGCTCCTTGCATACGCCGCCGAAGCTTGTGATCGCCGCCCGAATCTCGTCGAGGGGGATTTCAGAGCCCGTTTGCTCGGGGTACATGTACACGACCTTACCTTCCGGGGAAATGATGAGGATGCCACCCTACAATTGGTGGATGATAGGGGTGCTAATATCAGTAGATGTACGTACCACCATACGTGGTGCGGCAAATCGGGGACATGCATAGCAGGCCGCGACGATCCTGCACAAGCCCCTCGCCATTGAAGTTGCCCTTCACTTTCTTTTCCTCGGCACGAGCACCCATCTCCTTGATCTCACGCCACCATGCAAAAGGTCGGCAAACGTTCCAACTGCGAACAGAGTGAACAGCTGTGAGGCGCCAGTCCACCTCCATTGAGGCCGCAGGTGTGCGCGGTCATTGCTTCTAGCAAGAACTTACAGAGAGAAAAGCTGCCCTTTGCCAGTGATTTTGCGTCCACCCATCTGATTGTATAGTGCTCGTTCCTCATCCAAGAAGAGGCCACCATCTGCACATGAGAAGATCTCTGCAAACTCCTGGGTCCCTCGCGCCTTTTTAGGGTTGGCTGCAATCTCATCCTCGGAGAGCTCCTGCTCCTTTATCACGCCAATTACGAGGGGCCCCTTCTTTGGCTCGATGATCGAGCACAGGTCGACGGCCTCCTCCCTGCACAGCACTCATCCTGGCCGGCGCACTGCAAAGATGACGGTGCCGCGCTTCGAGTCGAGGAGGGAATCGAGAGAGACGTAGGGTACGTTGGGCGCGACACGCCCCTGAGTGACTGGCCGCACGCGCACCGCGCCCAGGTCGAGTCCCGCCGCCAGCGCGCCTGAGGCGGCGAGTGCAAAGGCCCGCACTGCTCGCACCATTGCTTCGATCGAAAAGCTTCCTCTCAGGCCGCCCACTCACGGAGTGAGTGTGATGGGAAGTATCTCAGAAGTGGAGGTGAGGGAGAGGGGCCCAGGGGGGGGGGGGGAGGGGGGGGGGGGGGGGGAGGGGGGGGCGAAAATTATTACTACAGCAGTAGTCCCACTACGAGTAGTCTATTTTGGTATATAATTATAACTGACCCTCAACTTGGACGATCGGGCCACCTGTCACCTCAGGGGGCGGTGAGGTGGGGTATGGCTGGTCATGAAACACACGGCTAAGGGTGTCTGTGTCTACACCGCGGATGCTTGCGCACTTGCGCAATGGCTGAAATCTAGTTGTGTTTCGTGTTTCGTGACGACTATTGACTATTGACTACTAGTATTAGTATTAGGTATCAGGTAGTAAATATTGTTTTCTAATCAAACTCAATTGAAAATTGAAAGCAAAACGTCGGCGTGGTCCTCTTTCGACGGAACGCGACCTTTCAGGGGCACATCGTCGGAATCCGTGGACTGGGACTGGTCCGCTTGTGCTTCATCGTAATCGTAATACCCGGCGTTGCGCGTTGGCTCTTCATTGCCGTCACTACTATTTCTATTTCCACCGTCATCCGTCATCGGATTCCCAAGTCCCTAGGTCTGTGCTGGGGGACGGGCCGACGGGCTCCCGCCAAATTCCTCTTCACCTAGCTCTCAAACGAGTGGGTACCTACTTTTATAAGTGGGGGTCAATGGGGGCCTCGCGCCCCCCTCTCTCCATCGCGGACACCCCCCGGGGTGGGCCCGTACAATCAACCCCAGCCCCTGCCCTTTGGCAGGGGCTGGGCAATCAACACTCTGGCCCAGACCCCTAGTGGGCGCGGGCCGAGACTCGCACTCCCACGCCCAGCATGGGCCTGCCCTCGAGATGACTCCCCCCCCTCCCCTGGTCGCCAGGCATACAGAGGCCACTGGGAGGCTCCAATGGCCAGCGTGGCAAGCGTGGGAGAGGCAGGGGGGGCCAGGGGCTGAGCCCCAGCCTCCACTGCCCCCTGAGCTGCCCTTGCTGGCCCTCTGGGAGCCCCCAAAGGCCCTCTGAGAGCAGGCCGTGGCGCGCCGCATGGCGACGCGCCGCAGGGAGAGGGGCGGAGGAGAATGGAGAGAGGGAGAGGGGGGAATTTGCGCCCCCCCCGATGGAGTGCGGTAAGAAACGGGCCCCGTTTGCGTTAGCAAACGGGCGAAGGGGGGCGGCTGGCGACAGGAGGGGCGAGAAGAAGGGAGTGGCTCAAGACGTGGTTAGTCACACAATGAGGGGTGTGGGCGGCCACGCGCCCCATGCTCCATGTCGCACTGAATTGTGTGCTTCATGGTTGATGCGTGAGACGGTGTTGTCGTGTTGTCGTGGTGAGTGAGGGCAGCTAGTGCGGCGCGAGCGAGCGGCCGAGCCGGCGCTTCGGCACGTCGCGCGTCGCGCGTGCGATGCTCCGCTAGGTGTGTGTGGCGTGATGGGAGTGGGCGCTGGGGACAACGGGCAGGAGCATGAGGCAGGAGGGCCTCACCTCTCCTCCGCATGGTCGTGCTCGCAGTCCGTGAGTCCGTGTCTGTCGCATCTGCAATCATCGAACACCATTACTAAGATAATCAGCCTCATTATTAACGTATCTACCATGTCCACTTTGTGGGACCTCGCTGGTGACCCCCAGGCGAGCTACGCGCCCCTCGGTGGTTTTGTTTTTGATCTGCGAGGGTTTTGTTTTCGCGTAGGCCCCCCACACTCACCCAAATATCCACCAAGTATCCAACGCTCCCACCCAAATATCCGGAGATAGCTGGTTCTGCGCTCTCCCCCCTAACTTTCCTTCTCACAACGGAGGCGCTCACCCGGGCCATAAACAAAGATGAAGACATAGTAGGTGTAGACCTCAATGGATATAGCCTGAAAATAAGTCAGTTCGCGGACGATACGGCACTAATAGCCCGAGACTATAAAAGCATCAAAAAATCTTTGTATTGGGTTAAAATGCACGAAAAAGCTACGGGAGGCAAGACAAACGAGGGCAAATTTCAAGGGCTCCGGATGGGGGCGCAAAGAGCCCAAAGGCCCCCGTGGGATATGCGGAGGTACAACTGGATAAACAACAACGAATACCTAACGATACTGGGCGTTCCGCTAGGAGCGCCGGAGGCGCTAAAACCCTTCTGGACGAAACTAGCCGACAAAGTCGA